>OZ038451.1:7943879-7976800 GCA_964036195.1 Sphaerolaimus hirsutus
GTACATAATAAATACGTCATGTACGCAATGTACATGATGTATATTACTGTTAATTCGCATTGCAGCTACACATAGAGTAGTTTTGTAGCTATCTACGTTTTTATGTCCAAATACATCCTGTTTGGACACATTTATTACCTATTTTGGGTACGCAAATGCCTACTATTTACTACGATCCTTACGAAAATTTCTGACGAAATAATAAACCGCCCCCCCTCGAATATACCCCCCCTCGAGTTAACCCCCCCTCAAATTTTGCTGGCGAAATAATAAACCCCCATGGGGGTATTTCGAGGTAATACGGTAGCATGTAAAATGTCATGTGTCATGTCAAAGACCCTATAAAGTGTAAAATGTCATGCAAAAGACCCTGTAAAGTGTAATGTGTGTCCAAATCTTATTGCATCGTATCCAAACTTGATGTCTTTGTATCCAATTGTTTGTCCTGAATCAAGATTAGGATACATACGCAAAAGATTTGGATACGATTCAATAAGATTTGGATACACGTGACTAGTGATGTAAAAGCGCCATGGCGCTGGCGCCTGGCGCTAGCGCCAAAGTAAAAAGCGCCATCGCAGCCATCCCAGCTCAGCGGATCAAAGACAACCAAATCGAAGAAGGCAGAAACAAGAGCGCCAACGGGAGTGCACCCAGTGTGAAATACATCAAAGGGGGTGTTGATTTGGATGACTACAAACACCCCGTGGCGCTGGTGGGCAGAATGCGCCATGTCAAACCGGATGAGGTAAATTTGACTGGT
Source organism: Sphaerolaimus hirsutus (assembly GCA_964036195.1). NCBI lineage: Eukaryota > Metazoa > Nematoda > Chromadorea > Monhysterida > Sphaerolaimidae > Sphaerolaimus > Sphaerolaimus hirsutus. The sequence goes on from OZ038451.1 coordinate 7,944,643, forward strand.
TTTGTCACAGTTTGTCACAAATTGTCACAAATGCGAGTCAGCACGCCCCCAATCGCAGCCGGGCAATATACAGCGGTTGGGACGAGTGCCAAAATCGAGTGATGACCGCAGTGTGTTTGATGTGACGCAAACACGCACAGCGAGGCTATCGGCTAATGCTCCAGGTTTTCTTTTTAGCAAGATCTCTTTGAAATTTTTTTTGGCAAATGACATTGGTATTATATGGAAATTATGCATGCTATTTTCTGCATTTTAGAACACTTTTCTACACTTAACATGTATACACGTGGCATTGACAACACCTTACACAACCTATAAATACTTAAAATATGAAAATAACAATAAAGAGTAACATTTAACATAACAAACAATTTTCAACCTGTAATTTCCTACAACAGGTGCAGGCAGGCGATCAATCACTTTACCGTCAAACCATCCAATGAGTTCTGAACGTCATCGAGAAGGAATTTCGCCCAAGAAACGCAGCTTGAGAACAGTGAGTAGATTTAGGACTGAACTTTTAAACTTTTAATTTTTCCTGAAGAATCATAGTGAGGCTTTTAAATGCCAAAATTGGTAATAAATGTGACAAAACAGGATATATTTGATCACATATGTGTAGCTGCTGCGCAAATCGACAGCAATTGATAAATACATCATCTACATAGCATGTGGTACATACGGGGGTACCGTATTTCTTCTAATAGAAAGGCGGGTCTCCAGTAGAAGGGCGTCTCCAATAGAAGGTACACTTTTTCAACTTTATTTGGGCCACGAAATCAATAGAAGAGCGGTCTTCAATAGAAGGTACAGATAGTGCTGGAATTGTGCCCAATGCGTAAAAAATCAAAAAATATCAGTGGACCATGGTTAGTTTTAGTAAAATTCTTTTTACTAAAATTGTATTTTATTTTTATTAAAATTGTATTTTATTTTAATTTTATTCATGTTTCATTTTATTTTATTTTATTTTATTTTGAAATGTCATTAATAAAATAAAATGAAATCATTTTACAAAAATTTTACAAATATTTTACAAAAAGTTTACAAAAAAAATCGGAATATTGGATGCAAGGCCATAGAACGATGGCTAGAAGCATGCAGATGAATACAAAAAAATTAATGTAGACTTGTGACACGGGTTGCGATGCGGCGCAGGTAGGTATCTTGAATTTTGACCCTCACAGGGGCCGGATTGATATGTAGCTAATTGCTACTCCTGAGGGAAGATAGCTAAAAAATTTGTTATTTTTAAGGGGTGGGGCCCCCACTGTGGGGGGCTTGCGGGGTTCAAATACCGTATTACCTCGAATTATCCCCCCCTTGAATTAACCCCCCCCCCCCCCCTCGAATTAACCCCCCCTCAAAATGGGCTGGGGAAATAATAAACCCCCCCCTCGAAATACCCCCCCCCCCTTCGGAAGTATGTACGTCATGTACGTAATAAATACGTCATGTACGCAATGTACATGATGTATATTACTGTTAATTTGCATTGCAGCTACACATAGAGTAGTTTGTGTAGCCATCTACGTTTTTATGTCCAAATATATCCTATTTGGACAAATTTATTACCTATTTTGGGTACGCAAATGCCTACTATTTAATACGATCCTTACGAAAATTTCTGAGGAAATAATAAACCCCCCCCCCTCGAATAAACCCCCCCCCCTCGAATTAACCCCCCCTCAAATTTTGCTGGCGAAATAATAAATCCCCATGGGGGTATTTCGAGGTAATACGGTATATGGGCTTTTTCAAAGTATGGAATTAAGAAAATAGGAAAAAATCACATAAGTTAGTGATTTTAAAGGTGAAAATATATGAAAAGATGTGAAAATTTACAATTTTGGGCAAAAATGTTTTTCAATCACAACAATGAAAGCAACAACAAGGCAGAGTTGTTAAAATACCGGTATTTTTGGAAAGCGTAAGCGTAAGCGTGAATACACTTTCCAAATCTTGAGTATGGATACTGAAAGCGTAAGGTATTTTTAAAATACCTAGGAAAGCGTAAATAAAAGCGTAAGCGTAAAAATCTTTTAGAGGCTTTTTGCTCAGTGAATTCTTTCCAAATCAAGCTCTCAGCGACATTTTACGGATGTCCAGTTAGTATAGTCTGCCCTCATATTTTGTTTCGTTATTCATCGGCAGCAACAATTATGTCATTCTCATCTTATAACGTGGAGTTAGTGCTGTCGACAGCGATAAAATCGTCGTCGTGATCCATTTTCAGCAACAAAATTTCTAATATGAAATCACGATTTTGATCGATGACACAGTATTAACAAAACATTCACATCGCGACACAATTTGTACATGTGCCACTATTTCCAGTGAATTACTGCACACACGCAGTTACTTTTTTTTGGTACGTTGTCTCTCACTCTTTTTTCCATGGTTCGCTTTTTCAAAGGCGTAAAACGAAACTGTGTGAAAAGCTTTTTTACGCTTATAGTACCCGGGTATTTTGGCCGGGAAAGCGTAAAAAAGCGTATGGGTATTTTATGAAAGCGTAAGCGTAAGTATAAATACCCATTTACCCGGGTATTTCGGGTAAGCGTAAATACGCTTTCGCAACTCTGCAACAAGGCACCAGTTCTGCAAATTGGCAGCTACAATCTTAAGCAACATGATAGAAAACCTTTGCTAGAATTTTACAGATGCTCGATTTATTGTAAAATTTTACTAAAATTGTACAAAAATTCGAATTTTAGTAAAATTGTATTTTTATTTTATTAATTTTCCGTTTTATTTTATTTTATTTTATTCTTCAATTTTCCATTTTATTTTTATTTTATTTTTATTTTTTTCTGAGATTTTGCCAACCCTGCAGTGGACGCTGTGATTTATTGGCTTTGGTCCATTGATCTGGTGCTATTTTAACATAAGATGTTGAATGAACTCTATGAATCGTCATTCTTTAAAATGCCTGTGACGTAAAACCTTGAAAAACCTTCTGAGAAAGTGAAAAAATATGCTGAAACAATGACGAAAGAAATAGAAGGGCGGTCTCCAATAGAAAGGCGTCTCCAATAGAAGGGCGGGTAAAAAAACGAAAAAATCGAAGGGCGCCCTTCTATAAGAAGAAATACGGTATTTCAAGATGAGGGTTCAACTCAAGGGGAAAGATACCTCAAAAAATACGGTACATCCAACCCCCCCCCCCCGCCCCCCAGCTGCAACGAGACGCGGGCCGCGTGCACCTGTCCAAGACGCCCTGGGTGCAGCTGGACATCAGCGCGCGCCCCGAGCGACCCAGCGAAAAAACCTCGGAAACAGAGTCTGAGAGGGATTTCATGGCTGAGTTGGAGAATGCCGAGTTGGATGATCCGAGGTATCGGTTGGACTATTTGCAGGCTGGTGCCAGTCCCGGACCCTGTAAAATGCCCTGTGAAATGTAAAAAGTCATGTAAAGTGTCAAAAGTCATGTAAAATGCACACGTTTGCCATTTTACCGGGCATTTTACGTGACTTTTGACACTTTGCATGACACTTGACATTTTTACAGGACATTTTGCAGGGTCTGGGACTGCCCCCGGGAACATAAGATAGTGGGGGACTAGTTGCCCTGGAGAATGTTTATGAGTGATGGAAGTTTTTTGGATTCTTTATTTTTCTGGGGTTTCACTTTCTGATCGGATATGAACGGTATTTTTTTACAATGGGTTACATAAATGATGAATTTGTCACGTTATTGATGTGCATAGTTGTCATTTTGAAATGACATTTCATTTGCATTCATTTTTTCCATTTAAGTGTAAAAAATTGAATATCTAAAAGTTTAAAAGCCACTATCACAGCTGACAAAATTATCGTCAAATTCAGCTATGAATTATTATTTACGTGGCCTGTGAACTTGGCATACCGTGAATAACCTGTAATAATGTGAAACCCAAGAAAAGAGACAATTTTTTATGTGTGGTTTTGATTAAATTGCTCAATGCTACTTGGAAACTGAAAAATGAAAACTACTGGATAAATAAACTGAGAATAAATTAAGTCCCAATATGAAAGTTTTATAGTACAGTCAAATAATTTATCTGATAATTCCTACACTTTGCATTCCAATTATTATTATTTATATTGCAGTGAAAAATATGTCAAAAAACACAGCAAAATCAACAAACAAACAGCGCACGTTATCAAAATTGTTATTATACTGATGTAATATAAAATAACGTTAAGTGATAAAAATATATATTATTTTAGTTTTCTTGGCTGTATGTTCAAAAATAATGCAGAAATTGCGTGCTTCGCAGTACCCATAACTCCAAATACGGATACAAGTTTCTACAGTCTACTGAGCGTGTACTTCACTGTTAAATCTACCATATCCCTTCTGAATCAAAACACAAAAATTGTGATCATTCTCATTCTTTTACGTGTCTTACGCGAAGACTTATTTACGTTTTACGTGAAGCATTTAGCATAAGTAAGACAACTACAGCAATCGCTAACATTTTTAATTCCTAATTGGTTGTCAGTGCCACATGGAGGGCATATACCGTATTTCTTGTAATAGAAGAGCGCCGTTCTATTCTTTTCGTTAACTTTTTTACCTGCCATTCTATTGGAGGTGCCGTGCTATTGGATGTTGCTGTTTTATTTTTTCACCAATTTTTCACAGATGTCTCATTTCTATGGGCAAGCATTTTATGGTAATTGATATATTGACCTTAAGGAATCCCTCATGTACATGGTCCGGCTGAAAAGTCCCCGGGCAGTGCTCGCCATTCGCGCTAGGGGTAAGCTACAGTCATAAAATTTTGACAGGTTAATATATCAGTTGTTTTGAGTTTTCACCCAAAATTTCACCCCTCTAGCTCCGCCCACTGTGGAACTGTGGGGGTTACAATTTCAGTCATTTTGTACTGATGTACAAATGGTGCTCTAGCTCAATGCTGCTTTAACTTGTGATCATGAAACTTTGGCTAGTGTAAGCCACCAGTGTTGGCAATGTGCCAGGATTAACCAACATTAGCTATGATATCATAAGCCTAGTCCATATTATCATTCTGTCACTACTGTCACTACACTACCAAATGCATCATTCTGCCTCTCCTTCTCAAAATAGCCCCCCTTGGAGTCTACTCACTACTGTTGAACACAGGTAATGTGTCCACTACACTAGTAATGAAACGGGGAAATTTTATCCACATAATTCATTTACTGCACATTACAAAACAACACTAAAATCACTGCAATACAGCATGATCTCAGATGATCACCAAAAACATCCATCACAGTTCCCACGTTTCTTGCACATCACCCTGATCTGCATATTTATTTTACCTTAATAGCTATGATGTTGATGAAAGTGTTGAATACTATCAGCACATTGCCAACACTGGTGGCTTACACTAGCCAAAGTTTCATGATCACAACTTAAAACAGCATTGAGCTAGAGCACCATTTGTACATCAGCACAAAATGACCGAAATTGTAACCCCCACAGTTCCTAAGTGGGTGGAGCTAGAGGGGTGAAATTTTGGGTGATAACTCAAAACACCTGATATATCAAGCTGTCAAAATTTTATGACCGTAGCTCGCACCTAGCGCGAATGGCGAGCACTGCCCGGGGACTTTTCAGCCCGACCATGGACTAATGAGAACCCTAATTGGGTTCTCATCAGTACAGGTACGCAACGCGCAGGTACGGATCAGGAATCTGCCATTGGAGGCTGCCGTTCTATTGTTTTTCTGAGCGCAAAAACTTGCCAAAACCTGCCGTTCTATTAGAGGTGCCGTTCTATTGGAGGCATGCCGTTCTATGAGAAGAAATAAGTTAGAGGGTACGCAATTTTTTTGCATTCTTGGCAATCGATTTGCGCTGGCGCAAATTGGAGAACTAGGAAATGCCCGCATTATCATTAGAGTGAAGCAAATCTAGCGGCCGTTCACAATTGCAGAAATCATTAGTGCAATTGCGAAAATTCAATGCTTTGTTCATTTTATATACACAGCTGCTATTTATCGCTATTTATTTAGTAGCATTTTTTACCCACTATAGCTACGAAAATGGCAGATATTCAAATCAATTCTGCTGAGTGCTCTTCAAAGGGGGACGGTACAAAATTAAACGCAACCCCAATAAAAGCCATTCCATATTCGAGGATTTATCTGACTGTCAAGGAGTGCAGAAAATTCGGTTATTTCATACCCAGTTTTCCAGTGAAAATCAGAATAATTGAAGTTATCAGAGACGATGCGGGTTTCACCGGCACATTCAATCCATTTTTGTTGGTTTTATTTTTTATTTTCAAGTAAAAAAATCACTTTCGTATTGAAAAATGTCCAGATACAAGCTGGAATTAATCCACGGACCTTTCAAGTGGTGTGTATTTCGACGCTACAGTGATTTTGCAAAATTACACAGCAGACTGATTTTGCATAGGGCCGCGGAAATTGCAAAGGCGCCGTTTAAGAGGTTATTTGAAACTTTCATGGGTTCGCTAGATGTTAGTACATGTAGAAATCGATTTGCAGGTGAAAACGGTAGATCTGCAGAGTGCTTGCATTGTTCATTCTACTAAACAGAACGATTTGTTGTTCAAAGCAATGATATTCTGCGTGCTGATTGGTCACGTCGCATGTAAACAGGTGTAAGATAAATACATCGATTATCTTGACACCAATAATGGATCTTGCATTTGCTTTTCACGTGAAAATTGCTTCGCTCCAGTGGCTTGAGGAAATCACAACCAAAAAAACCCTAAAAACACAGTTATACTCGGCGCACCGCAAAGTATGCTCTGAAAATGACTTATATGACTTGGTCGATAACGCGAGAGGAGGATACTTATGTACCGCACAAAAAAAAGGCGGAGTCGCGTACAAGCAACGAATGTTTTTCCTGAAACGCTTTTTTCTGGAACAATTTTTTATTTATTAACAATGACGTCATGATGGAGTGTTTACTTTAAAAAAATGCATACCATGCGGTCTGCCAAGTAGGGCTCGAACGCGACTCGACTCGACTCGTGGCTCGAGGGTAAAATGGGGTGCCGACTCGACTCGACTGACTCGACCAGAAAAATATGGCCCTGACTCAAGACTCGAGGTTTTTGCCCGACTCGACTCGAAAATTCAGCAAATTTCGAGTTGGGGTTTCCCATTGAATCATATCAAAAATATCAATTTTAATATGACTTTTAAACATATTTTTCAAAAATTTTGCGCGCAAGCACGCATTTCCGCACGGCATGCAGCATATATGATTGCTTGTCGTATCTATTCAATGATGTCTAAAGTCAAGTTTCTCAACTCAAGTTGCTATACAATTCTACAGAATGAAACACACACACCACGTCAAATACATTCCACAATGCTGGCACTGACCCAAAAAAATTGTAATGTACCATATTTCCTCAAAATACCACCCCCCTCGAAATACCTCCCGTCTCGAAATACCCCCCCCCCCCCCACTCAAAATGGGCACTATGAACCTATAAATCCACCCCTCGAAATACCCCCCCCCCCAATTTACTGTATAGAGAATGTAATGTGGTTTGTGATCCGGGAAACGCAGAACACAAGTTAAAAACAATGACTGTGTTATGTTAGAACTGGTAATATACCATCTGCATACATATATAAGTCCATAGAGTGTTATAAATGGCGGTTTTTGTTGCATTTTTTGACATTTGTGTAAGTTACAAACAACAATTTAGTACTGCGATTTCGATAAATTTCTGGCAAAATAATAACCCACCCTCAAAATACCCCCCTCACAATTTCCACTCTGAAAAAATAACCCCCCCAGGGGGTAATTTGAGGAAATACGGTAGTTGATTTAACTTCACTATTGGATTGGAATGAATGAATGAATATGAATACAACAATGTCTAGGCAGTATGTGTCGTCGTCACTTTCTCTCGACACTTTGCATGACATTTTACATTTTACAGTGCATTTTACAGGGTCACCAGCCTCTGTAAACAAACACTGCCATTAAAATAGGTATAACTGAAAAAATGTCTGTCATAAAAAACCAGGTCATTTAAAGATGTTGTTTTCCATCCCCAGGCTGGCTTCATTTTTGTTTGTGGCAACATCAAGAAGGTGAACATGTGTGACAAACAACGATGGCAAGAACACACATATAAAATACGGAAACTCATTGAGTTTCCATGTTTTTGTTTAACACAGAAACACGGAAACTCAACAATTTTGAAAAACATGGAAACTCAAATGAGTTCTTTTTTGGAGAACACGGAAACACGGAAACACAGAAAATACGGAAACGTTTTTTGAGTTTTTTTATCCAAGCAATTGAAGGCACAAGATTTGAACTGAACAATGTGTGTATGTGCATACATAAGGTATGCATGTATGTATAGTGTGTAAATATGTACAGTCGTCCCCGGGTTAACGGTTCCCCCGGTTATAGGGTTCCCCGGGTTACTGGGTGTAATTCTCAAAACTGGGGACATGTGTGAATAAAATTCCCCAGATTGAGGGTTTCCCCGCATTCCCGGGTTATCGGGTGGGATTTATGAGAATATTCTGCATTTTCATTTATGAAGTGGCTTCAGTTATCGGGTATTTTAGCATTTAAAAACCCATTTATTTACAACATTCCCCATGCAAGCGTGCAGGATGGACATAAATCGGCAATTTGATAAATTGAATGTTGTTTTTTAGAACCTTCACTTATTACTTATGTGAATGATGGTAAATCTATGCATCAGCTCCACGATTGGCGCATTATCGGTATTATTCCTTGTACATACATCCCCCCGTTATCGGGTTCCCCGCATTATAGGGTAAATTTTCAGGAGTTTTACTCCACCCGATAACCCGGGGAAGACTGTACATAGTATCCAAGTTTAACGATGAAATAAGTATCCAAAAATAATGGTGTCCACAGCTCCTGGTGGTTTCGACAATATTATGAACTGTGATCGAAGTGTTAAGGAGTGTCCACCAGGGTCTGCTAGCTCACACAATTGAGCTGAGGGCTCCTCACCTCCCAAGTTGTCAAAGGTATTGGTCACCCATTTGGAACTATCTCCAGTGAACTAATGAAAATTTTCCAATATACAACAAAACATATGCAAAACAAATATTTGATAAGAAAACCACTGTTTCAACAGTAAAATGCTGTAAAATGCAACTTTTTGTAAAACAACTCAAGTTTTTACCAAAAAAACTTAAGTTTTTATGAAAAATTTTGAGTATTTACTAAAAAAACTTGAGTTTTTATCAAAAAACTTGATTTTTTATCAAAAAACTCAAGTTTTTTCAAAAAACACATAAATGAAACACAGAAACTCAAGTTTTTTTCGTGAAAAAAACTCAAAACACAGATATTCATTTTTGAAAAACTCAAAGTACAGAAAGTGTTTTTATTTTGAGAACTCACCCATCGTTGGTGACAAAATGTTATGTTTTTGCTTTATCTTGATATTAAAATCAACTGTTGGCATAAGAGTGTGTGAAAACATTGGTTGAAAAACCAGTATCTGAAATTTCAGCAAAATTCATGTGAAAAAGTAACGCATCCGACTTGACTCGAGACTCGAGATTTTTGCCTGACTTGACTCGACTTTTCACTGACTCGCCCGACTCGACTCGCCGACTCGACCGGAAAAATTTTGGGGTTGAGACTCGAACTCGAGTTTGAAAAAAATCGAGTTTCGAGCCCTACTGCCAAGTGTAAATAAAAAATACTTAATATTAATATCATAGATTGGGTGATTCTGTGGTGGACACTGGAAATGCAGAAGAAATATCAGGATTGCAAATGGAATTGCTTCCTGATTCTGAAATTGAATGTGGCCCAAACGATGGATGTGAGTTGAACAATCGTATTTCAAAATTCTATCAATAATTGCACTTTACAATCACAATTCACAGCGGCACCGCATTATGAAGCAGTTCATTTACCAGATTTTCCAAAATGGATAGAAATGTTTACCAGTGACACTGATGAAACAAGGGAAAAATGCAGGGTAGTCAGATTACTTTTTTAAAAATTTGGCTCTCAAAAATGCTGCAATTTTTAATTATATTATTTTTAACTCACAGTCAGAACTTGAAGAATACATTCAAGCCATCGTGTCAATTCCAGCCTACAGAATTCACTACAAAATGGCACATTTCCTAAATGTTTCACGATATTCTTTCATTCAAGATCTGGGCGGAAAATTCGTGGAAGGCGATGTTGAAGTGAAAAGTGCTGTGGACAGGGGGAATTTGGATAAGTGCCAAGCTGCTTGGGCGTCATTTTCTCACTGGGCCAGGTGGGAAGATTGGTCGGTTTGTGAAGTGTGATTGGCAATTTGTGTGGATGCACAGTTTATCATCTTACTTGCGTGCAAAAGTACCTAGATACCGTATTACCTCCAATTGAAGGTATACCTTCAGTTGATTTTGTTACTTTTTTACTGTATTTCAGTGTACTTTTAATTAGAGGGTACCTAACGTTAGAGGCTGCCAGATTTTGCAAACATTTAAGCAACAGCAAACAAAAATTGAATTTATTTTATCGAACTCTAATGAGACAATGGAATGGTATTAATGGAACAAAATGGTGTACCAGGCTTACTATACAAGTTGACACATGGTTGTCTTTAGCACGATTTAAATACATCATTGTCGGCTATGTTTTGCCATGGCTTTTATGATTTTACGCATTTTGGCATGCTGCCAGCCATGCCTTATATTGGAGGTATACCTTCAAGTAGGAGGTAAATGCCTTACATATATCATCACATCCAAAAAGGTCAAAAGTTATACCTTCAATTTGAGGGTACCTTTTTTTGGAGGTATACCTTCAATTGAAGGTATACCTTCAATTGGAGGTATACCTTCAATTGGAGGTATACCTTCAATTGGAGGTAATACAGTAGATGTTGTTCTACATTTTCAGCTTCATTGTGCTGAAAGACAACTACCTACTCATCCTCGATGATGATGAGAACATGCGCAGCGTGCTCCTGTTTGATACTGCAGCTTTGGCGGATGCAGAATCAGCAGAAAAGCTACAATTTGCAATTCACAATTGGCATGGGTTGTTTTATTGGAAACCTTTATCTACCTTATTTTACAAATGAGGCGTCTACTTCTAAAAGTCGACAAGTCCAAAATATTAAAATTTTGCGTTAGGCCCGGAAACATCATCTGGGGCTACTCACGCACATTTTTCATAAATTTGCATAAATTTTTTGACCTCACATGCCCATATGGCATAGTGCAATTTTGACATTTTTTGTGAGAAATGCAAAAAAATTTCAGCAAGAAGTCGACAAGTCCACTTAGTTTAGAGCAAGCAGTTGACAAATCCATCCTCGTCATCCTTTTTTATGGAAAAAATAGCAAGAAATGTAATATGTCCACCATGGACAGCTAAATACTTCTAAAAGTCAACAAGTCCATAACTTGCCCATAAGGGAGAATCATCCGATCCAGGTCAGGAACAAAAATGTTTGTTAGTGCAAGAAGTCGACATTTCCCTCCCCAAAACAGCTTTGCTCTATCCAAATGGAATTTTATGGACACCCCATTTTTTAAATATACGTTGAGAGAAAAGGCTGAAAATTTGACACTTTATTGTCAACATATGGAACTTAATGGAAAGCATGCGAGAGCCACATTCCAACCTGGAATTGGATCGAAAACTTAAAATGCGATTTACTCAAAATCGCATTTTGTGGACTTGTCGACTTCTAGAAGTAGACGCCTCAAATGTTTTCATATGAAAAGTGAACAAACTATTTTCTTTCAGTAAGCTGTCCATAAAATGTGAAAATGCTCAAGATTTTAATGAGTGGAACTCATGTGAAAATGGCATACAAGCAGTTTTGTCACAACCACAAGCTTTGCAATACACATTGGAACACAGATTTGGGTCCTTTGCACCTACAAGAAATGATTGCCGAGCGACTTGGTTTGATTTCATTGTTTTTTTATTTGACGAGAAGCATGTAAACCTTTTTGCGGAAAAGTGTTTCGTGTTTGAGCTATGGGTATAAATACTAGGCAGACCACAAAGTGTTTATACAAAATTACTTATGTTTTAGTCGATAACGCGTGAGCAGGATACTTATGCATGCAGTTTCACAAAAATATTTTAGAGGGAATGAAAAAGGTGGAGTCTGTACAAGCAATGAATGTTTTTCCTGAAATGTTTGTTTCCTTTTCTGGAACAATTTTTGATTTTATTTATGATGACATCATGATTCAGTGTTTCCTTGTGAGAAATGCAAAAAGTGCTTGTGCAAACTCACTCTGAAAACTAATCTGTTCTAGAGGCATAACATTTAGTTAAATGTTTTTCAAAGAGTGGGGACACCCCAGAATTTGTTGTTTCCAAAAAGCATTCATTGATAGACAGACAGTACAAGAGATATTGCCATTTTCAAAATTTTGGAATCCACAAATGTACAAATCCATCACAAAATTAAAATCAGCTAAGAAACACCCTGTAATCCAATTCTCATCCAGATATTGACACATTCACAGGTTTGTGGATGGGCAAGATTTTATGGCCCACTTGGCAGCAGCAATCGATTCAGCCTGTCAGGATATATTCATTGCTGATTGGTGGCTCAGTCCAGAACTGTACCTTAGAAGACCATACACTGGCATTGATGGTTTGTGGTTTTGAAAATAAGGATTTGGATACATGAATTTAGTGGGGTGCAAATTTATGAAATGGATGACACAATAATAGATCTCACGTCTCACGTCTCTGCACATCTCATGTCTTACACGCGTGAACGCTCAACTCATGTGCACATTTTCCCGGAAACATAATAATTTACAAATAAAAAGGCGGAGTCTACCACAACCAACATGTTTTGTGCCTGAAATTTTTTTGGAAGAATTTTTATTATATCAATTATGGCGTCATGGTGGAGTGTTTCATTCAGAAAAAATGCATAGCATGCGTTCCGCGTGGATTAAACTCATTATTTTAGAAACCGATTAGCTGTAATTACCCCTGTGCGCTACTTTTAGCACGCTTCAGATTAATGTCAACTACAAATTCAAATCAAATATATCATTTTCACACTTCAGTTAACTGTGCCCTGTGCAAAAAATGGCGCCTGGACTGTCTTCTACGACAAAAGGCTGACCAAGGTGTCAAGATTTTTGTCCTGCTCTATAAGGAAATGCCTATGGCGCTGAGCATTGACTCGCTACACTCTGAGACAGTTTTGAAATCTCTGCACGAAAATATAAAGGTGGTTTTTTGGTAGAATTTTTTGGGGGTTGATTATGATTTTATGTTATTACAAATTTTATCTTTTTCCAGGTAATCCGCCATCCGGATCACGCGCTGCTGCCGTGTTTTAGAAAGTTTGTGCTATTTTTGCTCAGTTTGCGAATTGATTTTTATGTGAGATTTATTTGGCAAATTGCCAGGAGTATCCTAAGAAATCAATAAGCTATTCCTCAAATGAATTAGACTTTAGATTCACCTTTGCGCCAAATCAATTTGCATAGTAAACTGATTTTGGGTGATTTTGGGTAAATAACTGTTCGTTGCTTAGATATTTGCCAGGGTTTGCAAAACCTGGCATGAAGATAAATTTGCATTTTACATTTGTAAAAAAGCACATTATCCCGCCAGTTTTTCAACACAACCGCAGAAAATCGGACGCGTTTTTCTGGGCGCACCACGAGAAATTGATTTGCATCGATCAATCGATAGCATTTATTGGAGGCATCGATTTGTGTTTTGGGAGGTGGGATAATTGTCAGCACAGATTGAGTGACGATTTTAATCCGGATGGACAAATGTGGCCTGGCAAGGATTATGTCAACTTTATATTCAGGGATTTTGTGCAGTTGGACAAACCACTTGAGGGTGAGTTGTTTGGAAGTCTAAATTGAGATTTTTTGAGTAAGTTGAGTCTGTAATCTGCATGCAAACTCTAATTGAAATTGAGTAGCTAGCTAGTGGTTGTAGGCTCCAGATGAATAGGTATACTCGGCCGACAGCACACCTAGTATAAAAACCTACCATAATTTTCTGAATATACCGTATTTGCTTGAATAGTTCCCCCCCTCGAATAATCCCCCCTGTAAGACGAGTGAGGAAATAATAATTCCCCCCTCGAATAATCCCCCCTTTAAAGATTTGATTTATTTGTTATACCTAATTTTAACAAAAATGGCACAATATTGTGTTTATAAGGCATATTTCATTAAATGAGTTGATCGAAACATGCTTGAAAATTTTGACTAAATAATAATTCCCCCTTGAATAAATCCCCCCCTCGAATAGTTCCCCCCTCAAAAATGTCTGACGAAATAATAATCCCCCAGGGGGATAATTCAAGCAAATATGGTAATCTTGTGATAGATTCTGTTATTAATTATTCCATAGTAAAAACGAAATATTACGATGAAAAACTGTAGAATTTTCGGTTCATTATTCAGACGGGTTATGGTAGGTTTTCATATTTACTAAGTGTGCTGTCCGCCGAATATATGCAAATCGATTTGAACATCAGTTTGTGAAGTGTGTGGTATGCGGACCGGACTAAGTGATCATCACTAGCTAGTGATGTAAAAAGAGCCAGGACATTAGCGCCATGCGCCAAAAACGCCATGGTGGATTTTGCGTTGGCGCCAGCGCCATGGCGCTTCAGCATCACTAGTTATGACACAACAAAAAATGTTTTATCCCCGTTCAGACTTCATCGACCGTTCTGCCATACCTAGAATGCCTTGGCACGACATTCATTCATGCGTTTATGGTAGTCCCGCATTGGACGCTGCCAGACATTTTATCGAACGCTGGAATATGGCCAAAGTTGTTATGTGTGAGAGAGATGAAAAGATCCCATTTTTGATACCAAAAATTGTAAATTTGGGAAATTACGGTGAGAAATTTTGGAGACGATTGAATTCTGATGCAAATGTGACCGCGGGCTGCAAAATTCAGGTTCGTGTCGGTATATTTATTTGCGTAATTCCCGCTTTTTATCATTCCGCGCTGAGCCCCGAGTGTAAATGTTTTATAAAAATAATTACCTATGTAAGATCTGGCACACCCCAACTCAAAATATCATATCTGAAAAAATCTCCCCCCGGGACCCCTCAACGAGGTGTCAAATTTTTGCGCGTATTCACGTTTTGAGTGCGGGTTCGGGTATTGAGTTCGTGTAGTAGAGTCCTGACGGATTTGGGAGTTTAGTTTTGTTGTTTATGCACGTTTGTGATAGTTCCTTTGTGTCCGCTATATATTTGGTCATTGGGTAAGCTTAAGGATCGGTTTGATGGAATAAACGACAGCAACAAATCTCTCGAACAGCTGTGAAACCCGATAAGTGGTGGACGTGCTGCACGGATTTTCCCTGCGGCCAGGGAGAGTATCCTGTCATCCGCTGACAATCTGCTGTCATCTGGCTGTCTTCTCAGCAGTCTTCGCCGCTGCCAACAGCCAGTCTTCAACCGATCATGATGTTCACGGCAAGTGAACCTTCACTGGACACACACGGATCTCCAGTGCCACAGCGTCACACCCGGCTACACCCGGTCAACCCGATGCCGAACCCGACGCTACATGCTGAAACCATTCGGCAAATCCAAGATGAGGAGTTGCGTCAGGCCGGCAGGCCACAATTAACGATGGCAAAAAAAGATTCGAAAATTCGAAAATATTTTCGAATTTTCGAATTTTTTCGGAATTTTCGAATTTTTATTCCACCACTGGAAAAAACACTTAAAAATCGATTTTTTTTTGAAAAAATTCGAAAATTCGAAAATTCAAAAATTCGAAAATAGTTTTCGAATTTTTCTGGGAATTCAAGGACATAAAACACATTCTTCGGTTCTATGTGCTAAATCGATCGATAATTGATACGCGGTGCATCTGAAAAAGTCTATCGAAACGGAAAAAAACGTCAATGAACATTGAAATGACATCTGTGGCAGACCCATAGCTGGAATTGGGGAAGGCATTTTAGGGGGTGGGTGCACCAGACTTTGTGTCACCCCCATTCTGTTGCATGTCAACCAAATTGTTTTGCTTCCTTGAATCGTCCCCCAATCCCAAGAAAGGGGGGTCGATAAAAAGGTGTTGACTTTACATTACCGATCTGGCTAGTTGACATTTGCTTAATAACTTGGCCATTTCTTGGCCGATTTGGACTGTTAAATATTTAAAATGATTTGCACAACCTGTAGATCCCATTTTTGAGGTTGGATTAGTGATGTATAAATTCATTATGGCAAGTTAACGCAGTATTTCAACGTGTAAAATAAATTTTTCTGGGGGGGGTATTATTTGTCAGTGATTTTTGAGGGGACTTATTCGAGGGGGACTGATTCAACAATTAATGGTAAATATATAGATGATAATCACACAAATACAGGGTCAAATTGCATAAAATTTTTGCAATTACATAATCAGCAAATGTACAACAGAATGGAATGACACAAAAGTCTGGTGGACCCCCCCCCCCCCCCATAACAGCCACCCACAATTCCGGCTATGGGCAGACCCGGTCACATTGAAGAATGCACAGGAATGCACCGAGCAGCCATAACTATTTCAACATAACTACTTAACAGCTTAAAAAAGCTCTTAATACAATATTTTTCCAAAAAATTTGAAAATTGTGTAAAAAAATTCGAAAATTACCCCAAAAAATTCGAAAATTGCTGAAAAAGATTCGAAAATTCGAAAATTACCCAAAAAAATTCAAAAATTGCTGAAAAAGATTCGAAAATTCGAAAATTCGAAAATTAAATTCGAACTTCAAAAATTAATTTGAGGAAAAATTCGAAAATTCGAAAATTCATTTTGGAAAAAACACTTAAAAATTTAAATACTTTTTTTCTGAGGGTTTGCCATCGTTAGCCACAATTCCCCATCGCCAGGTATTCTGTTGGTGAAAATGCACGTTTGTCGCCAATTAGAAGTCGCGTTGTGCGAAATTCCACTTTAAACAATGCACCCAACTTTCAATCACACCGCACGGAAAGCGATTTTGAAATTATTTCGCAGCATGGCACGGTGGTGCCATGGCATGTTCAAATGCGTTATTTCATGGAAAATCGGGATGCGGCGCCAATTAATGTCGCACAGCGGGTTTTTTGGGTTGGAAATTCTCAACCTGTCAGAATTGTGCACACACACAGCCCGACGCAGGCGTCCCAAAATGAACAAAATGAGTTTTCTACAGATCAGGTAGAAACTGCGCGAGAGTTGCCGCGACACGAACAACTGGGCGGCACGGTCTCCGAAAGAGAATTTTTGGCCGCGTTCGATGACCTGAAAAAACGATTTGCGTCACTCAGCAGGTTCGGAAATGCACAGGAACCGGCGCCTAACGCCCTGGAGGTTGGAAAAACTGCCGCGGTAGATGTAAAGTTAGACGAGATAAATTTGCCAAATAGAAAAACGCCCGAATCGACAAATCCATGGCACGTTCGCCATCTGGCTAACATGCCATCTGCGATGAATTCTGTGCGCCGCCCAGAAATGTTGCAAAGCTGGTATATGGCACGACCACACATTTTTGATAAAATTCCACCATATTCTGGCAAAAGTGACCCTCAGAGCTTTGCAGAATGGAATCGTGTGGTGCAAATGGCTGCCTTGTCAGTGCCAGATCCATCGCTTTTGCAACATTTTTGGCTAGAGGTATTTACGACAAAACTCACTGGCGACGCACATAAAGTGTTAACAACCCTTTTCCAACCGCAAGATTTGCAAAACCATGTGAACATTATCAAGGAGTTAGGGGCCGTATTTAAGCGCTCGGACAAAAATTACACATACCCAGAATGGGAATTAGCATCAATGTTCAAAAACGAAAATATGATGGATTTCTATGTGCGATTGTTGTCAAAGGTGCCAAACGAGATTCGAGACTCGGTCAATTTTGACAGGAATTTGCTGGACAAATTAGTTTTGACAAAAATTTGTCACCGCTTTGACGAAAATCGCTACAACAAGTACGTAATGGCAAATTTTCGCGCAAAAATGAAAAACAGTAATTTGACAGCCCCACAGTTAATGCAATCCATTGATGACTACTTTAGAAATGTGAAAGGACAGGCAGCTCACGACAAACCATTCCAAAAACCATTTGACAGGAATGCTAAACCTGCGAGGGCGACTTTTAAACAGTTTTTGTCAGAAACTCAGGCTGACCCGTGGTGCCCTATGCCAAACCACACTGGACACCGCGTGAGCGATTGCCGTATAACGCAGCGCATCAAGCAACAAGGGATGGGAACTACTAACTACAACCCCGCAAATGTTAGCCAAAAGTCAGACGGATATGGACAGGTAAAAAAAATTGGTCCGCCGCACACGAGTGACACCCCCCAACCCAAACAAACAATGGCAAAATTTGGGGGGATTTATGAAACATTTGATCCAACTATGGAGACAGAAGGGGAAAATGAATGTGTTGATGATGTGGATGGGGACAGTCCACCGTGGGAAATGTACTGTAGTGAATTTCGGCACCGCGTGGCCGAATTATTTGAAAACGATCCCGGTCAGTCGATCGAGTGGCAAAGGAATTTCTGGTCATTGTTTCAACATCACTCACCCCATTCTCAGACACGGGAGACGCTCGAGTGGCCGAACTGTTTTCAGAGCTCTTCCCACGGCCTTCTGAGTTTTAGTGAAAGTGATCGTAGTGATTTAAAAGCCACGGTGCCCCCTAAAAATCGTTGTGAAACAACCATTACTGATCGACAAATGTATGGTAAAGTGCCTGAGAAAATGTGTGTGCATGCATATACATGTGTTGGTGACAAACAATTAGCTTGTGTGAAGGTGGAACCATCAAATGGCCCACAGGTATACGCTCAAGTCAGCGTGGAGGGTTTGCCATGTAAAGTACTCCTGGATTCCGGATGCACGCGTACAATAGTGCCAATTGGCTGTTTGAAAGACATTGCAGCAAAATCGGGCCTAAATTTGGATAAATACCTGAAATCAAGCCCTGTACGTGTGTACATGGTATCCGGGACTACTTCAGAAGGGTCAATGGCGGAAATACCATTATTTTTTGAACACGTTTCGCCATTTGACAACGTTTCCCGGCGTGTGCTAGTAGTCGTGTTGGTAAATTTAATGTCAGACGCCATGGATGAAATTTTGGTCGGCACAGATATTATGCCTTATTTAAAACTTTCCTGGCTGATACCATACATATTGGAAAACGACACTCAAATAGCACCGCCGGAAAATGTTGAGGCGCGAGAACAGTTAACGGAACTGGAAAAACAATTTTTGGATAAGATGACAACCCGATTATCGTTGCGCAAAAAGCTGTTTGTACCAGCCAACAGTACTCAAAAACTACCAGTTGATTTACCTTCAAAACCTGCCAGCTTTACCAAAGCTAAGTGGAATTTATGTACGTGTTTGTACTCAAATACAGAACTGACAGACACAGAACATTTACACATGAACAACACGTCCATAAATATACAATCAAAACATCCATATTTGACATTTTTCAATACAGCAAATTACCCGATAACGTTGCCAGCAGGGACAACCGTCGCCAATGTACACCTACTGCCCACTGACAATTTCTTCAACCCGGGACCGAAATTTTTCAAAGTTTTTGAAAATAGTGAGTTCCAGGAATGTATAGGTATGTCAGCAGCTAACAACTCATTCCGCTCCGCGCAACATACCACTGCATGCCCTGCTGTAAATTTGCCGACACCACCAAACAGTTTCAAGGAAACAGAAACAGATACGCCAACCACTCAAGAAGCGCGATTTGAATTTATATGGAAAAATTTATCATTTGAAAACAGAATAGACCTCACAGAGGCAGAAATCACTCAATTCAAGGCACTTCTCTTCGATTATCATGACATCTTTTCATGCAGCGAATACGATGTGGGTAAAACGAGCCTCATTGCACACAAAATACTCACAGATCCGAAGCACCCCCCAATAAAACAGGCGCCGCGATATGAGCCACCTCACAAACGGGATTTTATTTACAAAACCATTAAAAGCATGTTGAAAGAAGGTATAATCGAGCATTCCGACGGCCCCTGGGCGTCACCAATAACCATTGCACCAAAGGGAACCGACAACTTTAGCTTTTGTGTAGACTTCAAGCAAGTAAATCTAATCACAAGAATTGATAGTTACCCTCTGCCACGCATTGGGGAAATTTTGGCAGAATTCTCGGGACAAAAAATTTTCAGCGCAATCGACATACGCCACGGGTACTACAACATTCCTCTGGCTGACGAGGACTCTAAGGAAAAAACGAGTTTTGTGTGCAACCTAGGACAGTACAGGTACACAAGAATGCCGTTCGGTACCTGCAACGCAGGTGCGACTTTCATGCGCCTCATCAACCTAATTCTCATGGATTTAAATGAGGATCTGAGCCGTGCATGGATACGAGCGTACATCGACGATGTGCTGGCGTGTAGCGATACAGTCGCAGAACACATTCACCACCTACAACGTCTATTTGCCCGACTGAGATGGGCAAATTTGAAAATGCAACCAGTTAAGTGCCACTTTTTCACTTCCACTTTAAAATACCTCGGCCATCAAATATCTGCCGACGGAATTTCGCCGGCACCTTCTCGGGTGGCTGCCATGCTAGAACTGCCGAAAGTGCATAGTAAACAAGACTTGCGTAGGTTTTTGGGCAAGTGTGTTTACTACTCACATTTTATCCCTGGGTACAGCCGAGTCGCCGCACCATTGTACGAAGTGCTGAAAGGAAAAGTGCCAAAACACGGAAATACGCCATTTGAATGGACCGAACCAATGTTAGACACCTGGGGTACGCTGAAACATTGCCTGGCGACCCCACCAGTGCTTATACATCCATTTCGCGATGGACGTCCATTCATTCTCGAAACTGACGCTAGCCAAGTAGGGCTGGGGGCAGTACTGTCACAACATGATGACGACGGAAAATTACACCCTGTGTCATTCATTTCAAAACGCCTAACTCACCCTCACAAAACTTTCTCTGCAGCGGAACTGGAGAGTTTGTGCATTGTGTGGGCTATAAGACGCCTTGCAGATTTCGTTGAAGGACAAAAGTTAATTGTGATTACAGATAATTCAGGAATACAGCAGGTGTTACGCAGCCCGGCCCACAGTAAACTTGAACGTTGGGCAATCTTCCTACAGGACCGCGTGACTCAGTTCATTCACCGCTCAGCCAAATTCAACTGCGTGGCTGACGCTTTGTCTCGAAATCCCATTTCTGAGGAGCAATTTGGCCCAGAAGAATTGAAAATTCCAACTGATTTGGTTCGCGGGTTTGCAATGCGAACTGGGCCAGGATTCCACCTACCTGGCACAGTACATAAGTCTAAGGTCATTTCGCATGACATTGATTTTGACTGGGCAACTATCCAACGACAAGATGCTGAACTGAGTGAGGTGATATACAAGTTGGAAGCTGATCCTACATCTGTCCCAGATGCAGTCATAATCGATAAAGTATTGTTTCACTCTGTTCCCACAAAAGACAATTCATATTCCATATGGCCGCCTCGGGCATGGTAGCAAGCATGCCTTGAACATGCGCACATGGGCATTTACGCAAGCCATGGCAGCCATGAAAAAACTATGGCTCTATTATGTCAATACTTCTCGTGGCCCGATATGAAACGCCAAATTCTGGAATTTTGCCAGCAATGTGCAGAATGCATGCAGTACAAAAAACATCGTTTGTACCCAGCACCGTTGGGTAGCACAGAAACACCGCAGCAACCCTTTGACGTCCTTCACATAGACACTATGCAGTTTGAGCACGCGAACATGAAGTCAAAAGTGTTAGTAGCCGTCGACGCGTTCACGCGTTATGCGATCGCAGTGCCCCTATCCTCGAATAAGGGCGCAACAGTCTCTAGGGCCGTGTTAAAACAAATTTTCTTAGTTTATGGCGCGCCACGTTTGATTGTGACAGATCAGGGAACGGAATTTTTGAATTCGGATTTCCAGATGTTGTGTACGCATTTTGGAGTACGGCATACACCTGTGTTAGCACACAATCCCGCAGCAAATGGGATGGTGGAACGAGTGAATGGGAGAATGCGCGAAATATATGCATTTGTCAAAAATTCACACCCAACTTCACATTGGAAGGAATTGTTGCCAGTTGTGATGCTAAAATATAATTTGACAATGAACAAAAATGTCACGTGTTGCCCATTTTTCCTTGTTTTTGGGCACTTACCCCATTGGAATTTGTTTTACACAATGGCAAAAAGTCTTGACCCGGAGAAAATCAGGATGGTGGCACGAACACAAAGTGATAAGAATCGGGCCAAATACAAACAGTATTTAGAGTCAAAGCCCACACGTGAAATCAACATAGGAGATTCAATTATGGTGCAGAATTTCTCAAGTGATAAAACCGTGCCGAAATTTTCTGGCCCATTCACAGTGGTGGATATTTGTGGCCCCAACGTGTGTTTCCAAAATAACTCAGAAATTCAGACAGTACCCGGTCGCTATTGCTGGAAGCGACAGCGGCCGTGAAGTTTTTGTTGACGTAAATAAACGTTGCTTACTAGTTCCTTTTTTGCCTCTTTTTAAACTCTTTACACATCAAAATAAACCAAGAAAACCAGTTACATGTTTTTTGGCTGATCTGTGACAATGTTTTCCTTAAAAAACTACATCGTTATGCTGTGCTTGCTGGCAAGTGTGTCTGGCGGACGCCGGCATCGACGAAGCAAGACCGCGACACCAGACCGGGCGACTCCGTCACCAGCACCACCGGCCACCCCAACGTATGAACCAGACCCGGACGACAACGTTCCCGTGCCGGAAGCTGACCAGGAAACCCAAGGCGGGCGGACTCCCCAGTACGCTGACAACACCACCGATGCCCCAGGCCCATCAAATGCGGAGCGGTCATTGAGCAACTTAGAGCGCAAGTTCGAGGAACGTAAACAAGTTTGCGCGCGTATGAGTAAGGTACATTCCCTCTGTTTTTTGGGGTTTGGATGTCCATGGTGTTGCCTGATTGACAACTTTACGTTTTTTGTCACGAAGGACTTCGACACACTCGGTGACAAGTACCAACGTTTGCGTCGAGATTTTGACGATATTCAAAATGAAAACGCGGATAGGCACAGGACAGTGGTGGGATTCCGCGTGGAAAATCGCCATCTTGGCGCTTCTTTGGTAAAATTTGAGGCAGAATGCGCTCAGAAAAATATTACCATTCGGAATCTTACTGCGGAGAATGAGCGCCTCCGACAAGCGCTTGACACGGGGCTCCATACAACAACGGCTTTCACTCAAACAGAAACGACGTTTTTTCCCCCTGTTTGTTGAGTGAACAAAAATTTCAAAGTGTTGTGTTTGTTTGTTCCAACTTATTTAACTGTTGTTGTCCGGTGCAGACCGGAGAAGTAGATCTCGACGGTGCCCGATTTTTCCGACGTCAAGAATTCGGCCCTTTGATGCGGTTCGATGGACACCTAACTGTCAACCCCGTCGAGATACGGCGTCAGGCCGCTCTACACCTGTCAGATGTCAACACAGATGCTGTTCGAGAACCAGTGAGCCCGCCCCCGACAGCACCACAACGCACAAGTCCACGAACACGACAGTCTGCGGTACATCGAGTGACGGCCGCTCAGCGCTTCCCGCAACAACATTACAACAGGTTGAGGAATTGGGACAGCACTTGCTTTTATCTTTATTTATCTGCAGGGGGAGTGGAGTGACGTGAAGTGACGTTGAGTGCCTGTTGAAAGTGAATACACGCTATGACACCCTGTTACGTACACACATTATGACACCCTGTTGTGTACATGCACCCTGTTACGTACAGGTGCAACACGCCACGTCCGCCCAGTAGTTATCATAACTACAATCGTCAGCACCAGAGACATCAGCGTAACCACGCACGGAACCCTCGTTACCCTCATTCACGCATCTCAAAAAGGCCCCATTTCGGGAAACACTATGGTAGCTCGGGTACCCGGTAGAGAGTTCAGTCGGGTCATGAATTGGATTGGTTGTTGGTGATGTGGTGATGTTATAAGTTTTGTGTTTTTGAGGGGAGATGTTGACGGATTTGGGAGTTTAGTTTTGTTGTTTATGCACGTTTGTGATAGTTCCTTTGTGTCCGCTATATATTTGGTCATTGGGTAAGCTTAAGGATCGGTTTGATGGAATAAACGACAGCAACAAATCTCTCGAACAGCTGTGAAACCCGATAGTCCGGGTCGTGTAGTAGAGTTGGGTCCGGGTATCGGGTTTCAGTTCCAAAATCGGTTATCGGGACGGGTCCGGTCGGGTCGGGTCGGGTCACCCCTCAATTCAACGTCGAAATTGTGTCCTAAATTCGAAACTTTGTGAGAAAAAATTCAATAAAATATAGTGTCACAATAAAAAACAACGATATTTCATTTAACATTCACTACCAATTAAAAATCAAACAGATTCTCCGATCGGCCAGCAATTGGTCAGTTGGCATCGGTGAAATCGATGAGGACAATCCAAAATTGGAGCGACGGCCCCCGCTTGAGGATTCGATATTGTCCGCCTACCTGCACATGATAGCTAATTCGAAGTACTACATTTACATTGAGGTATAATAATATGGGTTGTGGTGAAAGTGTAGGGCACTGTTTACACGTTTTTTTTGTGACGACAAAAAGTTTGTGTCGTCACAGACCTTTCATGACTAAATTGGCAAATTATGTAAAAATTATGTGACGACAAATCGGCCTCGTTATCGTCACAAAAAAAACGTGTAAACGGCATCTAGTGCGTTAGGTAGTACAGCTTTAGCTCACATACTTGCCTTGAAAACTTATTCAGAAAAAAAATTCACCAAAAAATCACAAAATCACCCCTCCCTCAGAATCAATTTTTCATCAGTTTGATGGAAAATTCAGAAGTGCAAAACGAAGTGTGCAAGGCGCTCTGCGACCGCATTGAAAGGGCACACAAGTCAGTTTTATATTTTACACATTTCCGTCAAGTTCCATATTGAAATGTTTGAGGAAATATATTGGTGGGGAAAAGTGGTTGTATGCTGGGTGGGTGATAAAATACCTGCACCCATCAGTTTGAAAGCAAAATGGTTTTCATTCAACAATTTCCTTTGGTTTTTCTGCCATTTACCCAAAAAGGCTTTCACCCACTTGATTGACACCAAGAAGTACCCACCTAGATAATTTAACACGAAGGCACTGGCTCAACAAACACAAAGTGGATACTTTATAAAGTCATTACTCACCCAATTTGCACATGAATTTGTAGCTACCGTAATTCCTCGAAATACCGCCAGGGGGTTTATTTTTTCCGAGTGAGAATTTTGAGGGGGTTGTTAGTTCGCCAGAAATTTTTCAAATTCCCAGTACTAGTTTGTTGTTTGTAACGTACGCAGACGTGGAAAAATGCAACAATAAGCACCATGTACAAGAGTCTATTGACTTATATAAGTATCGAATTGATAAATATAAACCATGTTCTACTAACGCAACAAAGTCTTCTTTACGTGTGTTCTGCAATAACAGTGTGTAAATACTTGGTCTGGCTGAAAAGTCCCCGGGCAGTGCTCGCCATTCGCGCTAGGGGTAAGCTACGGTCATAAAATTTTGACAGGTTAAGATATTGGGTGTTTTGAGTTTTCACCTAAAATTTTTACCCCTCTAGCTCTACCCACTGCGGAACTGTGGGGATTACAATTTCGTTCATTTTGTACTGATGTACAAATGGTGCTCTAGCTCAATGCTGCTTCAAGTTGTGATCCTGAAACTTTGTCTAGTGTAAGCCACCAGTGTTGGCAACGTGCCAGCACTAACAAACATTAGCTATGATATCATAAGCCTAGTCCATATTGTCATTACTGTCACTACTCTCACTACCGAATTCATCATTCTGCCTCTCGGGTTGGTTAATACTGGTTAATACAGGATGCATTTTGCATGCACACTGCTGTTGAACACAGGTAATGTGTCCACTACAGATTAGTAATAAGGAAATTTTATTCACATAATTCATTTACTGCATGTTTTAAAACAACATTAAAATCACTGTCATACAACATTATCTCAGACCATCACCAAAACATCCATCACAGTTAGCATTGAAAAAATCTCTGGGAGATTTATATTTAAAAAATCTCAGAAAATCTCGGAAAATATAAGATTTTCTGAGATTTATATTTTTTCCATGATTTTCCAGAGAGATTTAATTATATTTTCTTCTGATGGAGAAAATCTCTCGCTCATTTGCTCATTTTCACCTTCAAATTCACTAGTTCATGTGCTTTTTTGCCATTTTTCATCTATTTTTAACTACCATATTATCTGGAAATACCCCCATGGGGGTATATGATGTCACCAGCAAAATTTGAGGGGGGTTAATTCAACATACTACGGTATATATTTGCTTATATACCCATTTTTGGCTATTTTCCGCCTATTTGCAGTTTTTCCTCCCCTTTTTCTGTTCTATGGCATGAAAGAGCCAATAAAAAATTCTATCCGAAATACAATTTCTGCACTAAAGTACTTTCAAACAAAAGACACATTAGAGTTAAAGTCCTTCAAACAAAAGACACACACTATTATACACAAAAGAGAGTACTGGTACTTTTAGATGTATTTACTCAGTACTCAAGTATATGTATTTTTGTGTAAACGTAAATATGTTTAACCTGTCCTTAACCATACTGAACCCCGGCAGTTCCATGAAGACCCAGTACTCAAAAGTACCGAGGCTGTACCGGAGATCTACATTGGCACTGGAGGTTGCTGTTTACTTGTGCACCAGGTAAATTTGTGCACTGGGTTCTAGCTTTTTTAACAACTAAAGAGTTGACAGCATCTTTTGAGATAAAGTTACCAAATTTTGGTGAAAAGGTCATCTGATAAATTCTGTGGCGATCGTCACACGTGAAAGCAATGTATTCTCCTACGAGGAAAAATGTACCTAAATCATATTTTTGTTCATTATTCAGATACTACATGGTAGTACAGCGTGTGCTGTCAGTAGACAATATGCTGTTGTCATATGTCATTGTGAATGAAAAGGTTTTACAACCCATAATGTGCTTAATATCTACTGTCAATGGTTCAAACACCTTGAAATATCGATTAAATCATACTTTAAGTTGAGAGATTTTATGAGATTTTTTTGAACTGCAAGAGATTTTCTAAGAGATTTAATTATATTTTCAAAAATGACCCAAGAGATTTAATTATATTTTTTTCTTGAGAGATTTTCTGAGATAATATTTAATTATATTTTCTCAAAATCAGTCGTTTTTTTTCAATGCTAATCACAGTTCCCACGTTTCTTACACATCACCCTGATCTGCATATTAATTTAACTTAATAGCAATAAAGTGTTGATGAAAGTGTTGAATACTATCAAGTATCAGCACATCGCGAACACAGGTGGCTTACACTAGCCAAAGTTTCATGATCACAACTTAAAGCAGCATTGAGCTAGAGCACCATTTGTACATCAGTACAAAATGACCGAAATTGAAACCCCCACAGTTCCGCAGTGGGAGGAGCTAGAGGGGTAAAATTTTACGTGAAAACTCAAGACTTCTGGTATCTTAACCTGTCAAAATTGTATGACCGTAGCTTACCCCTAGCGCGAATGGCGAGTACTGCCCGGGGACTTTTCAGCCGGACCAAGTACATGTACAGGAACAGTAAACATATATAGGAATGTGTTCTGCATTGCCCGGATCACAAACCACAGCTTTTGTCATTTACGTTCTCTTTAAACTCAATTTTGGGGGTATTTCGGAGGGGGTTATAAATTCATAGTGTCCATTTTGAGGGGGGGGGGGGGTTATTTCGTGGGGTATGACGAAGGGGGGTAATTCGAGGGGGGGGGGGGTATTTCGAGGATATATGGAAGTTGCGTTTCAACTTTCGACAACAATATCGCAGAGAAAATGAGACATTTCGAGTGTATATTATGATGCCGCTTATGCCTGGATTTGCGGGAAACTTAGAAGATAGTGGCTCCGCCCTCCAGGCAGTAATGCATTGGACATTTCAAAGTATTTGTGATGGAGATTTTTCATTGTTCGTGAATTGTTTGAGGAGGAAAAGTTGGTTTTCTAAAAATTTTTCTGGGTTTGTGCCAATTTTTATTTTAAATCTGCAACTTTTTACAGTTTCGAGTAGCATTTACGATCTGGACAAGTATGTAATGTTTGGGAGTTTGCGCACATTTGGCAGGATGCCAAAAAAGCAGACACAAATTGTGACTGAATTGGTTTACATTCACAGTAAACTGATAATTGTCGATGACAGACAAGTATTGATTGGTTCAGCAAATATTAATGACCGCTCGCAGCTGGGTAACAGGGATTCAGAGGTAAATTTTTTGTCTTCTTATTAAGTCCTCATCTTGAATGATTAAAGATTCACAAATATTTAGCTCCCGTATATATTTGCCTGTGCGAGCTCACTTTAAACAGATTTTTTTTAGGAAATTAAGATGTGGGAAACTGTTTTTGAAAGAACTAATTCAAAAGTTTTTTTCAGAACTCACTTTCAGATTTGAAAAAATGTTCAAAAATGACACCATTCCTTCAAAAGGATTTTTTTCAGACAAGTTTTCAGATTAAGTAACCCTACTTCAGTACAACACGATTTTACAGGTGGCAATTTTTGTGGAAGATACAGAGACATATCCTTCAATCATGAATGGCCATCCATATGATTCTGGTAAATTTGCTGGTTCACTCAGAAGACATTTGTTCAAAGAACATCTTGGCTTGCTGCCAGCTCAGGTAAGCTACCGTATTTCCTCGAAATACCCCCAGAGGGTTATTTTTCAGTGAGAATTTTGAGGGGGGGTGACCTCACTTTTGTGACAAGTTTAACAATAACTCATCCAAACGCACCTCTAATTTATCCCAGAAATGTCATCATATTTCATCATGTCCAATTGTTCAATCAATAAGTTCAATTGTTCAATCAAGTTCATCATTTGTATCTATTTCATGAAATATGCTTTATAAGGAAATAATTCATCGGTTGTTTTTAAAGATATGGGCAGTATTTTTCTTCCATCGGGGGAATTATTTTTCCTCACTCGTATAACAGGAGGGAATTCTTCAAAATGGGGGGTATTCGATTGTTCTCAAATGTCAACTCCCCAATTTTCAGGTAGCACACAGACAGGACGTGCTGCAAGACTTCGAATGGCATGGGGGCCCCCTTGCAGAAACCCTGACAACTTCGAAACTGAACGATTGCGTGAGCGTTGCATTTTGGAATGAAGTGTGGTGGAAAACGGCCAGAGAAAATACCAGACTTTTTGAAATGGTGAGTTTGTCCGTATAATGTGTATACCACAAATGCATAAATAAAAAATAGCCAGCTACTGCAAAGTAATAACAGCATCTCCAATAAGATGCCACTATGAAATCCAAGTGAAAGCATGTTTAAAAATGTATCCACTACACAGCTACGATTTTGTAAATTCAATCAGCGTACCGTACCGTACTTCCTCGAATTACTCCCCTTGAATTTATCCCCTCGAAACACCCCCAGCTCTGAGCGGGCTAACGAAAAAAAAGATACCGTATTTCTTTTAATAGAACGGCATACCTCCAATAGAACGGCAGATAGAAATTACGTTGGAAGAGTGGCAAAACACACAAATATTAGAAAAATAGATGGTGGGAACATCCAAGGTGTTCAGAACTATGATTTTGGGTTATTTTGTCATTTGGTTTTGTTTGAATTGATGCTCTGATATTATAATGATGTACATTTTTCATCAAAAACACTAGATTGAAATGAAAAATGTTTGAATGAAAAATGTCTGAAAAATATTGGTGAAAAAAAGAACGGCAGCCCCCAATAGAACGGCACCTCTAATAGAACGGCAGGTAAAAAAGTTGACGGCAAAAATAAAGAACGACACTCTTCTATTAGAAGAAATACGGTAATAAACCCCCTGGGGCCAGATTTAATTCTCTCTACAGATTTGTAGGGTAGGGCGTACGCCTGATAGATTTTTCAAAGTTCAGCTGCATCGACGCACATACACCGAGAGCAAGGCGGTTTGTAAAATATACAAAACCATCCCTTAAGGTCGCCGATATTGCATGTGACGTATATCGCTTCGATTTTGGCCCGGAAATCACTATTTCGTCATTTCTTGGCCGTCTGCCAATTCACTTTTTTTTGTCGGGCGGGTTACTCGCATAAGTCGCGCTTTTGTACGCTCGTGCATGCATTTCTTTCTTGTCGCTGCCCTCATGGTTTCGGTTGCAGACAGTGAACAGTAAAAAGTGACCACTCGACTACACAAAAGCGAGTAAACTTATGCGAGTAAACGGCCCGACAAAATAAATAAAAAACGCATTGGCCGACGGCCAAGAAATGACGAAATCATTGAGATGACGATCTGCAACCGAAACCATGAGGGCAGCGACAAGAAAGAAATGCATACACGAGCGTACAAAAGCGCGACTTATGCGAGTAACCCGCCCAACAAAATCGAAAAAAGAACGAGTTTGCCGACAGCCAAAAATTACGAAATCGTGATTTCCGTGCCAAAATCGAAGCGATACACGTCATATTGCAATATCAGCAACCTTAAGGGATGGTTTCGTATATTTTACAAACCGCCTTGCTCTGGGTGCATGTGCGTCGATGCTGCTGAACTTTAAAAAATCTATCGGGTGTACGCCCTACCCTACAAATCTGTAGGGAGAATTAAATCTGGCCCCTGGGGCTGGGGGTATTTCAAGGAAATACGGTATTTTAAACTGCACATGGTCGCATACACACAGAGTCAATTAATTAGAAATTACAACACACACACAGGTGTTTAATTGCTACCCCACTGACAAAGTCGAGAGAATAGAGGACTTATCAGACTACGAGCGGCAAAAACCACTCGTGCAATTAGACCCCAAAAGTGCACTTAGACATCTGACTATGGTACAAGGACAGCTGGTGGTTTTTCCGCTGAAATTTCTGAGAAAATCAAATTTGCTGCCATCTATGATGACTAAAGAAGGCTGGGCACCTACCGAGCTTTTTACGTGAATTTTGATTGTTTCACTAGAATTTTCCATAGTGAATTTTGAAAAAGGTGTTTTTAATATATCAATTAGCTAAAACGTTAATTATGCTATTTTTATGTTCAAAATTTGTTTAAAAAATTTATAAATGCAACAACACGTTTTATTTGTAAACTTGTAAAAATTGAAAGAATGACGGTCAGGTAGAATGTTAGTGTAAATAAATACAAAAAAAGTTCACGGTGGATCGATAAAAAAATCACGAAGCTTTTTCAAACTGTTTACGATAATATTATTAATCATTGACTTATTTGTATTATTGATCCTTGACTTATTAGTATTTTCAATTTATCAAAATTTCCATATTATTTGCTACCTTTTCTAAACCACTGCCACAGCCCTGATAAACTCCACTTTGATTGGATAATTTCTTCATCATAATCACAGTTATTCTCGAAGTCATAAACCATACTGGATGCCTGGAAATGAAAAGATGTGAGTGCAGGGGTCCCCAAGATATTGGCCTTCGCGGGGGCTGGATAGATAGCTAATCGCTCCTCCGGAGGGATAGATAGCTGAAAATTTCTCTGGGGGGGCTGGGGGGGGGGGGCTCGCGGGGGAAATAAACACCTTCCCGGACAAGTTCACCAACCATTTTTTTATTTCACTTCGAATGCAATATCGACTCACTACAGGGTGGGTCGCCCTATATGCAACAACTTTTTTGGCGTTTTTGGTGTCCCAAACGAGTTCACCACTCACTTGATTGACTACACTACGAGAGCCATATATCCAGCTGTGATGGCGGTATAAAGCTGAAATTTGGGGGATGTTTTACCAACAACCCCCTCACAATACACCCGTGGGGCGGCTGCTGACGACCCACTAAAGCATGGGTCACTGCATATAAAGTTGATAATTTTTTTAAGAACAGCCCAAGTGTCCCAAACAAGTTCGCCACCCAACTGCATTATAAAAATTTTTTGATAACATTGAATTGAGAACATACCTGATATAAAATTGAATCAGATTTGAACCATAGTTCTGCTCATTAAAATTTTTTCAGTAGGGCACCCACACTGTCCCATAAACAGCAGACTGAAAATTTCACTTTAAACCAATTTTTTGTATCACACTTAAAAAGTTGGTTTACAAAGTTCACTAGGGGAGGGTCTAAGGTTCAAAGTTAT
>OZ038451.1:7977000-8122367 GCA_964036195.1 Sphaerolaimus hirsutus
GACGTATGTAAATGAAGCAGTTATGTATCAATGTAAATACAAAATTCACATTGTGTTTTTTTACATTTCAAATCAATGCGTTACATGTCATCTAAAACAATCTCATGTTATCTAAAGTATTTAAATATCTAGCTCATTCTAGCTATCGGAATAGCTTTAAGGATGTCATGTTTCAAATTCTCAAAATCCATCGAAATTTTCATGTTAGTTATGTTCTGTTGAATACACTTTTGACACACGTTCAATGAGTTTAAATTTTGTGCTTTCATGCATATTTGAAAAAAATTGAGGATTACACTTACATTTAGATTCAAAAGCAAACAAAATATAGACAAATGTCTGTTTCAAGTCAAAATAACTTGTGCACAACACCTGTGACTTGTGCACTATTCGTATTTCCTATAGTATAAATAGATCCGTGCAAGTAAAAGTGCGCTGCAAAATGCGCAGTGCACTGGGAGAGGTGTAAATTTGATACTTTGTAGAACGAAAACTTAAAATTATATTTTGTAATGATAATCATGTTATAAAATAATTTGTTGCGACATTTGTTGTACTAAAGCAACACGCGTTGTATAAAAGCGACATCCGTTGTAAAAAACCATCTTTTGTCCTAATGAGCACCTTTGTTGTATAAAAACTACTGTTGTACTAATGCACTTTTGTCCTAATGATGCACACTCCTTTGTCAGTGCACTGCACAAGTCGCAGCGCAGTCCTGCGTGCATGAATGTGCACCATACACAATGTGACTAGTGCACCAGTCATATGACTTGCGCACAAGTTTTTTTAAATTGAAACTAACAAAAATATATCCATGCAGATAGGAGTGCACTGCGACATTACCGCAAATAACCAATAAACGTATCATTAAAATGATAGCAAACCTGAAAATTCAGCTGCAGAAAGCACAGGATCCTGTTGCCCTCGTTTGTCGATTACCACGAAATGGGTAGTGAATTGAGTAACAATTTTTTTCCTGTGAAATGAGTGAATTTGTGCAGACTACATTTGTGTAAATTAATGTAGACGAAAAGGAAACGAATGTACGCAAAATATGAAAAACTCACAATTGTAACTACTTATTGAACATTAACATATTTACATTGACCCATGGTGCGCATACACTGTACAAATATTCAGAAAATGGAATGTCATAAAGATATTCATTCGCAACACTATACTATGCACACAATGAATTATTCCCCAGTCAAAATAAAGGAATCAGAGTTCAAAAATGCATCAGAGATGCATCCATGCAAATGGCTGTGCACTGCTACATGCGCAGTGCACTGAGACAGGTATAAAATTTATTGCGCATGTCGCAGCGCACTCCCATTTGTATGGATACACTGTACAAACAATATGACTTGTGCACAAAACTTGCGACTTGTGCACGAGTATAATGCACTTACATATACTTTGACATAACATTTTGGCATGAGTGCACAGAAACATTGCAGTACATTGAGACAGTTACAAAATTTAATAAGAAGAGAAATTTTTTCAAAAGATAAATATAAGTAAATACACTGACATAAAGATTCGGGCACGAGACATGCAACTTGTGCACTAGTCAAATTTTTATTAATTAGACACATGCCAAAAATTATTATTACAGTGCTACCAAATTATTTAAAAGCGCTTAAAATGGACACCTACCTCAGTGCAATGCACAAGTCGGAGCGCA
Source organism: Sphaerolaimus hirsutus (assembly GCA_964036195.1). Classification (NCBI taxonomy): domain Eukaryota; kingdom Metazoa; phylum Nematoda; class Chromadorea; order Monhysterida; family Sphaerolaimidae; genus Sphaerolaimus; species Sphaerolaimus hirsutus. Next base: position 7,978,691 of record OZ038451.1, read on the forward strand.
CTTCTATTCGCATGGATGTATTTTTGACATGTTTTTCCGATGTTTTTTGTGCTTCAAGTCCAAACGACTTTTGCACGTGTCATATTTCCTAAAATATGCATCCATGCAAATAGAAGTGCGCTGCAACATGCGCAGTGCACTGGGACAACTATATCGATTTAAACACACTTTTTCTCATGCTCGAATTGAAAATAACTTGTGCAGAACACATGTGACTTGTGCGCGAGTCATATAAATCTGATGTAAATTTCGTGCTGTCGTGAACACAAATATTTCATTGTTTTACATTTGATGGAGAAATGAAGCAACTTTTGCATGTCATAAACCGATAACTTTACGATCCTACAGTAAATCAAATTCAGGGTCGTAAAAGTATAGCATGTCAATAACAAATTTGGACCCGCGCAGCAATGACCAGACGCGATATGTACTTGCAGCTAAATATGAAGTTGTCATAAATCATTGCCTTTGGCGGCGCTTTTTGTGAAATCGATCAAAAGAATTTCCGCTGTGGTTTATTACACTGTGCTGTGCTGTGCATTGTGGGAATTTCCTTTATTACACAAGTGCGATTGTAATGGCGGCATTGTCTTTGATATTTTATATAAGTTGCACTCGTAAGAAATTCGGATCATTTGTTTGATCATTCCACTGTCACTTGATCTTTTTCAAAGTGACGAATGCACGCTGGCCATGCGGGTTACCTACAATAAAAATCAGTCATAATTGCGATTGCTCAAATGCTTAATCTCTTGCCTGTGGTGCAGTAAAAGATGATTATCTCTGCATGACATTCCAGAATTTCTCCTCATTATGGAATCAGTCATATTTGCGATTGCTGAAATGCCTTAATCTTTTGCCTGTGGTGCAGTAAAAGATGATTATCTCTGCATGACATTACAGAATTTCTCCTCATTATGGAATCAGTCATAATTGCGATTGCTACAATGCCTTAATCTCTTGCCTGTGGTGCAGTAAAAGATGATTATCTCTGCATGACATTCCAGTATTTCATTTTATTTGATGGATCATGGACATTATTTTTTTGTAGCCTTAGGCAACCACTTTGAGTTTTTCCTGACATAAAAGGAACGTTCATTTTTTTCAGCTACCATTTGCGATCAAATTGTATATGAATTGATTTGAAATGTAAAAAAAGCAATGTGAATTTTGTATTTACATTGATACATAACTGCTTCATTTACATACGTCAGTGCATGCACTAAAATTCACCCGTATCAAATGTACACCCGTCTCAGTGCACTGCACAAGCCTGAGTGCACTCCTATCTGCATGGATATATTTTTGACAGCTTTTTGCGTGATGTCTACTGCTTCAAGTCAAAGTGACTGGTGCACGACACATGCGACTTGTGCACAAATCAAATTTCCCACAATATACATCCGTGCAAATAGGACTGCACTGCGACATGCGCAATGCACTGACAAAGGTGGTTGCACTAGATTCCCATGCAAATTAATCTTACATTTGTCTCAGTGTACTCGCGATTGCATTTATATGCATTATAGAATATGTACTTATGCGCAATTTTTTTCTACTTAAACAATAGACAAATTATCTTTGAAGGGAATAGTTATGTAGGTCAATGCACATGTTTACACTTACGTTTGCACTAAATTTCACTTTGTATCAAATTTACACCTGTCCCAGTGCACTGCGCATGTTGCAGCGCACTTCTACTTGCATGGATCTATTTATACTATAGGAAATACGAATAGTGCACAAGTCACAGGTGTTGTGCACAAGTCATTTTGACTTGAAACAGACATTTGTGTATATTTTGTTTGCTTTTGAATCTAAATGTAATCTTTTGCCTGTGGTGCAGTAAAAGATGATTATCTCTGCATGACATTCCAGTATTTCATTTTATTTGATGGATCATGGACATTATTTTTTTGTAGCCTTAGGCAACCACTTTGAGTTTTTCCTGACATAAAAGGAACGTTCATTTTTTTCAGCTACCATTTGCGATCAAATTGTATATATTTTTTCGACGCACGACAGCTTCGACAAAAACGATGGGCATCATTTTTTCCGGCGCTATGTGGGCAACCATCTTCTTTTCCCTGTATGCCGGCATTGGTCAGTTCAATTTTTTTATGGTGAATATTTATCTTTATAATTGAGCATACCGTATTTCCTCGAAATACCCCCCGGGGGGTGATTGTTTCATAGTGGTCCCGAGAGGGGGGGGGGGGGTTAAACGAGGGGGGGTATTTCGAGGGGGGGTTATTGTTTCACAAGAAAATTTTTGAAAACCGAGTACGAAATTGTCGTCTGAAACATACGCAGACGTCGAAAAATGCAACAAAAACCGCAATTTAAAAGGTTCTGTAGACTAATATTAGTATGTAGATGGTATGTACACTGTTCTAACGTGACACCGACAGTGTTTTAACGTGTGTTCTGCAGTACACTGAACACAAACTACAGTTATTGTCATGTACGTTCCCTTTACACTCAATTTGGGGGGGGGTATTTCGAGGGGGGGGGTGATTGTTTCATAGTGGTCTCGAGAGGGGGGGGTCAAACGAGGGGGGGGGTATTTCAAGGGGGGGGGGGTATTTCGAGGAAATACGGTAAGCTGTGCCTTCATCGAGTACTTTTGCACAAGAAATTTATTGTTGTCAACCAACTTTGTATTTAGACCTATTCTTTAGTGAACAAGATGTTTTGCACAAGATATTTGAATGAATGTATTCATAATGAGTAATTCTAATTACATTGCGCAGCTCCATTGCTCAAATCGGACGCCCCCGCCCCCGCCCCCGCCCCATCTGTACCACGCAACGTCACCGATGACGCCAGTCGATCCCGCAGGGCGCTGGTCAATGTTACAGACCAAATTTTGGACAATGACGGTCAGTTACACTACATAAAATGCGTAATTTGTTCATTAATTAATTACATTTCCTTCATTAACACTTCATTTTTCCGTATAATTGTGTAACACCTTTAAGACATTTTTAAACATGTAAATATTTACGATGTTTTATACAAAATATGACTAGTGCACAAGTATTATGTGTTGTGCACAAGTTATTTTTACTTGAAGCTGAAAAATATGTAAATTTGTTTTGCTTTTGAATTTAAACGTAAGTAAAATCCAAACTTTTGTCAAAAATGATGAGTTTAGAATGCAATCCTTACGTATCAATTAAAATACAATTTTGCAATGTCTTTTCCGTTTCGAGTCAAAATGACTTGTGCACAACACATTCGACTTGTGCAAGAGTAATATTTTCTATAATATAATGCATGCAAATAGAAGTTAATACACTGTCACATACGCATCAGTCCAGTCTCATTTCGAACTGCAGGTGCACTGCGTGTGCAGCGTTCCCATAACAACAACGACGGGATGGAAGACGCTATGGGTGAACAGAATGACACGAAGCCATGTCGCACTAACCTGTGCAAGCTGTACACCAAGCTGTTCACCACGATTGGCGAAATGGACACCGTCACTATTGAGGATGTTGTGAGTTCGCTTTTTTATAACTTCCAGTCATGTGCGTGCGTGCGTGTGTGCGTGTCTGTGCGTGTGTGTGTCTGTGCGTGTGTGTGTCTGTGCGTGTGTGTGTCTGCGTGTGTGTGCGTATGCGTGTGCGTGTGCGTGTGCGTGTGCGTGTGCGTGTGCGTGTGCGTGTGCGTGTGCGTGTGCGTGTGCGTGTGCGTGTGCGTGTGCGTGTGCGTGTGCGTGTGCGTGTGCGTGTGCGTGTGCGTGTGTGTAATGATTAATTCAATGCTATTTCCCAAAAAGTTCAATCACACTCTGTTCATTCTCCCAGAATCCGTCGTCCAGACACATTGCCGCCACGGATGTACTGCTGGTGGTCCAAGTGACAATCATCGTTTTTGTAATTGTTTCCGCTTTAATTTTTCTAATTAACAAGAAGAAAGCGGCTCATGTTCCAAATATTGTTCAACATGTGTAAATACCTCGTTCCTCGTTATTTTGCCCATTATTTTGACCGTATATTTTGCGCAGTTGGTGAAAATGACTTATATTGACATTAGCAGAAATCAGAAATTGACATCAGAAAAATTAGCTGGGCATTAGTCACCTCCAACGAGGTGTCCGATCTGAGCGACGGGGACGCTCCCAGCGTGTCAGATCATGTACAGATTGCATGGACGTGTTTCTGTTATTGATCTCCTCGGCTTCAAGTCAAAGCGATTGATGTTGATTATGGAAAATTGACTTCTGCACTAGTAACATGTGTTGTGCACAAGTCTCTTTGACTTGAAATATGAAAAATGTTTTCAAAAAGGTGTAAGACGTTCACCAATGTCCTACTAATTAATTTTCTAATGTTTGTTAATTTTATGTCTATTTTATTACTTATATTGACAAATAAAATTAAAAATTGTTTAAATAATTACTCCCTGATTCTAACAACAAAGATTGAAATTGTATAAAATTAGTATATTTAAACACGCCATATATTCAAGTACTGATAAATTTATTTATGTATATAAATATGATAATTTATTTATTTATTTATTTATTCATACGCCAGCTTTGAACTGAGGTAAACAATAAATTCCATTTAAATAGTTCAATATAAGCATAATAGTAACATGAACATGTCAATGAGAACATGCTGCAGTGCACTCATATTTGCACGGATTTATATTATAGGAAATACAACTAGTGCACAAGTATCATGTGTCGTGCACAAGTTGTTTTGACTTGAAGCAGACAAATAATGTAGTAATACATGATAGTCATTGATGGAATGAAGAAAAATTAGCTGGGCATTAGTCACCTCCAACGAGGTGTCCGATCTGAGCGACGGGGACGCTCCCAGCGTGTCAGATCATGTACAGATTGCATGGACGTGTTTCTGTTATTGATCTCCTCGGCTTCAAGTCAAAGCGACTTGTGCACGACACACGTGACTTGTGCACTAGTCTAATTGTTGACAAAATGATTTAATTTGATTGATTTGAACAAAAACGTATCACCTCTGCTTCAAGTCAAAGCGATTGATGTTGATTATGGAAAATTGACTTCTGCACTAGTAACATGTGTTGTGCACAAGTCTCTTTGACTTGAAATATGAAAAATGTTTTCAAAAAGGTGTAAAACGTTCACCAATGTCCTACTAATTAATTCTCTAATGTTTGTTTATTTTATGTCTATTTGAATTAGAAATGTGTCACCTGTACTTCCAATAAACACTTCACACATTCCAGTTGCAACACAAATTTATACTTGCACAATCCGCATTTGATGCAGTCAATAATTCTCTGCACCAAATGTCCCCAATCACTACATCTGCTTATTTCACATTGCTACAATTGACTGCATATATTCATCGATAAATGCATCGAGTGAGTAATTAAAGTGGGTTGGGTGCGCTGGAACACTTATCGATTGCTCTATTTATATATGCAAGTGCATTTTAAGTACAACGTGTGTTCTATTTCCAGTTCACACGCATTAATCTGCTTAATTTACGTAACTTGCTACTTAGTGGTTTACATTTGCAAATTTATTCATTTGCGGCACCTAAGTGTGTTACATTCAACGATTCCTGAACTTGTACTTATGTTTTCATCTATTTATGACCTCTTTTTTGCATTTCTATCAGTAGCCAAATCGAACTTGAGATGCGCGATATAAGCTACTAGTGCACAACATAATGTCTCTTTAATTACACCCCTAAGTTTGCCGATGCGCAACACACTTCAATGGCGGACCGGAAAATTTCATTTAATTACAGTTCCGGTACTCCGGTCCGATAGTCACGTGGACTTGTGCACAAGTGCATTTTGCTTTGTTTATACCACAAAATAATAGCTCCACAAGTCATGTTTACTTGTGCACAAGTATATTTTGCTTTGTATACGAAACAAAAAAGCTGTCTCCGCAAATGCAGTTACTTGTGCACAAGTGATATTCTTACAAGTGTAATTGTGCGCGAGCAAAAGTCCATTTACTTGTGCACAAGTTGAATTAGCCCGGTGTCATAACTATTGACACAGATGACCTGGGAATGTGATTTTTTGCATGCGATATCAGGAAGTGTTTTCAAATTCGCATGGCAAATTGAAGCGCGATCGCACAACATTTAAAAAAATTTTATATTATGAGACAATATAGTGTTATGCGATAGACAGTCATTTGCGGACATTTTTGCCATTTTGTCTATTTCGAGTTCTAAGCGGATCCATAATCAGTGAGTCGTGCTTTATAAGGAACACACCATTTAACATCGATATAACACGTTTGAAATCTGCGCGACACACCAACTCCTGCAGTAGAACATGTATCAGACCTACCGTATTACCTCGAATTATCCCCCCCTTGAATTAACCCCCCCTAAATTTTGGCTGAGGAAATAATAAACCCCCCCTCGAAATACCCCCCCTAAAATTGAGTGTAACGTGAACGTACACGACAAATACCGCAGTTTGTGATCTGTACTATGCAGAACACACGTTAAAACTGATGATTAAGTGACGTTAGGGAACGGTTTTTGTGTATATACAGCAGAGTTGTTAAAATACCGGTGTTTTTGGAAAGCGTAAGTGTAAGCGTAAATACACTTTCCAAATGTTGAGTATGGATACTGTAAACGTAAGGTATTTTTAAAATACCTAGGAAAGCGTAAAAAAAGCGTAAGCGTAAAATTTGTTTAGAAAGCGCTCTTGCTGTGGAGCATAGGAAAACACACTTGTCTAGGGACAGGGAGATTAAGGGTTATACTCGGCGTACGTGATACTCTGCCCTCGCACTGATTTATGTCTCGTGTTGGAAGCGTGCCAATAATTATTAAATCATGCGATTTCCGTAAAAATATGAAAAAAATTCATCGATGTGAATGTGTTAATGAATAACATTATGACAACAATCAATTTTGTCATCTTTTTATGAAACTCGGACGCGTTAACCATCGTTGGCACACTTCCAGCGGGAACCACGCGTGCAGGGTGTAAAGTAACCGGAGTATACCCACAAAATGCTCCAGCTATCTAAATATTTATTTCAGAGGTTGCTCAGCTATCGGTCCTGAGGCGCACCGATCTATCGATCTCCAACTCCCCGAAAATGTTTCAGCCATTTGGGTATCCTACATTCGGCTCTATCGAATTTGCTGACTTTATCGAGTTTGCTTTCGTTGCCAACTTCTGGCATAAGTATAAGCCTAGCAGCATGTGTTGACCTAGTGTAACTAGCATCGCCATACTATAAAGCGGCTGAAAATACAGTGTACAAACCAATTAGTATTTTACCCACTGAAATTTTTGTCCAAAATGCATCGGAATCATTTTCTGATTTTGCTGCACACCAATTCAGCGACTTTTCCAATCTTACACGTTCTCTTTCACTTTATATTTTGCAATTTTAACTTTCTCAAATAGGTGTAAAACTGGCCCGTTTGAAAAATTTTTATACGCTTTTAGTACCCGGGTATTTCGGCCAGGAAAGCGTAAAAAAGCGTACAGGTAATTTACGAAAGCGTAAGCGTAAGCGTAAGTATAAATACCCATTTACCCGGGTATTTCGGGTAAGCGTAAATACGCTTTCGCAACTCTGATATACAGTAATATATGCCTATAAACACATATAAATCTATGTGATTGTTCGATTTTTCTACGTCTGCGTATGGGGAATTTCCGAAAATTTCTGGCGAAATAATAGACCCCCCCCCCCCTCGAATGAACCCCCCTCGAATTATCCCCCCTCAAATTTTGCTGGCGAAATAATAAACCCCCTGGGGGTATTTCGAGGTAATACGGTATATATCTAACCACCACAACCCCCCAACCCGCCCCCCAGAAAAGTTTCAAATCCAACCACTCGGTGGGTCAAAATTCAAGATACCCCTGGGTTGAATGCGCAAAGCACATCCGCAATGCGAAAATTCAAGTATTAGGTTGTAAACTAAATAACCTTAATTTTTTTGCGATTTCACATTCATGCGTCCCATTCTGTTGTACATTGGCGGATATTCATGACATTCTAGTATGTTGGGGTTTGGGGTTGGGGGTATGATGAAAAAATTTTGTTTCCTCGAATAATCCCCCAGTCCCGAGATAGGGGGGGGGGGGGTCTTTAAAAAGGTGTTCATTTTGAATGGCCGATCAGGACGTTGGACGGATATTTGAAGCTCCATACATCAGCCATTTCTGGGCCGATTTGGGTCAATCAACGCTTAAAATGATCAGTAAAACTAGCGGATTTCGTTTTTGTGGTCGTATTAGTGATGCAAGTTAAGCAAATCTTCTCTCATCGAAGATGCGTCAAGGATATGGATATGGAGAAGTTGCATTCCTGCCGCTTAATGCGGTTACCTAGAGGCTAAAGTTCAAAGCGCTATAACGTTTGATTGGTAAGAGATATTGAGCAAAAAAATTTTTGCGTCAGATGGATTCTCCTTGTCTAAAGTTTATGATAGCATGGTCAGAAACACAAATGTTTGGTGTTGAAAAACCGGGTCAAATGAGCATACGAAATTCAAATATCACTAATCCGACCACAAAAATGGAATCTGTGGGTTTTACCGATCATTTTAAGAGTTGATCGATTCAAATCGGCCAAGAAATGGCCGATTATCGAGCTTCAAAGTCAACGTCCCGATCGGCTATTCAAAATGACCACCTTTTTATAGACCCCCCTTATCTCGGGACTGGGGGATTATTCGAGGAAACAAAAAGATTTCGTCATAGCCCCAACTCCAGACCCCAACATACTCGAACGGCATTAATATCCGTCAATGTACAACAGAGTGGGACGCATGAATGTGAAATCGCAAAAAATTAAGGTTATTTAGTTTACAACCTAATATAACTAATATAACCGTCAACAAATATTTAGCTATCATCTTCCTGAGCCACTGCTACTAAGTCAAGTGACGACTATTTGAATAATATTGCATGTTTTGAGGGCGCTTTCTGGGATTACTAGACTCTGAGCTTGCTTAATATACCGTATTTCCTCGAAATACCCCCCCCCTTGAAATACCCCCCCCTCGTTTGACCCCCCCCTCTCGAGACCACTATGAAACAATCACCCCCCCCCCCCTCGAAATACCCCCCCCCCCAAATTGAGTGTAAAGAGAACGTACATGACAAATACTGCAGTTTGTGTTCTGCGTAGTGCAGAACACACGTTAAAACAATGTCGGAATCATGTTAGAACAGTGTTTATACCATCTACGTACTAATATTAGTCTACAGAACCTTATAAATGGCGGTTTTTGTTGCATTTTTCGACGTCTGCGTACGTTTCAGACGACAATTTCGTACTTGGTTTTCAAAAATTTTCTTGTGAAATAATAACCCCCCCCTCGAAATACCCCCCCCCTCGTTTAACCCCCCCCCCCTCTCGGGACCACTATGAAACAATCACCCCCCGGGGGGTATTTCGAGGAAATACGGTAGCTTACTAGCAGATTACATGTCGACAAGCGTGAAGTTAGTGTCAGAGGTTTTGTAGGCGGGGGGGGGGGGGGGTTAACCCCCAAATCCGCCACCTAACTACCGTATTTCCTCGAAATACCCCCGGGGGGTTTATTTTTTCAGAGTGAGAATTTTGAGGGGGGTTAAACGAGGGGGGGGGGGTATTTCGAGGGGGGGTTTATTATTTCGCCAGAAATTTTTTGAAATCCCAGTACTAAAATGTCGTCTGAAACGTACGCAGACGTCGAAAAATGCAACAAAAATCGCCATTTATAAGACTATAAAGACATTTATAAATGTCTAGACGTACAAACACTGTTCTAACATAACAGAGTCATCGTTTTTAACGTGTGTTCTGCATTGCCCGGATGACAAACCTCAACCTTTGTCATTTACGTTCTCTATACACTAAATTTGGGGGGGGGGTATTTCGAGGGGGGGTTATAAGTTCATAGTGTCCATTTTGAGGGGGGTATTTCGAGGGGGGGGGGTATTTCGAGGGGAGGGGTTTTTTTCGAGGAAATACGGTATCTAACGTGGGTTTTATTGGCTAATTGTAGCTATTTTTTCCTTTTTCTTCCCTCTTCCTTGAAAAAGCCTACATATATATTTAAGAACGAGTGGAGCTATCGCAGCCATATTATCAGGGATCCTTTTTTACTATTTAGTTGTTAATGTTTACCTCAAATTTGATGTCAATCCGACTACCCAGTGACATGTTATTTGAAATCTAGAGCGGGGTGTCTAGATTGCCGCACCGTGTATTGTTACGTCCATTGTGTTCATGCAGGGGTAGGAAAAGGAGGGGGGTTACCCCCCCCCCCAAACCACCCAGCTATCTATCTATCCCGGAGGCAAAATTTTGGGCTACTATCCCCTAAACCCCCCCCCCCCCAAATCGGCCAGCTGTCTACCTATCTGGAGTGATTTTTGAGAAACTATACCCCGATTTTCGCTCAAAATCGCTATTTTTCATATCTATTATAGATTTTCACCTCCAAAATCACTAGTACATGCGTCTAACTGCCTATTTTCAGCTAATTTTAGTACTATATGTCCTTATATACCCATTTTTAGCCATTTTTCACCTACTTTTAGCGATTTATCTCCTTTTCCTCCCTGCTATGCCTATATATTGAACCCCCGCAAACCCCCCCCCCCCCAACCCATTGTTGTGTGCACGGGAAACAGGGCTCACAGCGAACTGAGTCCGTGGCACACAGATGAGAACGTGCAGTGAGGTTTAGCTGGATTGGCATGTGAACCTTGGACAAGAGGCGAAGCCAACTCCACTAAGCCAACGACCAGAGGATATTTGCATTTGAGATGTTGTGTGGTTGTGTGTTTGAGTGGAACGTTGCTCGGCAACACGGGTCTCAAATGTTCACATCTCAAAATCATAGATGGTCAACCCCTGAAGGGGACATAAATGATGAGGGAATATGAGTTCATGAACATCAACTGACCTAAACACCCAAGTGGTCACTACTCAAGATTGGTTGAAACATAAAAGTTAATGGTTCAGACCAATCAATTCAAACCTATCCAACCATAGGAATGCAAGTGTATATAATGTAGTGGACTCTAACTATTTACAACACCATCCCCCCAGAAAATTTTTCAGCTATCTATCCCTTTGGAGGAGCGATTTGCTATCTATCCAACCCCCCGGAGAGTCAAAATGTAGAATACCCCAGTGTTCATGTTATAAACTGGGGTCCACCCAGGTTTGGCACCCCCCATTCCGTGTCACGCTGACCGCCGCAGCTCCAGTAAAATGGGGGGTTTAAGTCTCAAATATTCGGGAAATATACCCAAGACCCTCTGCTACTATACATCGGCGGCAGAGGCCCGGCGACCTACCTGAGTGTGGGCCGCCGTGTACGCAACCGATTGTTTTAAATTTTTGCCATTCCAAAACTTTTGTCATAGCATAGAGTGTCCACAGTCTATTGACTGCCCAAAACGGACGCAATGACATTGACGCTAATTCTCCAACCATAAGAGCAGCAATTTGTGCTCGCTGGAGAAGTAGCTGACGTTGCTTACCAAACATGTCGTTAGCTGACGTAAGTGTTAAACCTAAATATTTTATCTCATCAACTTCCGAAATGTACTGTAATTTCCTGTGTTTGTCCCTGCCCAATGTCCAAATACGTGTTGGGTTGGATTTACAACGGAAATGCAATATTTTACTTTTATCTGGGTGTATTGCGACCCCCCACCTCCAGGACCACTCTGTAAATTTATCCATTATGGCCTGGAGGTCATGTGATGTATTAGCTAATAAGGCAATATCATCAACAAAGAACACTGCTGGCACTTTGGATGAACCAAGTTGTGCCCCTATCTTCAAGCTCTCCAGATCAGTACGCAAGTCCGCTAAGTATAAAACATACAGACTTGGTGAAAGACAACACCCCTGCCGTACACCTAGCGTATACGTGAACTCGTCACTGTATGTCGAGCCGTACTGTATTACACAGCGCAGATCGTCATACATACTGGATATTGAGCTGACGAATTTTGATGGGTACCCGTAATCTAGCAGCTTACGCCACAATTTCTCACGGGGAACCCTATTGAAGGCCTTAACAGCATCCACAAAACACGCTGAAACACACTTGTTTCCGCTCAGACAGCCTTGTATGATAACATGGTTATCTGTTGTGCGACGCTTTTTCCGAAAGCCACCCTGCATGCTTCCAAAACCGTCCACATTCTCAAAGGCTGATAACAGCCTATGATTCAATACAGAGCAGTATAGTTTTAGAATGTTGCATTGTAAACCTATTGATCGATAATTATCGACGCACAATTTAGACCCCTTTTTATGCAAAAGGGATAACTTACATGTTTTTGCTGTATGAGGAATTGGATTTCCATCAAACCACGTATTAAACAGCAATGTAAGAACCCTAATTAACTGACTACCACTGCCGTGTAGCATTTCATGATACACACCAGTGGTACCCGGCGATTTACCCAGTTTTAACCTCTTAATGGCTAATTTTATTTCGGTTGAGGTTATCCTCTCCTCGAGGCTACACCTAAGTGTACCGGATATGATGCCTGACAGACTTGTTTTACAGGAATCTGGACCTAGACTCATAGGATTTGCCATTTGAACTTTATTCCAGAATCCTTCTAGCACTTTCGATATCTTATCTTTTGTATCCGCCAAGCCAGACTCTGATCTTAGCATTGGATACAGTATGCCACCCTCTTTATACCGGCGGGCCATACTATAGAGATCGGTTTTTGTGCTACTTGATTGCAACTCAATATCAAGTCGTTTGCGCTTGATATCCAGCTCATAGTCATGCTCACACGCACGTATTTTGTTACGTAGAGCCGCGACAAGAGCTTTGTACTCTGAGTACAAAATTACATTCAAGTGTAGTTTTCGCTGTAGTTTTTGTATCTCAGCTTTCAGACGACGTATGCGTAAAGCCACGCACGTTGTCTGACTTTTCACTACCTTTATAGGATACCGCCTAGAGGCCACACATTGAAGATGTTCTAGAATGTTTTCATATGTGCATTCACCATCGACAAGTGTAGTTAACGATTCCTCTAGCCATTTTGAAAACGGTTCAATGACATCTTCTCCCTTCACAACCCATCGGTGTGTATACTTATCATCCGCGGGTGCAACGAGTTGTATATTATTGGCAACTACCTTTAAGTGTAGAGAGCAGTGGTCAGAGCCGATTGACATATCACTGGTCGGACTAAAGTGTGAAATTTCACTAGTCCATTCAGCGGTAGTGTCAAACAGAGCTAGATCTAACAATGAACGTGTTAAACCGGCTTCGTATGACCACCATATGTCAGTGACAGAGGTACCGACGTGTAAGTCGTTTACTCTTATGAATGAGTTCACGAGCCTACCTGTGTCATTTATTACGTGACTATTCCGATCAAGTCCCAGGTGATAATTCCCTATATGACCGTTAAAATCACCTATTAATAGGGATGGGTTACCATTCACAGTATTCTCGGATACTTGCTTTGAGAGATTGGAAAGGATAGTTTCATTTTGCTGCATATAGTCCCTATTCCGTGCTACTTTCCCAGCATCAAATAGATAAACTATAGCAAGCATTACGAATGTGGATGATTTGTGACATCGTAAAGTCAGCCACAAAACATTTTCACAATTTTCCCAATAGTCTCCTCCCAAGACAGAGCATTCAATAGTACTTTTTGTGTATACCGCTATTCCACCATTGCCATTAACCGGCTTCATGATGGCATTTAGTGTATACCCAGGAATATCAGGCAAATGCACCTTATGTACTGCATTTGTCTCACACAAGGCGATGCAATCATACCCCTTTGAACCAATATTTTGGAGCTGTGCATGTTTGTGCCTGATTGAGTTTACATTTTGATAAAATACTGTAAATTCAGTACCCGACCTTATATTAGATTCCCTAGCGGGCCGGACATTTAATGGAATACCCGTTAAATGGTTACCATTTTGTCTCATATCGGTTTGTAGAGTATCGACATGTGACACATAATTGCGCTGCGAGATGCCATCTCCACCCAATTTTATCTTACCCCCAACCTTGTCCGTGCGTTCATTATATACTGGCCTCTTTGTATAATACTTGTATTCAAAGAACGCCAAAAATCGACCTTGAGCGGCCACACACGCAAGACAACACGCGTCATAAAACACGCTTAAAGGCAGGAGTTTTTGAATCAAGCTGAATGTATGGCAATACATACGAAACCTGTGTCCTAAAAATATGAATCGATACATTCTACCAAACCGAAAGTAAACTAAAAAGCACCGAAAATGTCTGAAAGATCTGGCAAGGTAATTTAATCTATATATTAAAGCCACTTCCCCTTTCAGTTCGGCTCTCCTCAGTAGACGCCAGTGCAATCGCATTAACCAAACATACAGTGCCAGATACTTCAAACACAGACGTAAGGCACTGTATGGCGAAACCTCACACAGGTAGGCATTAATTAATATATTATATGTGATTACCGTAATGCCTGTTCTTACTGTAGGTTCAAAGCCTTTCGCCAGTTTCCCGTGTGATGTCACGCCATAATTAAATTTGGAGGAAATTAAACAAAAAACGATCACCACACCGCAGCCGGAACAAAATAGGTGTAGCAGTTCGCACCTTCTGAAACAGAGGTGCACCTGCCTACCTGCCCTAAGCAACAGATCACCTAATGGCCGCACTGCTGGCCCCCTTTTTATTCGCGGTAGAAGTACCAGCCTTTGCTGCTGCCGCCCGGCGGACCTCCTGGTGGGCCCCCACCTCGGCCGCCGCGACCACGGCCGCTGTGCGCTCCGCGATTTTGACCGGCATTGGCTGCCGCAGCACCCCGGTCGGAGCTGTGATTGTAGGGATGCTATTTTTTGTAGCTGCGGGATTGATTGTGAAACCAGCATACCAAATATACAACTAAATGTGCAAAACACAGTCAATCCTGCCAAACCGAACCCACCTGGACCGGTTATTCTGCTGCAGGCTTCCTCGGCGCTCGGATCCACTTCCAACCGAGCTATTTCGGCTGCCGCCGGCGCCACGAATTTGCGCCGCACCGCCAGCTCCGCGCCCGTACGGGAGTCCACGAGCACCGCGTCCACGCTTTTTCGAACTTCCTGTAAAAGTACATATTCTTGTGTGGACACATCACCAAATTCTATGCTACCGTTACACGTCATTAAAATGACAGACCTCCTTCGCCCTGTTGAACAGGTCCGCCAGCAGCCTTTGCCCCTCTTTGCAGAGGTCGGGATCGGTCGACCCGCACATCTGGCGCCACCTGAAGTGAGGATGGTAATGTTGATGCGATCAGAATGACATACGTATGACCTGCAACATCTACCACTAGCGTCAATGAGCGCTATACCCTGTTTCGCCCACCTGGCTAGCGTTGGAGCGCTGTAACCTTCCAGCGCCAGTACGCAATCCCGGGCCAATAGGCGACCCAAAAACGTCTCCCCGTACTTGCTCAGATGGATGCCGTCCGTGCCTACAATCCCTTCATATAGGCGCATTGTGTCCACACCCACTAGGTGCGGAATAATTGCGGATTTTTTGTTGCGCAGCATGTAATTCAGAGGCTGGGTGATGGTTACACCAGGTATATTGGCGCAAACCCGTGACAGTGCTAATTCAATGTCTCTACCCAGCCTCCAAAGCACAGCCTCTGCGTACGCGTTGTGTGCGACACCCTCTTGCGCCGGAAAAAATGGCTGAGTTACGCAGCACACAATCGGAATGTGCGGCAATCCTTGGTCGAACAGAATGAAACGTAGTTGTAACAGCGCCACGTAAACATTCCGCACGAATTGGCAAATGCCTTCCAATTCCCCCGATTTAGCTAAGCAAAACGCGGTGTCGATGTAGTCCAGTATTGATTTCCAGACCACAATTTTCACCTCGCTAAAATCTGCCAGGGCACACGCACCTTTCATAGTCGCCATTCTACACCCTGTGTAGCAGGTCGCTATGGTTGACACAGACACCGTATTGGGCAAGTGCGCCGCCTCCGTGTGGACGACACTTTTACGTAAACAGTCCAGGAGCGGCACTCTCACCGATTTAGCAGTGCTGTCGCCTAGCAACCACACGCGCAACGGTATGAAATTGACCGACACGCCTAACCACCCATCCCGCGGTCCCGTATGGTCCATACTTGTCGTCCCGTGAGAACTTATCAGAAAAGAAGTTTGTGGGCAGCGGCGTTAAAGACCATACAGGCGATTGCCAGGTCACCGGACGCTTCACATCCCGTTGCAGGTATGGCTGCACTCGCACGGGTCGTGGTCAAATGAGCACAATAGGTCCCTAATGGTAAACCATCCACAACCGGAGACAAATACTTTATCCTCCCAGTTAACTGTCCCGCCCATGGCGTCAGTAGTGACCGCCATTTTGGCAGCACTGATGGCTGCCGGCAAGTGGATGTCTACCGTTTTAGGGGTCAAATTGCCGCTCTTTTCCGCAAACTTGCCCGCCCACAACCGTAAAGGGTTGTCCTTGTAGTCAAGATGAAAACGCTGAATCACCTCGTTCTCCATGTCCACCACGCCGTCATCTGCGGCCTCACCCGCACCTTCCGCGGGCTCTACCACGGCAGCCGCCGCGCCGGCGGAACTGGAGGACGACTTCTCCTTGTTGCGCTTGTTGATCATCTGGTTCCACTGGTTGACTGTAATGGAGGGTACGGGTTGAGATATCATGGATAGTGATGATCGGGAATGGCGGAGTGGTTCAGGGCATATTGTATAGCGTTTAATAACGCTCTCCTTGACCACATACTCTACTATTTCCCCATCTTTTATCTCAGATTCTTTGATACCAAATTCAATATATTTTTGAATATTACATATCGTTTTCCCCCATTTTGCATTGTTCCCTCGGGAACTGTGCAAGCCGCCCAGCCTACCTTGGTGCATGGCCTTCGCCCTCTCTTTGTGCGCCTCTAGCCTTGTGCCCACGGTCCACATCTGGTCCGACTCAAACACCACAAACTCGGCATTATAGGCCTGTTCTTCTTCTGACGTAAATGTCAGCGAGGCCATCTCCGGGGAGGCGCGCACTTCCTCGAGAGCCAGACCATACATATTCATGTTCCGGCCGTCGCTCGACTTCGTCACGCCATCCCACGAAGTTTTATTATAGCCGTTGCCGAGATAGCGATGCGCGCATGCCGCATTGTGTATCTGCCGCGTCCCCGTGAGTTTCAAATACATGGCGAAGGCTTTATTCCCCTTGACGCACATTTGCAAAACTGACACGAGGGAGCGGTAGGCGGGTGTACTGCGCATCCGAGCAGAATCGTCGGAAATTGTTTTATCATACCATGTGACGGCTTGATTGTCGTCGGTATTGTCGTAATACAATTTCCACTGCTCGTTGCGCCACTCCGCCCAGCACTTGGCCATAACACTGGGGGCCATCGGATCATATTCAATATACAATATGTTGTACCGTATGGCTTCTTCTTTGAGAGCCGGCACGCCCAGTGTTTCGCCTTTGTGCCAGAGCAGCGCGCACATAATGCACTTCCAGCGTATGCCAAAGGCCAGGAAGTCAGTCCGATGAAAAAAGGACATTGGATCCTGCGGCTTGGTGCTACTCAACATAAAAATGTTGTTCACATGGGCTGTCAGATCGACTCCCTTGGCCTGCAAGCTGAGTTGCACTCGCTCGACCATCTCGCGCTGCACTTTTAATTCATCCCATAATTGGGTTTGTATGCGCTGAGATTCAAGCTGCATCGTTTCAACGATCATGGCCTGCCCCAAGTCGATCTGCCCACTTAAATAAATGGCATGCTGTAATTTAGCAAAGATCTCCTTGGATTGGCACGTGAACGCACCCAGGGATTCGGCCTGCAGGGGAGTAGTACAATATATAGTATGCGTAGCTAATAAATTCAAGAAGGGATCAATAATAGCTTTTTTGCACATTTCAGAACTCTCCTTCACAACCCACAACACCAATGTGATTATATCTAATTTAACACGCATTGGTATAAGTGTTGCCGAAATAACAACCTCATCGACATTTTCAGGATTTTCATCGTTTATATTACGATACATGTCAAAGTGATCGTGTAAAAGTAGCACCAAAGAACGAGTAAAAGACATTTTCCCCATGCCACTTACATCGATCGGACCTTTGGCCAGCAACTCATCCATCAAGTGCATTTGCTCAGCGAGCTCAGCGTATTTCCCGGACCGAGACTCGACCAGAGTGTTGACGAACGTGACGCGCTCGCGCGGCGTCATGGTGCCAAACTTGGTTTACATCGCCACCGTATCCGCCGCCGTCATGGCCTGTGACGTGGTCAAGCCCTCCGACTCCGTGTCCATGTCGGAACGATTTGCGATGAAGCTTTTTTCGCGCTTCGTTTAGTGCGACAAAGCCTGCAGTTTTGCGATTTGGTAATATGGCACCCTAACTACAGGCCAACATGGCTCAATAGTAACTTCGCAATGCTGCAATAAATTAAACCACATGCGAACTACTAGCGAGATCTCTAAAGCTTAAATTTGCACCACAAACGTAGCTGTTAATTTCAACGGAAATTTACCTTGAGTTGGGATTTTTGTGTTTTTAAAAACGCACTTTTGAGCATGGATTGCACCATTGCGAATTAAACATATCACAGTATCAAATTCACAAATGAAACCACACTCAAGATTAAAACCCGAACCCAACATTATCTGACAACTGGAACTGACAATATAATGCCCCTCACCAGATGCCAGATAGTAATCCCACGGCCCCACTAACCGTTGTCGCAGTGCGTTTTTTCGGTCCTCCGCCCTGCGCCGTGCACCCTTTACTCGCCAGGACACGAAAACTGCCCGATTTACGCCCCGAACGACGTAGCGGCTGCGATTTTGTGCCCTCAGGGTCTTGGGAATCTTGAGAGGTGTCAACGAAACCGTCGTTTTCGTTTTCCACCTCTTCAACAAGTGCCATGTTTTCCTATATAAATAAAAACCGTAATATGTCAGAATTCGGCCATCTCGATTCAGATTACAAAAGAAAAAATTCCGAAATTTTCGATATCGTGATACAAATAAATCACATGAATCCTCAAAATTTTTTGGTTCCACAATTTTATTGTCACACGCCAATGTTTTTACATCCAATAAAATTAAGCTGTGTAAACATTTACATCCGTATGCTTTAAGCCCATTCACATTTCCTTCCGGGTACTGAAATATATGACCCGAGGCATGCGAAGCGGCTTTTCGGAGGTATAGAAAGCATCCCAACCGACGGTTCCCCTCGGACTCACCAGTTCGAACGTGATGAACCGCCGAAATTTCCTCGACTTTCAACCAGAGCACTCGACGTTTAATTCCTTTTTTACGACGATCTGGAACATATACGCCAGAAGTCGAAATGTAATACGGAATTCCGATCGAAAACCTCTGCTTGTAATTAAAGTGCCGCATTGCGACACTTCGTGAACACTGATTTTCATAGAATATCTCTTTTACAGTGTCTAAGTCAATGTTACCTGAGGTAGCATACAACCTTTTCACATTACGTGATAAACTCAATGTATCACTTTCAGATACATTGTAACTTCCAAGGTATGTCCCACACTTGTACGTATCTGCCAGAATTATGGTAATAATTGTGTACGTGCATAGTTGAAGAATACCTTGCCAAAAAATGGCAGACATTTTCTTGGCACTGCTCCAGCTCTCTTTGAGCGGTGTTTTTACACCATGGAAACAGACCAAATATGTCCAGAAGCTTTAAAAAACTGGCCCGAGTCACCAGTGGTCATTAAAAAGACTGGTCTGGTATACCCTGCCTCGCTATTCTCAACTGCGAACGCCAAACTTACCCCTCTGATGGCAGTTTGTCTTTTCGACGTTTTTTTTTTTCTTTGTTTTTTTTCTTTGTTTTTCTTCACAACCATCTTTGAATTCAACGGTAGGATCGTACTTGAAATCATGTCAAAATGTGCTAAGAAGATAAGGTGAATGTATTTGGTGTGATTTTTCCTATTTTAGAAGTGTGTGGGAGGACATTTGATGGATTTGGTGTACTACAGTAACTAGGGATGGAAAAAAGCGCTTTTTTTCAATGGCCCCGCTTTTCTTTAAAAAAAGTGCTTTTAAAAAAAAATGCGCTTTTTTCACTTTTTCCAAAAAATGTCAAGACATTACCTAAAAAGCTCCCAAATATGGTTCTGAGTCAATATATACAGGTATATCAGACAAGTGGCAGTACATACTTGTGATCATATATAGCCATATAATGGCTGTGTGATCATGGGAATCCCATGATGGGATAGCATTTTAAGTGCTGATTTCTGCCAAAAAAATCCAATTTTATGTTGACTCGTTATGTATTATATATTGCCATTTTTGAACGTTTCTTGACTGCAAGTGAAGTTCGGGATGGAATAGTGCTTTAATACGGCTATAAGAGAAGGCTAATACATGACAGTGATGTTTCACACTATAGAAAAGTGTGTGCAAGCACATTGGCTGGATATTATTTACACTGACATATCACAACTTATTATTACATGATACCATGCAAGAATAGTAGAATATTACATCACTAAAATGCCACAAAACCAGTGAAAACAATGGGGGTGCACTGATACGCACATCTGCCCATTACGCACATTTGCCCGTTTTTCTTACTTGACACTTTTCCAAGTGAATGTCAGATATGAGTGAAGTGAAAAACGCTGCGCAATGACATTAGTGAACTTTTTTCACTTCACTAATATCTGAAAATCACTTGAAAATGTGACAAGTGAAAAACAGTGAAAAATGGCTATTTTTCACTGTTTTTTTCACTTGACACATTTTCAAGTGATTTTCAGATATGAGTGAAGTGAAAAAAGTTAACTAATGTCATTGCGCAACTTTTTTTCACTTTACTCATATGAAAATCACTTGAAAGTGTCAAGTGAAAAAAACGGGCAAATGTGCGTAACGGGCAGATGTGCGTATCAGGCCTGCCCCAAAACAACCACCAATGGCACTTTGCATATGAAATTACGCGCTTGCGCGCAAAAAATTGCAAAATACCTAGTGCATACGTACAAAAAAAATTGCCAGCGCTTTTTTTAAAAAGCGATGGGAGTGGGACCCTTTCGCTTTTTTTTAAAAAAGCGGCGTTTTTTAAAAAAAAGCGCTTGAAAAAAAGCGCTGGCCATCCCTAACACTAACATATCACAACATGAATATTTTTACTTAGTATCTCCTAGAGAGGTTCGCCACTAAAAAGACAATCAAACCAATCAAACCACTCTGTCATACTTAAGTAAAATTGAGGCGTCCAATCATCATCAAACGTCATCTGGGGCTACTCACGCACATTTTTCATAATGTTCCATAAATTTTTTGACCTCATACGCCCATATGGCAAAGTGCCAAATTTGACATTTTTGGGAAAAATGCAAAAAAATTGGGCAAGAAGTCAACAAGTCCACCTAGTTTTGGGCTAAAAGTCCTAACTCCTAAGGCCTAAACTTTGGGCTAAAAGTCCTAAGGCTAAAAGTCCGGGCCTAACTCAAAATTTTCATCTTTTGGACTTGTCGACTTTTAGAATTGGACGCCTCATTTCAAATTTGTCATAAACAATCACTGCAAAGGATGTAATAGCCGAAGTACGGATATCAAATAAGAAAAATGTAAAAGATAGAATACTAGATAATCTAGTTTTGCCCCGGTTAACAACAGCTTATCCCATTAAAAATGGCTAAAGCCAACAAAAAGTGGACGCCATATCCAAACATGTATGCCTTTATGCACAAAAGTAATATATATCATAAAAATCTTGCCATTTTAAGATTGAGCTATCAAAAGAAGTATATCAAGGGTAATTTATACCTTTATTAATGATATAAGTAGGCTATCAACACAGCAAATTTTATCACAAGGATACAATTTCACCAAACTTTTGCATGTCAGTGTGAGCTGAGTCAATGTGCTGCACACTTGAAAGATACAAAAAGCTCACGCTGCCATGCAAAAGTTTGGTGAAATTGTATCCTTGTGATAAAATTTGCTGTGTTGATAGCCTACTTATATCATTAATAAAGGTATAAATTACCCTTGATATACTTCTTTTGATAGCTCAATCTTAAAATGGCAAGATTTTTATGATATATATTACTTTTGTGCATTCAAAGGCATACATGTTTGGATATGGCGTCCACTTTTTGTTGGCTTTAGCCATTTTTAATGGGATATACTTCTTTTTGGTGGCCACGGGCCCACTAGGATATCCATTATTAATATCAACAATGATGTCATGATTTAGAAAACCACAAATGTGTGGTGTGTGGTCCATAATACCACAACTTTGACTATGAATATGGAAAATGTTGAGTACAGGGCCGTATCCAGGGGGGGCGGGGGGGGGGGGGGGCTGCAGCCCCCCCCCTCCCGGGGCGAGACCAGAAAGTGACCGGAAAATTCCGACTTTTTCAACGTCAGCGTAAAAAATTTTGCGCGCAAGCGCGCATTCTTCACCAGACATAAGGTATATTATCATTCGATTTGCTTCATGTGACCGCAAATCGTTGTAAATACATCCAATGTTGTGTTTTTGCTGTTTTGTATGTATATCTACATACATATACAGCGTTCCATGGCGCTGACACCAACGCCAATGGCGCCATGGCGTGGCGCCTACTAAAGGCGCCAGTGCCATGGCGCCATTTCGCCACTATGTAGGTATAATTTTAGGGGGGGGGGGCTGAGCCCCCCCCCCCCCCCCTCGCCGGCCTCCGTAAACAAGCAGGCCCCCCCCCCCGCTCAAAAATCCTGGATACGTCCCTGGTTGAGTAAATACATGATGTGAAAGCTATTGTAATTATTGGAAAATGTAAGTGGAAGATGAATACCATTTCCAAATTTTTTATTATACACTAGTGACTAGAGTATAAAGTAAAATTTAAACAAAAATGATAAAAAATAATTTAAGGAAAATAAAATCAATGTGTAAAAATTTTTTGATTAGAAAAAAATTATAAAAATTGAATTTAAACTTAAATCAAAATAATAAAAAATAACCAAAAAAAAAAATATTACAAAAATTCAATTTAAATATAAAAATAATTCATTTATTTGGATTTTTATGTAAATTAAATTTTAAAAAAGTAGATAAGAAAAAAATTAAAAAGATAATTTAAAATGATAAAAGCTAAAATATAATTTTAAAAACTTATTCATTTATTCTAATTTTCAAACAAAAAAAAAATCAACGAATTGTTTTAAATTTTTTTAATACAATACAATTAAAATTAAACTAAAATCAAAACCAAAATAATAAAAATTATTAAAGTTTAATGTAAATATAAAAATAATTCATTTTTTATTTTAATATAAATTGAATTGAAAAAATTAAGTAGATAAGAATAAAATTAAAAAGCAAATAATTCAAAATGATAATAACTTGAATATAATATAATAAAATTATTTAAGTGTATTAATTTTCAACCAAAAAAATCAGCAAATTTTTTCAATTTTCTTTAATATAATTCAATTTAAACTAAAATAAAAATAGTAGAAACTAACCAAAATAAAAAAAATATTACAAAAATTTAATTTAAATATAAAAATAATTAATTTATTTTGATTTTAATATAAATTAAATTATAAGAATAAAGTAGATAGGAATAAAATTAAAAAGCAAATAATTTAAAATGATAAAAAGCTCAAATATAATTTAAAAAATTATTTATTCATTTTAATTTTCAAACAAAAAATCAACACATTTTTTTATAAAAAAAATTAAACACATTTTCAAAAAAAAATTTATTAAAAATATATAAATATTTTTTTTGTGTTTATTTTTTAATAAAAATATGTTAAAACAAAGAAACAAATATAAAAGCATGAGTATAACAAAAAATAATAATTTTAAAAAAATATATAAAAAGTAATAATAATGATTTTTAAATTTGAAAATTTAAAACAAAATTTTAAGATAAACAAGTTTAAAAAATTTTTGCGTTCATTAAATTTAAAAAAAAACAAAATAAATTATTTTCAAATTTAAAAATTCAATAACTTTAAAAAAATAAACATGTAAAATTAAAAAGTTTGAAAAATAAAATAATTTAAAAAAACTTTTTTATTTATTAGCATCTCCTTGTCACGCGAAATCCGTTTTTAACTAAACTGGACCCAGTATAAAATCAAGCAGCACTTTCAGCACACATGCGCATTTTACACAAAACACGCAAACTCAAATAACTTTTCTAAATCTCAATCAAAATTAGCCAAAAGAGCTCATTTGAAAGCTCTTGTCCCAGCGCACATCAACAAATTTTTTTTATTGCATACTTTGTATTCAAATTTTAAATTTATTCATGTTTTAAGATTTCAAACCGCTACTGTCCTAAAGTGGGCGGAGCCTGTAACAAATTTTTTGTAAAATAATAAATTGCATCATAAGCTCTTTCATATGAGCCATTATTCAATAAAATCGGTTGTGTTACAGGGAAGTTATTGCAGTTTGAAGTTTTTCATCCCAACAACAACAACAACAACAAGAACAAGAACAGCACCTCAGAACGAAATTCTTGAAAAACTTTTTTCCAGTTCAACCAATCGGTTTGAGAATTGGAGTCAATATACTTTCCGACACGGGCTTTCCAACGGCGTAGACGGTTTCCTTGTATCTAATGGCGTTCTAAAGTTATTTGAGTTTTAATTTTCGATTTTCCGCATTTTGCTGTCTCTGACCATATTATGGGTGGGTCGCTTGCGCCCTCCCTCGGCAGCGAGGGATGGCGCTGGCGCGCCCACCCGATAACA
This sequence comes from Sphaerolaimus hirsutus, assembly GCA_964036195.1. Classification (NCBI taxonomy): domain Eukaryota; kingdom Metazoa; phylum Nematoda; class Chromadorea; order Monhysterida; family Sphaerolaimidae; genus Sphaerolaimus; species Sphaerolaimus hirsutus. The sequence goes on from OZ038451.1 coordinate 8,003,433, forward strand.
ACTCTGAAAAAACCTGGTGTGAAACTGATCGAATGCCCTGACAAATCTACAAAATAAGCCAAAAAACACAAATGGTCCAAACTGAACAACCCCTAAATTCTCGCAGGCGAAACACAAGAAACGATACCACAGTTCTCCGGTGGCGCACGCGAAATTGTTCGTCGGCAAAAAGAAAAATAGAAGAAACGTGCAGAAAAAAATCGACCCCGGTGTTGAGCGAAAATGGGACGACTGGTTCAAATGTACGCAGTGCGATTGGTACAGAGCCAAGTTCAAAATTCTGCTGGATAAACATGTGGAAAGGTTGGGTAGGGGTATTTAAGCTGCCTGGTTTTGGGAGATCTAGGCCCAATTCCAGATTTTGGAAAATGTCACGTGTGCCAGTGCCAACTCGGTTGCCATTTTGCAGTGAATTTTCCATGACTTTTGACACTTTGCATGACCGTATTTCTTCGAATTACCCCCCCGGGGGTTTTTTCAGAGTGAAAATTTTGAGAGGAAAAAAACGTGAAAAATGCAACAATAACCACCATTTATCAGTTCTTACAGCCTTATATAAGGATGTAGATGGTATAAAAGATGTTCTAACATAACACAGTAAGTGTTTTGAACGTCTGTCATGCATTTCCCAGACCACAAATTCATAGTGCCCATTTTGAGGGGGGGTATTTCGAGGAAATACGGTTATCTTACGAGGAAATACGGAAATATATCTGAATTTTGGGAGTTTTTCGGTTCCGTTTATGCCCGCTCCATTGAATGGTCACCTTTAGTGATGTAAAAAGCGCCAGGACTTTGGCGCCAAGCGACGTTTTCGTTTTTTTTGCGTTGGCGCTAGCACCAGTGCCTTCGCGCTTTTATTTACATCATTAGAAAAAATCAACGCATTGGAAAATCGCATTTGATCAAAATAATGAAAGGTAAACCCGATAAAACCGAAATTTGGTTGAACTGCGTGAACACTTCACATTTTAACTCCCAATTTGATGGGAAAAATCGTTGCAGCAATTCCAAAAGTATTTACATAAATGCACAAAGTCTTCTAAATACAAACACTTATGCAAATCACACATTCACATCATTGTCCCCGGATATCACATAACTTTCATGTGGCGGCTTGTTTCCAACTTTCAAAACTTGCATTCTTAACGTGCTGGGCGGCGTTTGTGTGAAGCTTGGATCGCTGCCAATACGTAACATCTTGAGGACCCTTTTTCGAATCGTTTTATTGAGGCATAGATAAACGATCACGTTACCCCCTGTAAATATTGGGGGCGGAGTTAAGTAAATTTTGGCTTCTAGATGGTTATTGGCTATTTGGGATGAATGAATAGCTGGGCTGAGGTGGTTATATACATAACTCAGTGGACTGCACCCTATGCATTTTTTTGAACGAAACACTCCGTGACGCCGTATTGAACAAAATAAGAATTGCTCGAAAAGAGTAAAAATAATTTCAGGCACAAAACATACCGTATTACCTCGAAATACCCCCATGGGGGTTTATTATTTCGCCAGCAAAATTTGAGGGGGGGTTAATTCGAGGGGGGGGTTTATTCGAGGGGGGGTTTTATTATTTCCTCAGAAATTTTCGTAAGGACCGTAGTAAATAGTAGGCATTTTCATACCCAAAACAGGTAAAAAATGTGTCTAAACAGGATATATTTGGACATAAAAACGTAGATAGCTACACAAACCAGTCTGTGTGTAGCTGCAATGTAAATTAACAGTACTATACATCATGTACATTGCATACATGACGTATTTATTATGTACGTGACGTACATCATTCCGAAGGGGGGGGGGTATTTCGAGGGGGGGGTTTATTATTTCCCCAGCCCATTTTGAGGGGGGGTTTATTCGAGGGGGGGTCAATTCAAGGGGGGGGGGATAATTCGAGGTAATACGGTAAATAAATATCCATAAAAGGATCCTCTTTATCAAAATACATCGGAGCTGACGTGTATAATGGGAAGGGCGGAACCCATCATGGGTAGGGCCCTGCATCCCAATGAAAGCAAATAATAAAATAAAAACATGTTGGTTGTACACGGCTCCGCCTGGGGATGTTTCCAGATTTTGGGCGTGGGGGAGGCTGTTTCTTTACAGAGGGCCGCGGATAGGGGGGTTCAGCCCCCCCCCCCCCCTCCTAAAATTTCCTAAAGTGATGGAATGGTGCCATTTGTAGGAACCATTGGTTTTGGCCCTGGCGCCAATAGCTGCCGGCGCCGGGAAGGGAAGGTCTGCAGCCCCTCCCCCTGGATACGTCCTTGGCTCCGCCTTGTTTGAAAATATGTCCATTCCATTTGAATTCATCAACTCAAAATCACATAAAAAATAAAAATATCTCACCGTGCGTGAATTGCCAGAGCACGGTGACCAGCACGAAGGGGGTGGCGGTGGTGAAGAGTCTGGGCACGAGCACGTAGCCCAGCGCGCTGCAGAACGTGTTCAGGCACAGGAAGAACGCCTGCAGCGTGACTCGCCACTCCCTTTTGCCCATGTTGTAATCTGTGAAATTGAAATTGGGCTGTGTGGTTTGAAAATTGAGATTCACGATTTTTGTGATCTGTTCTTGACATCTCAATTTGTCTTACAACGATTGTTTGTATGGGAACAGCACATTGCAGTGATTTTTTTGTGGGAAAAACAGTAAGGAACTTGTTATAAAAGTCCATGTCGGACACTGACTTCTAAGAGTTGTCCATTATTCCCAAAACAAAAGGACTGTTATCTGCCAAAAGTCGATTTGCAAACTCATCTATTGGATTTGCTGGAAGTTTTTGCACTTATTTAACAGCATTGTGTGGAAAAACAAATCTATTGATATTCAAAAATCAGTCAATATATTGAAAAAGACTCCAACTACTTGTAATTATTATCAGATAGTAGGTCTGTAAAATGTCATGTGTGTTGTAAAAGACCTTGTACCGTGTAAAAATGTATCTAATTGTCGTTTTTCTATCCAAAGGTAACACATAAGATTTGGATACAGCAACATATTATTAGGATACTATAGAGAAGGATTTGGAAACTGCAACATAAGATTAGTATACTATAGAATAGGATTTGGATACATTTGAGAACTTATCAGGGTCTATTACATGATGCATGACATTTTACGGGGTTTTTTTACACTTTACATGGTCTTTTACAGGGTCTGGGACTGGCACCATTGGCGTGAAGTGCATAGGAACCATGACTTTTTATAATAATTACCGTATTACCTCGAATTATCCCCCCCTTGAATTAACCCCCCCCCCCTCGAAATACCCCCCCTAAATTTCGGCTGAGGAATTAATAAACCCTCCCCTCGAAATACCCCCCCTAAAATTGAGTGTAACGTGAACGTACATGACAAATACCGCAGTTTGTGATCTGTACAATGCAGAACACACGTTAACACTGATGATTAGGTGACGATAGGGAAGGGTTTTTGTGTATATACAGTAATATATGCCTATAAACACATATACATCTATGTGATTGTTCGATTTTTCTACGTCTGCGTATGGGGAATTTCCGAAAATTTCTGGCGAAATAAGACCCCCCCCCTCGAGTAAACCCCCCCCCCCCCCCTCGAATTATCCCCCCCTCAAATTTTGCTGGCGAAATAATAAACCCCCTGGGGGTATTTCGAGGTAATACGGTAGTCGTGAATCGTTCAACAAATCATTTAAAAAAATTAATATACCGTATTTCCTCGAAATACCCCCGGGGGGTTTATTGTTTCAGAGTGAGAATTTTGAGGGGGGTTAAACGAGGGGGGGGGGTATTTCGAGGGGGGGGTTTATTATTTCGCCAGAAATTTTTTGAAATCCCAGTACTAAAATGTCGTCTGAAACGTACGCAGACGTCGAAAAATGCAACAAAAATAGCCATTTATAAGACTCTAAAGACATTTATAAGTGTGTAGACGTACAAACACTGTTCTCACATAACATAGTCATCGTTTTTAACGTGAGTTCTGCATTGCCGGGATGACAAACCGCAGCTTTTGTCATTTACGTTCTCTATACACTAAATTTGGGGGGGGGTATTTCGAGGGGGGGGTTTATAAGTTCATAGTGTCCATTTTGAGGGGGGGTATTTCGAGGGGGGGGGGGTATTTCGAGGGGGGGGTATTTCGAGGAAATACGGTATGTTAGTAAAACGTTAAGTAAAAGGTTTCCTCTGGTAAACTATGAGTATACCAAGTATGAAATATTCTGACAATTTGAATATTCCAGTTTGCGTATGCAAACCAGTTTTTAAACCACCACAATACTCACTTGCTCTAGATTCCTCACTAATTGAGCCGACAGCTTGTCTCAGCTTACATAGCACACAAGCATACATAACAGCCATGATGCCAATAGTTGCAAAATTGTTGAATGTATTCATTTTGATTGAAAGTGACTGGGTCTGTGATGGGTGGGATGAAGTATAATGGTGTGGTGTCATTACTTTTTGATATCAACTTTTCAAAATTGACTGATGTAAAAATATTTATAGATCACTTTTATTTTCTGAATAACTGAGAAATAGAAATTAAGCAAAACTATAATTTACAAAACAAAATTTTTTAAGGTGATATAAAACCGAGGTTGCATTGTGTAAGAAACTCAAAAAACCTACCCCTGAATATGGATCAAAGAGCCACACTCCCACTCCACTGTGGTACAGTAGACCAGCATAGCTTGTTAAGTAAATTATTCCACAAGTGCTACCATATCCAAGTGCAAAGGCTAACCATATATAGACTTTCTTATCACCAAAAAGTTTGTCACTATGAACTTTTGAGTGCATCTGCACAGCCCTGTTGAAACTGAGTAGCATGCACAGGCCAGAGTATTCAATCCATACAACTACAATGTGTAACAGTCCATTGTTAAATGTTTCAATTTTGAATTGATGGGCAACTTACACTCTCCAGCAGCTCCAATAATTTTTATTGCATCATGATATCTGCCACAATATGGGATGCCCACAATTGAAGCTATGCCAGAGAATGTGGCAACAAGTGCCAATGCAAATATGTCAACTATGCCCATTACTGCCAAAATTTTGTAGCATGCGTTTGAAATTAGATCCTTGTGGAACATTGCCATCAAACATGGAATGTATCTGAAAGAAATTGTGTTAGATTTTGCTGATTAAATACTAATTCATATCACACCAAACTTTTTTCAAATGTAATTCTCAGCATACATACATAAATGTATGATCTTATCATCAGTATCCAAAAATGCACATGCTATCTAAACTCCCCACTTACATGGCTGTGAACAATATTCCATCCAATAGAAATGCCGCGCCAAGGGGCACATTCACAAAATCCCCCGTGTTGTTTACTTCACCATTTTTGTTCACAGTGCACACTATCAGGTCACTCAATTCTCCCATTTTAGATTGATTACTATGGATTACAATTCAGATATTTTAACTGCCCTGTCTATCATTGAAATTGAATTGAAATGAATTGTGTTAATGGCATGGACTGTTTATAAATAGAAGGCTATAGTTGAAGCTTGTGGGTGCAATACAAACAGACACAGATATAAATTAGCTTCAGTGTGTTTGGAAAGTGATGTACAGCATAATTTCAAGTTATTTTAGGTTTCTACATCTTTTAATAAGGATGCACAAAAACATTCTTGCATCTTTGTGATACGCAAAATAATATGTACATTTTTTTATATGAACATTATTTTCATCTTCACCATGTTGGATTAGTGGAAAGGATACGTCATATTTGTAACAGTTTTACTTCTTGACTTAATTGGCCAAATTCCCTCCGGTTTGCAATCACGGGTACATTTCTCCATTGCACACGTGTACATACGTCACCAACGATGGCAAAACGCACATATTTAACACAGAAATTTAACTCATTGCTGCAGCGCACACTGAAATTTTGCATTCCGCATTCGAACGTTTTTGCACACTGAAATACAAACGCTGAAATCTAAATCTAATGAACACACCGTTTTTGACGCGTAAAAAATTCTCAATTTGTAAAATTTCATGCAATTTGCACCAGAGCCGATTATTTTACACTTCCAAAACGTTGTGTTCTTAAGATTTTGATTTCAGTGTTTGTAGTTCAGCGTGCAAAAACGTTCGAACGCTGAACGCAAAATTTCTGTGTCCGGTGCGCCATTAAGTTTCAGTGTTGTGAAAAAAATAAATTTGTCATAATTACTACATGACTTTTGAAATTTTACAGGGCATCTTACAAGGGTCTGGGAGTGCCAACTGAAAGTACATAAGCCACTTTATTATGAGCAAACCAATGTTTTAATGTTGAACACCATTTTTGTGTTTAAACTTGTGTTTTATGAAAAAGTTTTTCACCAAAACACATGAATAAAAATTAAGTTAGGTACGCAAGTTTTCTCTTCTTAAAAACTCAATACAAAGGTATTCAGTTTTGGAATAGTAAAAACCTCAACGTGAAAAAGTCAAAAAAGTGTTTTATGAAAACTTTCTTTGTTGTTTACGTCACACGTATTTGCGTTATACGTAATTCATTAAATTATATCAGGTTTGGTGGCAGCCCCGCAGGCAAATTTGGTGATAATTCACCTAATTAACATGCAAACAACCAATACAATCCACTTATTAACTTTTCTGCCGGGGACCGATCCCCGCCTGGGGCCCATGTAAATAGCCCTAAAACTGTAAATAGCCCTTTTCAAAAAATAGTGCTTGAATTCATTTTTCAATTTTTTTAATTAGTTTGAATATTTTTCTTATTTTTGAGTTTTGCATACTAGGTGCCATATTTGCTTGAATAATTCCCCCCTCCTCCACCCTGTTAGACATGTGAGGAAAAAACATTCCCCCTTGAATAATCCCGCCTCACGAATGGATTAATAAATACTGCACATATTTAAAAACAATTGATGAAGCCAGCCAAAATAGCTCTGTCTGGTTTGATTAATCGAATGTAAATGCAGTACTTGTACATCCGGTGTATAGCAACGCAATGAGATGTGTGTACAACTTGAGATGAAACTGTACACATTGTACACTGACGTACGTGTGACGCTGATGCCATTGAATATGAATTTTAGGCATGTGATAAATGTGTTTTGTGCAATTTGAACAAAATTATCATGTTATCTTGCTAATAAAGCATACTTTGCAAAATGAATTGATAGAAACAAGCTTGAAAACTTTGCAAAACAATAACTCCCCCTTGAATAATTCCCCCCTCGAATAATCCCCACCTCAAAAAAATCTGACAAAATAATTATCCCCCAGTGGGATTTTTTAATCAAATACGGTAAATTATACATTCAACAAATTTTTATGCTCAATTTTGAATCATATCAATCAGGGTTGGTTTAATAAAAATCATTTGTATACAAATTGTATAAAAATTGTAAAAAAATGTATTTTATTTTTATTTTATTCTTGTTTCATTTTATTTTATTTTATTTTATTCCAAAATAAAAATAAAATAATAAAACAAACCATTTTACAAAAATTTTACAGAAATTTTACAAAAAAATCAGAATCTTGCATGCAAGGTCAGAAAAATGTGATAATTAGACCTAAACATGAAAAACATGTGACAAATTTTTCCATTACTTTGCAAAAGTTGCATGCAGTAGGTATTGTTAGCTAGTTGCAAGTGTTAAGTTACAATTATCGATAAGAATGGTTTGCATCATAGGCGGCGCAAGGTCCCAATTTGCGCTTGTGACATTCACATTGGTCAATATATCACCTTGTGACACCTTTTTATCGGAGCCCTTATGTGAAGTTGGCAGCAAGCCAAAAATGTCGAAATCGCTATAAATATAAAAAAAATTAGCTGGAAATAGGTATAATACCATGTATGGTAGATGAAAAACGGGATTATAAGGGTGAAAATAGGCAAGACGGAGCAAATTTCAACGATTTTTCACTAATTTTGAGCTTTCACTCTTGTTTGTATAATACGCGCTTGTGAATGTCACATTGTGACAGTGATTTTGCTGCTTCTGACACCGAAATATCCGCTTGTGACATTCACAAGCGCACAAGCACCGCCTGTGGTTTGCATTTTCAGTAGAAGGATTACTGGAGTGTGCTGGGCGCATTTGTAAAACATCATGCAAGGTGTCAATTGTCATGACAAATGTAGTAAAGAGTCAATTGGCATCTCAAATGTCAAGCAAAGTATAATTGTCATGACAAATGTCATGCAGAGTGTAAATTGTGTATCTGAATCTTATGTTTTGGTATCCAAACCTTATATTTTGGTAACCAAATCTCATGTTTTTGTATCCAAATGTTCACATAAGATTTAGTTACAAATACAACAAGATTTGGACACAAAAGATAAGATTTGCATACAATTTGCTTTACAGTTTCCACTTTAATTTATATTTGTCATGACAATTGACACTTTACTTGACATTTTCATGAAAATTGACACTTTCCATTCCATTTCATATGACATTTTGACACTTTACATGGCTTGGGACTGCCCAGCTCCGCGAATGAACAGGTTGAACTATAAACAACAGAAAAAAAATTTACAAAAAATATGAATTTTATACAATTTTTACAAAAATATGAATTTGTATACAATTTTACAAAAAAATTTACAAAAATTCAAATTTTTGTACAATTTTTATTTTTATTTTGAAATTTTCCATTTTGGGTTGAATATTTTGTAGAAGTGATAATTTTTCTGAAGCTGGTTGGCGAGCTTTTATCGTCTGGCCGAAATTCCCCGATTTGCACAAAAACTGTGGAGTGTTGGCTTTGGCCAGCACCTCGCGCCTGTTTAAGCGTTTTCCAGCTTAAACAAATTTCTGAATTGTGTTATGTATCCAAAAGTTGTTTTTTCACAAAAAAAAGAAAAGTATCTGTGATACTTTATAACCTCATCCAACTGTATCTGTCGTTTATTTTATTTTATTTTATTCTTCAATTTTCCATTTTATTTTTATTTTATTTTTATTCTTTTCTGAGATTTTGCCAACCCTGATATCAATGTTTAGTATTTGATTGAATTACTACAATATTCAATCAAATACTACAAATGTTTTACAGACTTCAAAGCCGTTGCTGCGTACACATCGTCACAATATGGTTTTTCTGTCACAAATTTGAACGTGAACAAATCTCAAGTGTTTTTCGTGGTTGAATAAAATTTCGAAAAGACCGGAAAAATTCGAAACTTTGAAAACTTCAAACAAAATTCATCGTTTCCCATCGTTTTCGCACACGCACGCATATTCACCGACACACACAAACACACAAAAATTACAGAATTTTATTATTTATTACTTATAACTTACATTATCCACACTCTTTTGCTCATCCGGAACAAAACCCGTCCAAACGTGCAAATATTCTAAGCTATACTCGATGGTGGACCGCACAACTTGATTACGTTACCCAGCTGTCACTTAAAATCATGACGATGTTAGCAAGGGACCAATGGCAATTGAAGAGTTTCATTCCAAAAGTGCATATGTCTAGGGCTAGGTGCATATGTTTCAGTTCAAAATCGCATTTTAACGTTTACCGTATTACCTCGAATTATCCCCCCTTGAATAACCCCCCCCCCCCCCCTCGAAATACCCGCCTAAATTTCGGCTGAGAAAAAAATAACCCCCCCTCGAAATACCCCCCCCTCAAATTGAGTGCAACGTGAACGTACATGACAAATACCGCAGTTTGTGATCTGTACAATGCAGAACTAACGATGGCAAAAAAAATTCGAAAATTCGAAAATATTTTTGAATTTTCGAATTTTTTCATAATTTTCAAATTTTTATTTCACCCCTGGAAAAAACACTTAAAAATCGATTTATTTTTTAAAAAAGTCGAAAATTCAAAAATAGTTTTCGAATTTTTCAGGTAATTCAATGCGACAAAACACAGTCTTAAGTTCAGCGTGCTAAATAAAGCGATAATTGATATGCACTGGGTCTGAAAAAATCTCATATAATGAAAAAAAACACATTAAAAAACATGGCGTCCGTGGCGCAGCGGTGGACCCCATCAAATCCGTTTAGGAGTGCACACTGCACACAGAACTACTTCCGCGGATACAGATGCCAGTTCAAAAAATCGCTCGCGCGTCTTACGAGGGGCAGTCACACAAACGTTTTTAGGAAGACATTCAGCCCCAGCGAAAATGGTGCAAGCTGATCCACATACCGTATTTCCTCGAAATACCCCCTCGCAATACTCCCCTCTCGAAATACCCCCCCTCAAAATGGGCACTATGAATTTATTAAACCCCCCTCGAAATACACCCCCCCCCCCATTTAACCCCCCTCAAAATTTCCACTCTGAAAAAATAAACTCCCTGGGGGTAATGCGAGGAAATACGGTAAGTGTTTCTACCATTTGTCATGTTAAAGTGAAGTGAAACTGTCATGTCATACTTCATTTACAGTGAAATTAAAGTTAAAAGTGGCTCCAAACATGAAAACAGTCCAAATTAAAACCAAACAACAACGTCCAGACAGTTTTATCCCGCTGGCAGACCTTTGCTGCCACTCCAAATGCAGTTTTACCGGAACTGGCAAAGTTCCAAGAAATTATTTAAGAATTTTTGTAGTAGGAGGTCCCTCGGGGTACCTATCAGCGATTAACGGGGTACTAGGCTTGCCAAAAATATGTAAAACTGTGTCTGGACTCTACCACACCTTTGAAAAAGATCTCCAACCTTAAAACTGCCGAAGCGCTTCTCCGCGGTGATTTTCTGTCCAAACTTCGCGCGTTTTGCAGCGTTCGCCGGTGCCGGACTTCTGTGCGTCATCGTGTGTGTCGAAGCTGTCAATTTCAATGTGGCGGATAGGCGAAATGTGACAAAGAATACCAATAATATAAAGTATGCTGGAAACAGACCAGAAACAAGTGATACACAGCGCCGAGATGATTTTTGTCGTTTTTATTTATTTTTATTGAATAAAATCACATTTGGATACACAGTAAACATAAGTATGTTGTGGATTTTAAAAACGATTGAGCTGGAAATGTGTATCCATGTGTGACAATATTACAAAGTGTGGAAAAGATTGTCACACCATTTATTCAACTTTTCGTGGCAATTTAAGCCATATTTGGTTAAAAGTGGAAAGTTCAAATGCGCAAAATGCCGAAACGTGCTTTCTAATTTGATGAAAGGATAGCCTTGCTTTTTCAATGTCGTAACTAAATCCTTGATACGAAACTCAAAGTCATCTATATTGGTGCATATACGTCCGAATCTCACTGCCTGACTATATAAAATGTTGAGACACACCTGACTTCGTAAATTTGAGTGAAAAAACGGAAATGAAATTAATGGGAAATTAAAATCATCTCGTTTGTTAAAAACAGCAATTTTTAACTGTGGAGAAATAGTGATATCAAGATCCAAAAAATGGCAACGTTTGCCATTTTCTAAAACACTCTCCTCTAAAATAAGTTCACTGCAATAGATTTTCTTGGCAACGTGCACAAAGTTGGGAAAATTGATGTAAATAGTATCGTCTATGTAGCGTAAGATTTTGTTGTTAATCGAAGAGCGTAGACTGATATCAGTTGTATTTTTCATAAATTCAAACTCCATATAAGCCAGTGTTAAATTGCACAACTCCGGTGAAGCTGCACTGCCCATCACTATGCCACATGTCTGTTTAAACAGACAACCAGCACATTTAACAAATGTTTGATCAAGTATAGTATTTAAGAGTGCAGTGCATCTGGACGCCGGAAAAATAGCATTATCTAAGGGAGTTAGCTGCGAAATGTTTTTAATTATTGCGACGTTATTTTTGATTGAAATCACCCGATCACGAATTGTTAATTTAAATAGTAAATCAATATTCCGTTTTATATCCCTGATAGGTAAAGCGGTGTAGGCTTGAGAGAAATCAGAGGTTGCGATATGGGTAATGTTAGAATTTTTTGACAAAATGTTCAGAACATCTTGACTGTTGTTAACTATCCAATACCCGTTCCAACCTCCGTTGGCAGTGATTGTATCACAATAAGGTTTAAACAGTTTTTGCACAACTTGCAAAATTAAGTGCAAGTACCAAGATAGCCCGTTAAGAGAGCTCTTTTTGGCACCGGCTATAAAACGGAATTTGATAGGATTTTTGTGGAATTTGGGAATAGAATATAGTAAAGGGAATTTTCGGTCATATTTTTCTAGTGAACAGTCAAAATCCAAATGCAATTGTTCATGTCGGGTCAAAATCTCCTGCATGATTTCATCGTTATCAGTAAAGAATTGATATGTGCTGTTACCCCAATTGCATTTATCCACTGATGAATGGATAGAAAATTCTTCACAAACACGTTCAATGTAAAATTTTTTGCAAATTAGAGCGTAAGATGAAGCTGCTTTGTCAATGGGGCACAACACAAACCTTTTTTGCAGTTTAACAAGTTCGTAATCACTCGATTTAATCCATTTCACTGGTGAGACCCGATCTAAATTAACTTTAAAATATTTCATTTTAGATTGAATGGCCGCAGCCACTGCATGTTTGAATGGTGTCATGTCATGTTGACTGTCCACTGTATAGAGTTTTTCCAAAATAACTGTAAATATTTTTTGAAATTTGGCTTTAGTCACAAAATAGTTAGGGTCCGGGGAAATTCTATATTTAGTTCCAAAATTCAAAAAACAGCTCAAATTGTTGTCACCTATCAATGACATATCCCCTGTGAGAACATGACGGTGATAGGCATTACAAAAACGGGAAGAACTGCAATCACATATACTATTGTTTGTTTTCACAATTTCTTCAAGTGTCAAATTGCGAAGTGTCTTGTTGTAGTTGAAAACTTTGAGTGAAAGTGGAGGATTATAAGAGGTTCGCAGTTGTAAACGAGCCAAAAGATCACGCTGTTTGACTGAAAGCAGACGAGTAGAAGATGGTTTAGAAAAAACGGCTAGTGTAATACAGTCATCAGCTACTGTGTCATGGCGCACGCTGATATTAATTGGATTTTTAGGGCGCTCAAAAGGTGCAAAAAATAATCGACGCCGCGCCTCAGCTGCATACTTGACACATAAGATAGCAATTCTATTTTCGGTAGCTGTCAAAAGTAAATTATTAGCTAAATAATAGGCTTCAATCAGTTTAGACTTCCTAATTCCCCTGACAAAAATATACGCTTGCCTTGGTGTTTTCAATTTCGAAATAAAGTCAGAGGTGACAGAATTTGATATTGGGTGGTGAAAAGCAGGTCTTTTCCGAAAGAAACGCTTCAAATTGTTATTAAAAAACGGCAAACGACTTTTTGGATTGCCTGCTAGATCAAAATTAGTAATGTCACCTAAAAACTTTATTTTGTGATTGAATCCAAATGGGTAAGCTGTGTAAAGCAAATTAACCCAAGCGTGTTCAATTTCAGTGAAGTCTCTAGTCTTTAAATTTTCATCACCCCTGTCAAAAACATGAATAATTTGTAAAGAAATAAGGTTGGGGTCACAATCAGACTCCCTTAAGTGTTGATAAAAAACGTTTGAACCTCGTTTGCTGGAAATTGCTGCTAAATGTTGCGTAAAGCGAACCTTAAGCTTACGCTTAGTTTCGCCAACATATTGGCGCCCACAGCAACAGGTAATCAAATAACAAACCCGTGTGGTGTTGCAGTTCAGCGGCACGTTTGTAAGCAGTACATAGTTTGTCCAGGTTACAGTAGAGTAAAAGTAAGTTGACAAATGCAAATGTGCACAGGTTCGGCACCCCCTCCTGTTGCACTTACTAGGCATGGCCCCCTGGTACTTATTGGTGCTAGTGGCAGTATTTTTAATGAAATCAATACTCCAAGCATTTAAATTCCGAACATTTTCTGCCGATGCAGTGCAAATCAAATCAACAGAGGAGTAACAATAACTTTGTGCCAGTAGCCCATTATTTGCAGCCACGCCTGACACAACGTGGCTTGCGTCGGTTCCGCCGTACGCGCTAGCATAAGTTGAGGTATTTGTTTGTATGTCAGTCATGAGAGAGGAAAGGTTTTCACGAAAGTGCCAAAATAGGGCCAAATCACATCACTTCATGAAAGTACCAGATAACAGAAATATCGAAAAACGTCAACTGAATGTTCCTGAGTAAAATAAACCCGTGTCAACTGAAAAAATATATCCGTAGCCACTAAATAAACACAAACGCATCCTGGAATAAACATGAAAAAAGTATCAAAATCAACACTCAAATTTGTCAAATCCCTCCAAATCACTGTCCGGAACCTGAGAAGGTTTTATAATTAATGCGATTTTTATTCCGCTCACTGCGTCTTATCTCATCAACTTTTTGCGTTAGAGGTGAAACAGAAAGATTTTCGACATTAGAGACAAGATTAATATCGGACTCACTCATCGTATCTGCGTAGAGAGTTTGAATTGGGGACGCTTTTTGAACTGTGCGAGTGATATTATCGAACCCGCGCCCATGCCGATTTTTCATTCCGGGGTGATAATTATCGGAAATAGGTGGGAAATCTTTTGGCGCAAAATTAAAATCACCTGGCAATACGGCCGCCGAGGAACTAGAAGCCTGTTGCGACGCGTGCGAGGATTTCGAGTTCTGTATCGAAAGTGCAAAAGGCATTGATAATAGATAATTTTTTTAAAAAAGAAGGAAAAAGTAAAGAAAACTAGAAAAAGTACTTTTTTGCCGGACTTTTTCTTTTCCTTCACTTAGTTCCATTGACGGGGTTTTTGGTGATTGTACTTTTGGGGCAGCGGCTCGAGTTCGCCGCTATCGATTTGGCGACCCGTTTCGATAGTTTTGGCCGCGCACACTTCAAACTCGCCCAAAAAAAGCCACAAAGGGTCTTCCCCCTCGCGCTCGGGGTCCTCATGCTTAATCATAATTTTCCCGACACCTGTGCAGCTGTCAAGGCGCCAGCGAGCGCGAAAATCCTGAGTGCCGAGATTGTAAAATTTAATTAGCGTCTGAGCCTGTTTGTGCTCAAAACGTTGCTCAGCAGTGAGGTCTCGGGAAATGGTGATTTTGGCGCCTTCAAACGTGAACCCCTCCGCGAGGGGCTTTTTGACGCAGCGTGTAGCGATTTCGGGGGTGATATAGGAGACTACCATGGTCGTGCCGCGCATCACCACGGTGCTAAGATTGGTTTGAATGGGATCGTTTTGAGCGATTCCCTGACCTTCGGTCATGATAAAGTGCGCGGCGCGAACCAAAGAGTCCTTTTTAATATGCTTAGTTTGACCCGTAATATGGTAGCACACATTATGGGAGTTTTGAATTTGCTCTACGCGTTGAACCCGCAAGTGCAGGTCTTGAAAAGAAGGTTCCGGAGGCTGAAAGGGGGGAAATAATTCCGAGGTAATGAAAGGTTGGATAAAGGGAGTTTTCCTAAAACCTAAAATGGCGAACGAAGCTGCCCTGTGGGTGCTCGTAAGCCGGATCAAATGAGCTGCCCTGTGGGTGCCAAATGATCCAAAGCAATATTAAGCGAACGCAGGTGGCTGGCCATGTAGCTGTCACCTATTGCGTCGCAAGCAAAAAGTGCACAAAATAAAACAAACGTAAACACGAGGAAGGAGATGTAAAGTAAATAGAGTGTCAAAAACTATCGCTCTTGCACCGGGTGTTAAGCACCGCCTTGTAGCAAGAGTCGAATTGTGAAACCAAATTAAAACCAAACAACAACGTCCAGACAGTTTTATCCCGCTGGCAGACCTTTGCTGCCACTCCAAATGCAGTTTTACCGGAACTGGCAAAGTTCCAAGAAATTATTTAAGAATTTTTGTAGTAGGAGGTCCCTCGGGGTACCTATCAGCGATTAACGGGGTACTAGGCTTGCCAAAAATATGTAAAACTGTGTCTGGACTCTACCACACCTTTGAAAAAGATCTCCAACCTTAAAACTGCCGAAGCGCTTCTCCGCGGTGATTTTCTGTCCAAACTTCGCGCGTTTCGCAGCGTTCGCCGGTGCCGGACTTCTGTGCGTCATCGTGTGTGTCGAAGCTGTCAATTTCAATGTGGCGGATAGGCGAAATGTGACAAAGAATACCAATAATATAAAGTATGCTGGAAACAGACCAGAAACAAGTGATACACAGCGCCGAGATGATTTTTGTCGTTTTTATTTATTTTTATTGAATAAAATCACATTTGGATACACAGTAAACATAAGTATGTTGTGGATTTAAAAAAAAAAAGGATTCAGCTGAGCTTAAAATACTGTCTTTTAAGCTTCAAATTCGATATTTTTCTAAAAAAATATGAAAATTGCCAAAAAAGATTCGAATATTCGAAAATAAAATTCGAAATTCGAAAATTAATTTGGGAAAAAATTCAAAATTCGAAAATTCATTTAAGAAAAAACACTTAAAAATTTATATACTTTTTCTGGGAGGTTTGCCATCGTTATGCAGAACACACGTTAAAACTGATGATTAAGTGATGTTAGGGATGGGTTTTTGTGTATATACGGTTTTATATGCCTATAAACACATAAATCTATGTGATTGTTCGATTTTTCTACGTCTGCGTATGGGGTATTCCCGATAATTTCTGGCGAAATAATAGACCCCCCTCGAATTATCCCCCCTCATATTTTGCTGGCGAAATAATAAACCCCCCTGGGGGTATTTGAGGTAATACGGTAGCTTAGGTAAAGCAGATACTGTATTTCGTTGAAACACCCCCTAGCGCCAAGCGCCAAAAGCGCCATGGCGCTTTTTGCTTTGGCGCTAGCACCAGGTGCCAGCGCCATGGCGCCTTTCCATCACTACTGCAGAGTTGTTGAAAGTACTGAGCTTTTTTCAAAGTACCGTATTACCTCGAATTATCCCCCCCCCCCTTGAATTAACCCCCCCCCCCCCTCGAAATACCCCCCCTAAATTTCGGCTGAAAAAATAATAAACCCCCCCCTCGAAATACCCCCCCTAAAATTGAGTGTAACGTGAACGTACATGACAAATACCGCAGTTTGTGATCTGTACTATGCAGAACACACGTTAACACTGATGATTAAGTGACGTTAGGGCAGGGTTTTTGTGTATATACAGTAATATATGCCTATAAACACATATAAATCTATGTGATTGTTCGATTTTTCTACGTCTGCGTATGGGGAATTTCCGAAAATTTCTGGCGAAATAATAGACCCCCCCCCCTCGAATAAACCCCCCCCTCGAATTATCCCCCCCTCAAATTTTGCTGGCGAAATAATAAACCCCCTGGGGGTATTTCGAGGTAATACGGTAAATGTAAACGTAAAATACATATTTTTTTTCGTTGGGGTTGGGACCCCAAACCAACCTGAGCCAAAAGATTTGAGGAACCGAGAACCGGAATCCGAACCGAAATCTTTTGGAACCGAGAAACAAGAACTGGAACCGAAAATTTTGAAATTCCCAACCCTACCCCTGAGTAACGTAAAGTAAAATTTTTTACTTTTACATTGCGTAAAAGGTGAGTAAAGATAAATAACGTTATTTTTACTCGGGAAAACATAAAAGTAAATTTTTTACTCGATTTTGTACCTGGGAAGATGTAAAAATGAGTAAAAGTGAAAGCGAGAGTTGTCGCTTTCCCTACCCATCGTATTTACCAAGTACTCGAGTATACGTATTTATCGGTAAATGTAAATACATTTAAACAACTATGCACTACTGTAGGTAGACTCTTATACATGCAGTTATTGTTGCATTGTTCTACATCAGCGTGCATTACAAACAACATATAATTACTGTGATCAAAGTATAGTCAAACAATTCTGGCAAAATACCAACCCCCCTCGATATTCACCCACCGTCGAAATCCCCCCCCCCCCCGAAGATTTGCTTCCTGAAAGAAAAAACCCCATTGGTGTATTTTCAGAAATTCACAAAGTAAATCTATGGATTTAAATCTTTTGACTACAATGCGCAGCCCACCTGAAATGCGAGGGTGATTTCAACACTGAACACAGACACACTCTTGAAAATGAAATGATTTGAATGTGATGTGATGTGTGTGATTGAATTTCGATGTGAATGTTACACTTTTTCATGGTGGACTTGTGTGCACTTTCGATGTGAAAAGGATGATTTTAATAAAAATTGTTCTAGGTAATCTTTTCTAAAATGTGAAAACAATATGTGAATCTGTTACATTCATGCTCAACACGATTTTTATGGGTTCGGTGTTTATGCACTTTTGGAATGAAGCTGCTCAATTTGTATTTACATGTAGTGCTTTCTCACAAGAAAAAGAAAAAGCAGATTCTGAACATAAATAGGTATCCAAAAAGTTAAAAAGATGCAGAGTTAATTGCGGTAAAAGTTAATGCTAAAATGAACAAACAAGTGTTGGATGAAAAAGTTTATTCCCAAAAATCATACACTTTGAAACAATATAGGGAAATTCAATTATGGGTGTTAAAGATCCATCTCACTGCATCGAGGTATTCTCATTTTCAGAGTTTTTCACTGGCTCTGCACCAGTGTGATGATGGAAACAAGCACCAGTAAAAATGGCGTCAAGAAGAAGTACTACATGCACCAGCAGGAATGGCCCTACACACACTAGTTTGCACCGTGACTTGTGTGAAAACTGAAATGGCCACATGGCGAACTTCAGCCTACTCTTATTGTATGCTATATGTGTTTTAGTCTTCAAATTTTCAAATTTTAACTTTCATTAATTTAAATTCACATTAAAATGAAATAAAATCATTCAACCGTGTTGATTGATCTGCATTTGACAAAAATTTAGTTTTCCCACGAAGTCACGGTGAAAACTAGTGCGTGTAGGCACAATGGCGTCATGACTCTTCAAAAAGGCGCTAGAGATAATTAAAGCCACTCCTTTGGCGCCATTTTGAAATAGCACCGCGCCACAAACAATGGCGCCATAACACCTTTAAAGAAATTATGCGTGGCGCCACCGCCAAACCCGTTGTGTACCGTAGAAAAAGGGCGACAAGGGGGGAGGGCGCTTTATGGCGCCCTGGAATGGCGCTATTCCTTCCCCAACAACGGCACTGTCAAATAAATGTTTTCAAATTTGCTGCACACCACACAGGTGCGAATGTGTTTAGGTAGGTATTTAGAAAGCTATTTGCTCATGGACTATGTATGAGTCATGGCCATGGATGTATTTCATGCATTCGCAACAGCGCTAAAACTGGTCTAGTTTGTGGGGTATACTCGGCGGACATGATACTCTGCCCTCGCACTCATTTATGCCTCATGTTGGAAGCGTGCCAATGATGATAATGCATGCGATTTTTGTATAAAAGGTGAAAAAATCATTGTTGTTAATAAGTTAACGTATAGCGTCATAACAGAGATGTCTATTTCAACTTTTGATGAAAATAGCGTGCGTAAAAAATCGCTGGCACACTTCCAGCGGGAACCACGCCTGCAGGGTGTAAAGTCACAAAGTGACTGGAGTATATCAATATCTTTGTTCAGTTGTTTGTAGAAATTGCCTTCTGAATTAAACATTATCCAAACTTCTAGGTTCTAACAATGTATTTGTGGCAGAAATTCACAAAAACATGGATAGAAATGTAGAGTCGCTGGGACTGGTGAAAAAATCTCAAATCATCATATCGTTTTGTCAAATGCATATTGGGGTGACTGTCAAGTTTTTAAATAACATTTTGGTTTTGTGTTCCGTTTGGTAGGTATAAAACAATAGCAATTTAGACATTCAAACCAAAAAAGCTTTTTTCCATTTTTTGACATCTTTTCAACAAAAAAAAACGTGCCAATATTTTTGCCCGGTGGTGTAACTGCAAACCATCCATAATTTCATCTTTCTTACTATTGGCATCTGTATTTATCTATTCACCGTATTTCCTAGAATTACCCCCCAGGGGTTACTTTTTTCAGAGTGAAAATTTTGAGAGAAAAACGTGAAAAATGCAACAATAACCACCATTTACAAGTTTTTACAGCCTTATATAAGGATGTAGATGGTAAAAACGATGTTCTAACGTAACACAGTAAGTGTTTTGAACATCTGTTATGCATTTCCCGGACCAGAAATTCATAGTGCCCATTTTGAGGGGGGGGTTTATTTCGAGGGGGGGTATAGAGGAAATACGGTATATAGGTAAGCTGAATTATTTCACCGCTAATCATTGTGCAATACAGATACCTAGTCAGTATTTCTGTTCACTTATTCCTTTTCCACTTATTCCTGTCCATTTCTGTAAAATGCATGACGGTTTTTGTTATACCGTATTTCCTCGAAATACCCCCCCCCTCGAAATACCCCCCCCCCTCGAAATACCCCCCCTCAAAATGGACACTATGAACTTATAAACCCCCCCCCTCGAAATACCCCCCCCCCCCAAATTTAGTGTATAGAGAACGTAAATGACAAAGGCTGTGGTTTGTCATCCCGACAATGCAGAATACACGTTAAAAACGATGACTCTGTTATGTGAGAACAGTGTTTGTACGTCTACACACTTATAAATGTCTTTAGAATCTTATAAATGGCGATTTTTGTTGCATTTTTCGACGTCTGCGTACGTTTCAGACTACATTTTAGTACTGGGATTTCAAAAAATTTCTGACGAAATAATAAACCCCCCCCCCTCGAAATACCCCCCCCCCCTCGTTTAACCCCCCCTCAAAATTCTCACTCTGAAACAATAAACCCCCCGGGGGTATTTCGAGGAAATACGGTAAATAATTTTGGTCCGTGCTACACACATTTATAATGATGAAATTTTCTATGAAGGTAAAAACATACAATTAGGAGTACTTGTAATTTTAGCTTTTGTCGCTTCATTGCTGTTAATTTACCTATATATGCAATGTACTGTATTAATTTACCAATTTATATTTAAAATTACATGATGAAAACCATAAATTACCCACCTGGATGTTTGCCTCAAGTCGATAACCAGCACCTAATCAAAAACGAGTTAATTGAATGAAACAGCGCTACTGAGTCACTGAAATTGCATCGCATACCGTATTTCTTCTAAAAGAAGAGCGCCATGATATTTTGAGGGTGGGGCACTATTCAAGCGGGGTTATTATTTCATCCAAATTGTCAAGCGTGTAGCCATCACACAGCATATACATTATGTCCTGTTTCTGTTGACCGTAGTAGTGCATATTCAATTGCATCTTTGCACACTGGATGTGCTGCATTTGTATTCCGATGAACCGAGCTAGACACAGCGCTTTCGCTTCGTCTGGCTTTATTGTTTGTCTTTTTAAAGATACCGTCTTTACTTGAATACCGTATTACCTCGAATTATCCCCCCTTGAATTAACCCCCCCCCTCGAAATACCCCCCCTAAATTTCGGCTGAGGAAATAATAAACCCCCCTCCCCTCGATATACCCCCCCCCCTAAAATTGAGTGTAACGTGAACGTACATGACAAATACCGCAGTTTGTGATCTGTACAATGCAGAACACACGTTAAAACTGATGATTAAGTGACGTTAGGGAAGGGTTTTTGTGTATATACAGTAATATATGCCTATAAACACATATAAATCTTTGTCATTGTTTGATTGTTCTACGTCTGCGTATGGGGAATTTCCGATAATTTCTGGCGAAATAATAGACCCCCCCTCGAATAAACCCCCCCCTCGAATTATCTCCCTCAAATTTTGCTGGCGAAATAATAAACCCCCTGGGGGTATTTCGAGGTAATACGGTAATTCCCCCCACTTGGATTAATTCCGCCCTTGACTGATTTCCCATCCAATGATGGAAGAAAGGTAATGCACCTTTCTTGTGATGGAAAAAGCGCCATGACGCTTTTCCGAACACATGTTTTATTTCAGTGTTTTTTGAAAAAACTCAAGTTTTCCTGGAAAAACTCAAGTTTTCCTGTAAAAACTCAAGTTTTTTGGTAAAAGCTCAAGTTTTTGTACAAAAAGTAGCATTTTACAGCATTTTGATGTGAAAACAGGGGTTTTATCATATATAGGTTTTGCTATAGGTTTTGCTGATATAGATGTTCCACATATTGAGGATCTGCATATTTGTTCATGTGTCAAAAAGTCCACAAAAATGTCCACTACAGTCCACAAAATCAAAAAAATAAGCATGTTCACTCCACAGGATAAGCATCAACAAAATGTCAAAAAAAAACAATTCACACTGTACAATGAAATACTTCAATGGATGTGCACTGTTTATGTTGTACTGTGTGATTAAACTGCAACTGTACTTGAACATGCACATCCATTAGAGCCTTCAATGTATCTGAACTACTTACCCATCCCAAAACACCTCATATTAAATTTCAACAAAAAATCACATTCAAGAGAAAATGGGTTCATATGGAGATGCCTAGCGCCCAATATCCTGGGCACTGGCTTAAGGGACCCTCCACGCTGTCAGTGGACACTGGCATGCTAAGTACACTGCCTTGTCTCCAAAACCACACCAAAACTTGACAGCAGCAAAATCTTTTTTCTTCATCAAATCATCACATTCTTTTGCAAAAACCATTTTATTAAGAGCCAACATGTTTATTGAGAGCCTGATTAACTGACTCATGTAAATACATATAAAATACTATACACACATACATTATGTATGTTCATACTCACATTGTTCAGTTCAAATCATGTGCCTGAAAAAAACTCAAAAAACATTTCCGTATTTTCTGTGTTTCCGTGTTTCTGTGTTCTCTGAAAAAAAACTCATTTGAGTTTCCGTGTTTTTCTAAATTGCTGAGTTTCCGTGTTTCCGTGTTAAACAAAAACACTGAAACTCATTGAGTTTCCGTATTTAATATGTGTGTTTTTGCCATCGTTGGCCACAACTAGAGCAAATTGAAAAATACAATTTTTATCATTTCACGTCACAGTGTCAGGGAACAACTTGACATTTCACGTCAGACTATTGCAAGCAGCAGTCTGACGTGAAATGTCAAGTTGTTCCCTGACACTGTGACGTGAAATGATGATAACGTGAAATGATAAAAATTGAATTTTTTAATTCGCTCTAGTTGTGGCTGATAACACTCAGTATTGGACACGATTAAGGTATTGATTCATATATTATCCTTAAAAAATTGTAGACCCGTAGCATGATCCACACTCGTGTAATTTATTTCACGACGTCATTTCACGTCATCATTTCACGTCGAATCGACGCTGAGCTCTAATTCCCGCTTAATAACAACAATCAATTTTGTCATCTTTTTATGAAACTCGCAAGTGTTAACAATCGTTGGCACACTTCCAGCCGGTACCGCGCGTGCAAGGTGTAAAGTAACCGGAGTATAGTTGAGTGAACTTACTACAAGTGATATTGTAGTAATTCAATCAAATACTACAAAAAGAATGTGCACTACCAACGGAGACTGGACACAGATTTTTATATGTAGGTATGATGTAGTGTGATAGATATTTGCATATATATGCTTGAAAATTTTGATGAAATAACAATTCCCCCACTTGAATAAATTCCCCTGAAAAATCCCCCTCCCTCAAAAAACTGATAAAAAATACGCAAATATATGAAGTGTGTCACTTATAAATACTTACTTAGGTACCTTGAATAAAGTTAAAAAGAAAAAACATGCATCGAAAACACTTAGATAAAACTTTTACATGAAATAGACAGTTTCCTAGTTAAATGGTAGAGTAGAGATGCCTAGAAATTTGCCCCAGGTTGACAAACATCTGTCTAAAGTCCTTCCGCTTTTTGATCACAATTTTCTTGCTCAGATGATTTTCATGTTTTAGAAGCATGGCTTAGTTAATTGGAATTGAATTGTGAACAGTAAGTATACATGATGGAAAGTGTTTTTATCGGTTAAAAAAGTTTTTAGAAATGCAAGGATACCGTATTTCCTCGAAATACCCCCCCTCAAAATGGGCACTATGTATTTGTGGTCAGGGAAATGCATAACAGACGTTCAAAACACTTACTGTGTTACGTTAGAACATCGTTTATACCATCTACATCCTTATATAAGGCTTTACAAACTTATAAACGGTGGTTATTGTTGCATTTTTCACGTTTTTCTCTCAACTCAAAATTGCCACTCTGAAAAAATAAACCCCCTGGGGGTATTTCGAGGAAATACGGTTGATTTAAACGGGGTCATTAAAAAACGTTTTTCCGTCCCTACTTTGTATGCTAATTTTGTCCGTGAACATTCATTAACATGCCTTGTGGTTTGCATTTTAGAGATGTTGTATATTAAAAATCAAAATGCAAACGAATTGCGGTGAATTGCACTGGAAAAGTTGACAATGACAACAAATGTCAACTGGTTCCCATCCCAATAAAAAATTGCTCCTAAGCAACACTGCGCAGTATTTATTGTATACGCAATATTTTTTCAACACTGCAACTCCATTTGCAACACGATTAAACACTTTTGCATTTGAACGTTGTTCGTCGACTCGTCAGCAAGCTTTGAATTGGAATCGGTACCAGTTGACATTTGGTATAGACAATGCAGTCACTGATTTGCGCCATATTGGGCCCACACACGCTAGTTGACATCGACACCAAATGTCAACTGGTGCCGATCCCGATTCAAAGCTTGCTGACGAGCCGATGAACGACGTTCAAACACAAGCTTCGAATTTGGAACGGAACCAGTTGACATTTGGTGTCGATGTCAACTAGCGTGTGTGGGGCCATTATGCCATTGCATTGGTGCTTTCTGCTGTTTTCTGGTCATCTCAGAAACCAGTGTTCAGATTTACAAGCACAATCTTACCGGGTGGAAATTACTGTATCACCTCGAAATACCCCCATGGGTGTTTTTTTTTCGCCAGCAAAATTTGAGGGGGGGGTTAATTCGAGGGGGGGGGGGGTTATTCGACGGGTTTTTTTATTATTTCGTCAGAAATTTTCGTAAGGATCGTAGTAGATACATAGTAGGCATTAGCATACCCAAAACAGGTAATCAATGTGTCCAGACAGGATATATTTAAACATAAAAACGTAGATAGCTACACAAACTGGTCCATGTGTAGCTGCAATGCAAATTAACAGTAATATACATCATGTACATTGCATACATGACGTATTTATTATGTACATGACGTACATCATTCCGAATGGGGGGTATTTCGAGGGGTGGGGGTCTATTATTTCCCCAGCCCATTTTGAGGGGGGGTTAATTCGAGGGGGGGTTAATTCAAGGGGGGATAATTCGAGGTAATACGGTATGTTGGAAAACTGCCAAACAATACTTCAAAAATGTGTGGTGAGTAGTGATGTAAAAAGCGCCAGACTTTTGGCACCAAGCGCCAAAAGCGCCATGGCGCTTTTGGCATGCGAGCGCCAAGCGTGCCAATACAGTGCAGCAATGCAAATGCAGTGCTATCTATTTGTTTGTCAACTGGTTCCCATCCCAATTCAAAGCTTGCTGACAAGTAATACTATCCAGTGTTGTATACACATATACCATATTTCCTCGAAATACCCCCCCTTCAATTAACCCCCCCCCCCTCGAAATACACCCCGTCTGGAATATGGTAGATCATGTATCCAATAACGATGGCAAAAAAAGATTCGAAAATTCGAAAACATTTTCGAATTTTCGAATTTTTTCGTAATTTTCGAATTTTTATTTCGCCCCTAGAAAAAACACTTAAAAATCGATTTATTTTTCAAAAGATTCAAAAATTCGAAAATTCGAAAATTCAAAAATAGTTTTCGAATTTTTTAGGGAATTCAAGGCAACAAAACACGCTGTTAAGTTCGATTACAGGTACTTTTCCCCCCGTGGACAACTTGCCCCCGGAGTGTGTTGTATTAGCGTTTTGTCCGTGTTGCATTGGCGTTTTGTCGTGTTCCATTACCGTTTTGTCGTGTTCCATTAGCGTTATGTCCGCACGGACATAACGCTAATGCATCACACCACGGGGGGAAGAAGTCCACGGGGGTAAACGTGAAGTTAACGGTTAAGTTCAACGTGCTAAATAAGTCAACGATTGATACTCGGCGCGTATCGAAAAGCGAAACGTAACAAAAAAACGTTGAAATGTCATCCACGGCGGAAGAGGCGGACTTCGACGCATCCGTTTTTTATACTGTATTTCCTCGAAATATCCCCCCTCCTCGAAATACCCCCTCAAAATTTTCACTATACATTTATAAACCCCCCTCGAAATACCACCCCCCCCCAATTTGGTGTATAGAGAACGTAATGCAGTTTGTGATCTGGGAAATACAGAACACACATCAAAAACAATGACTGTGTTGTTTAGAACAGGGTCTTATAAATGGCGTTAGTACCATCTACGTTAGTACCATCTAATTTAGTACCATCTACGTACTTATATAAGTATATAGAGTCTTATAAATGGCAGTTTGTGTTGCATTTTTTGACATCTGTGTTACCTAAAAACGACAATTTAGTACTGGGATTTCGAAAAATTTCTGGCTAAATAATACACCCCGTCGAAATACCCACCCTCGTTTAACCCCCCCCCCCCCAAGTTTCCACTCTGAAAAAATAATATGGTATTTGATGCCAATTTTGTATTTTTTTGCTGATATTTTATTTGATGCCAACTTTTAAATTGTTGTTTTTGTTGCCTTCACTCTGTTGGCGAATTAAATGTAAAACACTGGTTTGCATAACTCCTTCGTCCATTTTTAATGCTCATTTATGGTTAAAATAAGGTTATAACAACTGAGCAGAACATGAAGACAGTCTAAATTCTGTGTTTAAAGCTTAATATTCAATATTTTTCAAAAAAGATTCGAAAATTATTTGAAAAAATTTGAAAAATAGCCAAAAAAATTTGAAAATTGCCAAAAAAGATTCGAAAATTCGAAATTCGAAAATTAAATTCGAAATTCGAAAATTATTTTGAAGAAAAATTCGAAAATTCGAAAATTCATTTCAGAAAAAACACTTAAAAATTAAAATACTTTTTTTCAACTGTTTGCCATCGTTAGTATCCAATGAACATGATACACTTTGTTAGCTGTGAATTTACATCGCAGCTATACATGGCCTTGTTTATGGAACGATCTATGATAAAATGGCCAAAATATATCCTATTTTGTCAATTGATTACGTTTTGGGTGCAAAAAAAACGATACTTTACTACGACCCTTCATAAAACCTCCCCCCGGATAAGGCCCCCCTCCCCTGAAACTCCCCTCAAAATTTGCAACCTGAAAAAAATAAACCCCCTGGCTGTATTTCGAGGAAATACGGTAGGTACTTCATGCCGGTACTTCATACCACAGCAACAATACAACTTCATTTGCAATATAATGCAACACTATGCATTTGAACGCTGTTCGTCGGCTCGTCATCAAACCTTGAATTGGGATGATTGGGGATTGGGACCAGTTGACATAAAATGTCATCGAAAACTAGGTCGGGTAGTCCCATTTGTTGGTAAAAGTTTTGAATATCGTATCAATTGCATGGACATGGTTTACAAAATAAGCAAGTAGAGGGTTTGTTCTTCCTGTAACACACTTACAGTAACACATTTACTTATGTAACTCATGCAGGCAAGGTCTTTTTACATAAGAAAAATGATTTTTTTTTGTACTACTTGGCGCTTTTTTGGCGCTTTATAAAACACCAGCGCCAAGCGCCAATGGCGCCACGACATCATAGCGCCAAGCGCCAAAAGCGCCATGGCGCTTTTCCGTAGCACAGCGCCAAGCGCCAATGGCGCCACAGCAAAAAGGCGACAAGCCAGCGCCATGGCGCTTTTACATCACTAGTGGTGAGAACATCCAAGTTGTTCAAAACTATGATTCAGGCATTGTTTTCACTTTTTTTTTTTGAAGTGATGCTCCGGATCCGGTATTAAAATGTTGCTCATGTTTCATTAAAAAATGAAATGTGTTCAAATGAAAAATGTGTGAAAAAATTGATGAAAAAATGGAACGGTAGGCATACGGTTGACCGATGTTTTTTTCAAACGTTTGTTTTGAAGAAAAAAAACAATGCCCGAAATGTTTTTTAAAAAAAACATCGGCTGCAGTTTTTAGTACTGAGCACTAGGTATTTTGGAAAAATTTTGCGCGCAATTTTACACACAAATTGACATTGGTGGTGGTTTTCATTGGTTTTGTGGCATTTTTAGTATCAAAGCATCCATTTCTATGTGCTACCATGGGTTCATAAGCCGTCATATGTTGCTGTAGTATATAATATTCAGGTAATGTGCTTCCATGTACCTCTACAGTGTGTAACATCACTCCCAAAGTAACAACCTCCTTTTATAACATTGTTTGATCACTATTCCTTGCCAAACTTCACTTGGAAGTCACTAAAATTTGACTATAAGGCAATATGTCGACAAAAAATGGACATTTTTGACACAAATCACCACTTATAATGCTATCCCAAAGCTCCACAGCCATTATATGGTCATATCTAACATCACAGAGTATTGCCACTTTGTCTGATTTACCTATATGTTGACACACGGTCATATCTGGGAGCTTTAAAAAAAACGTTTAAAATTAATTTGAAAAAACGTTTTTTTTAAACATGGAGTTAAAAAACGTTTTTTTCCAACCCTAGGTTAGCTCCAATAGAACAGACAGAAAAGACAGGTAAAATAAGCTGACAAAAAATAGAACAGCCTCTTCTATTAGAAAAAATACGGTATTTACGTTCTTCTAAGGGCGAGGGACCGGAGGGGAGCATAAATTTAGCGCTGTATGGCATGCGCCACATAAATATTTAAAAGATACACATCTGACACAATATGGTTGATTCCTTTTCTTCTGCTGCAAACGCACAATGTGTATGAAAATCTATTGCAGGGTCACCAGGATTCAGATAGTCAGATAGCATAGATTTGATTCAAAAGCCAGTAAATTGATAATCCAGAGGGATAGTAAGCCGGGAAAAAAATTTGGAAGGGGGTTGGAGTGAGGGGTTTTTGGAGTACGGGGGTCAAATATATTTATAGGGTTTTTCAGGGTGTACAATGTAGAAAAGATTAAAAAATAGGTACATGGCTTAAATAAGGCCAAAATAGCTGAAAATGGGCAATAAGACACATACTGGTGATTTTGTAGGTGAAGATTGGCAAAAGTAAGACTAAGGGTAACAGACAGCTATAAAAGTAAATAAATATACGTAAGCATCAAGGAGTAGATAAATAATAAACTGAAAATAAATAATATTATAGGTAAATTTTACCATATTCGCTTGAACATTAATCAAGTGTGAAAAATTCCCCCCCCCCTTTGTCATATTACTAGCAGGATTCTCTCCGACCTTCGGTCGGGTTTTGTGGTTCTCTACAATTAATACCATTGGAGAAAATATGATACTTTAGTTAAGTTTGCCCACATGCTAGGCATGTGTTTTGAAATGCAGTATGTAATCTACCAACAATAACAAGACCAATACCAAAGATGCAATGTTTTGGAATGGATTTTTGTAAACTTCTGTAAAATGGTTGGGCATGAAACTCGGTAGTAAAATGTAGACAGTTTGCGATTTGGTATGATGGTGTGCAGTGTGCATTCTGTGTGGTATAGGTTTTGTGATATGATAGTGTGGTTTTTGCAAGGTGTCAAACTTTGTTGTAATCTTCAATTGGTTACATTTGTGCTTTGCTGTTCTTTTTGTGTTTGTAAATCCTTGTGGTATAAATTGTAGAGAACCACAAAACCCAACTGAAGGTTGGAGAGAATCCTGCTATAGGTACCCACTACTCAGAGGCTTGCAAAAACTGACACCCCAATGGGGACCCCCCTCCAAATGGCACCCCCTGGGGAACCTCCCAAAAGTGGCACCCCCTGGGAACCGCCCAAAAATGGGACCTCCTAGGGCCCCACAAATATGGCACCCCCTGAGGACCACCAGAAAATGGCACCCCTTAGGGACCCCCAAAAATGGCACCCCCTTGGGACCCCATAAAAATAGCACCCCCTGGGGACCCCCCAAACATGGCACCCCCTAGGAACCCCCACAAAAATGGCACCCCCTGGGGACCCACCCAAAGTTGGCTCCCCCTGGGGACTCTCCAAAAATGGCACCCCCCTGGGGACCCTGTGCATTCTGTGTGGTATAGGTTTTGTGATATGATAGTGTGGTTTTTGCAAGGTGTCAAACTTTGTTGTAATCTTCAATTGGTTACATTTGTGCTTTGCTGTTCTTTTTGTGTTTGTAAATCCTTGTGGTATAAATTGTAGAGAACCACAAAACCCAACTGAAGGTTGGAGAGAATCCTGCTATAGGTACCCACTACTCAGAGGCTTGCAAAAACTGACACCCCAGTGGGGACCCCCCTCCAAATGGCACCCCCTGGGGAACCTCCCAAAAGTGGCACCCCCTGGGAACCGCCCAAAAATGGGACCCCCTAGGGCCCCACAAATATGGCACCCCCTGAGGACCACCAGAAAATGGCACCCCTTAGGGACCCCCCAAAAATGGCACCCCCTTGGGACCCCATAAAAATAGCACCCCCTGGGGACCCCCCAAACATGGCACCCCCTAGGAACCCCCACAAAAATGGCACCCCCTGGTGTGATGAAGCCACCGAAGTCAGCGTCTTCTACCACCGAATCCGGCTGCTTCAAGACCGTAGTGAGAAACGGCCTTTAGAGTGGTTGATTTCCCGTTGTAGCCGAACGTCCACTTGTCGACAGCCAAGTTGAGTTTATTTTGTGGTTGCGTGTTGAAAGGGGTTCGAAATTGTTTCAGGTACTTTATTTGATCAGATACAGCTAAATATAAAAGCGCAAAGCCTAGCGAGCTTCCTAGTCGAAGTTTCTATCGCTAGCTTATTTTCGTTCAGAAGCTTGGGGTCCGCAGACTCAAGTAAAAACTCTCAAAGTAGCTAAGACACGGAAATCACGTATAGAAAAACAGCTACAGTAATTTCCTAATACAAATGCACAAATAAGACATAAATGCAACAAATAAACACATCTAGCCGAAACAGTTGCCTTATACTGCGCGTGTATACATTCAAATAATTATGGTAAAGAAATACCAAGTACAAATTGGGCTAATAGAAAAACTATTAATCTTGAGAGGCGCGAAGTCGGCAAACTCGGCCGATTTACTAATTTGCTTCAATTTGTCAGAAAACATTGACGCACATTGGAACTAATAAAATAGGGTTTGAAAACTGTAAATAGTAGTGTAAATGTTCCTAATGACGTAAATAGAATAAGGTATATTCAACATGATAATAATAATCACTTCCTGGAAACGTATGTTGAATAATCTAGCAAATTGGGACTTATTTGAGGTAAATGGGTATTGTAATTGAGCAGAGTTTATAATATATTCGATTGAGCAAGGTATTATAATTATTAAGTAAATATAAATAGTTGTGAACAGGGTTATGACAATTATACCTATGCGAAGGGCTTTGTAAAGTAAATGCTAGTTGCACGCAGGGCACCATTTCTCTATTAGGACGCTGGCCTAGATAATTACGCAGCACGTAAATATTTACAAGATTTGACTTTTGTAAACTGCAAGTAAACTATGCAAATGTATGTATAATCATGATCAGAAAATTACGGCGAGTTGAATGAGCCTAATTTTATATTAATACACCTAATAATAACATATTTGACCTTTTAACCTAAACATTCCACATAAACCTATCAATAACTTATAGAACACTTTCCTAATCGAATATTCTCCATGGGTAAATAATATAGTGCAGGAAATACAATTTGCGTGGTAAATTAATATAGTGCATAAATTATAAATTAGTGCAAATAAGTAAATGTGCAAATATGAGCCTAATTATCAATTCTCTGTATTTCTTTATCCATCCATTTTGCCACGGTCAGCACACTCCGGGCGGAAGAGTTGCTGCACCCCGTTGTTGCAGCAACGTCACATGCTGGTGGTGGTGGGCGCCAAAGTGATGAGTGGCGTTTCCACAGTCGCCTCGGTGGTGAACGTGGTCGTGCGCGAAGTCGTGGGTGTGCGTGAAGTTGCAGGTCCGGTTGTTGGTGATGCCAACGCCGACCTAGCCTGATGATGAAGCAGGTAGTTGCCCGTGTCGCTTCCTGCGCGTTCGCGTGAGGTGAATTTGCGGATATCGGGCATGTGAACACTGTCTCTGTTCCTGGCTCTGACTTGTCCTTCATCAGCTGAACTTTCATCTGGTTGAACGTATGCTGATAGTGACTTTGCCATTCTGTCCTCTGTTTCTGCTCTCCTGGCAAATCTGACGGACTGTGTTGAGTTGGATCTGGTTCTCCTCTTGATTGCTGGTCTCAACTCTGTCTTGCGCACTTTTCTTTGTGGATAATTGGTCTCTTTCTGAGTTGATTTCTTGATAGTGTATCTGATGGCTCTGAAGCATAGCCATATGCATTTGAATGGACACACTATGCATTTCCATATGCATGTGTATATACACGGTGGAATCACTGGTTTCCCTGTGGCAATCCTCCAATTGTACCATAGGTATCCTGCAGCTACGATTCCGGCTATCAGGATTGTGGTTCCCAGCAGCATTGCGATTGTGTTGATAATCACTTGAAAGGGTCCTTTCAGCATTCCTCCCATAAAGTTAGTGTACCCTTTTGATACTCCAGAAATATAGTGACCATATGCTTTGCCGATTCCTGCTGCTGTCTGTCCAATTCCAGCTCCAATGCCTTCTATTGAATTTCTGATCACTCTGGGATCCAATGACATATCTGCTGTGTAATCGATCAACTGGTTCTGCACATGCTCCAAATTCTGCAGTCTCTGAATCTGGCCTCTGACATCCATGAAATTAGTCGCTCTGTTGACAATGTTGGTGAACAGGTGAGGCGCATCAAACGTGAAGGCCTGCCATTGTCCTTTCCATGTCATTTCAATTGGAGTCTCTGTGACATGCACCATTCCATGTGCGGACTTCCACTGTCCATGTTCATTTCTGTACAGGTGCGGTGTGGTGTGGCTGCAATCCTCTTCTGGTGATTTCTCCACCAAGTCTCTGCTGCCTGGGCTCTTGAACCACAAGGGCCCATCTTTGTCCAGTCTCATTGGTGTGTACTTGTAACATGTCTCTCCCACTTTTCCTGTCTGATAAACTATGTATGGCTGCACTTCCTTGCATTCCCAAAACATAATTGCTTCTCCAGCCCATTCTGCATGAACATCCTGTCTTCCCAGCATGGCTCGAATCCCCAGTGTTGGATCGATGCGGAAAAGCTGAGTCAACATGTCCAGCTGGTTCTTGCGAAGTTGACATAGCTGATGCCATACAATCGCAAATTGTGCCTGAGTCATCTCTCTGACCACATGTTGCAGGAACTGAAACTTGGAGTTTCTGTCGTCCAATCTGGCATACAATGTTCCACTGATTGTCGACTCTCTCGCCTCCACTATCTTTCCTGGCATTGCCCATTCTACAGGCACATCTTCTCTTCTGTCAAACTGGATGAATACACCTCCTTGATCAGTGTAGTATGTGTCTCCCGGAACACATTCTGAACCAATTGGCCTCTTTGTCTTGTTGCTGTGGGAGTATGCTGCTTGCAATTTTGACACAATAATTGTCTGGCCAGATATCTCTGACTTGAATCTGCCAATTCTCTCATATGCGCATTGATGCTTGAAGTTCTCTGTGTCCCACACTGTGATTCCATAGTTGTGGTCTCTGCAATGTCCCATCATGGCTCTGCACTGGCTGAAATCTTGCAAGTCGCTGATTACAGTCTTTCCATCAAGTGAAGCCACGGTTCCTTCTTCCATGTAGAAGTTACTGACGACATTTTCTTTGTCATGACAACACCATGAATATTCCACATTCAAGGTCTGATTGGTTGTCCACACTCTGGGCTCCATTTCCACCAAAGGTGTTCCTCTGAACATCTTGTGAATTCTTGCATAGTTACAGGCTACCACGCCAACTTGCTGGTATTTCTCAAAATTGCCCGTAATGCCTTTCGCTCCCCAGAAACTGGTGTGTGTGATGATTTCTTTGATTCTGATGTAGCATCTGTATGCTTTCTCTTTCTGTGGAATCTGTCTCTGTGCGTAAAGTGTAACTTTCATTGCCTTGACAAAATTCCTTGGTGGGATATGGCACTGCACTTCTTCAGGAACTGTAAGCGCATGTCCATGCCTTCCACTGGTGCAAATTTGATACTTCTGGCTTTGTGAGCTGATCACCTGTTCCACAGGATGATCTTTGATTGCATCCTTGAATCTCTCATAAGTCTGCATTTCTCTGACAGATTTTGGTGGCCATTCTGAAGGCAAAGGCGGCAATCCATGATGCGCTGCCAATGATGGTGGCCTTACTGTCGAGGTTTCTAGAACGTATGTTCTAGAAAATACTTCGCTGTAAGCCTTGCCGGCTTCTCTCAGCGTTGCTGACTCTGACATGCCTGTCAGCATCAACACCATGCACAGCATTCCAATCACCAGACTGCTGGTGGTTGCTGTGGCTTTCCCTGTTGCACTCCTCAGGACTCTATCTGATGCTGAGTTCCTCTGAGCAGGGTTTGGTACAGAGTCTCTGTTCGAGCTCTGATTTCTGACATGTTTCTGGACAATTGCCGGGTCCAGTAAATCCACTTTGACTGTCACTGCTGTCTCTGGGATATCCATTGTCTTTGAATTGATTTCCAGCGGATACAATTGATTGAGTGGTCTGCTGACCACATTTCTGTTGGCAGTTCTAACTTTTGCTGAGCGAATCTGTCCATCTTTGCTGGACTCTAACTGCTCGATGCGACCCATCCTCCATGCACCTCTGGGCATGTTTTCTTCATAAATCAGCACAACTTCATTCACTTTGGGTTCTTGAGTCGCTGTCAATCTGCCATGTTTGTGTGTCACCTGAGTCCTTTCCCTCAAGCTCGGGATATACTCTTGATGCCACAAGTCCCAGAACTTATCCAAAGTTTGCTGGGTTGTCTCCCAATATTTCTGCAGTTTCGCTACGTTATCCATTCTGAGCACAAATTCTCCATCTTTGTCTGCGTCAAACTGTGGTGCTCCAATCTGACCTTCCCCTGTCAGGAAGTCTTTTGGCGTCAGCACTCTGAGGCTCTTTACATCACCATAGATGTAAGAAATCGGCCTGCTGTTGATCACTGCCTCGACTTCTGGCAGAAGTGTCAACAATTCTTGCAGGGTTAACATTCTGTGCCCCACAGCTGCCTTGAAATGTTTCTTGGTGATGCCCACCATTCTCTCATAGACTCCTCCCTGCCATGGTGCCATAGGAGTAGTCATGTTCCACTGGATTTGTTGCTGTGAGCAGTAAGTCTGTACTGCTCCACTTTTGACCATCTCTGACCATTCTTTCCCAGTATTAATGGCCTTGTCAGTGCTCGAGCTGAGTACTTTCTCTGTTAATTTGAATTGCGTCGCATTGTCTGAAATCACTGCCTCAGGCTTTCCACGCCTGGCGATGAATCTCCTGACTGCATTCAGGAATTCCTGTGCTGTCATGTCCAGCACACTTTCCAGGTGAACTGCACGTGTCACCATACATGTGAACAAACAGATCCACATTTTCCTGTGATCTTTGTCCACTTTGTACCAAACTGGTCCCAAATAATCCAAGCCAGTGTACTGGAACGGTCTGGCTCTCTGAACTCTGGTTTCTGGCAAATCTGGCATTGGTGGAAGCTGGTACGGCTTCGCTCCCAATTTCTTACAGATTGGGCAGGTTCTCGTCACATTGTAGATCACCCGTCTGCCCTGTGTAATCCAGTACTTTTGTCTGATCGCTGCCAATGTATGTTGCACTCCTGCGTGCATCAACTTCTCATGCTGGTCTCTGACGATCAGCTGAGTCACTGTAGCCGTTGCTGGCAACAGTATGAGTGGCACTGTGACCTCCTGTGGGTCTGTATGCTCCATTCTGCCGTGGCACTTCAGGATTCCATCCTGATGCATTTGCACATTGAGCCATTTGATCAACTGCTGGTCTGCAGCTGCTTTCTTGCCATCCTGGCTGCCTTTGCTGTGGCCTGTTGCCAGAATCTCTGCCACTCCTTTGTAATGATTCTGTTGCGTTACTTTGATCCAATATCTTAACGCAATCTCTCTCTCTTCAATACTGATAATTCCTTGTGGTTTTATTGTACCACAGATACTTTCCATGATTTCTGACAATCCATTCTGACTGTCATTCTTGCTGCGCCTTTTGTGCATCTGTCGCACAAATCTCATCACGTATACTGTTGCATCCAGTAACTTTGTCAGTGATGAGAATCTCTGAATCTCAATTCCCAATGGGTTGCTTTGCTTGCTTTCATCAGCTTGCACATTGCTGGCATCTGGGTCACTGACCACTTGCTGTGTGGCGCCCAGGTAAATTGGACTGGCTTTTGGGAACTTGAGCTCTTCTTTCTTGATTTCTGCCATTACTTCTGGCGTGACTGGCTCCACTTTTGGCTCTGGCCACTCTCCAGTCATTAGCCATTCTGGCCCCTTCCACCACAGGTTACTGCCTTCCAACTCTGACATATTCATGCCTCTTGTGGCCATGTCAGCTGGGTTCTCCAGTCCTGCGATGTGTCTGATGTGCATGTTCTCTGTCTCACTCTGAATTTTCCTGATTTCATCCAATCTGTTCTTGACAAAACATGCCAGTGGCTTCGCTGTTGTTAGCCACTTCAGACAACAGGTTGAATCTGACCATACAACTGTTTGACTGAATTCTATGTCCTTGAGCTCTTTGTGAATAAACTTTGACATTCTGCTGCCAATCAACATTGCTAACAATTCCAGCCGTGGAATTGTCACTTCTGGTTTCTTTGGAGCGAGTCTCAATCTGGAGTACAGCAGGCTTGACGTGCCGCTGTCATTTCCTGTTTTCTGGCATATGTATGCCGCTGCACTGTATGCCATTGCTGAGGCATCAACGAAAATGTGCAGTTGTGCATCTGCACCACTCTGATAATTCAGATTTCTGTTGAACTTGATCTGTCCAACCTTGAGCAATTCTGTCTCTAATTGCTGCCAAATTGCTGTCTGTTCCTCAGACAGGGGAGTATCCCATTCTTTGGCACTTGGTCCTGAATGCCATAATGTCTGCAAAAATCTCTTTGCTGGCAGTAGGACAGGACTGACGAGTCCCATTGGATCAAAACATCCCGCAGTCACCTTCGCAACTGTCCTTTTCGTGGGAAGTTTGATTTTCTGGTCAGTTTCTGATAATTGTGATTTCTGGACTGTCTTTGGCGTTTTCAGCCACATCTGGTCGCTTTCTATGTCCCATTTCATTCCTAGGACTGTTGTGACAATTTCCTTGGCTACATCTGACTCTGCCAATTGCCAAGTAAAGTTCTTATTGTTGCTGTTCCATTCTCTCAGATTCATCTGTGCCTCTGTGAACAGCACTTTGGATTCCTGGTACAATTCGATTGCTTTCTGCTCTGTGTCCACACTGAGGATCAAATTATCCACATACAGATTTTCATCGATCAATTTTGCATTTTCTGTGCCAGCTTGATTCAGGTGGTATCTGACTGTCAGCGCCAGCAGCGCTGGACTGCAGATTATACCAAATGGCACTCTGGCAAATCTGTAAATCTGAATGTTGTCCTCCATGGATGGTTTCGTGGGATCCTTGTACCACAGAAATCTTGTCACATCTCTGTCACTGTCCTGCAGACTAATCTGCAGAAACGCTTTCTCTATGTCTGCGACCAGGGCGATTCCATGCAACCGGAATCGCATCAGCATCCCTACCAGCTGTGGTAGTATCACTGGACCGCGGTACATGCACTCATTCAAGCTTGGCATGCCTGGCGGTTTTGCTGAGGCATCATATACCTCTCTGACCTTTGTGGTAGTTTTCTCTGGCGTTATCACTGGTTGATGAGGCAAAATATGGAACTTTCTGCCATCCATAATATCTTCTTGAACTTTTTCAATCACTCCTTGCTCCTCTTGCGCTTTCATGATTGCCTGAATTTTCTCTAGTAATTCTGGGTCTCTCTTGAGCCTGTTGGTGAGGTATCTGAACCTTTTGAACGCCATTGCTTTGTTGTCTGGTAGTTCATGCAAATTTGGCTTGTACATGAACTTTACAGAGTACCGTCCATCTGGATTTCTCTGTACACTCTCATTGAATTGCTTGATGGCCTCATCATCCTCGACGAGGTCTGGCTGGTCCATTATGCCAATGGTATCCAGTCTGTCCATGTCTTTGACATTTGGTACAGGAGCAATTGACAACGGTGCTTCCTCGTACCACTTTTCTCTCTGAATTTGATGCACAATTGTGTTGACCACCACCGGATATGCGCCATCCGTGGTCCATTGATTTCTGTTGCTCGTCAGCTGCCCACCTCCCATCAGCAATCCCAATTCTGATGGAATGACATACAATCCTGACGGAAGTCTGGTGGTGCTGGTGTTTCTGGACATCAAGTCCCAGAAATAATTCAAACCCACAATAATGTCTGGCTTGAACTTGCATTCTGTCCCTTTTTCCTTGGGAATTCTGTCTGCAAAGTAACTCTCATCCGGGAAGTACTTCTGCAGGTACTTTTCGTCCTGTTCTGACACAGGCACTTTGACTTGTTCTGTGGTCAACGTCGGGACCACATCAGCCACCATATCAACTTTCTGGCCATTTCTGAGCCGCATTCTGAATTCCACTTGCTGTACCACTTTATAGTGCGGCTTTTCATTTCCGAAAGTGTACACCTGGATGTGGTGTTCACCTGTACTCTTCAAATTGAGTTTCTTGGCCACTTTCTCTGACATGTACGTTCCCTGGGATCCTGTGTCCAGGAACGCTTGAATCTGTAGTGGTGGCTGTTCAGGCTCCATCTCTGTATCCATTTCTGAAGCCTCAATCACGGTTCTGGCTGTCATCAACATTGACATATTCCTGTTTACTGACAGGTTCACTGACGTATTTTGTTGCTTTGTATTTGGTTCTGTAACCACTGTGCTGGATATGGTTTCTGTCTCTACCATTTCTGGTCCAGCTTCTTCCACAGTAACACAATTTACTGTGGCCTTTCTCTGTTGGCTCTGTGCTGGTCGACCTGCCATCGGCACAGACTTTCTGCCATTGTTTGCTGATTGCTGGCCACTCTGTTGACCATTTGCTTTGAATGCTGGAATTTGCCGTCCAGCGTTTCCATTGCCATTGTCACCAAATTTCTCTGGGCACACCGCAGTGTGGTGCCTATTGGACTTGCAATAGAAGCAACTTCTTGTAAATTGACATTGATTCATGTAATGCCCTTTCTGCAGGCATCTCAGGCATCGCTCTGCCTTTGACAAAATCACTCTCCTTTCTCTGGCAGTTTTGAACTTTGGACACTTATCATTAAAGTGTAATTGCTGTGTGTCATTGCAGAACACACACGGTCTCCCAGGATTCATGAATCCAGCCTGTGGTGCACTCTGTCCATTCTGGATCACAGACATGCTCCCTGTGCTGGTCCTTGGGTTCTCTGGCCCTCTGAATCGATTCCCATTGCCTTGGAATCTATTATTGAATTGCTGTGCGCGTGGATTATTCCCGAATCCTTGACGCGGTTGCTGAACTGGTGCCTCAGTTTGCTGTGCGTGCTGTACAGCCTCACTGAGCGCTAGCTGCTGGCCAAACAGCTTTCTGAACTTTTCCACCGTCAAGGCTTCCTCAGTTCCCTGTTCCTTCTGGATTTCTCTGAGAACCTCGGGTGGCACTTTCTGTTGCAGCTGGCTCAACAGCATTGGATGCTCCACTGATTCACCCAGTGACTCCAACTGTTGGAGCAGCCTTTCAATTGCATCAAACAAAATTCTCATATCCTGACAGGTATTCCTGGCCTGTCGCAGCTTCATAATATTACTCATCAGCGTGTTTCTGACCACAACTGGCTGGTCATATCTCTTCTTGAGCATTGCAATTGCGGGTGCATAGTTCTCTGCGGTCACACTCAATCCA
Source organism: Sphaerolaimus hirsutus (assembly GCA_964036195.1). Lineage (NCBI taxonomy): Eukaryota > Metazoa > Nematoda > Chromadorea > Monhysterida > Sphaerolaimidae > Sphaerolaimus > Sphaerolaimus hirsutus. The sequence continues at coordinate 8,043,164 of OZ038451.1, forward strand.
CTGATCATGCCAAATGCTGAGCCTTTCAGCAAGCTCCTCAAGTATGAGAACTTGGAAATGTCCTCCAAATCTGTCCGATTGTGAATGTGGGATTCGAACATTTGCCACCATGATCGAAATTTGACAATTTCCCCAGTAAACTGTTCAACTTCCAGTTTCTGCAATTTGACGCTCTTTGCTGTGGTTGCATTGGTTGAACTGGCTCCCGGAACAGCTCCCTGAGCTGTCAGAGCCATCTGGGCAGCCATCTGCTGTATGAATGCTGTATTGACTTCATACATGGTATTTCCGCTCTGTTGCTGGATCATGTCTTGCAACTCTTCGATGTACACATTCATGGCTACCACTTTCTGTGTCACCAAGTCTGACATATTTGCATATTCCTCATATGAGTCTTGGTATATCTTCTGTTCTTGTTCCATCTGGTCGGGTTCGTCAATGTCCTTGACGATATCCCTCCATGCGTCAAATTGAGTTTTCACTGCATTCATTGCACTTTCCAATTTTGCACCCTCCTGTTTGACAGATGCAATCACTCTTCTCATCTCTGTTCTCTTATCATCCTTTGATGCTTCCGCAAATAGTTCCAGGTCATATTTGGCAAATTCTCTTGCCAATCTACTTTCCACCCTGTGCTTTGCTGGCCCCAGGGTCTTTCTGATGTGACCCGTTGGCGAAACCATTTTCGCTGATGAATTTTCCTTCACTGTTTCTCTTTATAGTGCGTCGCCTGTGACGCTTGGGACGCTTCTCTGCGTCTTTCTATGTAGTGCTCTGTGCACCACGGATTTGTTGTGCTACGCACAATACCAATGCAGTCCTACAGGCCCCTGACGTGTTCTCACGCGTTGACCTTTTCTGCACTGGCACCAGGTGTGTTCCTAAAGCCCCTGACGTGATTGTTTACACGCGTTGACTTCAACACACCGGTCAAATCCACCTGGACAATAAACAAGTTCTTTGCCCAGCAGTGTGCGCCCAAAGAGGGTCCGTACACACTCTTTCTGAGCGCTCTGGTGCTCTTTCTGGCACGCCTGTGTGCCCCGTGACCACGCCGGCCACTTGCTTTCCTGAGCGGCTCCTGTGCCGCTGTGCGCAGTGCTGCGCTTGCCGTGTCGCCCGTGACACGTTTCTGTGCACTCTGGTGCACTTTCTGATTCTGGGCAGTGTTTCTTTACACTGCTCTGCAATTGCGCCTGTGCAATGCAGAATTTCTGGCACTTTTATGCTGTCTGATCTGATGGTACCGAGCAGGCACAGCGTGTATATTTGATGGGAGCTCCGCAAAGCCCCTACACGCTACCAAGTATCCTAATACTTGGTTTTCAAATCCACTCTCTGTCAGCTACAGCCCTCTGTCAGCTACAGCCCTTTGTACACTGATACCCCTACTTTTGCACTTCCGAGGTATGAGTCCACTCTTACCCAGTGGAGCGAGGGACCTCCGCGAATGCCCAAAAACAGCCCTTTGACTAGCGTGACTTTGTGGCGATCCTGTCTCCGTCAGGTCACCCTCCCTTGGCATAGGAAGGACGTGCGAGCGGTCACTGGTGTCCAGATATCCAGGAGCGTCCAGCAAAAGTTTGACCACCGTCCGACAATGACTCCTTGTCAAATGCCGGTGCCGCCCAGCGTCTAGCACCTTGCCAGAACACTGGTGAAAGCTGCCTGAAATCCTGACAGGCTTGTCAGAACTCCAGTGTCCTCCGCGCGTGAGCGTAGAACCGCTCCCAGGATGTAGACAGGAGTGCCGTGACTTTGGCACAATGCTGTCTGCAAATCAACAGCCAACGCTCAGCCAAGGCCAATTGATGTTCAGCAGGACTTTTGAAGTTCTGCCAACTGCCGCACAATGTCCGTTCCGGCTTGGTGATAGCACAATGTCATGCAATCACCCTGCTCGCTGCGCCATGTGATGAAGCCACCAAAGTCAGCGTCTTCTACCACCGAATCCGGCTGCTTCAAGACCGTAGTGAGAAACGGCCTTTAGAGTGGTTGATTTCCCGTTGTAGCCGAACGTCCACTTGTCGACAGCCAAGTTGAGTTTATTTTGTGGTTGCGTGTTGAAAGGGGTTCGAAATTGTTTCAGGTACTTTATTTGATCAGATACAGCTAAATATAAAAGCGCAAAGCCTAGCGAGCTTCCTAGTCGAAGTTTCTATCGCTAGCTTATTTTCGTTCAGAAGCTTGGGGTCCGCAGACTCAAGTAAAAACTCTCAAAGTAGCTAAGACACGGAAATCACGTATAGAAAAACAGCTACAGTAATTTCCTAATACAAATGCACAAATAAGACATAAATGCAACAAATAAACACATCTAGCCGAAACAGTTGCCTTATACTGCGCGTGTATACATTCAAATAATTATGGTAAAGAAATACCAAGTACAAATTGGGCTAATAGAAAAACTATTAATCTTGAGAGGCGCGAAGTCGGCAAACTCGGCCGATTTACTAATTTGCTTCAATTTGTCAGAAAACATTGACGCACATTGGAACTAATAAAATAGGGTTTGAAAACTGTAAATAGTAGTGTAAATGTTCCTAATGACGTAAATAGAATAAGGTATATTCAACATGATAATAATAATCACTTCCTGGAAACGTATGTTGAATAATCTAGCAAATTGGGACTTATTTGAGGTAAATGGGTATTGTAATTGAGCAGAGTTTATAATATATTCGATTGAGCAAGGTATTATAATTATTAAGTAAATATAAATAGTTGTGAACAGGGTTATGACAATTATACCTATGCGAAGGGCTTTGTAAAGTAAATGCTAGTTGCACGCAGGGCACCATTTCTCTATTAGGACGCTGGCCTAGATAATTACGCAGCACGTAAATATTTACAAGATTTGACTTTTGTAAACTGCAAGTAAACTATGCAAATGTATGTATAATCATGATCAGAAAATTACGGCGAGTTGAATGAGCCTAATTTTATATTAATACACCTAATAATAACATATTTGACCTTTTAACCTAAACATTCCACATAAACCTATCAATAACTTATAGAACACTTTCCTAATCAAATATTCTCCATGGGTAAATAATATAGTGCAGGAAATACAATTTGCGTGGTAAATTAATATAGTGCATAAATTATAAATTAGTGCAAATAAGTAAATGTGCAAATATGAGCCTAATTATCAATTCTCTGTATTTCTTTATCCATCCATTTTGCCACGGTCAGCACACCTGGGGACCCACCCAAAGTTGGCTCCCCCTGGGGACTCTCCAAAAATGGCACCCCCCTGGGGACCCTGTGCATTCTGTGTGGTATAGGTTTTGTGATATGATAGTGTGGTTTTTGCAAGGTGTCAAACTTTGTTGTAATCTTCAATTGGTTACATTTGTGCTTTGCTGTTTTTTTTGTGTTTGTAAATCCTTGTGGTATAAATTGTAGAGAACCACAAAACCCAACTGAAGGTTGGAGAGAATCCTGCTATAGGTACCCACTACTCAGAGGCTTGCAAAAACTGACACCCCAATGGGGACCCCCCTCCAAATGGCACCCCCTGGGGAACCTCCCAAAAGTGGCACCCCCTGGGAACCGCCCAAAAATGGGACCCCCTAGGGCCCCACAAATATGGCACCCCCTGAGGACCACCAAAAAATGGCACCCCTTAGGGACCCCCCAAAAATGGCACCCCTTAGGGACCCCCCAAAAATAGCACCCCTGGGGACCCCCCAAACATGGCACCCCCTAGGAACCCCCACAAAAATGGCACCCCCTGGGGACCCACCCAAAGTTGGCTCCCCCTGGGGACTCTACAAAACCCAACTGAAGGTTGGAGAGAATCCTGCTTTAGGTACCCACTTCTCAGAGGCTTGCAAAAACTGACACCCCAATGGGGACCCCCCTCCAAATGGCACCCCCTGGGGAACCCCCCAAAAGTGGCACCCCCTGGGAACCGCCCAAAAATGGGACCCCCTAGGGCCCCACAAATATGGCACCCCCTGAGGACCACCAGAAAATGGCACCCCTTAGGGACCCCCCAAAAATGGCACCCCCTTGGGACCCCCCAAAAATAGCACCCCCTGGGGACCCCCCAAACATGGCACCCCCTAGGAACCCCCACAAAAATGGCACCCCCTGGGGACCCACCCAAAGTTGGCTCCCCCTGGGGACTCTCCAAAAATGGCACCCCCCTGGGGACCCCTCTCAAAATGGCACCCCATATGGACCCCCCCCGCAAAAAAAATATAGCACCCCCCTGAGGACCACCAAAAAATGGCACCCCTGGGGACCACCCAAAAAATGGCATCCCATGTGGACCCCCTTTAAATGGCACCCCCATATGTACCTCCAGAAAATGGCACCCCCTGGAGACCCCCCAAAAATGGCACCCCATGGGGACCCCCTCTAAATCCTGTAAACACAGCCCCTAGTTTGGAAACTCCTGTAAACTCAGCCCCTAATTTGGAAAATGGTATGAATATTTCAAAAAATCACTATCATCAATCCACAAATGCATCAATTCACAATTTTCAATTTTTTAGCCCCAGGGGTTAGACTTAAAAAGTTATGGTAATTGTTGCACCCACGGGGCTCAGAGCATGGTAATTGTTGCACCCACGGGGCTCAGAGCAATGGCAGTCCATACCCGTGGTGCTATTCAACTTCATGAGCCTCAGCAATATGGAGCTGAGGTCATATGGTGCCGACAAAGGCGAGGAGTGGAGGCGTTTGGAGTGTGCTGTGGAATTATTATTTTGGCATCGTCGCCATGCGACACGTTCCTCAGGTTGTTATATTAACTTCATTTACTGAAGTGCAAAAGAGAACAGGCAAAAGAACTGAACTGGTTAATGCACACAAACAGCCACTTATAAAGGATAGGCTGAAACATAAAGTTTAGGGGTTCAGAAGTGAACCCAACACCTACTGAACTGCAGAATAAATACATGTAAATGATTCAATGTAGTGGAACTACAACATAATGTAGAGTAGAAATGGAGTGCACATCTCAAATCAGTGCAATAAAAAACCCACAAATGCATCATTTCACAAATTGAAAGTTTTTGTGCCCAGGGGTTCATTATCAGGGTTTTAGTAATGTGGTGTCAAAATGGAGTGCATATTTGAAATCGCTACAATCAGAAACCCACAAACACATCATTTTATGATTTGAAAATTTTTGGCCCTGGGGGTTCATTTTCAGGGTTATGGTAATGTAGTGTCAAAATGAAGTGCATATTTCAAATCAAGGCAATCAAAAAGCCACAAATGCATCATTTCACAATTTCTAATTTATTAGCCCCATGGGTTCAATTTAAGGCTTACAGTAATGTAGAGTTGAAATTGAGTCATTTCAAATCAGTGCAATTAGAAACCTGCAAAATGCATCATTTCACAATAAGAAATTTTTGGGTCTAGGGGTTCAATTTCAGGGTTTTAGTAATGTAGTGTCAAAATGGAGTGCATATTTGAAATCGCTACAATCAGAAACCCACAAATGCATCATTTTATGATTTGAAAGTTTTTGGCTTAGGGGGTTTATTTTTATGGTTATGGTAATGTAGTGTGAAAATGAAGTGCATATTTCAAATGAGTGAAATCAGAAACCTGAAAATTTATGATTTCACAAATTGAAAGTTTTTGGCTCCAGAGGTTCATTTTCAGGGTTATGGTTATGTAGTTTTCAGGGTTATGTAGTGTCAAAATGGATTGCATATTTCAAATCAGTGCAATTAGAAACCCACATCAAATCATTTCACAATTTCTAATTTTTTAAGCCCTGGGCATATTTGAAATTGCTACACTCAGAAACCCACAAATCCATCATTTTATGGTTTGAAAGTTTTTGGCCCAGGGGGTTCATTTTTAGGGTTATGGTAATGTAGTGTCAAAATGAAGTGCATATTTCAAATGAGTGCTTTCAGAAACCCGAAAATGCATCATTTCTCAAATTGAAAGTATTTGGCCCCATGGGTTCATTTTTAGGGTTATGGTAATGTAGTGTCAAAATGGAGTGCATATATCAAATTGGTGCAATCAGAGACCCAAATTTGAAATCAGTGCAATCAGAAACCCAAAAATGAATGATTTCACAAATTGAAAGTTTTTGGCTCCAGAGCTTCATTTTCAGGGTTATGGTTATGTAGTTTTCAGGGTTATGTAGTGTCAAAACAGAGTGCATATTTCAAATCAGTGCAATTAGAAACCCACATTGAATCATTTCACAATTTCTAATTTTTTAAGCCCTGGGCATATTTGAAATCGCTACACTCAGAAACCCACAAATCCATCATTTTATGGTTTGAAAGTTTTTGGCCCAGGGGGTTCATTTTAGGGTTATGGTAATGTAGTGTCAAAATGAAGTGCATATTTCAAATGAGTGCTATCAGAAACCCAAAAATGCATCATTTCTCAAATTGAAAGTATTTGGCCCCATGGGTTCATTTTTAGGGTTATGGTAATGTAGTGTCAAAATGGAGTGCATATATCAAATTGGTGCAATCAGAGACCCAAATTTGAAATCAGTGCAATCAGAAACCCAAAAATGAATGATTTCACAAATTGAAAGTTTTTGGCTCCAGAGGTTCATTTTCAGGGTTATGGTTATGTAGTTTTCAGGGTTATGTAGTGTCAAAACAGAGTGCATATTTCAAATCAGTGCAATTAGAAACCCACATTGAATCATTTCACAATTTCTAATTTTTTAAGCCCTGGGCATATTTGAAATCGCTACACTCAGAAACCCACAAATCCATCATTTTATGGTTTGAAAGTTTTTGGCCCAGGGGGTTCATTTTAGGGTTATGGTTATGTAGTGTCAAAATGAAGTGCATATTTCAAATGAGTGCAATCAGAAACCCGAAAATGCATCATTTCTCAAATTGAAAGTATTTGGCCCCAGTGGTTCATTTTCAGGGTTATGGTAATGTAGTGTCAAAATGAAGTGCATATTTCAAATGAGTGCAATCAGAAACCCAAAAATGCATCATTTCTCAAATTGAAAGTATTTAACCCCATGGGTCCATTTTGAGGGTTATGGTAATGTAGTGTCAAAATGGAGTGCATGTATCAAATCAGTGCAATCAGAAACCCAAATTTGAAATCAGTGCAATCAGAAACCCAAAAATGCATCATTTCACAAATTGAAAGTTTTTGGCCCCAGTGGTTCATTTTCAGGGTTATGGTAATGTAGTGTCAAAATGAAGTGCATATTTCAAATGAGTGCAATCAGAAACCCAAAAATGCATCATTTCTCAAATTGAAAGTATTTGGCCCCATGGGTTCATTAACGGGTTATGGTAATGTAGTGTCAATGGAGTGCATATATCAAATCAGTGCAATCAGAAACCTAAATTTGAAATCAGTTCAATCAGAAACGCAAAATTGCATCATTTCACAAATTGAAAGTTTTTGGCCCCAGTGGTTCATTTTCAGGGTTATGGTAATGTAGTGTCAAAATGGAGTGCATTATATATCAAATCAGTGTAATTAGAAACCCACAATGCATCATTTCACAATTTGAAAGTTTTGGCCCCGGGGGCCTCACTTAAGGATTATGGTAATGTTATTGTTAACTCCCATAAACTCAGCCCCTAATTTGGCAAACACCCATCAACTCAACTCCCATAAACTCGGCCTCTAATTTGTGAACTTGTGTCAACAGCCCCTTATTTTTAAACTTCTGTCAACTCAACCCTAATTTATAAACACCCATCAACTCAACCCTGAATTGTAAACTCAGCCCCTAAAAACTCAAGTCAACCCCCTATACATGTGCAATTGCATTCTTGGGAAGCAACTTTGCCATCTACTAACCCTGTTTGTCAAGATTGTGGATCGTGTTTGTAAAGGGCATTTGTACTAATAAATAGTGACTGCATTGTGTGCAAAAACACACACGAATTGGGCACAATGATGCCTGTGATTGTGTGTCCTATCTTTTACATTAGGCATACCTAGCACGCAATTCTTTCACAATTGTATATGTTTTGATAAATTTGGTGTGTCCAATTTGAACAAAAATGGCACAAGATCTTGTTGATAAGACACACGTCATGAAATGAGGTTGATAGAAAAATGCTTGAACATTTTGATGGAATACTAATTTATATTTTGAACAATTCCTACACTTGGATAGTTCCCCCTAAAAATGTCTGACGAAAATCAATTCCCTGGAGAATTATTCGAGCAGTGCGGTATGTATAGAATTCCATGGTATAAAGGTGGACCTCACCATGATCTATGCAAATAATTAGATAATTTGTTTTGCCCTCCACATACTCGAGAAATAGCTTGGCGTGTTTGTTTGGATCAGTATTTTATGTGTCGCTGAAAATGTGAACTTTCAGAATAAAGCTAATCAGTGATATGATTTATTTGTGTTTTGAGCAACAAATTTTATTTGCACTGCGCCAATAAAATGTAGAAATATAAATGTCAGTCCTGACTCTTGTCTAGTGTTGTAAAAAGCGCCAGCGCCAATGGCACCACAAAGAAATAGCACCAAGCGCCGAACGGCTTTTGTTTTGGCGCCAGCGCCATTACACTTTCATATCACTAACGGTGGTTCACTAGCAGAGTTGTTCTAGGTACTGAACTATTTACCTACCCGTACTGGTAAATACTTTCATTTTTACCCATCCTCAAAAAATACCCAGGTAATATACCTTGTTTTTACCCAGTACTTGGGTGAAATTGGGTAAAAGTATTTTTTCAAGTATTTTTGAGTTAATCAGTATTGTTAAAATACCGGTATTTTTGGAAAGCGTAAGCGTAAATACACTTTCCAAATTTTCAGTATGGATACTTAAAGCGTAAGGTATTTTTTTAAATACCTGGGAAAGCGTAAATAAAAGCGTAAGCGTAAAAAAATTTTAAGAGACATTTTCTCAGTGAATTCTTTCCAAATCAAGCTCTCAGCGACATTTTTCGGATGTCCACTTAGTAGTCTGCCCTCATATGTTGTTTGGCAATTCATCGGCAGCGACACTTACCGTATTTCTTATAATAGGAGAGCACCGTTCAACTTTTTTTGCCTGCCGTTATATGGGAGGTGCCGTTCTATTGGAGGCTGTCGTTCTATTAGAAGAAACACGGTAAGTCATCTTTTTATCTTCCAACTTGGACTTAAGCGGGAATTAGAGCTCAGCGTCAATTCGACGTGAAATGATGACGTGAAATGACGTCGTCATTTCACGTCGAATCGACGCTGAGCTCTAATTCCGGCTTTAGTGCTGTCGACGGCGACAACATCGTCGTTGGAATCCATTTTCACCCCAAAATTTCTTAGCTGAAGCCACGATTTTGCTCGACGACACATTATTAGCAAGACATTCATACTGCGACACAATTTGTAAATGTGCCATTATTTCCAGCACATTACTGCACCCACGCAGTAATTTTTTTGGTACGCAGTTTCGTTCACTCTTTTTTTGTGGTTTTATGCTTTTTCAAAAGTGTAAAACTGAACCGTGTGAAAAGCTTTTTTACGCTTTTAGTACCCGGGTATTTTGGCCGGGAAAGCGTAAAAAAGCGTACGGGTATTTTATGAAAGCGTAAGCGTAAGCGTAAGTATAAATACCCATTTACCCGGGTATTTCGGGTAAGCGTAAATACGCTTTCGCAACTCTGGAGTTAATCGAGTATTTTTAGGATACATGGGTGCCTAATTTAAGTGACACTAGGTTTAGACAATAGATGCCTGCATTCTAAGAACGAATTACACCTGAAAATATTAATTAATGCAGGCATACAGTTACCTAGTACATGCTTATATACTTTTGCTTTGTGTGCATATATGAATTTTCTGAAATACTCAGAAGTACCCAGTACTGATGAAAAAGTATGCGTACAGATGGGTACTGGTACAATAAAAGTATTGTACCCATGAGTATTTACCCAGTACGCAGTTTTAAGCATATTTCAGAGTAAAAGTAAATACCCACTATCAACTCTGTTCACTAGTCCTGTCCTGCTATGCAGCATATGTTGATTAGGAAATGAATAAAATTGTATTGCATGCACACAATTGGATGATAACATGCATAGGTATAATTCCATTCTTGTTTAATGCCATTCATTCAAACCAGCAGAGTTATGAGAAAAATAGTATTTTGAGAATATTTGCATTAGTTTGAATGATATGTATTTCAAAATTGTTAAATTCACTGCTAATATACTGAAACAAAAGTAAAGACTTTAATACAAAAGAAGTTTTTGAAGGTAAAGTCATTTGGTGGATATTTAGTATTTACAAATATGAATATGTAAATAAAATTTTATTAAAATTTGGTACACTGTTGCAAAAATTTCTCCCTGATACTCACTGAATGGTAAATGCAAAGCTATGTTTGAATATTGCAAAAAATTTACCACTCAAATGTTCCATTCAAAAATTGCACATGAAATTGAGTACAAACTTAATTAAGAGGAAATTTAAGTATGTGATATATTTCCTTCATTTTCAAGTTTTCTGTGTTTTTCTTCTAAACATATCTTATCAGGTGCCAGTTCCGCAAATTGAGAAGTGAGAAGTAAAATGGCAAATGCGAAGTGAATCGAAAAGAAAATTGGCAAAAGCGCAGTGAAATGGCAAGTGGCAATAGATAAGTAAAAAAATAAAAGTTATTTCCCTTTGCTTTTGCCAATTTCCTTTTCAATTCACTTCTCACTTCCCATTCACCATTTTACTTCTCACTTCCCAATTTGTGGAACTGGCCCCTGAGATTCACAAATCAGAGTTTCCCAGAATTAGTTGGCCATCAATAAAAGTAGTAAATTCAAATGCCTTCAAGCGGATTTAAGAGTTTACAAAATAGCGGTCAAATACTTGTGGGTGGGTGCACAGCCCTTCCTTACAGAAGGCATCTGAATATGTGAGGAATTGACATGAAATCTTCGATTCGATTGCACCCAGCTAATGTTATAGGCAATCTTCTGACGCATGAATTGTTAACTGTAAAAATGACTACAAAAAAGCTGACCGTCATAAGAAACGATGCTGAGGCTTAGTATATCAAAGGTATGATTTTGTTGGCCAACAGCCAAGTCTCTCATGTCCAGCACACACACTGCACGCACATTTTCACGCATTGCATTAACAGGATGTTACTTATCCACACAGATGTACCAAACGTTATGTAATGCTAATGCATCATGATTAGCGTTCCAAAAGTCTCGGAAGATTGTATTTTTTATCATAAAACATTTAAAAAATCTAGTATTTATTTATACTTTCTCCAGGTTTCATTGAAGGAATTATATTATACTTCTTTTAAAGACTTTCTGATATTAGAGTTTACTATATTTTCTGAAAAAACACCAATTTTTGAAATGCTAATCATGATCAGCATCCCGTGACTTCATAATGCATTTACCACCGTGAGTTAAGTATAAACTACATAAAAAGTCATTAAGGTGTAGCAAATATTCATTTAAACTGACTACTGGGTATACTGGGGAGACGTGAAACGCATGTCATCAGTGGCGTAGCAAGGGGGGGGCGGCCGCCCCCCCCCCCTTCCGAGGTGAGACGTGAGAAATGTCGAGAAACGTGCTCGGGTGGAACAATTTTTAGGTCATTTTGCAAAAATTTTGCGCGCAAGCGCGCAATTTGCTTTCACACAACATGTATTTTCACTTGACAGATTGCGACAGCCCCAAGTACTGTGAAAATCCACTTGAATGTTTCCATTTCGCTGTATCTGTATGTAAAATACATACGCATACAGCGTTCTTTGGCGCCAATGCCAACGCCAACGCCGCCATGGCGTGGCGCCTACGAATGGCGCAATATCCCTACTACAGGGGTCAAATTTAAGGGGGGGAGCGGCGCCCCCCCCCCCCCGTTCGCCGGGCTCCGTAAACAATCCGCACCCCCCCCCTAGGGTTCAAACGGGATCCCGATCCCGATCCCGGATCCCGTGAAATTCCGGGATTTACCAGTCCCGATCCCGATCCCGAAACCCCAATCCCGAAATCTCAAAAAACCAATCCCGATCCCGAAACCCCAATCCCGATCCCGAAATCTCAAAAAGTGAATCCCGATCCCGAAAAGTCAATCCCGTTTGAACCCTACCCCCCCCCCCCCCCGCTCAAAAATCCTGGCATGCATTAATCTGAAACAGAGAACTATTTGACATTCAGTGAACGTATTATTTAGCTTGTTAATTTGCACTGAGTCTAGGCTGCGGAAACTCGTGAAAATGGGGTATTGAAATGGGGGGCGGGGGGTGATGAAAATAAAAATTTACCAAAGTCATACATGTTTGTCAAATCCCATTCACAATTACCAGTTTATATTTAATTTGAAAGAAGTCAAGTCCTAACCATTGCATTTTTAACCCCTTTTTAAATTCCAGAGATGTGGTACTCTAATGGCAAAGGTACATGCAAACTACAAATACTAATAATATATCAGTAGATATTTAAATACCACTCATGTACAAATTTTGCAATAAATTTTTGTCCTCCACTTTATTATCACGCGTACAATAGTAAGGATCAAACAAGAAAAACCCGAGAAAAAATGCAAAAATTGACACCGCACAATGTTCTCCTACTTATATAAATATAAAAAATACGGAAAATAAATAGGTATGAACACCGTAGCTAATGAAAAAAAAACTAAATTATTTTATACACTAGGGTAGAAATGGTTGCTGACGCTGATGATAACACAGAAATTGTGAAATTCCATCTTACAACCTAATTCTGTAATTTGTTCTAATTACTGTTACAAAATTGAATTTCTGAATGGAAAACAATTAGGTAATCTGAAAAACACTATTCACCAGTATTCATGTAGGCAACAAAACTGAGTTAGCATATTTCATTACAATGTCGAAAAATTAGGAAGATTCCAAATTTTTATTAGTGTGCTGTCGGCATTTATGTAGCATTTTATAGCATTTTTGGCAACAACCGTAAAATTTTGCCACATTTTTTTGCAAAATTTGTCGCGATGGTCTCAAAATTATCTGATGAAATATGGTAATTGAAATCAAATGCTAACCATGATAAATTCCTCCTAAGCTACTAAATTTATCACGGGAAACTCACGTAGTAAGAGATTTTCCATACTTGGAAGTTACCGCAAATCCAAAAAATCTGCGGCGCATACACATAAACATTGTGCAATATTCACAATATATTATACCCACAATATTGCAACTTCACTGGTTTACAGTACGGCATAAAATTTATCCATTTTTAACAATTACATGACTCTGTGCCAAATGAAAGCCATTTCAAAGTGGAATTGGGATACGTGTTTACGTATTGTGTCATACTGTAAATATTTAATATTATACGACAGTTATAGTCACCTGATAAAATGTTGCAAGATGCAAAAATATGTTTGCAGACAACGTATTTATGCAATGGCAGTTTCCCATAATTATATTTGTTCCGTTTTGTGTGCTAAAGACGAAAAAATCCATCCGCGGAACGATTTTGCAAAGATAATTTTGCATACGCAAATGAACAGTTCCATTCTAAAGGTGCACAAGCTCCAAATGCAGAAAAATCGAGTTAAGCGTTGAGCTCCACATGTAATTTTGAAAATGAAAATTTTGTAAATTTTATGAAAAAAGCGTTATAGTTCATGTCGTTTCCCAGATAAATCGGTACCGATTTTCACATCGAAATTGCACATATCAACCATGAAAAAGGGACTTTCACGTCGACATGTGCACTTTTGGAATGGATGTCTTCAAATGTTAAAACCTTACCAGTGACCTACAAACACATCGTATAATCGTATATCTCACAAAATATGTATCGTTGAACCTAGAAGCTTCAATAACGAAAACAAAATGAAAACCGGCACTGCGCACATGGGAATTAACTATTGACAGCCGTCTATGAACTCATCTATGAACTACATCGTCAGGCAGGGGCTGTTTTGGGAGGTATGACAGGGTTTTGGGAGGTATGAAATGTGTATACCCGAGCGACATAACACTCTGCACGCGCAGTTATTTATGTCTCACGTTGGAAGCGTGCCAACGAGTGAAAATATAAACACTTCAGTTTAACAGCAATGAATTTTTTAACTTTGTATGCTAATTGCATGTGGCACGCTTGGTACGTTGACACGCTGGCCGTTTGGCACGCTTCCAGTATGAACTACGCGTGCAAGGTGTAAAGTCACTAGAGTACAGTCAAGACCATGTGCGTGTGCACGTTGGTGCGCTAAAGGAAAATCTTAGAATTTCCCACATGTAGTAATCATATTCACACTTTCCAGGTCGTTCAAAAAGTAGAAGTACACATTCCATTGCGCAAGATCACAAAAAGAAAACAACCCAAAGCAACATGTATGGATCATTGAAAAAATCGGGGGAAAAAGAAATTCAACAACTACCGTAATCAATACCGTAACCGACCTAATTAAACGACGCGTCTAACCTCAAAAAATCGTTTGAGGTAGTAAATTTGGCCAGCTGTCATTGTTACCAAAATAAGGGCCTCAAAAACTGCCCACAGCACCACTCGTTGGTTGGTCGATTCGTTTACTGCGTGTAAATTTAATGTTATCATAAAAAAATGAAAAAAGAAATGACTTTATGTACTGAGAAATGTGAATGGAAACGTTCAGTGTGCTTTTATACCACTTCTCTGGCATTAAAGTGTGGGTTTAGAGTATTTTCGTGAAAAATTAGAGAAAAACCCTCAATAACAGAACTTTTGCCAAAATCCCGCTCCCGAAAATTTAAATTAGCAACCTAGATCACGATCCCGAAAAGTCAATCCCGTTTGAACCCCAGGTCTACTTCCATGAAATTTACTGCGATTAGGGATGTGAAAAGACGTTTTTTTTCAACGACCCGGTTTTTAAAACAACGTTTTTCAAAAAATACCCAGTGTTAAATATTAAAAGTTGTGGCTGAGGTTAGGGTTCAAACGGGATCCCGTGAAATTCCGGGATTTAGCAGTCCCGATCCCAAAACACCAATCCCGATCCCGATCCCGAAAACTTTCAAATCCCGATCCCGATCCCGAGAATCTCCCAAGTCCGGGGTCCCGATCCCGGAAAAAATAGTGAAAATTATAAAAAGTGAAAAAATGACATTTTTGCATGCAAAAATGTGAACGCAAACCCCCAGCGTCCATTTTATGTCACTTTTCTGGCATCCAACAGTGTTTTGAGACCTTTATGAACAACTGTGAATGCCAGAACAGTGACAAAAATCGATATCCCTAGACTCCAATCCTGATCCCGAAAAAATGCCAATCCCGATCCCGATCCCGTGACCCCAATCCCGGCCAATCCCGATCCCGAAATCTCAAAATACCAATCCCGATCCCGAAACCCCAATCCCGATCCCGAAATCTAAAAAGTGAATCCCGATCCCGAAAAGTCAATCCCGTTTGAACCCTAGCTGAGGTTTTGTTAATAAAAAAACTTTTAAGATGCATGGATTTTAAAAAAACATCGTTTTATTTTTTCACCTTTGAAAACCCCACAGACATCCGTAACTGTGATGTAAAAAATATGAATGGATTTTGGGCCGGGCACAACACTTCCACAAATTATTCACCCCAACGAGAAAAAACTCACTTTGCCTGTGCACCCTCTCCCTGACGGTCATATACTCCTGTTCGTGTTTGACGCTGGTCAAAGCGGCGCCCAATTCACGCACCATATCCTCCAGTTTTCGTTGATCGGCTGCGAGTTGAAAAAGTTGTAATTTGAGATTGTGAGCATTAAGTGAAGGTGCCAGATAGGGATTAAAAACTTTTTTAACCATGTTTTTGACATTTAACATACACATTTAATCATTAACTATTTAACCAAACATTTAACATACGTTTTCTCAATACCCCCCAATTTGGATTATTTTGAAAAAATCTGATCTTGATTTTAAAAAAAATTCAATTTAAAAAGATAATTAATTTTTTACAAATGAAGGCGTTTAAAACACATTTCGTCCAACCCTACTTTAGACCCACACACACAGCACCCCCTCAAACACAACCCCCCACAAACCATCACCCCCCTCCTGTGAGCCGGGGGGTTTGGGGGGCTCCATCATGTCCATGGTGAACATGATCACTTTGGGCGTCATGGTGGACATTTGGTTGCCGAAGCAGTACGTGTACACGCCGTCCATGTGCGCTGCGAACGTGTACTTGCCGCTGCTTTCACGCTCGCCCTTGTAGATCTCCTTGTTGTCGGGCCCGACGATCTGGGGGTTTTTTTTTGGGGGGGGGGGTGATTTTTTTTTTAGGGGGGTGTTTGGGGGGGGGGGTGATTTGACTGTTTCATGGCGCATGGGCCCACACACACACCAGTTGACTGCGCAAATAAATGTCAACTAAAAATATGAGGGCATTTGTAAAAACATCATATTTTTGACTTAAGAGAAACAATGAAAATAAGTGTGGTCTTTGAAACACACAGGAAATTTGAAATCACACAATAAACAAAAATTTACTGAATTTAGGTGATACGAATTTTGATGTCAACTATTGTGTGTGAGCCTAAGACCCCGTTTACACGGATTTTTTGTGACGACTCGACAACAATAAAACGTTCAATAAGTTGAGTAAAAAGGTTCCATATTCATTAGAAAAAGTGGTCAAGTTGCAGACTCCTTCAGAAAAGTGTTCCTTCTACCTAGGCCAAATTGCAGACTCGTGCTTGTAGCTCAAGAGTTATAACGTTCGAAAAAAGTTTGCTATTGTCGCTGGCTGTCGGAGACAGTCTGACAACTGCAAAAGTTTTTAAGCGCCTTTAACTCATGAGCTACAAGCACGATTGTGCAATTTGACATGCATATTCGCCTAGGTAAGATGTATAATTGACCACTTTTTCTTATAAATATGGAACATTTTTACTCAACTTATTGAACGTTTTATTTTTGTCGAGTCGTCACAAAAAATCCGTGTAAACGGGGTCTAATGGTTCGCGTGCATAGGTAACATTTTTGTAGCATGTTGAATGTCGATCGATATGCACCACTTTTTAAGCATCATCGAATGTTGTGATCGAATCTGAAGCATTTTCGATATCAATATAGAGTGTGTGTGTTATAAACCGAACAACGAAACGAAAAGATCCACACAATCACAACTTTCGAACTAGAATGGAAATAAACCAGAAAATCGCAAAAAGAGTAAACCTAAAACACAAAAACACACAAGTTTCACAAAAAAGGCTCACCTTCACATCGATATCCAAAAATCCCCCTTCAGCGACCTCAAACATCAAACCCATTTTCGTTCCAGCCGTGACTCGATCGAAAAAGCATTGCTCTTCATTCGCGTCGATGTGCAAAAACCACGCGTCGACATTGATCGGACCCAAAATCGACAATATCAACAAATGCACGCTGATTAGACTGATTATCGACTGAGGCAACATGCTGGAAAATAGCGAAAACAGCGGGCTAGCCAGGGATCTGTGACGGACCATCTTCGTGGCTTTTTGACTTTCTTGGGGTTGACACTCGTTCTCGGCTGGGAGGTAAGTTACAGAAATGTGATGGATAACTCATTTGTGGGGAGATTTGAACAGATTTTATTGGATAGGTGATAAGAATTAACGATTTTGCAGTTAATTTCTGAGTGTGAGAGCTTGTTGGCATCCCGTTTTCGCGAATAATTTGTCTCCCCAAAAATTTTACAATTTGCCAAGTGGTCTATAACATTATATCCGTTACACGTTGAAGCTAGTCCCGGTAAACTTTCGGTTTTTATTTCTGTTTCTCAAGGTAATTTTTTATTTAAAGGAACGGGTCGGCTCCGCCCAAACAATATGCGAACTATTTTTTTTTTGTACAATAGTCACTGCATGAAAGTCCAGCGCAAGTTATTATTTTTACCAGGCTGAGCTCTAACATTTAGATAAATGCAAGTAACAATAATAACACACTCACAATGTCCGCTCAAATACTTATAAATTATTAAAAATGTGTATCAATAAACTGATTTCACCACATTATATATCTGTGATAATTTCATTGATTCACAACCACTTCAAAAAAGGGAGCTTCAGACCACTTCACAAGCACAATTTTTGCTGTGAATCCCGGATTTATGCAATGTACATTTTGTATTGCTTCCTGCCAATTTGCATTGCAGCTGCACATTACTAGTTTGTATAGATGAATACATATAAATGTTCAAATATACCATATTTCTTCGATTTTATTGACTGGCAATGTATTATTTTACAAGCTCTTTCTGGGGGGCAATGTAAACAAACACGGCAAAGTGAATGAACATGGCAATGTAAAACTCAGAGTGTCTTTATTAGCTAAGTGCATTTTGTTAAGGTACGTAAATGTGTAGGTATGTACGTAAATATGTTGATTACAAAAATACATGGAAGTGCATTTGTTGAAGTATGCACATTTGATTAGGTACATATAAATATGAGTTAAGCATCATGAAATGATAAGCAGTGCATGTAATGTGCAATTTTTAAAGCAAAGCAGTAAAAAACATGGGTTTTTTTACAACTCGACCTCACATTCATCATTTAATTAAATCATAACAGTGCTGGAGTCGCTCTCCACCTCCTCCTCAATTTGCAAACATCAAGAAATTAATCAGATCATACAATGTCAAAATTTTCATGTGGCAATGTATTTGAACATGGCAATGTACTTTTCAGATGCCCCACGAACCCGGCAAAGTAATCAAGCACAGCAATGTGAATGAACATGGCAATAAAATTGAAGAAATATGGTATCCTGCTTAGTATGGTTGGAACACCGAACTGAACTGCGGTTCCAAGCATGTTGTATAACACAACAGGAACTGAAAAAATACCCTAACTGGAACCGAAAACCAGCAAAAATACCCAGAACTGACCTAAATACCCAAAAGAACTGAAATTTTTGCTGCATCACCTGATCTAAATGATTTCAAAGCATAGCATATATTGATCTGAAAATTTAGGTAGAGGTTCTTTTAGACACGGGCTTTGCAGTCATGCAATTTGTTTTTGCCTAAGATGCACTGATAAGAAGTAATTTAACATTTAATTTCAAATGTTCAGATTTGTTCCCAATTTTGGGTGATTTACAAAATCTCACATAACTCCCTAAATATTTCCCGGCCAACAAAATTTGTCATTGCAAAAATTGTAGAGAATTGTTGGATCTATCTGAAAAGTGCAAGGCAAGCTTTGTCGCACAAACATAGCACCACACACTGCAAAGTGCAACGATTGGGTCTGGACGTTTTAATATCCACCCATGCAGAATTATAAAGTCAGTTCGGACGACTTTATTTACGACATCTAAAAAACTAGTGAAATTTGGGTAGGTTCTGACGATTTTTAATTCCACCCATCCTTTTTAATTCTGCCTTTGAATTCCACCCATGCAAAAATCGTCCGAACTTCCCGTTACACTTTGCAGTGTGCGGTGCGCCTTTGAGTCACAAAGGCGGGTTAAATCGATCGTTTTTCCCGATAAATTTTATCGGTTGGAAGCTTTCCAAAATTATTTTTCACTCGTTGGCACCGTTCCAAAATAGTTTGTGAATAAAAAGAGTTTTTGATTCGAGCTATCCACACGTACAGATCAGTCGATAAATTTTCTTTTTACATCGATTTCATTCTGTTACTTTGGAGTGTGGTTTTTCTTGTATTTATCGTTAATTTCGTTGGTTGGATCGACTTCTAAGGATAAATTTTTTTTAAAGGTACGTGGAATTGTTTTGTCGACTCTTTTAAAACGACGTATAACGTCCTTTGGCACTGTGCCAAAGTTTTACTTTCGACCGGCGTTCCAAATCAGATGGTTGATATTTGGTATTTAGTGGCTACCTTTACATTCTTCTACACTTTTATTTATCAGGTACCTCATTAAGCGGCATGTTTCGCGAAAAATAAATTGCAGGGCAAACTTCACGGTGCAACAAACTTTCGACCCTCAATTCAACAAATATCACAGTCAAGCGAAATGGACTACGGAGGAGGGGGCGGCGCCGTGGCTGCCGTCTCTGCAACGGCACCCATGCCCTCGCAGGTGGGAAATTTAATTTGCCCGATTTACCCGATATTTCTTGTAGGGCGACCCGGTTTTTTATTGTGGAGAAGGGTGGAAGACGTGAGCGCACGAGGCCGTTTAATATTGTTTTTATCTGCGAGTCTGTAACAGCGTGGGCACCCACCAATCGCTTTTGTCAGCGGAAGGCCCAAGTTTTCCGCACAATTAATCTGTCCCGAAATTTATTTAGATTTTTTTTCCTTTTTGCAGATGGTGATGCCGGCCAATGCGCTTGCAGTTCAACCAGTAAGCCCGGTCAGATAATGTGTTTTTATTTTAATGATGGTTTTATATTGTACAGTAACGAAGATTCTAGAATATCTTGATAAAGCCGTTTTTTATTTCGTGAAGTTTTGTTTGGTTCGGCACAGGGACGTATCCAGGATTTTTGAGCGGGGGGGGCTGCTTGTTTACGGAGGCCGGCGAGGGGGGGGGCTCAGCCCCCCCCCTAAAATTTTAGCTACGTAGTGGCGGAATGGCGCCATGGCGCTGGCGCCATTAGTAGGCGCCACGCCATGGCGCCATTGGCGTTGGCGTCAGCGCCATGGAACGCTGTATATGTATGTAAATATACATACAAAACAGCAAAAACACAACATTGAGTGTATTTACAACGATTTGCGTCCACATGGAGCAAATCGGATGATAAAATACCTCATGTCTGGTGAAGAATGCGCGCTTGCGCGCAAAATTTTTTACGCTGACGTTGAAAAAGTCGAATTTTCCGGTCACTTTCTGGTCTCGCCCCGGGAGGGGGGGGGGCTGCAGCCCCCCCCCCCGCCCCCCCCTGGATACGGCCCTGGTTCGGCATCTAAATCCAGCCGTCGAGAACAAACGCACAAAACAGAAAACTTAAATTCACAGATTGAAACTAGGTAGGTATGTGAACCCTGAAAAATAAAACGCACAAAAAAAACACTGCACCCTTCAACCAACAACAACACCAAAAAACCACACAGGGCTACGGTGCGGCAGCGCCAGGTGGCGCCAACTACGCCTATGGCGCGCCAACGGCCTACGCGCTGGCGCCAGTGGCCGCGCCAAGCACCCCCAGCTCCCCCGCCCAGGCGCCCTATGAGATCATCTCGCATAGGGTTTTCGTCGGAGGATTTGCACCTGGGGTTGGTTGTCTGTTTTGGCGGGGGGGGGGGGTAGCTGATTTTTCCGGGATCGGGGTCAGGTTATGTAATTTTTTCGAGGTCGGGATTTGGGTTTTAAATATTTGGGATGAGTTTGAGATCTCGGAATCGGGATTGGGGTTTCGGGATTGGGGACTGCAAAAGCCCAAAAATTCCGGGATTCGGGACCGGGATCCCGTTTGAACCCTACGTCCACGTGTGGTTTTAGACCTTTTTGAAAAATTGGAGAAAACGTCCAAAAAGCTCGATCCTGTGATTTGACCCTAATACCGACCCCTAAAATTCAAAAAACGCATCCCTATCCGGAAAAAAACGATTCCGCTTGAACCCTAGTATGTACGTTTTCGATATTCTAAATTATATTTAGGACGTAAATATGAAATGGACCTTTCGTATGGCGTTTTTCAACGAAAAGGTGTGTGACAATTTTTGGGATAAAAAGTGATGCATTATCGATGACTGAAATGAAAGCTCCGAGTGTATTTAAACCAATCAAAACACGAAAACAATTGAGGCGTCTAATTCTAAAAGTCGACAAGTCCACAAAATGTGATTTCGAGTAAATCGCATTTTAAGTTTCAGATCCAATTTCTGGTCTGTGCAGCGTGTCCAATCTGGCTCTCTCATGCTTTACATTAAGTTCCATATGTTGACAATAAAGTGTCAAATTTTCAACCCCTGCTCTCAACGTTTATGTGAAAAATGGGGTGTCCATAAAATGCCATTTGGATATTTGCAAGAAATCAGCAGCAAAATCCAGTAAACAAAGGTGGACTTGTCGACTTCTTGCTGCAAACACCTTCGGACTTGTCGACTTCTTGCTTTAAACCATGTGGACTTGTCGACTTTTTGCACTTGCAAACATTTGATTTAAAAGCACCTGGAAGTTGCGCCATTTTTATGGAGTCACGCTATTGACTCCAAAATAGCGCCATTTCCATGGCGTTGGCACCATTTTTATGGAGTGGTGCTATCAACTCCAATATAGCGCCATTTCCATGGTGTTGGCGCCATTTTTATTGAGTGGCGCTATCAACTCCAAAATAGCGCCATTTCCATGGCGTTGGCACCATTTTTATGGAGTGGCACTATCAACTCCAAAATAGCGCCATTTCCATGGCGTTGGCGCCATTTTTATGGAGTGGCACTATCGACTCCAAAGTAGCGCCATTTCCATGGCGTTGGCGCCATTTTTATGGAGTGGCGCTATCAACTCCAAAATAGTGCCATTTCCATGGCGTTGGCGCCATTTTTATGGAGTGGCGCTATCAACTCCAAAATAGCGCCATTTCCATGGCGTTGGCGCCATTTTTATGGAGTGGCACTATCAACTTCAAAATAGCGCCATTTCCATGGTGTTGGCACCATTTTTATGGAGTGGCACTATCGACTCCAAAGTAGGGCCATTTCCATGGCGTTGGCACCATTTTTATGGAGTGGCACTATCAACTCCAAAATAGTGCCATTTCCATGGCGTTGGCGCCATTTTTATGGAGTGGCACTATCGACACCAAAGTAGTGCCATTTCCATGGCGTTGGCACCATTTTTATGGAGTGGCACTATCAACTCCAAAATAGTGCCATTTCCATGGCGTTGGCGCCATTTTTATGGAGTGGCACTATCAACTCCAAAATAGCGCCATTTCCATGGCGTTGGCGCCATTTTTATGGAGTGGCACTATCGACTCCAAAGTAGCGCCATTTCCATGGCGTTGGCGCCATTTTTATGGAGTGGCGCTATCGACTCCAAAGTAGCGCCATTTCCATGGCGTTGGCGCCATTTTTATAGAGTGGCGCTATCAACTCCAAAATAGTGCCATTTCCATGGCGTTGGCGCCATTTTTATGGAGTGGCGCTATCAACTCCAAAATAGCGCCATTTCCATGGCATTGGCGCCATTTTAATGGAGTGGCACTATCAACTTCAAAATAGCGCCATTTCCATGGCGTTGGCGCCATTTTAATGGAGTGGCGCTATCGACTCCAAAGTAGCGCCATTTCCATGGCGTTGGCACCATTTTTATGGAGTGGCACTATCAACTCCAAAATAGTGCCATTTCCATGGCGTTGGCGCCATTTTTATGGAGTGGCACTATCGACTCCAAAGTAGCGCCATTTCCATGGCGTTGGCGCCATTTTTATGGAGTGGCGCTATCAACTCCAAAATAGTGCCATTTCCATGGCGTTGGCGCCATTTTTATGGAGTGGCGCTATCAACTCCAAAATAGAGCCATTTCCATGGCATTGGCGCCATTTTTATGGAGTGGTGCTATCAACTCCAAAATAGCGCCATTTCCATGGCATTGGCGCCATTTTTATGGAGTGGCGCTATCAACTCCAAAACAGCGCCATTTCCATGGCGTTGGCGCCATTTTTATGGAGTGGCACTATCAACTTCAAAATAGTGCCATTTCCATGGTGTTGGCGCCATTTTTATGGAGTGGCACTATCGACTCCAAAGTAGCGCCATTTCCATGGCGTTGGCACCATTTTTATGGAGTGGCGCTATCAACTCCAAAGTAGAGCCATTTCCATGGCATTGGCGCCATTTTTATGGAGTGGTGCTATCAACTCCAAAACAGCGCCATTTCCATGGCGTTGGCACCATTTTTATGGAGTGGCGCTATCAACTCCAAAATAGCGCCATTTCCATAGCGTTGGCGCCATTTTTATAGAGTGGCGCTATCAACTCCAAAATAGCGCCATTTCCATGGCGTTGGCGCCATTTTTATGGAGTGGCACTATCAACTTCCCCACCATTTTTATGGAGTGGTGCTATCGACTCCAAAGTAGCGCCATTTCCATGGCGTTGGCGCCATTTTTATGGAGTGGCGCTATCAACTCCAAAATAGCGCCATTTCCATGGCGTTGGCACCATTTTTATGGAGTGGCGCTATCAACTCCAAAACAGCGCCATTTCCATGGCGTTGGCACCATTTTTATGGAGTGGCGCTATCAACTCCAAAATAGAGCCATTTCCATGGCATTGGCGCCATTTTTATGGAGTGGTGCTATCAACTCCAAAATAGCGCCATTTCCATGGCATTGGCGCCATTTTTATGGAGTGGTGCTGTCGACTCCAAAATTTTAAAAAAAAATTTTTCAAATTTTTTTTATAATTTTTTTTCAAATTTTTTTTCAAATTTTTTTTTCAAAAGTTTTTTTTATATTTTTCTTTTTTTTATAACTTTTTTCAAATTTTTTTCTTCAAATTTTATCTTTGAAAAATTTTTTTTGCCAATTTTTATAAGAATTTTTTTTATACATTTTTTTTCAATTTTTTTTTTTAATTTTTAAATAAAATTTTTTTTATTATTATTTTTTCTTTTTTTTCAAAAATTTTTTTTTCTTTTTTTCTAACTTTTTTCAAATAAAATTTTCATAACTTTTTTTTCTAAAAATTTTTGTATCAATTTTTTTCTTCTTTTTTTCAAATTTTTTTAAATTTTTTTCTTTTTCATTGTTTTTAAATTTTTTAAATAAAGTTTTAAGTTTTTAAGTTGCTTTTATTCTTCAGTGGAAGAAGTTGGCCCTATTATGTGAATCTTTTTCAGATTTAATTTGAGTTAGCATGCTGCCATGATTTGTTACGGACATCATTGTTCAGGGCTGTATCAAAAACTAGACTAGTTGTACTAGGATGTACTTTCCATCCCTAGATGTTACTGAGATGACACTGTTGTTCATTGTTTAATTTTGTGTGATTCTGAAAAAATATTGTTTTGTTGAAATAATTGATAAGCAAAATTGATAAAACTCAATAAATAAAATTATGTATAAGTTGGCAGACGTATCACCCTACAAACATTTGCGTCAATCTCTCCAGTGGAGAGTGCATGACGTCATTTTTGTGTCGCCATATTCAAAGGATTGGAACGGATTGGGTCATGTATCAGAACGTGGCCCTCATCCCACTTATCAGTTGCGTATTATACAAATGAGAGTGAAAACTCAAAGTTAGCTAAAAATTGTCAAATTTGCTCTACTTTGCCAATTTCCACCTTCATAATCTCTATTTTCATTCATATACATGGTTATATATCTAGTGTTGGCCCTATCATACAAGACTCTTGCATTGGAACGGAGCCAAGGAAATGGAAATATTTAAACACAAAATTTGAGAAAAAAAAATTTAACAAAAAATTTTTTAAGAAAATTAGAAAAAAAATTTGGAAAAAAAAATTATAAAAATAAAAACTTGAAAAAAATAAAAAAAAATGTGAAAATTTAAAAAAAAATAAATAAAAAAAAATAATAAAAAAATAAATAAAAAATAAATAAAAAATTTGAAAAATAAATTGAAACAAAAAAAATGTGAAAAAAATTTTTGAAAAAAAATTAGAAAAAAATTATATAAAAAAAATTTGAAAAAAATTGAAAAAAAATAATAAAAAAAATTTGAAAAAAGAAAAAAAAATTTAAGAAAAAATATTAAAATAATAAAAAAATTGAAACAAAAAAAAAGAAAAAAAAACTTTTTAAAAAAATAATAAAAAAATAAAATAAAATAAAAAAAATTTAAAAAAAAAAATTAAAACTTTTTTTAAAAAATTGAAGAAAAAAATTTGAAAAAAAAAATTTAAAAAAATTAATAAAAAAAATTTGAAAAAAAAATTTGAAAAAAATGTTGAAAAAAATATTTTAAAAAAATATTTAAAATTTTTTTGAAAAAAAGTGTAGTGCCACTCCAGAAAAATGGTGCCAACGCCATGGAAATGGTGCCATTTTGGAGTTGATAGCGCCACTCCATAAAAATGGCGCTAACGCCATGGAAATGGCGCCACTTTGGAGTCAATAGTGCCACTCCACAAAAATGGCGCCAATGCCATGGAAATGGCGCTACTTTGGAGTCAATAGTGCCACTCCAAAAAAAATGGCGCCAACGCCATGGAAATGGCGCTACTTTGGAGTCAACAGCAACACTCCATAAAAATGGTGCCAACGCCATGGAAATGGCGCTACTTTGGAGTCAATAGTGCCACTCCAAAAAAATGGCGCCAACGCCATGGAAATGGTGCCATTTTGGAGTTGATAGCACCACTCCATAAAAATGGCGCTAACGCCATGGAAATGGCGCCACTTTGGAGTCAATAGTGCCACTCCACAAAAATGGCGCCAACGCCATGGAAATGGCGCTACTTTGGAGTCAATAGTGCCACTCCATAAAAATGGCGCCAACGCCATGGAAATGGCGCTACTTTGGAGTCAATAGTGCCACTCCATAAAAATGGCGCCAACGCCATGGAAATGGCGCTACTTTGGAGTCAATAGTGCCACTCCATAAAAATGGCACCAACGCCATGGAAATGGCGCTACTTTGGAGTCAATAGTGCCACTCCATAAAAATGGTGCCAACGCCATGGAAATGGCACTACTTTTACAAACAATGTTCAGTAAACAAAAGTGGACTTGTCGACTTCTTGCGTTAATGAAATGGACTTGTCGACTTTTAGCTCTAATCAGGCATGGACTTGTCGACTTCTTGCCCAAAAAAATTTTATGGGCAGGGGAGTGGACTTGTCGACTTCTTGCACTTGCAAACATTTTTGTTCCCAGCTTGAAAAAATTTGCCTTATGGGCTATTTTTGTACTTGTCGACTTTTAGAAATCACTGCCCATAGCGGACTTAACACATTTCTTGCTTTTTTTGTCCCAACAAAAAAGGCTGCACAAGGTGGACTTGTCGACTTTTTGCCCAAAAACTAGGCGTACTTGTCGACTTCTTGCCCAAATTTTCTCCATTTTCCCCCAAAATGGTCAAATTTGGCATGGTCGTATAGGGGAATGTGAGGTAGGAAAATTTATGGAAAATTTTGAAAAATGAGAGGGACCATCCCCAGATCATTTTCACGGGGTTAACTCAAATTTTCCAAATTTGGACTTGTCGACTTTTAGAATTCGACGCCTCAATTGAAAAAGCACGAGACAATCCCGCTGATATCGTCGACGCATTTCAAATCGATCCTTTGTCGATTGAGAAATACCAACCACTATAAAAATAAAGTCCAAAACCCACCTTCAAATCCAGACAACCGAGGCCGATTTACGGGCGTTTTTCGAACAGCACGGCACCGTACGCGAAGTGAAAGTTATCCGCAACACCGAGGGGGCCGGCAAAGGTTACGGTTTTGTTACTTTTGACAATGAGAATGAAGCTGCCGCGGTGCGATCTTTGCCCAGCGAAAAATTGGAGTTTAAAGGGAGACGTTTGAATTTGGGCCCTGCTATGAGGAGACTCAATCATGGTGGGTTGAGTTTTTTCGGGAGAGATTGATTTTTTCCTTAGTGCGAGGATATTTGCTCCCTCAATCAGCGTACCGCATTTGCTCGAATAATTTCCCGCTTGAATAATCACCCCCCCCCCCCCCGAATAGTCCCCTCTCATTATTGTCTGACGAAAAATAATTCCCGTGGGGAATTATCGAAGCAAAAAGGTAAGTGTTTTTTCATGAATCTTCGATTTCTGTTCCAGTAAATCAACCCCGCATTGAATAACTCCTCCCTGTTAGCCGAATGAGAAAAAGTAACTATTCCCTCGAATAACTCTCAGTCAAAACAATCAGAGGAAACAAAAACTCCTATGTGAACTTATTCGACGAGTTACGGTATTATAAATAGTTTCATATTATTACACATATCAATCAATTTTCTTTTGGAAACACCCTTCTCAAATTTTGGCTCAGATACGACAAGCGTCGCAGCCACGGCACCCATATACTCCACTGGCCCGTACTACTACCAGCCCACGGCGCTCGTGCCGGTGGATGGAGGTTACGCGCTCGCCACACAGGCCGTTGGTTTGATTTTTTTGCACTTTTTATTTTTTAGAGTCAAGGGTGGTTTTTCGGGTGGTGTCGTTCTTGCGTCCTTGTTTTTTTCGGTTGATTGGACTTCCCATTTTGTGGTGTGAAAAAGTTCAGGGTTCGACTGAAAAAAAAGAAACTCAAAATGATTTTTTTTGTCAATGCTAATTTTTTATAAAGATTTTTACGTCCGTTTCCAGAATGGACATTCGGTCCAGGGGTATCTTGAATGTTGACCCTCCGAGTGGTTGGATGGATAGCAAATCGCTCCTCTGGAGGGATAGATAGCTGAAAAATTTTCGATAGGTAGATAGCTGGGCGATTTGGGGGGCAGGGGTCTCCTAGGGGGGGGGGGCTACCCCCCCCCCAAATCCGCCAGCTATCTATCTATCCCGGAGGCCGCTCAGCTATCTATCTATGCCGAAGCAAAATTTTTTGCCTACTACCCCCAAAGACCCCCCCCCCCCAAATCGCTCAGCTATCTATCTATCTGGAGTGGTTTTTGAGAAATTTTGCCCCAATTTTCGCTCAAAATCACTAATTTTTGCACCTTTTTATAGTTGTTCACCTTCAAAATCGTGCTCTCGGGCTATATGCATGGTTATATGCCTGTTTTTAGCCATTTTAAACCTACTTTTGGCCACTTTTAATTGATTATTAGCGATTTTTACCCCTTTCAGCCTTCTATGCACTGGAAAAGCCTATATATTTTGCCCGCGCGAACCCCCCCCCCAGAAAATTTTTTCAGCTATCTATTCCTCCGGAGGAGCGATTTGCTATCTATCCAGCCCCCGCGAGGGCCAAAATCTTGGAGACCCCGGGGGGGGGGGGGTTTAGGGGGTAGTAGCCCAAAATTTTGCCTTCGGGTTAGATAGATAGCTGAGCGGCCTCCTGGATAGATAGATAGCTGGGCGGTTTGGGGGGGTAACCCCCCCCCCACCCCCCCCCCCCCCTATTCGAGACCCCTGAATCGGTCTATCCGTAAAACATCATTTTTACATTTTTATAATTGTTATAGAAACAAACCTTGAAGATAATTTAATCACGAAGGGTGGCGGTTGAAAAAAGCGCTTTTTCCATCCCTGTGCGTAGTCGCATAAAATGCTACTTATGTTGTGTTTTTTTCAGTACGCCCCGTCCGGCTACTACATCGTGTCTGGAAGCGCGCCGCAAACGCAAGCCTACATGCAACAGACCGGCGCTGGCACAATGCCAGGCGTCGCGGCCCCCGCTCAAACTGCCCATTATCAATTGGGGTCCTATACGTACACACCCGGCGTGACTCCGCCCACTCAGCAGGCGGTGAGTTTTTGTTTTATGGGCGGGATTTGAAAATGGGCGGAGTTTAAGTGGGATATAATTTGTCAGGGTTACATTTTTCGTTTTTCATTTTTACTATTCATTTTACCGAAGTTAACACTCCACCATGACGCCATCGTTAATAACATAAAATGACTTCAGGCACAGCATAGCCTGTTGTACTCGGCTCCGCCTTTTTCTTTTTAAAATATTTTACTTTTTGTGAAAGTTTGCACATAAGTATCCTGGCGCTTAACGGACTAAGACATAAGATATTTTTGGGCGCATACTTTGCGGTCCGCCGAGTATAAATATGTACGAAAACTCAGCCATAACTGTTTTTCACATTTCTTACTTTCACGCAGTACGCTGTGAATTTTAGACACAATTTACGCGTAAATACTATCAAACCATTCATCAACCAACGCAGATGATGTACCAACCTCTGCTGACCCCAGCCACTGGCTCTGGACAAGCGAAATCGCCCATCAAAGTGCAGCCTTCTGGCCGCCCCACCGGTGTGTTACCATGCAAAAAAAAACTTTTCCTAAGTGATGTTCAAAAAAGTTTGGATTCAATATTTTTTCGGTGCCGAGTTGTCGATATCGTTAGTCCGTTGATATTGATTACACGCACTAATTGACAGCGCAAATTCGTGTCAACTGAATGTCAACTAATAAAACAAAAAAATCAGACCCATCACACCTAAGAAAAACAATGAAAATTGGGAAAGTGTCACGAAGTAATTGCTGTATAAATTCACTGTCACATAAGAAAGTTGAAATCACATAAAATTTAATTGACTAAAATTTAATTAGCTTCAGTTAACACGAATATCAATATCAACTAGTGTGTGTCCGCCCATAAACTCGATATCACATCTTTTACACCCCAAACCTAACCACCCCGGGGGCTTACCCAACTGATTACGGTACCCCCTCATGCAGGCACCCCAACCCGCGGCGGGGGCGCCCTCTCCCCAACCTCCCTGCGGCGATCCGGCGCGGCCACTATGCACGCGCTGCAGCAGGCGGCCGGCGGCGACTCTCAGGGCTGCCACATGGACGCCTATGGACAGGTGGGGGTTATTTGGGGGGTTATGGTAGGTTGAGGTGGTTTTCTGGGGGGTTAATGTTGTTGGTGGTTGCGCAGATGAGTTACGATCCGAGCAAGTTGTCCGTGCCCCAGCAGCAAGGATACCAGTGGATTCAGCAGCCGGTTGGCGAAATTTTCAATAAATTTCGAGTATTTAGAATTTTGATATTGTCGGGGATTTTGAAAAGGCGTAAAAAGGCGTTTGTAAAAAATTTTTTTTTAAATACGTTTTTTTACGTGATATTGCGTGCTTGCGAAAAAAAATCAAAATACCTAGTGAATAAGTAATATAATAAATACTATAAATCTTGCGCTTTATTTTTTCAAATAGGTAACTAAATAAATTTGATTGAACAACGACTGCAAACACAAATACAGATACAATCCCGCTACCACAGACAATAACAGAAAATAAAAATTGAAAACTGAAAATAAATGTTTATGAACATTGCCAAAAATATATTCAACCAACCAGGGTGTCATTATTTACGTACCGTACCGCATTTTTAGAAAATTTACCATACCGTACCGCAATTTTCAGATTTACTGTAAATTACCATTTACCGCAAAATTAAAGACTTTACCTCACCGTTTACCGCAAACTACAAAATTTACCGCACCGCACCATACAGCCAACCTCCATGGGCCAATACAACTGCCAGCAGTCGCAGTCGCAACAACAACCCATGTCCACCTACTACGCTGCGGCGCCCGGCGCCAACGCCACGGGCTCTGGCGTCAATTTGAGCTGTGGCGCGGGCGCCAAGGGCGAGGTGCTCACCCACTACAGCCAGATGTTCTATCACCAACAGCCGAGCGAGTTCTATGCGCAGGAGATCGCGCAGAGGAGCCAGCAGAGAATGGTGGGTTTGGGGGGGGGGTGCCACCCTGAAAAAGTTTTTGGGGGAGTTGTTTTCCTCGGTCATCGGAGGGGGATGTTTTCCAGTGAGTGATTATTCGAGGATATACGGTAAGATCTGACCCACAGCTTTGATCATTTATCATTTGATTTTTAGTAAGCGAGGAAGCCTACCATAAATCCACGAATAAGTCCCCGTGAGAGTTATTTTTTTCGTAAGAGTCTTTGAGGGGTGGGGGTATTTTTTCCTCACCTACCGACCATTGGGGGGGGGGCTTATTCGAGGATCTTCTGTATTCGTTTGTAGAGCCATTTTTTACTTTCGTAAACCTAAACTTCCAGGTGGCACAGCAACAGGCTGCATCCGCGCCGAATCTGGTCCAGGCGCCCGTCCGCTCGCCAGTCAACCCGAATACTGACGTCAGTTTCGGGGAATTACGGTACTTTATTTCCGGGTAAATTTTGACCCTCGGGGGTTGTGTAGGTCGCTCCTCTGGGGGGATAGATAGCTGAAAACATTTCGGGGGGTTGGGGGGTACCCAGGGGGCAGTCCCAATCCCTGTAAAGTGTAAAGTGTCAAATGTAAAGTAAAATGCAAAGTAAAGTGTCAAATGTAAAGTCAAATGCAAACTAAAGTGTCAATCAAAAAAAAAAAAAATTTATTACTTAACTTTGCATGATAATTGACAGTTCACTTTGCATTTGACTTTACATTTGACACTTTACTTTGCATTTGACATTACATTTGACACTTTACTTTACACTTTACAGGGCTTGCGACTAGGGTTCAAACGGGATCCCGATCCCGATCCCGGATCCCGTGAAATTCGGGATTTAGCAGTCCCGATCCCGAAACCCCAATCCCGATCCCGATCCCGATCCCGAAATCTAAAAATACCAATCCCGATCCCGATCCCGAAAACTTTCAAATCCCGATCCCGATCCCGAGAATCTCCCAAGTCCGGGATCCCGATCCCGGAAAAAATAGTGAAAATTATAAAAAGTTAAAAAATGAAATTATTGCGTGCAAAAATGTGAACGCAAACCCCCAGCGTTCATTTTATGTCACTTTTCTGGCATCCAACAGTGTTTCGAGACCTTTATGAACAACTGTGAATGCCAGAACAGTGACGAAAATCTCTATCCCTACACCCCAATCCCGATCCCGAAAAAATGCCAATCCCGATCCCGATCCCGATCCCGTGACCCCAATCCCGGCCAATCCCGATCCCGATCCCGTAATCTCAAAAAGTGAATCCCGATCCCGATCCCGAAAAGTCAATCCCGTTTGAACCCTACTTGGGACTGCCACCAGGTTCCGGTTGTGATTCAGATGGGGTATGGTAGTTCAATGACCGAACCGTTGACAATCAAATGTTAATCAAGTAAGTTCTTCCCCTTTGCAGGGGCGCATGCTGTCATCCGCTATGGACAGTCTGAAAATTTGAATTTTCGCGCCGTCCCCCCAAAAAGAAAAAGTTGAAGTTAGTGCTGATTGGTTTAGGCTCACTGCGTGTTTTTTTCTGTTTTTTGTTTGTTTGTTTTGTTCCATTCCATGTTCTTTCCGTAAATTTATGTGCATTTAGCTGCTCGAAATAGTGCATTTTTGGTTGTGGGTAAAGTGACATTTTGTTGCCGTGAAAGTATTCAAGTGTTAATGGTAGTTTTTCATACCGCGGTGCATTTTTTTCTGTCGTTTTATTTATCTACATTTTGGGATTTTTTGTCAGCTGGTGTATTTTGTTGTACGAAATTTACAACTACCGCAACTTATGACATTTTTTTCGGTGATTGATTTTTAGGGCCGTTTTTGCACATACCTGTTTAGGAAGTTGTTTTCGCTTTCTTTCTGTTGGTGGCGGGATGCGGCATTTTTGTGTCAATTATTTTCAGCGTTTCTATGCAGGTTTGGTTGTGTGAATTCAGTGTCCGGTTAAAGTAACGGTTTTCTGGCGCATTTCTGAGGTTTTCTAGCGCATTTCTAAAAGATTGAACCCACCTGGCGAAATTTGACTTTTCGAAAGTAACGTGCAAAAAAAATTTGTACCAGGTTTGCAAAAAAACAGTGCAAAAAAAGTAGATTAAATTAGTAGCTGAAATTTCAAGTTCTTTGATTTTACAATCAAATTTCGAACTTTTGTACAAATGTTTCAGTCGGGGATAGGGTTGGCCGATGTTTTTTTTAAAACGTTTTAAAAAAAAAACAACGTTTTTTTTTTTAAAAAAACATGACGTCCGAAATGTTTTTTTTTAAAA
The DNA here is from genome assembly GCA_964036195.1 of Sphaerolaimus hirsutus. Classification (NCBI taxonomy): domain Eukaryota; kingdom Metazoa; phylum Nematoda; class Chromadorea; order Monhysterida; family Sphaerolaimidae; genus Sphaerolaimus; species Sphaerolaimus hirsutus. The sequence continues at coordinate 8,076,587 of OZ038451.1, forward strand.
AAAAACATCGGCCAAAATTTTTAGTACTAAGCACTAGGTATTTTGCAAAATTTTTGCGCGCAAACGCGCAATTTCACACACAAATTGACATTGGTGGTTGTTTTCATTGGTTTTGTTGCATTTTTAGTATCAAAACATCCATTTCTATGTGCTACCATGGGTGAATAAGCCGACATATGTTGCTGTAATATATAATATTGAGGTAATGTGCTTCCATGTACCTCCACAGTGTGTAACTTCACTCCCAAAGTAACAACCTCCTTTTATAACCTTGTTTGATCACCATTCCGTGCCAAACTTTACCTGAAGTCACAAACATTCGACTATAAGGCGATATACGAACGATATGTCGACGAAAAATGGATATTTTTGACACAAATCACCACTTATAATGCTATCCCATGGCTCCACAGCCATTATATGGTCATATTTAACATCACAGAGTATTGCCAGTGTCTGATATACCTATATATGTTGACACTAGGTCATATCTGGGAGCTTTTAAAAAAAAACGTTTTTTAAAAAAAAAAAACGTTTTTTTTTAATAAAAAACATCGAGTTAAAAAAAAACGTTTTTTTTCCAACCCTAGTCGGGGATAAAGATGATTTTCGAAATTTTGCGATGTAATGATATTTTTGGTTTATACGATTTTGGTGAGAATCTCGCGTTTTTGTCTGTTCGCTTTTTAATTAACGGGTACAAAATTCTGATCCATTTCCTTGATACTCAGGCAATTAATTTTAACGTTTCTCCTTGAATGACTTTCGGTGATACCGTACATTTTAATAAATAAGTCTGTTTGGTCTTGGTTAATTTGACCCATGAAACTTCGATCGTTTTTGTAGTTCACTAGAACATTGATTAGAAAAAATTCGTTGTAATTGATGGCTATTATTAATATTTTTCCTTTTGTCTTGAAAATGCGTTCCTAAGTCGTGTTTTATCACCTTGCATGTTTTATCATTTTTCGAACACGTTCCATTTTAGTGCCTAGGCTTAGTTTGCATATGCAGATTCGTTGTTGCAAAGTCATAACTTGCAAATAAATCATTGCACGCAAAAGGTTTCAAAAATATTTTGAAGGTTTTTTAAAAAACAATTACGTAAGTGGCGGGTCCATCACTGCGCTAATTTGATTTTGCAAAATTATATTTGCATGTGTAAATGAGTAGCCATTGGTTTATAATGTGGTAATTGTTTGTTTCGATTTCCTGTACTATCAGCGGTTCAATTTGCGGAGGGAATTCTACTGACTGGTTGAGGTTTTTCATTATTTCGCTAACCTAGTCGGTGATAGATTTGTTCAATTTGAAATGAAAATATGAAAATGTAAAATTGGCTATTATTTTGTACCACCCTGCACCACAGACGTTCCGCAAGCGGGGTGCTTTGTAATGTTTTTTTTTTATTTTGCTAATGACCGTATTTGCTTGAATAATTCCCCCTTCAACAAGTCACACCCCCCATTTATTGTGTGCAATTTGAACAAAAAATGTCATCATCTTGTTAATAAAGCATTGTGCAGAATGAATTCATAGAAACATGCTTGAAAATTTTGACGAAATAATAATTCCCCCGTGAATAATCCAGAGTTGCGAAAGTGTATTTACACTTACCCGAAATACCCGGGTAAATGGGTATTTATATTTACCCTTACACTTACACTTTCATAAAATACCCGTACACTTTTTTACACTTTCCTGGGCAAAATACCCGGGTACAGAAAGTGTATTTTTTTCTTTCAGATGGCCCTGTTTTATGCTTTTGAGAAAGCATAAAACAGGGTCATGTACAAAAAATAACTGCACAGTGCACACATGCAGTTATGCATTGAATGTATAAAATATGACAAATGTACAAACTAGCACTATCTCTGACCTTTGATCAGTACGTTCTACAGTTTCATCATACTTTTGTAAAAAGGACAAGATCAATGGAAATTCACCAGCTGAACACAAAGTCAACTGGCTTTTGCATTGACATTTACTGCACAGGGATGGATAAAAAGCGCTTTTTTTAACGGCCCCGCTTTTTATTAAGCAGCGTTTACACGCTTTCGTGTGCCGACAAAAAAGTTTGGTGGAAAAGTTCCATAATTCTGGAATTAAGTTTCATATATGCAAGAAAAAACGGTGAATTGTGCTCACTAGTTATGTGTACACACATGCCAATTTGCAGATAATTTGAGCATGTCGTTCACGAATTATAGGCAATTGAAAATGAATTTTAGTTGTCGGTTCGGTTTTCGTTTTGAAACCGAACCGACAACTGAAATTCATCTTCAAATGCAAATAAGTTTTGAACGACAGGCTCAAATTATATGCAAATTGGCATGTGTGTAAACTTAACTAGTGAGTATACTTCACTGGCTTTTCCCGCAGATACGGAACTTTATTCCGGAATTATGGAACTTTCTCGCTTAACTTTTTTGTCGGCACACGAAACCGTGTAAACGACCCTTTATAAAAAAGCACTTTTAAAAAAAAAACGCGCTTTTTTCGAAAAATGTCAAGACATTTCCTAGAAAGCTCCCAAATATGGTTCTAAGTCAATATAAATATACAGGTATATCTTACAAGTGGCAGTACTTGTGATGATATATAGCAATAGAATGGCTGTGGAGCCATGGGACAGCATTTTAAGTGGGGTTTTATGCCAAAAAATCCACTTTTTATGTTGACTCGTTATGTAAATTGCTATTTATCAAATGGTCATGAGTTTGAGTGATGTTAGGGATGGAATAATGCTTAAATAAGGTTATAAGAGAAGGCTAATACATTGAGACTGATGTTTCCCACTGTAGAAGTATGTGGAAGCACATTGGCTGGATATTTTATATTACACTAACTCATCACGGCTTTTTATTATATGAAAGCATGCAGGAATAGAACCAATGACACTAAAAATACACAAAACCAATGAAAACAACCACCAGTGGTAATGTGCATGTGAAATTGTGCGCTTACGACCAAAAAAAAATACAAAATACCTAGTGCATAGGTACAAAAAAATTTGCCAGTGCTCTTTTTTTTTAAAAGCGCTGGGACCCTTGCGCTTTAAAAAAAAAGTGCTTGAAAAACAGCGCTGGCCATCCCTAAAATACTGCATGTCCATTCTTGCATTTAAACCCTGTGTATTGCATTGCATAATCAGTAAAATATCAACACTGAAAAAGTTCGATTATTAGGCAACTTCATACCACTACAGTATTTGCTACAGTCTGAAATGTTTCATAAAAGGCAGTAAAATGTGAAATAATGCATGAAAATGATAAGAAAAATTGACCTTTAGGTGAAAACAGTGGTGTTTTCTAATTCTCAACAGTGAGAGCTATTTCTAAAAAAAAAATTACACTTACACTTTTTTACACTTTCCTAGGTATGTTTAAAATACCTTACACTTTTGGTACCATACTCAAAATTTGGAAAGTGTATTTACACTTACACTTTCCAAAAATACCAGTATTTTAACAACTCTGGAATAATCCCACCTCAAAAAAGTGTTGCTGCTTTCGCGAAGTTTTTGTGGTCGCTAGCTGCAATTAGAAAATTTACTGGCGCACGAATTACATGTTTCGCGTTTGGTTCAAGTTTTTGGTTCCGGAGGTATGAAAATAGTAGGAGATGTCCAAATCTTGTTTTTGGAGAAAGAACACGTCCATAAGGGATTGACCGTGCGCACACTAGTTTTCACAAGAAATTTCGGAAACTCATAAATGAGCTTTGAACGTGCTTGAGTTTCCACATCCAGTCATTTGAAGTCTCCGTCAACTGTAGTTGACGGCCACCTCATTGTAGAAAACTCAAATGCGTTGTAAGCTGATTTGTGAGTTTTCCAAAATTTCGTGTGAAAACTAGTGTGCGCAGGCACAATGTTGCAGGGCATTCTTTGTTTATTTGGATAATGACATTTTGCCCGCAATCCCAATCGTCTCATCCCAAATTCCATCTGAGCTTTTCCGCGTCTCTAGTTACGCAAACTGTTCGGATGCGGACCGAAGTTTTCGGTTTTCTGTGCGTCATAGGCCCTGCACAAAGTTGACAACGACACCGAACGCTGCAGTTTATGGTAGGGAAAAGGTGAGCGCTTTTGCATCTGCAGTGTTTGGATTATCGGGTGGGCAGCGAGGGCGCAAGCGACCCACCCATAATATGGTCGGACGCACCAAAATGCGGAAATCGCAAAATTAAAATCGTAATAACTTCGGAACGCAATACGCTAGTGCAGAACCGACTGCACCATTAAAAAGCCCGTGTCGAAAAGTACCACCATGCAAATTTTCAGATCCAACGGTTGAGTTCGGAGGAAGTTATTACGCATTTTCTTTTTCAAGTAGTGTTCTTGTTGTTGTTCTTGTTCTCCCGAAAATCTTCAAACTGCAATAACTTCCTTGATACACGACCGATTTTCACGGTTGATGGCTCATTTGAAAGAGAATATGATGCCATTTCTTATTTTCGGGATTTTTTTTCACAGGCTCCGCCCACTTTGGTACGGTATCTGTTTGAAATTTTCAAACCTCAATAAATTAAAAAATTGAATACAAATGGGGCAATAAAAAAAATTTGTTGATGTGTGCCATGACTAGAGCTTTCAAATGAGCCAATTTTTGGCAATTTTGGTACAGATTTACAAAAGTTATTCAAGTTTGCTTATTTTGTGTAAAATGTGCAAACATGCCTGAACTACTGCTTCATGTGATACTGAGCATGTGACCTTGCATGCTGATTACTATCAGGTCATAAATGTCTAGTGGTTGATGTCAAGTCAAATGTCAAGTTATAAATGTCAAGTGATAGATGTCTAGTGATAAAATATTAAGTGATAAAATATCAAGTCAAATATTAAGTGATAAATGTCAAGTGGTAGATTTCAAGTGAAATGTCAAGTGATAATTGTCAAGTGATAAATTTCAAGTGAAATGTCAAGTGATAGATAGTTATAAAATATCAACTGATAAAGTATCAAGTCAAATTTCAAGTGATAACTTTCAAGTCAAATGTCAACTGATAAATTCAATTGAAATGTCAAGTTTAATGTCAGATGATAAATGTCATGTCAAATGTCAAGTCAAATGTAAAGTGATAAATTTCAAGTGAAGTGTAATGTCAAATGTCATGTCAAATGTCAAGTGACACAGTTCAAGTCAAATGTCAAGTGACAAATTTCAAGTGAAATGTCAAGTATAATGTCAACTCATAAATGTCAAGTCAAATATCAAGTCATATGTCAAGTCAAATTTCAAGTGATAAATGTCAAGTCAAATTTCAAGTGAGAAATGTCAAGTCAAATGTAAAGTTTAATGTCAAGTGATCAAATATCAAGTCAAACGTCAAGTTATAAATGTCAAGTCTAAAGACAAGTCAAGTCAAATGTCAAGTGATAAATGTCAAGGTGAATATACAGTGATAACTTTCAATTGAAATGTCACGTCAAATGCCAAGTGATAAATTTCAAGTGAAATGTCAAGTAATAAATTTCAAGTGAAATGTCAAGTCAAATGTCAAGTCAAATGTCAAGTCAAATGTCAAGTTAAATGTCAAGCTTAATGTCAAGTGATAAATGTCATGTCAAATGTCAAGTTTAACATCAAGTGATAAATTTCAAGTGAAATGTCAAGTTTAATGTCAAGTGATAAATGTCATGTCAAATGTCAAGTAACAATTTTCAGGTGATACCTGTCAAGTTGTTTATGTCAAGTGAAAACTATCAGGTGAAAAAATGGCAAGCAGTTCATGTCAAGTCATAAATATCAAGTGATGCCATTCAGTCATAAATGTCAAGTGGTTTATGTCAAGTTATTGTCAAGTGGGTAATTTCAAGTCATAAATGTCAAGTGATAACTTTCAGGTTCTAAATGTCAGGTTGAAAATCTTTTGAATCTTAGTATTTGGCTTCTTCTTGACTATAGATTGTATTGCTCACTGCCACATTTGGCATTTGCTTGATTTGCAATAACTTATAAACTTTTGGGCCTGTGGCCCACAAAAAGAAGTATATCTGATAAAAAATGATCAATTTTAAATTTACCCCCAGCAAATTTTCTTATGAAGGCATTTTTGAGGTAAGGTTTTTTACACAATTTGATACCTTTAACCCTCCTCTATAAATCATTGTAAACCAGCAGTTCAAGTGTCTAATGAAAAAGTTGTAAAAAGTGATTTTTTGTCACCCACTTGGGGGGAGGGGTTCGTGTGGTGGGCAGTTTTAGGTCGGATAAGATATTTTTTAGAGGATATTTCATGCTTATTTCACATTGTCAACCACATACGTGTTAAAACAACACAAAAGTGTTCATTTTTTGAAATTCAATTGGATGCTGGACTTGTGTTGGACAGTAACATTTGAATAAATTTTAAACTTTGCACCCCACACTGTGGTGAGTTGCTAAAGGTTGCCTGGCCAGTGTATAGTAGGGGAGGGGTGTTGGCGACACATCCCCAAAATTGTAGATTTATACCCCTCCCACAGGTGGAGGTACAGCACCTGCAGTGAAAGAAATCAGTGGGGGCCGGACCTGTGTGGGACACAAAAAAAGCTGCAAAAATTTGTTGCACTTGGCGACCCACCCTGTAGGGGGTCGTTGCGACCCCTTCAATTCATGCAAAGTAGAGGGGGGTTGCGCCAATATCTACCCCAAGTTTTAGCTTCTGGCGCATCCTAGAACTGTAGATAGGATGGCAGAAGTAAAATAAAAAATTGGGGGCCGGACTTGATCGGGAAGGTGTTTACTAAATTGTATAATGCTACATAATTGGATATAAAAAATGGTTTTATTTTAAAAACCTTTTTAGAAAAACTGTTCATTGAAAAACAACATTTTTCCATCCGTGTGTGTAGGTGTGCGTGCATGCTCTATTTTACTGTTTCCGTTGGAGTTCAGCACCGAGATATGTTTTTTGTAGGGTTCAAACGATATATCGTATCGAATATCGAATATCGGATATCGACCATTTTTTCATATCGAATATCGATATCGAAAATTTTGAAAAAATATCAAATATCGAATATCGATATCGAAAATTTTGAAAAAATATCGAACATCGATATCGAATATCGACCATTTTTTCGAAATATCGAACCTGTATTGTGTCCCTAAATTAAGTTATCATTTTCATTTTGAGATATTTATGATTGATCTGATTTGCTTATAGTATCGTATTTGATAAGTAAAAGTACAGTATTTATAATGTCATTTTTGTTGGAGTGCTAAATTTGAAGCTAGAAAATGCTAATATGCTATTTTTTGCAACATGCCCTTAAGCAATTAGGTTAAAGGTATGAACTGTAATATCTACCAATTGTTCTTTTGTCTGATACACTTTGATGCATCATGTTTCTCTTCCATTTTCTACTTTTGAGTGATGTAAACCTTGTTAAAATCACTTGTACCATTCACATTTCAGTAGAGAGATGATTAACCATGCGTGCAACCACATGAAAATACAATATGCCACTTGAAATATGCCTTGCTATACCAAAAGCAAATCACAATATCGAATATCGAAAATATCGAAATATCGAATATCGAATATCGACCATTTTTCAATATCGAATATTGAATATCGATATCGAGGTTCCATATTGTATCGATATCGAATATCGAGTTTCAGAAAAAAATATCGAATATCGATATCGAAAAGTCATATCGTTTGAACCCTAGTTTTTTGTGCAGCTAGCTTTGCGGGCTGGCCACTGAAAAATTTATTTGAGATTGATCACAGCTGACAATGTAAATCATGTCATCCATAATGTATTACTAATCAAGAATGATGTGGTGCATACATAATTACATTTGATTGCGGAGTAATAATGACACCTTAGAATTTTGGAGAAGATTTAGTGTACGGAATGTAAACATTTGCATATTTACCATATTCCATCTTTATTTTCAAAAGGGCTTATTTTTCTGCAATGTAAATTCTATAAACAAAAAAGCCTTTTCTCACCGATGTTATTGCTCTACTTATTTATCCGTTGATGAATGGCGAGATTTTAGTTGACGGGTCACAGGGATTTTTCAAGTCCATACTGCAATGTCAAAAATGTATTAATATTGGTGTGAGCATTTGAACATCATTCCATGACACATCAACCAAAACTTAATGGATACCAGTTTGCCCACTTGGTGATAGTTCCGGAAGTGGAGAAGTGAAAGAGCAAACGGCAAATGTTAAGTAAATTGGCAAAGGCGAAGTGAAATGAGAAGTGAAATGGCACTCTTGTTTCTGACTTGACCTGCCATTTTACTTCACTTTTGCCTATTTATTTGCCATTTCACTTTGCTTTTGCCGTTTGCGCTTTCACTTCTCCACCTGCGGAACTGGCTCCTGATGTCATTACTTAGTGTGTAAATGCTTGTGAGGCCAATGACATCATCCTTAAGGCAGGTGTATCTGGGTCAGTGTGACCCCTTAGACAGCGTTCACACTGCATTTTTGTGACGACTTGGACAACACTTAAAAAAGTTCCATGGGTCAACTGAAAAGTTCCAAATTCATGAGTGAATGTGGTAAAGTATACATACCACCTAGGTGTATATGCCTGTCAAATTTCAGATGAATCGTGTGTGTTGCTCAAGAGTTATACATGTTTGAAAAAAAAATTTGCCACTGTCAGAGCCCAACAGGTGTGCCAACAATAAAAAAAAATTGGTCGTCACATTGCGTGAGTGTGACGACAAGAAAAATATTGGATATAGTCGTCACAGTCAGGGGTATCTTCAATTTTGACCCTCCGGAAAGTGGTTGGATAGATAGCAAATCGCTCCTCTGGAGGGATAGATAGCTGAAAAATTTTCTGGGGGGGTTGTGGTGGCTCGATATATAGGCTTTTTTGGAGCATAGAAGGAAGAAAGGGGTTAAAAATCGCTAAAAGTAGGTGTAAAATGGCTCAAAATGGGTGTACAAGAGCATATAGTACTAAATATAGCTGAAAATAGGCAAATAGGAACCAGAACCATGATTTTTGAAGTGAAAATCTATAAAAAAGTATGAAAAATAGCAATTTTTAGCGAAAATTAGGGTATAGTTTCGCACAAATTGTTCCAGATAGGTAGATAGCTGGGCGATTTGGGGGGGGAGCGGGGGTGGGGGTTGGGGGTAGTAGCCCAAAATTTTGCCTCCGGGATAGATAGATAGCTGGGCGGTTTGGGGGGGACCCCCCCCCCCCCCCAACCCCCCATTCGAGACCCGTGGTCACAATGAGCATGGTTGAAAACGGGTCGCTACTTGACGCCATATACGAGGCCAGTCGCCACACTCATGAAAATCTGCTAAAAAATAGATTTGTCATCACAAAACGGTCTGTGACGAGTAAGATCTATTGTCGTCACACAAGTGCAGTGTGAAAGGGGCCTCACTTCACATGCACATTGTATTTTGTTCTTTCCACTTCTAATGTAGTTTTTACATGTTCACATGTCTTGTTTTGTCAAATAAAATGTCAAATAAAAGGACATGTCAAATAAACTGGCTCGCTAGCAAAAAAATTACTTTTCACATTAATTCAGATTAGTCAGTGGTGCAGTACAGTGCATTCTGCGCAGACTTTGTGCACCTGTCTGATTTTATCAAGAGTGATGAGCAGGTGAGATATTGTGCCTAAAATTCAATTTCATCTATGACAATTTCTTTCCTCACAGCAAGTCTGGGATTCATAGGCAAAAATTAGATGTAGTATACCAAGTGGCAGACTAGAGCCATATTATCAGAAATCTTTGGCAAAGCTGGCCAAATTCTGAAGATTGAGACAGTTTAAGACTTCATCAAGTACATGCATTTCGGACTCTAGTTAGAACCTCTATGGCCTTCTATGCAAACCAAACAGTATTGTAATTGTTGCATAAAATATAAAGTCAAATTTATTGCAACTCAATCATAATTCAGAAGTGAGAATTCACTTCACAAAAATCTGTGTTGATTCAACTTCATAAAGTGACCCTCATAAACTGCTTTCATACTAATGATTGCAATGTGTCTGGATAAGTGTATAATTTTTAAGTTATTTTTCCAAGATACTTTTTGAACTTTGATTTTTTCCCCTCAGGTGGATTTCAAATTTCGAAATTTAGGTTTCTAATTTAGAATTTTTACTTTACCTAACATTGTTTTTTATGTGTCTTACTTATCATACTGATATTTACATATCAATCATCAGAGAACTGACAACTCAGACACTACTTATCTCTGGTTAAAGTTGTATCAAAACTAGAATGTGGATGTTTACTCTAATGTTGACAGTTGGTCACATCACAAATGTATACTCATTAAGAATGAGTAAATGTCCATGCTATGATAACAGCAATGCACTAATTTTGTACCATGGAAGCAGCTGTTATGTGACACATACTGATGGTTCTGGATTGGTCAATTGGACACAAGCTATTTATGGTGAGGCAGATTCACTGGATGGCTGCATGCAGCACTATGCACTGGCTGCCATTCCTGACCCACACCTCAGGTTGATGGTAGCTCATAAAATCAAGCAGGTATCAAAAAAGCCTTCATCATGTTCATCACATTGACATGCATAAAGATGTTTCCTCAAATCACCCAGATGCTGCCAAACAGGTATGGCATCCGGTTGAGAGTAGCCCTGACAATGCAAGGTGAATCTGATTGGACATGGCTAAGGCAAAGTGCTATGAACATATCTGCAAATGTTAGTGCTATCCGGCCCAATATGGCAGTAACAGTACACATGAAAAGTTGTGATCCTCTGTGAACTGAAATTAACTGTTAGATAATGTTTCAGCTAAGCAGTCTTGTTTTGTGGACTGGTGAAGGGTCCACCTTGCCTCACGAGATCCACTCTAGTGCAGCACTTGATTTGGATTCAGGCCAACTAATTACTGCTGACATTCATGAATTCATACCTGCACTGTGGCAGATAAAACCATGTGAGTGATTTAAGCAAAATTTCATGAAAATAACATTCACTTAAATGAAAATACATTTGCATCAGTTTTACTAATTATGACAAAATGATTTAATTTTATTTTTTCTTCCACAAAACAATGAATCTGGTATAAAACTTATGTTTCTGTACTGAGATACTTACAAAGTAACAATCTGTCAGTTAAGTGCCTGTTCTCTGAAGAAATTTAAGTAAATGTACTTTTTGATAAAAGAGAATACATTGCCATAACTATGCTTCAACTGAATAACATTATTTTCATTACAGTTATATGTCTAAATATTTACAATAATGCAAGTCAGAGTAACTATTTTGTAACATAAAGTGTGTTTACTGGCTATGGCTACCAGGCTATGTAGTGAATGGTTATGGAAGATGAATGGAAATTATGGCATGACACTAGGGATGAAAAAAACCTGGGTTTAAAAACAAACTTTTCTTCAAAAAAGTGGGGTTTTTCAAAAGTTCCCAAATATGGTTATGAGTCAACATATACAGGTAAATCACACAGGTGACAGTACTTTGTGATGTTATATATAGCCACAGAATGGATGTGGAGCCATGGGATAGCATTATAAGTGGTGATTTTTGTCAAAAATATCCGTTTTACGTTGTGTTATTGCATATATTGCGTTTTGTCAAACATTCATGACTTCAAGTGAAGTTGGGCATGGAATGGTTACATTTAAATTTATAATAGTTTAAATTATGTTACAATGGAAGGCTAATACATTGACAGTGATTTTTCACACTGTACATGTATACATGGGTTTAGTAGGGAGGGTTGGGGGGGGGGTGTTAGCCCCCGCCCCCTCAAATCCGCCAGCTATGTATCTATCCCGGAGGCCCACTTAGCTATCTATATATCCTGGAGGCAAAATTTTTGGCTACTATCCCCTAAACCCCCCCCCCCCAAATCATCCAGCTATCTATCTATCTGGAGCGATTTTTGAAAATTCTTGGCCAATTTTCGCTCAAAATTGCTAAATTTCGTACCTTTTTACAGTTTTTTGCCTCCAAAATCGCTAGGACATGTTCATTATCGTCTATTTTGGCTATATATGTGCTTATATACTTATTTTTAGCCATTTTCACCTACTTTTAGCGATTTTTTCCCCTTTCTTCCTTCTATACCTTGGAAAACCCTATATATTGAACCCCCGTGAACCGCCCGCCAAACCCCCCAACCCCCCCCCCCCAAAAAAAAAAAAAAAAATTTTTCAGCTATTTATCCCTCTGGAGGAGCGATTTGCTATCTATATGAACCCCCGCGGGGGTCCAAATCTACAAAAACCCCTGCAAGTATATGGGGCACATTTGCTGTAAACATGCCCAATGTCCTTGTGAAAGTACACATGAAAATAAAAGGCAACACATTCAGTTTGACAAATTACAATCACACAAGATTGCTAAGAGATATGAATCTCTGAATTGACACGTTCCAATCACATTCCAATATCTATATTGTTTCAAAAAATTTTGCACTTAGGGAGACCCACCTTGAGAGGGTTGCCGCGACCCCCCAAATTCATGCGAAGTAGAGGGGGGTTGCGCCAATATCTCCCCCATGTTTCAGCCTCTGGGGCGCCCTAGAACTGGAGATAGGATGTAAGAAGTAAAACCAAAAAATGGGTGCCGGACGTGACCGGGAAGGTGTTTACATCAAGATTTCACAATTTGTTGACTACATTCTTCACCGGAATTGCTGACAGATGTGAAATTTTCATGTACAATTTTTGAATAAGCTTTGGACATGATTTAGATATTGATTAATGCTTTTAACATGTCAATAGGTGTAGGTAGAATGGAACATTCCATCACATCATTGCACATGAGAAACATCCAGTGAATCAGACCATAAAGGTTTTTTGTCCCACCTAACCAAAACATTTCTACATAATGTGTAGCCTCATATATTTATGTAGACCAATTTTTATATCCCAATTATGGTTTTCAGCATCATGGCCTGTATCTCGATTCACATGTCACAATAACAGACATGGCAGCAGCATTAATGCTCATCATGATGTTGTTTTGTCAATTTCTTCATCAGATGAAATCATTTGTGAGAGGGAGTGCCACAAAATGCAGTGCAGTGCATACACTTGGGCTCAAAAGAGTAATGATTTTTCTAGCTGCATACTGCATGTTGGATACAGGTTAGATGAACATTCCAGAAATACCACATTACAAACATTTGCATATACTATATCCAATAAAAAATGGCTCAAGCCAACAACAAGTGGATGCTGCAGCCAATCATTTGTATTTATGCTTTTGAATGCACAAAAGTGATATATCATATACTATGCCATTTTCTGATTGAGCTATCAAAAGATGTATATCAAGGGAAATGTATACAAATCCAAATAATATAGGCTATCAACACAGCAAACTGCATCACAAGAAACAGTTTCACCAAACTTTTGCATGGCAGTGTGAGCTGTGTCAAAGTGCTGCAAACATTAAAGATACAAAAAGCTCACGCTGCCATGCAAAAGTTTGGTGAAACTGTTTCTTGTGATGCAGTTTGCTGTGTTGATAGCCTATATTATTAGGATTTGTTTACATTTCCCTTGATATACATCTTTTGATAGCTCAATCAGAAAATGGCATAGTATATGATATATCACTTTTGTGCATTCAAAAGCATAAATACAAATGTTTGGCTGCAGCGTCCACTTTTTGTTGGCTTTAGCCATTTTTTATTGGATGTACTTCTTTTTGGGGGCCACAGGCCCTTGGTAATTTCATATGGACATATATTTCTGTGTGCATGATGAATAATATTTACAGTTCATTAAACACTTAAGTGCCATTGCAATTTGGGGAGTAGTGTCTCCACCCCAACTCCTGGTGATTAAAAACAACACCCAGCTTGAAAAAGATACCTAAACTAGACTGTCAATCAATAGTTGTTGTTCGTCATCTAATATTTTTTACCCAAATGCAGTTCATCACTGGTGAGTGTGAAACCAGTGGAAGGTGTAATATTCTGTATCAAGAAATGCACACTGTATGACAATTGTGAGTTATCAGTTTTTATGACCCAATAAATACTATCACTTAAAAAATAGATCAGTTAAAAAGTTGCAATGCAGACATGTTTTGACGCTGTGTATGTTATTCACTAGATCATAGCCAAATGCTTTTGTAAGCTACATCAGTGCAGTCCTGTTAGAAAATTACAACTTAAGAAATCCTGACACATGCCTCAGGTATTTTCTACACGTTTACACAAAATTAGATAGATTTTTTCTGATTTTGCATAAATGTGTTATCAAATAATTTACACTGAGTGCAAAAAGTAACTGGAAATAAAAATTTCAGCAATATATGTTGAGTCGTTCTCTTTATTGACACATGAGATGTGCAGTGGGACAAAGTAGATTTTGTCCTGCTGGCAGGGCTAGGCTGTATTTTGACCGTCTGTATGATATTGTAGACTGTATATCATATTTACTACCATTTTAAGATTGCAATCCACTTGACTTGGGAAAGAACTCTATGGTGTCATACAGCAGTACTTTAGATTCCACTGTTGGCAAATATGATAGTACTACAACAGCAAGAATCAGATGTTTGAGTGGGACTTACTTCCCTGAAAATAAAGAGAAACAAGTGCAAACTGCCTGTGGCAGTGGTGGACAGTGGCTATTCTGGGATGCATATACCTACATTTGCAGGAAATTGACAAGTTAGCCAAAATTAAATAATACAATTAGCAGTTGTCTGCTAGCAAAAAAACAACAGGAGTATAGTGCATCATATAAGCATGATCAAACTTAGAATTAATCAAACTGCATTAAAGTTTACTCAATGAAGTATCCAGCTGATGGGGGTGCTGTGAAGTGTGAATTCAAGCACTCAATTAGTGATGGAAAAGTGCCAGAAAAAAGGGTGCCAGGTGCCAATGGCGCCATGGTGCCATTTGGAAACTGGGTGCCAAGTGCCAAGGGCGCCAGAGAAAAAGGGCGCCAGGCGCCAATGGCACCATTCAGAAAGTGAGCACCAGGCGCCAATGGTGCCACGCAAAAGAGGGCGCCAAGCGCCAAGGGCGCTATGGTGCCATTTGAAAAATAGTGTGCCAGGCACCAAGGATGCCAGGATGAATTAGTATGTACAATACCCTAAGCACGCTAAAAATGTTATCCAGCACTGTAGTGCACCCATTCACTTATTAATTCAGAATTGAATCAACAAAATGTGACCAGCAACAATTTTGTTTTTTATAAAATCATAATTATGCGTGACATTTAATTCAAACACAATGAGAATTGACACTTGACAATGCATTCACTTCAAATACATTTTTACTAGATAGAAAATAATGTTTTCTTGAATTGAAAAAATCGAAATTGTGTAAATTTTGATCCATTCATTTACAAGTTTGCAAGTTCGGTGGTCCATCATTCTCAGCTTCTGATCAGTCAGACACTTCTGATGAACCATTGGAGAAAGATTCACTCTCACAACTTCGTCCATTTTCCAGCGTTTTCAGCCAGCACCATGGTGCCATTCCATCACTACATGCAATGCACTTTTGCTGTGAATTGTGAAGTCCTGCATAAAAAAGTTTGCATGCAAGCACACATTTTACAGCCCGAAATATGTTATTTTCAGCACATCAGTCATCACAGATGCAAATATCTGCAAAATATGTAAATTTTCATCCATATATTTACAGCGGTTATTACGTCAAGTGCCAGCACAATTAATGCCTACTGCAGCATGGTGCCTAGCCATGATGCCATTGCCATGGCACCATACCATCAATGTGTGTGTGTAGTTTAGAAAAAATAGGTTAAAAAATTAGTGGGGGGGCTGAGGCTCACCCACCCCCTGTTTACTGGATTCCTTAAACAAGCAGCCCCCCTCTCAAAAATCCTAGATACATCCCAGAGTGTACTGATGTAATAACATCATGGTGCAAAAGACAAGTCACATGTTCTTGTTAGTTTCTGCTTGGCACCACTTCTCTATGGCATTATTGGTGCTTTATTTCACACTCCTGGATAGTGCCATGAGACTTTGTGCTTCACACCATTTTCTGATTTCACAGAGGTGTGGCTTTTTGACACCAACAAACTCAATGCAAAATGGCAGGAGTGGCGGCCCGGAGCAAATTCAATGGCATTGTCTCAAGCTGATGCTATCAGACAAACATATTTTCATGAATCCGTTGAGAATGTAGCGGCATACTACAAAGGATATTTTTATTTTTTACAAAGTGCATAGATGACATCTTGGCTTAGAATCTCATAGAAGGCTTAGAAATTCTGGATGCATTGAAATTTATGGAAATAACAATAAATCTTTATACTGTGCGGACTGCATGCTCTGCTTTTGGTGAAGGAAACACTCTTGATGTCATCATTTGTCTGCTACTGCTAGTTCACTAATCTTGTACTTGAATTCCCTATTTTGCCTGATATTACTAAACACCTTCCCGATCAAGTCCGGCCGCCTAATTTTTTTTCACTTCGCAGGCCATATCTCCAGTTGTGGGAGGGGTGGAAAACTAAAACTTGGGTGGTATATAGGCGCAACCCCCCACTACCCCTCATGAATAAATGGGGCAGCGGCGACTCACTATAGAGGGGGTCGCCATATACGTGAAAAAAATTTGCAGCATTTTCACTGTCCCGCACAGGTCCGGCCCCCGGTTGATTTCTTACACTGTGGGTCCCGTATCTCCAGCTGTGGGAGGGGTATAGATCTAAAATTTTTGGGGATGTGTCGCCAACACCCCTCCCCTACTATACACTGGCCAGGCGGTTTTTGGCAACTCACCACAGTGTGGGCGGGGTGCAAAGTTTAAAATTTATTAAAATTTTACTGCCCCACACAAGTCCAGCATCCAATTGAATTTCAAAAAATGGACACTTTTGTGTTGTTTTAACACTTATGTGGTTGACAATGTGAAATAAGCATGAAATATCCTCTAAAAAATATCTTATCCGACCTAAAACTGGCCACCACGTGAACCCCTTCTCCCAAGTGGGTGACAAAAAATCACTTTTTACAACTTTTTTATAAGACACTTGAATGGCTGGTTTACAATAATTTATAGGGGAGGGTTAAAGGTCTCAAGTTGTGTAAAAAATCTTACCTCAAAAATGCCTTCATAAGAAAATTTGCTGGGGGTGAATTTCAAATTGTAAAAATGACATCATTGCAGGAACAAAAATAAACAAAATTTACAATTTTAAATTTACCCCCAGCAAATTTTCTTATGAAGGCATTTTTGAGGTAAGGTTTTTTACACAATTTGATACCTTTAACCCTCCTCTATAAATCATTGTAAACCAGCAGTTCAAGTGTCTAATGAAAAAGTTGTAAAAAGTGATTTTTTTTGTCACCCACTTGGGGGGAGGGGTTCGTGTGGTGGGCAGTTTTAGGTCGGATAAGATATTTTTTAGAGGATATTTCATGCTTATTTCACATTGTCAACCACATTAGTGTTAAAACAACACAAAAGTGTTCATTTTTTGAAATTCAATTGGATGCTGGACTTGTGTTGGACAGTAACATTTTAATAAATTTTAAACTTTGCACCCCACACTGTGGTGAGTTGCTAAAGACCGCCTGGCCAGTGTATAGTAGGGGAGGGGTGTTGGCGACACATCCCCAAAATTGTAGATTTATACCCCTCCCACAGGTGGAGGTACGGCACCCGCAGTGAAAGAAATCAGTGGGGGCCGGACCTGTGTGGGACACTAAAAAAGCTGCAAAAATTTTTTGCACTCGGCGACCCACCCTGTAGGGGGTCGCCGCGACCCCTTCAATTCATGCGAAGTAGAGGGGGGTTGCGCCAATATCTACCCCAAGTTTTAGCTTCTGGCGCATCCTAGAACTGTAGATAGGATGGCAGATGTAAAATAAAAAATTGGGGGCCGGACTCGATCGGGAAGGTGTTTAGAAATAATTTGGGCAGCCTTGTCTGTCAAAGTGGCCAAAGTTACATCCATATGCGAGTTTCTTCAGAACATTTCACTTTATAATGTCACTTTAGTAATGAACGTGTTCTTTAAAAGCATGTATTCTTTTGCAGTTGATGTTCACCGGGATTGATTTCATTGCATAAATAATAGAATTTTATTCTCACTTACAGTTTTTTGCAACTAATTGCACCTCATTCATAAAATATATTGATCATGCATTTCATAAAATTTTCTTATGAAAGAATTACTACTTTCCTCAGGTACCTCACTGTAAGTCTGGTGAAAAAATGACCTCCCTGTGGTGTGGATCATTCAAGGATGTACAGTACTCAAAAAAACATTCTTTGCGTGTATGCAACTCAACCTATTTCATTTTGTAATATTCTTTTGTGAAAGTGCATGATGCATAAGTATCCAGCTCATGTGTTATCAACTAATACATAAGTAAATTTGCATACTTTGCTGAGTATATACCAAAATGACTAAGATTTTTCTCGGTTTGAACATAGTGTAGTGATTTGGGTTGGCAAAATCAATAAAAATAAAATGGAAAATTAAAGAATAAAATAAAATGGAAAATTTCAACAAAAAAAATAAAAATTGTATGCAATTTTGAATTTTTGTACAATTATAGTAAAATTGTATAAAAACTAGAAAAAAATTGTACAATTTTGATAAAATTGTAGCAAAATTTGTTGTTTTACATAATTACTATTATTTGTATTTCCCAATATTTGCTGAAAGTCCCAACTTTTCACACCTTTTCATATATTTTCACCTTCAAAACCACTAGTTCATGTGTTTGATTGCCTATTTTCAGCTATTTATTGTACTATAGTGACTATATACCTATTTTTTGCTATTTTCCATATACTGTTAGCAGGTTTTTTACTTTTAGCTAGGTACTTTTCCACCATTTTCTGCTGTCTATACCTTGAAAAACATGATATATTGAACCCTAAGAACACCCTCCCTCACTCCCAAATTGTTTTAATTATCTATCCCTCTAGAGGAGCGATTTTCTATCCAACCCCACAGAGTGTAAAAAATGAAAGATACCTCTATCGCAAGACTAGGGTCAAATTTTCTCTTTTGTATTCATTTGCATGCATTGAGCATACACACTGTTTTATGCGGCCTTGCATGCAAGATTCTGACTTTTTGTAAGGCCCCGTTTACACGGATTTTTTGTGACGATTCGACAACACTAAAAAGTTCAAAAAGTTAAGTAAAAAAGTTCCATATTTATGACAAAAAGTGGTCAATTATACACCCTACCTAGGCGAACATGCATGTCAAATTGCACAATCGTGCTTGTAGCTCAAGAGTTAAAGGCGTTTGAAAACTTTTGCAGTTGTCGGACAGTTGTCGGACAACTTCCGACAGCATGCGACAATAGCAAAATGTTTCCGAATGTATATAACTGTGCATTACAAGCACAATTCTGCAATTTTGCATGCGCATTCGCCTAGGTAGATAGTAAAGTTGACCACTTTTTATCATGAATATGGAACCTTTTTACTAAATTTATTGAACGTTTTATTGTTGACGAGTCGTCACAAAAAATCCGTGTAAACGGTGTCTAAAGTTTTTGTAAAAAAATTGTGAAATGGTTTATTTTACAAATGAAATTTCAGCATATAATAAAATAAAATGAAACATGAAGAAAATAAAAATAAAATACGATGTTTATACAACTTGAGTAAAAATAATTTTACTAAAAACAACCCTGGTACCTGGTAGCAGAGTTGCGAAAGTGTATTTACACTTACCCGAAATACCCGGGTAAATGGGTATTTATATTTACACTTACACTTACACTTTTAAAAAATACCCTTACACTTTTTTTACACTTTCCCACCAAATTACCCGGGTAAAAAATTGTAAAAAGAATTTCACGCGGGCCAGTTTTACACTTTTGAAAAAGTGTAAAACTACAAAAAAGAAACTGAATGTGTGTTAAAAAAAACAACTGCACGTGCACATATTTAGCTCATTGAAAACAGCGATAGAAATAGAAATTGTGTTGAAATATGGGCGTGTCGTCAAAATTTTGGGTCGATAATCGTGGCGTTTTCCCACAAATTATTGTCTGTGCCCCTTACTTCAGCCGCTGTAGACTTATTTAGTCACGCTGGGCTTGTGAAAATGGGGAAAAGGCTCCATTTGGGGTCAGAAACATTGGAACGGGAGTTATTTATCCGGTTTAATTTGAAAGAACTGTAACTTTTGTCAAAGTTCTATTGTCGAGTTACTTCACACCTGTCTGTGTTGAACAGGGGTTCCGTAGGTTTGGACTTCTACAAGGGTTCAGATAGATACTAAATCAGTAGAGCAGAAAGTAGGATAGAAGGCTGAAACATTTTCTGGGGGTTGGGGATCAATAGATAGCTGAGCCTCTGGATCCAGAGCAACTTTTGGGATAAATAGATAGCTGGAGCTTTTTGGGGGGCATACCCCAATCACCCTACGAGACCCCTGGTGTTGAACAAAGTGAATTGTTCCATTGTTTTGTGATGATTGTGTTTGATGAGGATAATATGAAACAATCAATATAAACTATCATTAAATTCATCTAAAAGTGAAAGCAAGTGTGTTGTCACATGTTCAAAGGCAAGAAAATTAAAAATTACAAAAACAAAAAAAATTTTAAAATTTTTACACTTACACTTTTTTTACACTTTCCTAGGTATTTTAAAAATACCTTACACTTACAGTATCCATGCTCAAAATTTGGAAAGTGTATTTACACTTACACTTACACATTCCAAAAATACCGGTATTTTAACAACTCTGCCTGGTAGCAATCAACCAAATTGGGACAGCATATCTTTGAATTTTACTTGATGAATATTTTGCATCAATCTTCATACTGATTTGTACACTATGCATTTAAATGTTTCAGCTGCATCTGGATTTGCCTACAGAATTAGTCCGAACTTCACTGTTACTACACTAACAAACATAGGGGATGCATATGCAAGGTGCACAGTCTGTTCAAAACGTTTTGCCGATAAATATCAAGATCAAAGCTAGATAGAAACTATTTGCCCAGTACAAGTCTTATTTACAGTTTTCAAAGGATCTCGTGTTACAATTTTACCTTGATTAAACTGTGAGCTGAATTTGTATTGTCATCTGGCTGCCAAAAGCATCAATTTGACAATAAAGTGAAGCTGATTTTGCCACTGTAAAAAAATAAAAAGTGAAAATAACCACAGCTGTTGTAACACCATAAAACATTTTTTAAAGAGTCCTTTATGACAGGACATGACTTTTTGACTTTTTGAACAGACCAGGTTTTACCCTGGGATCACACAAATACCTGGCGGGAGGGTGCTGGCATGTGGAGGATTCTTGGATAATACTGCACTTTCAACCTGCTTTGTGTTGGTTTCTCAGTTGCAAATTGAGTAAAACAATTTTAGTTTTTATATTCACATCCCTTCTGTTATAGGTAGATTCATTTTATCTTTTGTTACCAGTGGCAGTTTCTGTTGTTACCAGTGCCAAGACAGACACCGTGGCTGTAAGAGTAGCTTTGATTAAATGATGCAACCACTGCACCAAATTAATTTGTAGGTACCACCTAGAGACAGGATTAACACAATGGGCACCAAGTCTGCTCAGTGGGGTCGCACGACACCATGCTGCTCTATGTTACTATCATCACAGGGTCTACCTGGTAGCTGGATGGAGTGGCCAACCACTAGCAAGTAGGCTGTATGTCATCATGCTGACACAAAATGCCCATACTGCCATTTTACCTTGGTTCTATCTACCATAATGCCTTTGACCCTTGTTGCTAAGGTGACCAGAAAAATAGCTGATGCTTCTGGCACTTTTTACCAAAGTCTCCGTTTTCAACACCATTCATATGAAATTGAGGGCTCTACTTTATAAATATAAATTATATAAAATCTTTAAAAAGGTTTAGCTTTATAAAGCTTTAGAAAGGTTTATAAATTATATGAAATCTAATTATAAAATTTGCTAAGACTTCAAATTAAAAATTGGAAATTTGGGTCCATTTTACAAAATTTCAGCAGATCTTTTGGCCAGAAAAGTAGTTTTACAAATTTACAAATTTAGAGTACTTTTGGGTCTTCATTTCAATTTCTTGGGTGAATTTCATAACTTTTGTCAAAATAAATATAATATTTAGGATATAAATCAAGATGTTGTCCAAGGATACAGAGTGCATGAAGTGGCATTACTGGCATCTTATGTTTGGTTATGTCTTTTTGGATATACAATGGCTGTAACATGAACCCCCTAGAGTTGTTAAAGCATATTTACATTTACCTGAAATACCAGGTATTTTGGGTATTTGTATAGTGTTTACACTGACACTTTCCAAAAATACCACTACACATTCTTTATGCTTTCCTGGCAGCGATACCTGGGTATGGTATTCATAAATAATGCATGTTATCCTTACCCAGGTATTTCTACCAAGAAAGCGTAAAAAAGGTGCAATAGTATTTTTGGAAAGTTTAAGTGTAAATATTACGGTAAATGTAAATATGCTTTCACAACTCTGGGGGATTGATGTCCTTAAAAATGTTTTATCTTTGTGTGAAACTGTAAAATTCAGCAAAACTGGACTAAGCAAAACTGGTCTAGACATAATTCCACTAGTATTGAAAATATATGAATATTGAGAATTTGTTCATACATTAGATCTTCAGAGTGTGTAAATCTTTGGTGTGCTCTTGAACTGGCCAAGGATAAAGCCAATAGCACCAGCTGATCAGACACCATTGTATCTGTATGATTTCATCCTTCAAAAATATAAAAAAGGAAATTATCCACAGGTGTCCAGTCGATTGACATAAACTTGGGAGCATGGGTGGAAGAACCCCCAGTCACTTATGTGAGGTATCACATCAATGGGGCATGCCGTGTCTATCATGACAAACTGTACGTTGCTGGTGGTACTTACTACGATGGGGGCAGAAGGGATCAAGTTGAAGTGTAAGTTTCTTTTACTTAAGTTTAGCAGCAGTTTTCCCAAGATATCAAAATATTTACTATGAGGAAAAAATGTCAGCTTTTAGGGTGTGGTACTGATGTCAGATGGCCATAATTATTCCATAAGTTTTTGCTCTGGAGAGTAGACCAAGGACGTATCCAGGGGGGGGGGGGGCGGGGGAGGCTGCAGCTAATAACCTAGACACACCTAATAACCATTTAACAACAGGATTTTTTCCAATTGCACCACTATCCTGAATTCAGCTTCAATGGATTATCCTGGTCATTGGTTGGCAATTTACCAAGGGCAATATGTTGTGGATCTCTCAGCATCATTGATGACAATTTATATTATGCAGCTGGTCACATCACTGGTCGTAGACAAGAGATTTCCATATACAATGTCACCACGGACATGTGGACAGACATTCCTGATCTAGTCACTACTGCTATTCATCATCACTGTACAATTGAGGCATATGATGATGTTTAGGACATTTTGTGCCTGACTATGCTGAAAATATGCCTGACAGTGAGTGTCCAAGACTCATAAATTAGTGTCAAATGCATTTGTGTTCTTCAGACTGTCATTTTAACTCCATTAACTGTAGTTGATAGTCACCACATTTATAACTAAATTGTTTTGAAAGCTTATTTGTTTCTTCTTGAATTTAAAAAATTATACACTAAGCTGATGTGTGTTGTTCCTTTAAGCAATTGTTGCTTTAGCTGCAATGAGAATGAGTTTGTCCAGCTTTTCTGAAGTATGCATTAATTTGAAATGTTTGAAATTCACCCACTATGCAAAATTTATGTCATGATATTTTGTTGCCTGACTACACATACATATTTTACACTAGTTAAGCACCACAATTTCAAAAATGTCAAACACTCATAATTCAGCTTTGTATGCATTCAAGATAACCGGAATGAGTTATCTTTAATCTGTTTACTGTAGTTGATGGAAATCATATTGATTAACTAAAATGTTTGATGATTTTCAGTTCTTGAAAGATCTGTATTAATATTACACTAATGTGGCTTTTAAGTAGGGTTCGGAGAATATATCGTATCAAAAATCGAATAGCGGATATGGACTCTTTTTTCGTATGAAATATCGAATATCGATATCAAACATTTTGAGAAAATATCGATAATCGATATTGAATATTGACCATTTTCAAATATCGATATCGAATATCGACCATTTTTGAATATCGATATAAAATATCGACCTGTATTGTGTCCCCAAATTAAGGTAATATTTTCACTTTGTGATATTTGTGATTGATGTGATGTGTTTTTATATTTGAGTTGATAAGTAGAAGTTAAGTATTTACAATTTCATTTTGGTTGGAGTCCACATTTCTTGTAGTTGGTTTGGTTTCCTACCTACCAGAAAAGGTGGATATGCTGCTTTTCTTGCGACATGATGTTGTGGGCATGGGTCAGAGCAATGGCAGTCCACACCCAGCCACAAAGTTTGATTTTACTTGGATGACCAGTGTTTACCTTGTTTTTCTTCCATTTTCTCATTTTGGCTGTTGTGAACCTTCTTGTTAAAATCCCCATTTACATTTCAGTATAGAGATGATCAACCATGTTTACAACTACATGAAAATACAATATGCCACTTAAAATATGCCTTGCAGTACCCAAAGCAAATTATCAAAATATCAAAAAAATATTGAAATATTGATATCGAATATTGGGCATTTTTTAATATTGAATATCGATATCGAGGGTTCATATTGTATCGATATCAAATATCGAGTTTCAGGAAAAAATATCGAATATCGATATTGAGTTTCAGAAATTTTTTTCGAATATCGAATATGTATCGATATCGAAAAGTGATATCGTCTGAACCCTACATTTAAGCAATGGCATCGGGTGTCATGTCAGGAGTTTTAAATGCCAAACCTTGTCCAAATGTCCAAATTGAATTTCTCCACCAACCGTAACTTAAAATGTGCACTAAAATTTGCATCCAACAATACATAAAGGAAATGCAAAATGTACTTTTTCTGAGAACTAAATACTGAGAACAACAGCTCACTGCATTCTGAAGTTATTTGAGTTCAAATTTTCTGATTTCTGCATTTTAGTGTCTGACCATATTTTCAAGGGATGGCAGTAGTTAGTGATGGTGTTTTCAAGGGATGGTGTAGTGATGGAATGGCGCCATGGTGTTGGCGCTCTTTAATGGTGCCAAAGGGTGCCAGCGCCATGGCACCATTGGCGCTTGACGCCCCATTCTCTGGTGCCATCTGGCGCCTGGCGCCCTCATTTCGAATGGCGCCCTTGGCGCTTGGCGCCATTTTTGCTTGCACCAATTTGCCACCCAGCGCCATTGTTTTGAATGGTGCCAGAAAAGGCGCCAGGATGCCGCGATGAGAGTTGATTTTTGTCCATTTTTAAGTGCCGTATAGTCGGAATGAAATGATTTTTATGGTATTTAACATTTTACCTATTTTATTTCTTGCTAACATTGGAAGTTTATGTTTATCTTCATCATTTTTATTCCACATAAACTGTAAATCTTCATACTCTTCCACACTGATATTCACATGAGGGCTGTTTTTATCAGTTTTGTGACACTGAAGTGTGAAAACTCAATTTCTGTATGCTAGCATATAATAATGAGTGATCATAAAAATGGATTTGAAATATCACTCTCAATGCATCTTGTCCTCTGACCTATTGTAAACACTTTCCTGACAGACTTACATCAGACATTAAATACATTATTATAGTATAAAATTGAGAAAATTCTGGCAGAATGGAATTTCTGCTTAAAATACTTGCCATTAAAAAGGTGCATCACATGGCAGAAAATAACAAAATTGATCCCCATACACTTTTTTGAATATAGGTACAGGAATTATATAGACAATATTCATGATAAGATGCAGTTTCTTGGATGTGGCAGACATTTTGTCTTTTAAATGCACCAGAAAAATGGTATAAAACACTGCTATTCTACAAATGTCGTCTCTGTTGATACCTGTTGAAATATAGACTTTTATCGTTGGCGCCATTTTGGCACCCCGCACCATTGTTGCTGGTGCCCTTTGGCGCCTGGCGCAATTTTTTTAGATGTTGTCGTGGCACCATTGGCACCTGGCGCCATTTTCTCTGGCGCCCTTTGGTGCCCAGTGCCATTTTTTTGAATGGGGACAAAGGCGCCTGTAGCCCTTGTTTCCTGGTGCTTTTCCATCACTACACTGGCGCACCCACCCAATTGTAATTTATATTTATGCCCATGCAATAATTTCTGTCAAATTTGTCATGCTTGTGCATCTTCATTAACTGAGTGCAAATGCTAAAATTCAATACTAAAGGTCTATTTTTTTGTAATTTTTAGTTTTTTATTTGTATTACTCTGTTTTACTATTTTTCTTTGTGACTATATTTTTGTATAGCATTAGTCCAGTAGAGAAGAGCAATGGGGTGAAATCAACTTTCTGCCACAAGTGACTATAATCCCACCAGGCAGGCAAATTAAATGTTTTCATTAAATTTCATGATGCAAATTTATGTAACTTTTCCTATATAAAATTACATTAATTTTTTTTGACTTTCATAATTTATTTTGATCAAGTGTTACACAGGATGTGAATAATTGATTTATAAATTTGTTCTTGTAAATGTACTGTAAAAGTGTTTTGTATATTACATTCAAACTGCAGTAATTCCCTATTTTCTGTGTCGTTTTTGATTCATAATTCCTCTTTATTCATAATTTATTTCCAATTACTGTAACGCTGCTTTTAAGCAGTGGACACCACCGTTTACCTGTTGTGTAGTGGATAATGGCTTTCTCTTGTACTGAAACCGGTGTATACAACTAAAATACCTAATAAAACTGATAAAACAGTAAAAGATTTTTTTGATTAGACCAATGGCTTTCTACTAACACTTATCATGCTGCATTTGGCTTGTATTTATCTGCATATTTCTGATTAATTGCCTGAACGATGCACGTGCTCCAGCCTGCCTGTATGGACAGCTGTGTGCTTCAGCCAGATGCAATTAGAGCAATGCTGTGCTGCATAGGTTGGTGAATGCTCATCACTTTCTTTGGCCACACTTGATCATATTCCATGGCAAAAATATGCCAAAAGATCATCGAAAATTGAAAATGTGTTCAAAGTTTTGGAACTTTTTGAATATTATTCCACCTACTGTGGAATAGTGATGTTAAAGGCACCGGGAAAAATGGCACCGCACTTCACCGGCACCTTTGCCAACGCATGAAAAGGGCAACTGACACCCTGGGGCACCGGCCAGAAAATGGCACCGCACCGGCACTGGTGCCAGTCGGAAAAAAATGGCACCAGCACCGAATGGCACCGGCGGGTTGCCGGTGCTAGCACCGAAAGGCACCGCACCGGGCTGGAATTTCCGAAGTAAATATCGGGCAGTTTCTCAGTGGAAACACCTTCGGAAGTAGATATTTCCATGAATTTTCCACCGAATTCGATGGTTGAGCACTTAAAATGATCAGAATGATGTGGCGATCACTTTTATAAAGCAATTACAGTGATTACAAATGAAACATAAAATATTTAATACACTACATTGCCCATAGCCACTATTGTCTACTGATCGGAGTCGTTGCTGTTCAGAGAACGGAACTACCGTATTTCCTCGAAATACCCCCCCCCTCGAAATACCCCCCCCAAATTGAGTGTAAAGAGAACGTACATGACAAATACTGCAGTTTGTGTTCTGCGTAGTGCAGAACACACGTTAAAACAATGTCGGAATCATGTTAGAACAGTGTTTATACCATCTACGTACTAATATTAGTCTACAGAACCTTATAATTGGCGGTTTTTGTTGCATTTTTCGACGTCTGCGTACGTTTCAGACGACAATTTCGTACTTGGTTTTCAAAAATTTTCTTGTGAAATAATAACCCCCCCCCCTCGAAATACCCCCCCCCCCTCGTTTAACCCCCCCCTCTCGGGACCACTATGAAACAATCACCCCCCGGGGGGTATTTCGAGGAAATACGGTATCTCTGTCATAAACTGACAACAAATTTTGAACAAAAAAGTAAAACAAATATAAAATATAAAAAGGATTTAAGATTCAACAAAATTTTAGATTCGCTCATCAGGTGCCGGTTCCGCAAGTGGAAAAGTTAAGAGTTAAAATGTCATTTATTGTAGATTGTAAAATCATTTGTCGTTTTACTCAACTCTTAGCACTTAACTTTACTCATAACTTGTAATTTGTCATTTTGCTCAACTCTTAAGTTTTAACTCTTAACTTTTCCACTTGCGGAACTGGCCCCAGATCACGTATCGGGTATAATGGATTTCACAGTAGGTATATTTGAGGAGTTTGGTTCCGTAACCCGTTAAGTGCAAAAGTGAAAAAAATTGAGTTAAGTGCGGATCTGACGTATATATATATATTTCTTTGTGATAGAAAAAATTTTTTCTCAATATCTCATACCGTTCCCGAGATACAGAGATAGCGTTTTTTGAAAAAAATGCAAGTTTGCATCCGAAACCCGTTATCTGCAGCCCAAAATAGGCAAGTTTGCACTCAAAACCCATTATCTACAAAAAAACTATCATTTTTTGCACCCAAAACTCGTTATCTGCAGAGAAAAAAGTTTGCATCCGAAACTCGTTAAGGATTTAGTATGGAGGTGTCAAAATCACCATACAAAAATGGAGTTTGCATCCGAAACTCGTTAAGGAAATCTGTACTGGTTTTTATGAATTTGCATCCGAAACTCGTTATCTGCAGGTGACTTTGCACCCGAAACTCGTTATCTGCAGGTGACTTTGCACCCGAAACTCGTTATCTGCAGGTGACTTTTTATTTGAATAACTCCACTTGTAAACATTTTTATCTAGTGGTGTTAGGGGCACCAAAATAGCGCCAATTCTATGGAGTGGATTTAGGGGCACCAAAATCACGCCATTTTCATGGAGTGGTGCTAGGGGCACCAAAATCATGCCATTTTCATGGAATGGTGCTAGGGGCTCCAAAATAGTGCCATTTTTATGGAGTGGTGCTAGGGGCACCAAAATAGTGCCATTTTCATGGAGTGGTGCTAGGGGTGCCAAAATAGTGCCATTTTTGTTGGAGTGGTGCTAGGGTCACCAAAAACATGCCATTTTCATGGAATGGTGCTAGGGGTGCCAAAATAGTGCCATTTTCATGGAGTGGTGCTAGGGGCACCAAAATAGTGCCATTTTCATGGAGTGGTGCTAGGGGCACCAAAATAGTGCCATTTTCATGGAGTGGTGCTAGGGGCACCAAAATAGTGCCATTTTTATGGAGTGGTGCTAGGGTCACCAAAATCATGCCATTTTCATGGAATGGTGCTAGGGGTGCCAAAATAGTGCCATTTTCATGGAGTGGTGCTAGGGTCACCAAAATCATGCCATTTTCATGGAATGGTGCTAGGGGTGCCAAAATAGTGCCATTTTTATGGAGTGGCATTAGGGGCAGCAAACTAGTGCCATTTTCATGGAGTGGTGCTAGGGGCACCAAAATAGTGCCATTTTCATGGAGTGGTGCTAGGGGCACCAAAATCTTGCTATTTCTATGGAGTGGATTTAGGGGCACCAAAATCACGCTATTTTCATGGAATGGTGCTAGGGGCGCGAAAATAGTGCCATTTTTATGGAGTGGTGCTAGGGGCACCAAAATAGTGTTATTTCTATGGAGTGGATTTAGGGGCACCAAAATCACGCCATTTTCATGGAATGGTGCTGTAATTGGCTGATCGCAGCCAATTGAAGAGATTTTGCTTGGTGGGGGTTTATTGATGATTGAATTTCAACGGCGGCCCTAAACACACTTTAATTAAGGTGTAGGCAAGTGCCAAATACAGCCCAAGTCCAGATAAAGCCAGCGCAGTTTATTATAGCAATTTTGGTTTATCAATTGTAGGAAATTTGGGTGATAGAATAGAAAAACAAAACATCAAATATTTAGGAAAAATATTCATGCGAAAAACGCCAAAACATTGACTGCCAGCCGATTCAAAATATCGGCTGGACATGCATAAGATATGGGGGGGCACCTACAGAAAATGTCACAAACCAAAGGTGCCAAAATGTCTACTACATGGCGCCGAGTACATAGCACATACCTAAATACATAGTGCACGCAAAATGAACACCTAAAAAACCGCCGCGACACAACCGTTCCGCGGCACGAGTACCTAATGCATACATAAATACATAAGCACATAGAAACCATAGGACGGCGCGTGGGGGGGAAAATCTACTCGGGGGCATACACTTACAAGTTGCATTTGAATGCCTACCATAAGAAAACGAATTGAAATATAGAGAAAAAGATGCCTAAAGTGATGGCATAACAGCCCCTCCCATGACAACAGTTACACTACCTACAAAAGAAACACTAGTGGAACTGGAAGTCAGAAAACAGCTTACATAAAGAAGCTATAAAAAATTTCAGCCACACTACACTGAACATAATCTTTGAATTTACCCTAGTTAGGATTTGACCAGTGATTGAATAAAGAACCAGTATTTCTAGAATCACACTCTGATCAGACCTGAGACGAGTTTATCTGTTGTTGCACACAAGATTGAAGTGAAATTACCAGCAGAATACACATTGTAATGAGAAAAAACCTAAAGCGCAAAACAACAATATAACAGCGCAGAACTATACGCTAAAACGGGCGCCACACAGATGAATCTTTGGCGCGGCCAGTGCACAGGTTGAGGGCCATGCTCTGATCGGTAATCTCATGCACTTCCACAGTAGGCTCGCTCGACTTAGCCACCGAATCAGGCAGTGGCTTCTTGGCAGGTGGAGATGCGCGTGCAGGCTCGGGGTCGGAATCGGGCTCAGAGATGGGCTCGGACCCCGGCACGACAACGGGCTCGGACACGACCACGGTGGCGGGCTCGGACACGGGCACGATAGCGGGCCCGGACACGACAGGAGGCTTGGTGACAGTAGGTGGGAAAGACAGGCCATGCAGGCAATCCAGCTCGAAATAGTCCCCTCCAGAGGGGCACGAAAAGCTGCGGGCCATCTTCTGCTGAATAGTGCGCACGCGTAGGGATGGTGGGCCTGTATCAGGGCCGACGGAATGAGGGGCGGCCTTGGCAAATGCGCGGTGCTCGATGGACCAATCGCGGATGAGGCCTCCATGTTCTTCAAATCTTCATACTCGACTTGGCGCTGAGTGTGAGCAGATTCTAATTTAGAGTAGCGGTCAGTGCTCAGGCGCAGTTGCTCCTTTAGGGATGCAATTTTCTTCTGGTAGTCAGCAGCCATAACTTTGCTTTCGGCTTGGGACGTAGTATACCGATTCTTGTAATCATTTCGCTCGGTATTCAGGCGCGTGATCTCCTCGATTTTCACAGCATACTGAGATAGCAGATCGCGCTCCTTGTGCAGAGTGAGATCATCGACGGTGCGCTGCCAATGATCAACGGCTTGATAGAGCAGATGGGTGCGGTGCCGCTCATCGAGAATATTGCGAATGTAGCGGACATCGAATAGTAGCTGGCGCTCGGGAACCTGACCACTAACGGCGGCCATAGCAGCAGAATAAGCCTCGGAAGCCGGCGTGGTAGCAGTGATAGTAGGCTGCGGCGGCGGCACATAGACCGGGCGGGAAGGCTGCTTGGAACCAGGCGCGGGCTGACTAGCGGGCGGCGTAGGCGGGCGATAGAGCTCCTCAGCTACAGCGCGGGCTGACAGGGAGGCAGACGAATGCCTCGCAGGAAGAACCGGGTCATTATCAATGGGGACCCGATCCTTGTGGTGGATGTTGTCGTAGCGGCGCTTGCCAAAGATATGGCGCTGTTCGTCCCGATCCTTGTGATTGACGCCTTTGCGGATAGGAGACACATCGTCCAAGCGCGGTGGAGGGCGACGGTCAGTGGCCCCAGTGCGCCTTGCAGGATCACGGTCCTGAGGCACGCGATTAGAATTGTGTTTAGCAGTGGGTTCATTTTGCGAGTGCATGAGAGAATTGGAGTGTTGACCAACCGCACGCCAGAAACCAGAACGAGAGCGGCTCTCAGCCGCCAAATCGCGTCGGTGCCTCGATGGTGACCAACTATGCTGATGCTGGGGCTGGTCGTGATCGCCCACGTGCCAGACGGAGTCGTCGCTGCCCGCGCGAACAGGCTGGCGGGCCAATCTCTCACGGAAATCGTCCATACTGCCAGAATAAAGAGACCCCCTATTAGAGGAGGGGGCCTTATCACCCTTTTTAGATTTGCCGGATTTGCTCATGACGTGATTTTGGATAGTGGATTTTAATAATAATAAATTGGTAGGCACTCTGCGAATTTGGGTGCCAGTGTCGATTAGGGCGACAGATTTGTCTATTCCGACCACCTCGAATGGGCCGGAGTAAAGTGGTTCAATTTTCTTATCAACCGAAATGCCAAAGTTTTTACGGAGATAAACCAAATCGCCAATTTTTAGAGTGCGGCCAGCGTGTTTGTCAAATGCAGCTTTGTAGCGGACTTGGGCTCGCTTAAGGCACTCGCGCGCTTTACGCCAGAGATGTACGTGCTTGCCAGAAGTTTGGTGGGCACGATCTCGCACAATGGTAGCCACGCTATGCAGCGTTTTTGCAAATTTGGTTTTATAGGTGGTTTTAGTTTTGTTAACAGCAGGGCGCTGAACTGGCCCATCGTCATCGCTGTCACTATCCCCACTTTCAGCTTGCAGATTAGGATCGACTGTTGCAGGGTCAGCCAATTTTTTCTTAGAATTTTCAAGCAATGCTTCCCCAGCCCCTCCCAAGAACGATGGCACGTAACCAAACAGTAGCTCAAAGGGAGGGTGCGCGACATCATGATTATAAGCCACATTCATTCTAAATGCAACTTCGGGCAATGCAATGGGCCAATTAGAGGAGTTGCTGTTGTGCGCCGACCACTGGCGCACCAACTGCTCGACACTGCGGATAGCGCGTTCAGCTAGACCATTTGCACGTGAATGATACGGGGTCGTTTTCCGATGGGTAAAACCCCACTTGTCAGCAAGAGCAGCTAAGTCCTGATTTGCAAACTCAGGCCCATTATCGCTGATCAACGTCGTGGGAGACCCGAAACGGTGAATGACTTCCCGCTCCAGTGCAGCACATACACTTTTCCCATTGGCGCTCCGCAATGGAGCCAGGGCGACAGCACGCGTCATGTAATCCACAATAACCAAGATGTGACGATAGCCATTGAAATTAGGCATTGGAGTTGTGTCGGCAGCAATCTTAGCAAAAGGCCGGGTGCCCGGGGTCACGGGGAATAACGGGCTCACACAAGTGCGCTGGGCATCCTTGGTAAGTCGACAGACTTCACACTGGGCAACGTATGCCTGGACATCATGGTGAATTTGCGGCCAATGTCCAGCAGTGTAAAGTTGACGCAGGGTACGTTCCACACCGCCGTGGGCGCCAGTCAGCCCCGAATGGGCCAACTGGATGAACTGCTGTCGCAATGCAGCAGGCACGAATGGCACAAAACCACGGGGGCAATTTGTGTACAAGACACCCTTGCGTTTGACAAATTGGGCTTTGTTGATTTGGCCCGTGTCAAGTGCAGTTAGAATTTTTTGCGATTCAGGATCAGTAGATTGTGCCTTGGCCCAGTTGAAAGGGCTCGTATTTGACACATGAGGACAAATTTTGTCAAGAGGCAGTTTGATGGCTTCACTGGCCCGTTCAAATGCAGCAGAGTCAATGTCGTCAACTGGCGCACGACTTAGCGCATCGGCAACAACATTCTGCTCACCGGGCACATATTCAATCTCCAAATTTTGCAGGGAAAGGCGCATGGCCCAACGCTGGGTCCAGCGCTCAATTTTCCCTTTGGAGGGTTTAGTGAGTGCATTCACCAAAGCCTTGTGGTCAGTGCGAACTTTGACATGGCCACCATCGATATAACTGCCGAGTCGATCAAGGGCCCAGGTCACGGCGAGGGCTTCCTTTTCAATCACCGACCAATTTTTATGAGTAGTCGGCAGGCACTTGGACACGAAAGCAACAGGGCGCAAATTGCCCTGACCGTCCTCTTGCATTAGGACAGCACCCAAACCGATGTCTGATGCGTCGCTGTAGAGGTAAAACGGCTTGTCGCGGTCCACGTGCACCAGAAGAGGGGCGGTACTTAGCCTCTGCTTCAATACGTCGTAGGCCTGCTGGGCAACAGCAGGCCATTCCGAAAATGAAGGGATTGGGTCAGCGCCTTTCGCAGTATATGTCCCTTTACATAGAGCATGCAATGGAGATTGATAGCGGTGGAAGCCGGGAATGTGGGCGCTAAAGTAGCCCACTTGGCCTAGGAACCGTCGCAGCTCTTGTTTAGTAGTTGGCACGGGCTGTTCCAGAATCGCAGCTACATTACTTTGCTTCGGAGCGATGCCACGGGTGCTGACCTCGAATCCGAGAAATTGCACCTTTTCTTTGAAAAAATGGCATTTCTCCGGCTTGAGCCGAATCCCGGCCCACTGGAGGCGCGCAAAGAATTGTGCCAAATGCATGCAATGCTCCTTAGGGCTATCGCTGGCCACCAGTGCGTCATCGATGTATGCAAAAAAATTAGGTCTCTCGGGCTCTTGATTCAGTCCGGTGAGCACACAATCCATGAGCCGTTGGAAACTGGCGCCAGAGTTGACCAAACCCAGAGGCATGCGCTTGAAGCTATACTGGCCCCGGCTGCACACGAAAGTCACCATGTTGCGTGTGTCCGGGTCAGTGATGGCCACATTATAGTAGCCGAAGCTGGCATCCATAACCGAAAATAGAGATCAGCCCGATAGCTGCAATAGCATGTCGGTGATGCGCGGCAAAGGATATGCATCCCGCACAGTAACTTCATTTAGTCGGCGGAAATCGATGCATAGACGGTAGTCGTCCTTTCCCTTGGGCACTATGACAACAGGGAAAGCCCATGGCGATGAAGAGGGCTCAATGAGGCCCCGCTGAATCATCTCTTCCACTGTGCGCCACATGAAAGCGCGCTTAGGTGGAGTTTCGAATCTCACGGCGCACTTGACGGGCTGCGCGTCCGGAACCAGCGAAATCTTATGGTCCAGAATATGCGTTTTCCCAATATCATATTCAGACAGGCTGAATAGGCCTGACTGGTGCGCCAAAAGTTTTCGAAAATTTTCCCTGAATTTGGCCGGTAGGGCTTCGAAGCCGTCGCTTGGCAAGCGAGCCCAAACTTCACGGACATATGCTTCCTGCTCACTAGTGAGTGGCAGTGACAAGTCTGGAAGTTTGGCCAGATCGGGCGGAGAGGGCAGAGAAACGGCCTTGTTCACCGACGGCGGCTCGCTTTCAACCAGTATTTTGTTGGCCGTGAAAATTTCGGCCACCGGTGTATCAGCTCGGAGTCGCACATCGTCGCCAGACTGATTTGTCAAGCATAGTGGGAATGAAGGCTCGTCTAGAATAGCCCGTTCGGTATGCAATGCAGTATCGCACACCAGACCCGGCGAAAATTCAACCAAGTCATTTGAATCGGAATCACGGTAGCGGCTGTCGATAATGTAGGCCACCTTACCGCAACCAAGGTCGCCCTCCAGAGGAACGCCCTTGTCAGCAGCAGCCAAAATTTGTCGCTGGCAACCTGCCGGAATGCACACATCAGCCACTGAGCGTACCGGGATAGACCGCCTAGCCTGAGGCAATGGGCTTGCGAAAGTGCCCATGGCGACCGGTACATAATTTTGCTCCAAGCGCTGGTGTTCCGCAATAGAAGTGCGGTTCATTTTCAATGGGCCATAAAGAGCTTCATGGCCAAACAGCAATGGGTCGGATGATGGCCGGCAGAATTCTTTCAATTTAACTACCGCTGTGACTTTTGCGGATTGACGCCGATTGTCGGGCGTGGTGTGCTGCAGATGCATATCATACAATGCTAGGTGCTGGCTGGGAATTGGTTCACCCGTCGTGCCTAAATGCGGATATGGGTAGGGCCGGTACTTGGCCTTTTCTGCCGATATGTCCCGTTTTGCCGTATTCCACGCGTTCTCCAAAAGGCGCTCCTCAATCACAATACCAACATCGCACCCGCTGTCGAGTAGGCCGGTTAGTGTACAGCCCATGAATTTGACTTTAGCGACTGCCCGATTACAGAATTCGTTGTCAGCCCGTTGGGCGGCAACTGGGCGGGCAGACTCACTATGTGGAAACCACGAGTCCAACTGCTCAGAGTCAGAGGTTGGTTCCGAGGCTTGTGCAGGCGGAGCAGTAGTCCTGGCTTTCGGATTCCGTTTGCCACTTCTGCTGGATTTAGCGCTCGGGGTCGACCATTTGTTCATATTCAAGTTTAGTTTCTTGCACTCAGCTAGCATATTTCGCTTTGCATCCTCCTGAGATTTGTTAGCCCTTTCGAGGTTAGCTTTGACCTTTTCAGCTTGGTCAGCCCGGTAGGCAGGAGAAGCGGGGTTCAAAAAGCATTTTGCCGGCTCGTGCGGCATGGGAGCACGATGCAAAAAATAGGTGCACCATGGACCCTGGTGTGTCGTCGGGTCAAATTTAGACTGCCTATCCCAGCTGCCCTTCTGACCATCTGATCTGCCCGAGGCATTTTGCGATGCAGCTGCAGCCGATGGAGCGTTGCCCCACCCGGCATTTCCACCCCGCGACGGCTTTGGTTTCCGATCAGCATTACGTTGTTCGTTCTGCTCGGCACGGAAATGTAAATTTTCCTCGCGCGATATGTCGAGGCGACCAACGACATCAGCCAGTCGATACCGACCTTCACGCCATTCATCGCGCCACCGACACCAAAGCGACATCGGCAGTATACTGCCAATTTCGAGGAATAATTTATCCCCAATCATTTTTTCACGCTGTGAGTCGTCAATCTGCTCGCTGATGTAGTGGAATGAATTGCACAACTTGTTGTACAGGGAGACCACGGTGTCAGATTTGTTAGCAGAAATTCTGTACCACTCAGCTACCGAATGCGCTTTGCGGTCCACACGATACACACATGCCAACTGGTCCAAAACGTAAAGTATAGAATTGCGTTTGTCAAGGCGGATAGAAGTGTAATGTGCCTGCGCACTGCTTTCAGGCACTGTTGGAAGACATTGGTCCAAAACAAGTGTTGGTATGCCGGCGGGACATTCAGAGCCTGCAGCGCCACATTGTGAAGCCAAAATTTAAACGGCCCCGACGGCGCGCTTGAATCCCCATTGAACGGCGTTTGTTTGCTGGCTACGTTGGCCACATGGCCACCACCCATGCGATCATGAGACGACATTTGTCCCAGGGTATCCACGAGTGACGGAAAACCATCGGCCGGTACCATGACGTATTGGTCGATGTAGGCAGCGATTTGACCAATCAAACCGCCAGGTGACGAAGAGACAGCTTGCAATCTAGCTTCGGTGGAATCAATTAGCTGGTCCGTGGAAGCAGAAGGGGTCGCCGATGAACAGCGATTGATTGTGCCAGGTGCCAGTACCAATTGCAAATTTGCAGGCGCATTTTGAACCGGTGCCATGTGCGCCGGCACTGATTGTGAAGTCAATTGCTGGACGAATGTCGGATTGCTGGATAGCAGCTGCTGGAGAACAGGCAAAAGGTTGTCCACAGTCAGCGCCGCAGCCGGTTGGGCGGCCGCAACGCCTTGAGGCGGCGTGGGGTCGTTCCCAATGCCAACGGGCGGTACTTGATCTTCGAGGTCAAGCACCAATTCCAATGTAGTATTTGGGTCAGTGAAATACAGGTCCATGCACCGCCATACATGCCGAACAAGTGGCACGGTTCCCAGGCGGGGCGGATCACTAATCGTAGGCCAATCATCGCCATCAATTCGAAACTGCAAGAGCACATTGAGCAAACGCAGCAATTTTTGCCGTTCAGTGCGCTCCACCCACAATTCGACGACCGGCTCCAGTTCCGCTCGCGTATATTGCGACATGTCGGAAAATGTGAGAAGTCACGAAATCTGCACAGGCACAATTCACGTGCAAAGACGGTGCAGGAGTGACTAAACACAACTGGAGTTTCGATGAGGCATGTAGGTGCCAAAAATGACCCAAAATCGATGTGAATGCAAGCACGTGCAGCAATTGGCACCGTGCCAAAATTCCACACCGCGCAGCAACCTGCACAAATGGCGCCCCAGTGGCGCCTTCGGACCGCGTGTGGGCGTGCAGCACCAGAAAAATGAAAACACGGCGCGGCACCCAACAGAAACAGGGCCCAGCGCCCTATCGATCAACTCTACCTGGCCCCAGTGGCCAGGTAGATCAAAAAAACGTTGTCGCTGGCCCCAGTGGCTCAGCGACAAAAAAACGATTTTCTTCCGGTCAGCCCCAGTGGCTGATCGGATCGACGATGGCGTTCCGCTGGCCCCAGTGGCACAGCGGAAAAACGACGGTTCGGTCAGCCCCAGTGGCTGATCGAGTCAAAAAACCGGCGCGAAGCGTCGCCGCAACGTCGCTAGCCCCAGTGGCAAAGCGACGCGAAAACGGTGGGTTCCGGTCAGCCCCAGTGGCTGATCGGAGCCGGAAAACGTCGCGGCCGGGTGCCGCGAGTTGTCGCGATGTCGCGGGCCCCAGTGGCACCGCGACGCGAAATTTGACGCGATATCGATCAGCCCCAGTGGCTGATCGAAGTGGAGATTAGCGCGGCGAACGTGCCGCGATGACCAGGCGGACTGCAGGAGGCCTGGGGTCGAATTTGGGAGCTAAATAAATAGCTCCCAGTACGATCACCATGTAATTGGCTGATCGCAGCCAATTGAAGAGATTTTGCTTGGTGGGGGTTTATTGATGATTGAATTTCAACGGCGGCCCTAAACACACTTTAATTAAGGTGTAGGCAAGTGCCAAATACAGCCCAAGTCCAGATAAAGCCAGCGCAGTTTATTATAGCGATTTTGGTTTATCAATTGTAGGAAATTTGGGCGATAGAATAGAAAAACAAAACATCAAATATTTAGGAAAAATATTCATGCGAAAAACGCCAAAACATTGACTGCCAGCCGATTCAAAATATCGGCTGGACATGCATAAGATATGGGGGGGCACCTACAGAAAATGTCACAAACCAAAGGCGCCAAAATGTCTACTACATGGCGCCGAGTACATAGCACATACCTAAATACATAGTGCACGCAAAATGAACACCTAAAAAACCGCCGCGACACAACCGTTCCGCGGCGCGAGTACCTAATGCATACATAAATACATAAGCACATAGAAACCATAGGACGGCGCGTGGGGGGGAAAATCTACTCGGGGGCATACACTTACAAGTTGCATTTGAATGCCTACCATAAGAAAACGAATTGAAATATAGAGAAAAAGATGCCTAAAGTGATGGCATAACAGTGCTAGGGGCGCCAAAATAGTGCCATTTTTATGGAGTGGTGCTAGGGTCACCAAAATCATGCCATTTTCATGGAATGGTGCTAGGGGTGCCAAAATAGTGCCATTTTTATGGAGTGGCATTAGGGGCAGCAAACTAGTGCCATTTTCATGGAGTGGTGCTAGGGGCACCAAAATCTTGCTATTTCTATGGAGTGGATTTAGGGGCACCAAAATCACGCCATTTTCATGGAATGGTGCTAGGGGCGCGAAAATAGTGCCATTTTTATGGAGTGGTGCTAGGGGCACCAAAATAGTGTTATTTCTATGGAGTGGATTTAGGGGCACCAAAATCACGCCATTTTCATGGAATGGTGCTAGGGGCGCCAAAATAGTGCCATTTTTATGGAGTGGTGCTAGGGTCACCAAAATCATGCCATTTTCATGGAATGGTGCTAGGGGTGCCAAAATAGTGCCATTTTTATGGAGTGGCATTAGGGGCAGCAAACTAGTGCCATTTTCATGGAGTGGTGCTAGGGGCACCAAAATAGTGCCATTTTCATGGAGTGGTGCTAGGGGCACAAAAATAGTGCCATT
Organism: Sphaerolaimus hirsutus; assembly: GCA_964036195.1. NCBI lineage: Eukaryota > Metazoa > Nematoda > Chromadorea > Monhysterida > Sphaerolaimidae > Sphaerolaimus > Sphaerolaimus hirsutus. The sequence continues at coordinate 8,116,328 of OZ038451.1, forward strand.
TTTATGGAGTGGTGCTAGGGGCACCAAAATAGTGTTATTTCTATGGAGTGGATTTAGGGGCACCAAAATCACGCCATTTTCATGGAATGGTGCTAGGGGCGCCAAAATAGTGCCATTTTTATGGAGTGGTGCTAGGGTCACCAAAATCATGCCATTTTCATGGAATGGTGCTAGGGGTGCCAAAATAGTGCCATTTTTATGGAGTGGCATTAGGGGCAGCAAACTAGTGCCATTTTCATGGAGTGGTGCTAGGGGCACCAAAATAGTGCCATTTTCATGGAGTGGTGCTAGGGGCACAAAAATAGTGCCATTTTCATGGAGTGGTGCTAGGGGCACCAAAATCTTGCTATTTCTATGGAGTGGATTTAGGGGCACCAAAATCACGCCATTTTCATGGAATGGTGCTAGGGGCACCAAAACAGTGCCATTTTCATGGAGTGGTGCTAGGGGCACCAAAATCTTGCTATTTCTATGGAGTTGATTTAGGGGCACCAAAATCACGCCATTTTCATGGAATGGTGCTAGGGGCGCCAAAATAGTGCCCTTTTTATGGAGTGGTGCTAGGGTCACCAAAATCATGCCATTTTCATGGAATGGTGCTAGGGGTGCCAAAATAGTGCCATTTTTATGGAGTGGCATTAGGGGCAGCAAACTAGTGCCATTTTCATGGAGTGGTGCTAGGGGTACCAAAATAGTGCCATTTTCATGGAGTGGTGCTAGGGGCACCAAAATAGTGCCATTTTCATGGAGTGGTGCTAGGGGCACCAAAATAGTGCCATTTTCATGGAGTGGTGCTAGGGGCACAAAAATAGTGCCATTTTTATGGAGTGGTGCTAGGGGCACCAAAATAGTGTTATTTCTATGGAGTGGATTTAGGGGCACCAAAATCACGCCATTTTCATGGAATGGTGCTAGGGGCGCCAAAATAGTGCCATTTTTATGGAGTGGTGCTAGGGTCACCAAAATCATGCCATTTTCATGGAATGGTGCTAGGGGTGCCAAAATAGTGCCATTTTTATGGAGTGGCATTAGGGGCAGCAAACTAGTGCCATTTTCATGGAGTGGTGCTAGGGGCACCAAAATAGTGCCATTTTCATGGAGTGGTGCTAGGGGCACAAAAATAGTGCCATTTTCATGGAGTGGTGCTAGGGGCACCAAAATCTTGCTATTTCTATGGAGTGGATTTAGGGGCACCAAAATCACGCCATTTTCATGGAATGGTGCTAGGGGCACCAAAACAGTGCCATTTTCATGGAGTGGTGCTAGGGGCACCAAAATCTTGCTATTTCTATGGAGTGGATTTAGGGGCACCAAAATCACGCCATTTTCATGGAATGGTGCTAGGGGCGCCAAAATAGTGCCCTTTTTATGGAGTGGTGCTAGGGTCACCAAAATCATGCCATTTTCATGGAATGGTGCTAGGGGTGCCAAAATAGTGCCATTTTTATGGAGTGGCATTAGGGGCAGCAAACTAGTGCCATTTTCATGGAGTGGTGCTAGGGGTACCAAAATAGTGCCATTTTCATGGAGTGGTGCTAGGGGCACCAAAATAGTGCTATTTTTATGGAGTGGCATTAGGGGCACCAAAATAGTGCCATTTTCATGGAATGGTGCTAGGGGCACCAAAATAGTGCCATTTTTATGGAGTGGTGCTAGGGGCACCAAAATAGTGTTATTTTTATGGAGTGGCATTAGGGGCACCAAAATAGTGCCATTTTCATGGAGTGGTGCTAGGGGCACCAAAACAGTGCCATTTTTATGGAGTGGTGCTAGGGGCACCAAAATCTCGCCATTTCTATGGAGTGGATTTAGGGGCACCAAAATCACGCCATTTTCATGGAGTGGTGCTAGGGGCACCAAAATAGTGCCATTTTTATGGAGTGGCATTAGGGGCACCAAAATAGTGCCATTTTCATGGAATGGTACTAGGGGCGCCAAAATAGTGCCATTTTCATGGAGTGGTGCTAGGGGCACCAAAATAGTGCCATTTTCATGGCTTGGTGCTAGGGGCACCAAAATAGTGCCATTTTCATGGAGTGGTGCTAGGGTCACCAAAATCATGCCATTTTCATGGAATAGTGCTAGGGGTGCCAAAATAGTGCCATTTTTATGGAGTGGCATTAGGGGCAGCAAAATAGTGCCATTTTCATGGAGTGGTGCTAGGGGCACCAAAATAGTGCCATTTTCATGGAGTGGTGCTAGGGGCACCAAAATAGTGCCATTTTTATGGAGTGGTGCTAGGGGCACCAAAATAGTGCCATTTTCATGGAATGGTGCTAGGGGCACCAAAATAGTGCCATTTTCATGGAATGGTGCTAGGGGCGCCAAAATAGTGTTATTTCTATGGAGTGGATTTAGGGGCAGCAAACTAGTGCCATTTTCATGGAGTGGTGCTAGGGGCACCAAAATAGTGCCATTTTCATGGAGTGGTGCTAGGGGCACAAAAATAGTGCCATTTTTATGGAGTGGTGCTAGGGGCACCAAAATAGTGTTATTTCTATGGAGTGGATTTAGGGGCACCAAAATCACGCCATTTTCATGGAATGGTGCTAGGGGCGCCAAAATAGTGCCATTTTTATGGAGTGGTGCTAGGGTCACCAAAATCATGCCATTTTCATGGAATGGTGCTAGGGGTGCCAAAATAGTGCCATTTTTATGGAGTGGCATTAGGGGCAGCAAACTAGTGCCATTTTCATGGAGTGGTGCTAGGGGCACCAAAATAGTGCCATTTTCATGGAGTGGTGCTAGGGGCACAAAAATAGTGCCATTTTCATGGAGTGGTGCTAGGGGCACCAAAATCTTGCTATTTCTATGGAGTGGATTTAGGGGCACCAAAATCACGCCATTTTCATGGAATGGTGCTAGGGGCACCAAAACAGTGCCATTTTCATGGAGTGGTGCTAGGGGCACCAAAATCTTGCTATTTCTATGGAGTGGATTTAGGGGCACCAAAATCACGCCATTTTCATGGAATGGTGCTAGGGGCGCCAAAATAGTGCCCTTTTTATGGAGTGGTGCTAGGGTCACCAAAATCATGCCATTTTCATGGAATGGTGCTAGGGGTGCCAAAATAGTGCCATTTTTATGGAGTGGCATTAGGGGCAGCAAACTAGTGCCATTTTCATGGAGTGGTGCTAGGGGTACCAAAATAGTGCCATTTTCATGGAGTGGTGCTAGGGGCACCAAAATAGTGCCATTTTCATGGAGTGGTGCTAGGGGCACCAAAATAGTGCCATTTTCATGGAGTGGTGCTAGGGGCACAAAAATAGTGCCATTTTTATGGAGTGGTGCTAGGGGCACCAAAATAGTGTTATTTCTATGGAGTGGATTTAGGGGCACCAAAATCACGCCATTTTCATGGAATGGTGCTAGGGGCGCCAAAATAGTGCCATTTTTATGGAGTGGTGCTAGGGTCACCAAAATCATGCCATTTTCATGGAATGGTGCTAGGGGCACCAAAATCACGCCATTTTCATGGAGTGGTGCTAGGGGCACCAAAATAGTGCCATTTTTATGGAGTGGCATTAGGGGCACCAAAATAGTGCCATTTTCATGGAATGGTACTAGGGGCGCCAAAATAGTGCCATTTTCATGGAGTGGTGCTAGGGGCACCAAAATAGTGCCATTTTCATGGCTTGGTGCTAGGGGCACCAAAATAGTGCCATTTTCATGGAGTGGTGCTAGGGTCACCAAAATCATGCCATTTTCATGGAATAGTGCTAGGGGTGCCAAAATAGTGCCATTTTTATGGAGTGGCATTAGGGGCAGCAAAATAGTGCCATTTTCATGGAGTGGTGCTAGGGGCACCAAAATAGTGCCATTTTCATGGAGTGGTGCTAGGGGCACCAAAATAGTGCCATTTTTATGGAGTGGTGCTAGGGGCACCAAAATAGTGCCATTTTCATGGAATGGTGCTAGGGGCACCAAAATAGTGCCATTTTCATGGAATGGTGCTAGGGGCGCCAAAATAGTGCCATTTTTATGGAGTGGCATTAGGGACATGAAAATTGTGCTATTGTCATGGAATGGTGCTAGGGGCAGCAAAATAGTGCCATTTTTATGGAGTGGTGCTAGGGGCACCAAATTAGTGCCATTTTCATGGAGTGGTGCTAGGGGCACCAAAATAGTGCCATTTTCATGGAGTGGTGCTAGGGGTGCCAAAATAGTGCCATTTTTGTTGGAGTGGTGCTAGGGTCACCAACATCATGCCATTTTCATGGAATGGTGCTAGGGGTGCCAAAATAGTGCCATTTTTATGGAGTGGCATTAGGGGCAGCAAAATAGTGCCATTTTCATGGAGTGGTGCTAGGGGCACCAAAATAGTGCCATTTTCATGGAGTGGTGCTAGGGGCACCAAAATAGTGCCATTTTTATGGAGTGGTGCTAGGGGCACCAAAATAGTGCCATTTTCATGGAATGGTGCTAGGGGCACCAAAATAGTGCCATTTTCATGGAATGGTGCTAGGGGCGCCAAAATAGTGCCATTTTTATGGAGTGGCATTAGGGACATGAAAATTGTGCTATTGTCATGGAATGTTGCTACAGATACCAAAGTTGTGGCATTCATGTGGAATGGTGCCATACTTATGAAATGGTGCTATAGACTCTGTAATTGCCAATTCTCATTTGCAAAACAATGTTTTTTTGTTCATTTGCATGTTTACATGTGATTAAAATGTTAAAAGTTTACCAGATCCAAAATTTGCATTTTTGCATTGGTGTCACCCATAAAAATCCCATTTCCAGACTCAGAAAAATCACTGTAAAATGACTAATTCCCTGTGAAATGTCAAAAAGAAATATAAAAGATTCTGTAAAATGACAAAAATCACAAATAACATTGAAAATGATTAAAAAACAGTAAAATAAAATAAAATAAAAAAGTAAAATGACCAAATCCAAGAAGGCATGTAGAAAATGGATTATAGACATTTTGCCAGATCATAATAATCCATGTGTGTTGCAATGTGTAGTCATAGAAGTAGTATATTCCATTACATTTGCATTACTCACAGTTTGTTGTTTGTTCTTTATGTTTAGACAAACTGTAAACAACATTCTGTTTTAGGTGATTTTCAGTCATTTTTGATTTCTGTTTCGTTTATGCTTTTTTCACCCACTGTGATGCAAGCCTTACCTGACATAAAGCACAATTTTAAAAATTGAATGCATCAACATTCCGCACGCAGAAGAGGTATGACAATGGCTAAGGATGACCAGTACTTTTTAAGGTTTTTTTAAACAACATTTCTTTAAGAAACACACATCAAAACCATTTTTAAACCCTCAGCTAACATTTTTAGTACTCATGCACTGTTTTTTTGCATTTTTCGCACTAAGGGACACAACTTCACTTACACATTACTTTTGATATTGCTTTCATTGGTTTTGAGGAATTTTTAGTGCAAAAGCTTCCATTTGTTCATTATATTGTGTAAAAAAACTGCAATATGTTAGTATAGTTTAATAAATCTAGCCAGTGTGTGCCCACATACTTCTACAGTGTAAAACATAACTTTTGATGTACCTATTATAACCCAAGTCTAACACCATTCCATAAAAATGGTGCAAGTATGGTGCCCCTAGCGCCACTCCATAAAGTTGGTTCAGTTTGGTGCCTCTAGAGCCATTCCATAAAAATGGCACTATTTTGGCACCCCTAATGCCACTCCATAAAAATGGCATGAGTTTGGTGCCCCTACCATGACTACATAAAAATGGCTTAAGTTTGGTGCCCATACAGCTATTCCATAAAAATGGCATGAGTTTGGCACTGCTAGTGCCACTCCATAAAAATGGCATGAGTTTGGTGGCCCAAGAGCCAATCTATAAAGATGGTGTGACTTTGGTGCCCCTTGCACCATTGCATAGACATTTGCACATGTTTGGCACCCATACTGCCACTCCTTGAAAATGGCGTGAGTTTGGCGACCCTAGCACCACAATAAAAATGGTGAGTTTGGTGCCCCTAGTATCACTTCATAACAATGGCATGAGTTTGGTGCCCTTGTGCCATTCCATAAAAATGGTGTGATTTTGG
>OZ038451.1:8122567-8142205 GCA_964036195.1 Sphaerolaimus hirsutus
TACCCCCCCCTCGTTTGACCCCCCCCCCCTCTCGAGACCACTATGAAACAATCACCCCCCCCCCCCCCCCTCGAAATACCCCCCCCAAATTGAGTGTAAAGGGAACGTACATGACAATAACTGTTGTTTGTGTTCAGTGTACTGCAGAACACACGTTAAAACAATGTCGGTGTCACGTTAGAACAGTGTACATACCATCTACATACTAATATTAGTCTACAGAACCTTATAAATGGCGGTTTTTGTTGCATTTTTCGACGTCTGCGTACGTTTCAGACGACAATTTCGTACTTGGTTTTCAAAAATTTTCTTGTGAAACAATAACCCCCCCCCCCCTCGAAATACCCCCCCCCTCGTTTAACCCCCCCCCTCTCGGGACCACTATGAAACAATCACCCCCCGGGGGGTATTTCGAGGAAATACGGTATTGATCTAAAGGTGAAAACAGTGGTGTGTTCTAATGCTCAACAGTGAGAGCTCTTTCTAAAATTTTTTTTTACACTTACACTTTTTTTTACACTTTCCTAGGTATTTTTAAAATACCTTACACTTTTGGTATCCATACTCAAAATTTGGAAAGTGTATTTACACTTACACTTACACTTTCCAAAAATACCGGTATTTTAACAACTCTGGTAGAGAGCTGAAATTTGGGGGTTGTAGCCAACACCCTCCCCTACTATACACTGGTGGGGTGTCCGCGAAAAGCTCACTATTTGAAGGTCTGGCAACTTTTTTGTTAGACACTTGAAATGCTGATTTACGATGATTTACTGGGTAGTGTTCAAGGTTCAAGTTTGTGTAAAGTCTGTAGCCTATCAAATGCCTGGGGAATGTGAATAGAGAAGTAAATGTATGCAATACTGTGTTGGAGAAACATTTTTAGCACACACACAGTATCATACGCGATTATTTATCTTGGCGCCCCTTGGCGACTGGCGCCCTAATTTGCAAATGGCGCCATGGCACACTCGGCGCTTGGCGCCCTCTTTCCGTGGCGCCCTTGGCGCCTGGCGCCCAGTTTCCGAATGGCGCCATGGCGCCCTTGGCGCTTGGCGCCCTCTTTCCGTGGCGCCCTTGGCGCCTGGCGCCCAGTTTCCGAATGGCGCCATGGCGCCCTTGGCGCCTGGCGCCCTTTTTTCTGGCGCTTTTCCATCACTATTGCAAACAAATTGCCAAAGCTGAACAACAACACAATTCATTTTATCAAATTGGAATGTAATGAAATGGTGAACCAGTGTCAATGCAAAATGACCAGATCTGTATTTGGGGCTCAATTCGACTTTCTAAAACTTGCTGAAATCAGTTCAAATGCAGAAAAATCAATACTTTATCTCCACGTAGTTGCGGAAGTCGACGTAGAGTTGTATTGGTGTGGTGCCCTACAGCACCATTTTCATCATTTTCCGCCATGTTAAGCCACTGTTTTTACGATTTGGCACGCTGCCAGCTCTGCTTTAATTTAGAGGTATACCTTATATTGGAGGTATGCCGTATATTTATTTCATCATGTTCAAAAGAGCCAAAATATATACCTTAGATGCGAGGTATACCTTATATTGGAGGTAATATGGTACCTTATTTGCTTCAATGATTCTACCCCTTGAATAGTTCGTCCTCAAGAAGTTATGGCAAAAAATAATTTCAGAGGGCAATTATTCAACCAAATACAGTATATAAGTATGTAGACTGTCATCATGCCCCTTTCTAATGCAAATATTTACCATGTTTCCTTGGATAAGCCCCCCTCAAAATACCCCCAGATCTGAGCAAGCTGGGGAAATAATATTACCTCCAAGGGTATTTCATAGAAATACAGAGCATTGTAAATACCTAGGTACCTAATCAATTGGCTGTCAAACAAATCAATTTGGATCGACATTTTTCTAATTCTCATATTTGAAGATTTGCAGTTTAGGTATGTATAAAACAATCAACATACCGTATTACCTCGAATTAACCCCCCCCCCTTTGAATTAACCCCCCCTCGAAATACCCCCCTAAATTTCGGCTGAGGAAATAATAACCCCCCCCTCGAAATACCCCCCCTAAAATTGAGTGTAACGTGAACGTACATGACAAATACCGCAGTTTGTGATCTGTACAATGCAGAACACACGTTAAAACTGATGGTGTAGTGACGTTAGGGAAGGGTTTTTGTGTATACCGTATTTCCTCGAAATACCCCCCGGGGGGTGATTGTTTCATAGTGGTCCCGAGAGGGGGGGGGGTTAAACGAGGGGGGGGGTATTTCGAGGGGGGGGGTTATTATTTCACAAGAAAATTTTTGAAAACCAAGTACGAAATTGTCGTCTGAAACGTACGCAGACGTCGAAAAATGCAACAAAAACCGCCATTTATAAGGTGCTGTAGACTAATATTAGTATGTAGATGGTATGTACACTGTTCTAACGTGACACCGACATTGTTTTAACGTGTGTTCTGCAGTACACAGAGCACAAACTACAGTTATTGTCATGTACGTTCCCTTTACACTCAATTTGGGGGGGGGTATTTCGAGGGGGGGGGGGTGATTGTTTCATAGTGGTCTCGAGAGGGGGGGGGGTCAAACGAGGGGGGGGGGGTATTTCAAGGGGGGGGGGTATTTCGAGGAAATACGGTATACAGTAATATATGCCTATAAACACATATACATCTATGTAATTGTTCGATTTTTCTACGTCTGCGTATCGGGAATTTCCGAAAATTTCTGGCGAAATAATAGACCCCCCCCCCTCGAATAAAACCCCCCTCGAATTATCCCCCCCTCAAATTTTGCTGGCGAAATAATAAACCCCCTGGGGGTATTTCGAGGTAATACGGTAAGCCTAAACTTACAAGCTGGCAAAAAAGACAATGGTGGATGTCTTAAATATCACCTAAATGACTTCATTCAGCAGAAAAGGCAGTTGAATATGGCGAAATATAATCACTCATCCCGGAAAGAAAAGGGCGCCAAAAGCACCATGGCGCCATTCGAAATAATGGCGCCAGGCGCCAGATAGGGCCACAGAAAAGGGTGCTAAGCGCCAATGGCGCTAGGGTGTCAACAAAAACTTTTTGTGGCGGAAAACGGAAATGGAAAAAGAAAAATTTTTGCACTTGCCGAAAAACTGCAACGGAAATGAAAAAATTTGCTGAAATTGTGTCAGAAACAGTAAAAAATTGCTGAAATTTTGCTGGAAACAGAAAAAATTTTCAGAAATTTATCTGGAAATGAAACAATTTGCAGAAATCTTGCTAGAAATATAAAAATTCACATAATTGAGAACCTGCATGCATGTTTACCAGTTTGGCTGTAACAGAAAACAGAAAAAGTGAAAAAAGTTGGGAAAAACAGACAATTGAACCGGAAAATGGAAAAAGGTGGAAAAACTGAAAATTTAGCTGGAAAACGGAAAATGAGCCGGAAAAATGGCAACGGAAATGGAAAGAAAATTTAGCAGCTGGTAAACGGTAACAGAAATGAAAAGAAAAATTGCCTTCGGAAAGCGGAAATGGAAAACGGAAAGTTGACACCCTAAATGGCACCATGGCGCTGGCATCCTTTGGCGCCATTAAAGGGCGCCAGCGCCATTCCATCACTACTCATGAGTCAAAGTGATAAAAAATTTTACCTACTTTAAATTTTCTGTACTCAGGGGGTGTGTAAAATAGAATAATTTACTTTTATTTTATGCATACTTGAAGAATGAAAAAAGTTCTTCGGTATTCTTAACAAATCTGCCTCTATGGTGATAACAAAGTTCACAAATGCACACAGCGAGTGATGAAAACAATCCAAATGTCAACATGACAAAAATTGGAAGGGCAGTTCTCATGTCTATTCCTAAATCTTGATGTCCAGCCGTGCATCGTGCCTGCAAAATGGTTTCTATGTAACAGGATCGCTGCACACAAATAATATTTTCCGTATTTGCTTGAATCATTCCCCCTTGAATAATCACCCCACTTGAACAATCCCCCCTGTAAAACGAGTGAGGAAAAATAACCCCCATTGAATAATTCCCTCCTTAAGGCATATGATCAATTTGTTGTGTCCAGTTTGAACAAACATGGCATGTTTTTTTGTTAATAGAGCATATTTTGTGGAACAAGTGGATGGAAACGTGCTTGAAAATTTTGGCAAAAAATAACCCTCTCCTTAAAAACACCCCCCCCTACCTCCCTCACATAGGTAGTTCCACCACAAAAAAAGTCTGATGAAAGACAATTTCCAGGGAAATTATTCAAGTAATTATGGTTAGCATTCAAAAAAATCACAGATTTTAGGAAAATGTACATAAATATATCACACAGAATTTGGAAAACATAAATATATACAGCACTCTAGCGCTTCAGAAAATATAATTGAGGTGTCCAATTCTAAAAGACGCCAAGTCCAAAATATGAAAATTTTGAGTTGTTAGGCCTGGAAACGTCATCTGTGGGTACTCCCGTACATTTTTCATAATTTTCTATAAATTTTTGTATTCACATGCCCATAAAGCCGGAATTACAGCTCAGCAGCGTTTGACGTGAAATGATGACATCGTAAAATTGATTACATCAAAATAGACATAGGTACAGCGCAGAGTTGTACAAATACTGGTATTTTTGGAAAACGTAAACGTAAACGTAAATACCTTTTCGAAATCAAAAGTATAAATACTAAAACGTAAGGTATTTTTAAAATACCAAGGAATACGTAAAAAAAACGTCAACATAAAAATTCTATATGTGATGAAGCCACCGAAGTCAGCGTCTTCTACCACCGAATCCGGCAACTCCAAGACCGTAGTGAGAAACGGCCTTTAGAGTGGTTGATTTCCCGTTGTAGCCGAACGTCCACTTGTCGACAGCCAAGTTGAGTTGATTTCGTGGTTGCGTGTTGAAAGGGGTTCGAAATTGTTTCAGGTACTTTATTTGATCAGATACAGCCAAATATAAAAGCGCAAAGCCTAGCGAGCTTCCTAGTCGAAGTTTCTATCGCTAGCTTATTTTCGTTCAGAAGCTTGGGGTCCGCAGACTGAAGTAAAAACTTCCAAAGTAGCTAAGACACGGAAATCATGTATAGAAAAACAGCTACAGTAATTTCCTAATACAAATACACAAATAATTCACAAATGCAACAAATAAACACATCTAGCCGAAACAGTTGCCTTATACTGCGCGTGCATACATTCAAACAATTATGGTAAAGAAATACCAAGTACAAATTGGGCTAATGGAAAAACTATTAATCTTGAGAGGCGCGAAGTCGGCAAACTCGGCCGATTTACTAATTTGCTTCAATTTGTCAGAAAACATTGACGCACATTGGAACTAATATAATAGGGTTTGAAAACTGTAAATAGTAGTGCAAATGTTCCTAATGACGTAAATAGAGCAAGGTATATTCAATATAATAATAACAATCACTTCCTGGAAACGTATATTTCATAATGGACAAATTGGGACTTACTTAAGTAAATGGGTATAATAATTGAGCAGGGTTTATAATATATTCTTTGGTATAATTTGAGCAGGGTATTTACCATAATGACAAAGTAAATATAATATAACTTGTGAGCAGGGTTATAATAATTATGCCTACGCGAAGGGCTTGATAAATACGTACAGTAAATGCTAGTTGCACACAGGGCACTATTTCTCTATTAGGACGCTGGCCTAAGTAAATATGTAGCACATAAATATTTACAAGATTTGACTTTATCAACTTACAAGTAAACCATGTAAATGTATATATAATAATGATCAGAAAATTATGGCGAGTTGAATGAGCCTAATTTCATATTAATACACCTAATAATAACTTATTCGACTTTTTAACCTAAATATTTCACATAAACATATCAATAACTTACAATACACTTTCCTAATTAAATATTCTCCATGGATAAATAATAAAGTGTAGGAAATATAATTTGATATTTTGCGTGGTAAATAAATATAGTGCATGAAAAGAAAAATAGTGCAAATAAGTAAATATGCGAATATGAGCCTAATTATCAATTCTCTGTATTTCTTTATCCATCCATTTTGCCACGGTCAGCACACTATACATGTAGTACTTGTCATTTTGCTTTGTAAAATACCATTATTTTCAGCTTTATATGGGTCAATTGCTGATTTCCATACAATATTTTTATGTTTTTAGCACTACATGCTCACCATAATGAACTACATCAAGTCAGACAACTACAACAAATCATAATCTAACACAAACAATGGTGGTATAAACATCAAAAATGAGCAAAAGTTACACCTTTTTATCATTCAATCTGATAAATAACTCGCTCAAATGTTTCCATGTCCCAAATGGATCCTTTTACCTAATTTCAAAAGCCCATCATGGTTAAATGGACGCCCTACAGCACCGTTTCAGTGCATTGCAACTTTTAAAACTGTTTGTTTAGCGTATTTTGGAAAAATGTCCCATAAAATATAAATACTATTACATCTGCCATACCTATAAGAAGACGGAACCTAAAATCGTGTTGAATTTTTCATCATAAATATTACATTTCTTTCACTATTTAGTTCATAATGTGTTGTCAGTTATGACAAAATACAGTTACATTTTTATGTGTGACATTGACTCCAGTCAGTAAACAATAGTGGCTATGTATTGGACTGCAAAAATTTTTTTAAGGTATTGTTTGTAATCATTCTAATCGATGCACTAAAGCGACCGCCACATCATTCTGATCATTTTAAGTGCTCAAGCATCATAATCGGTAGAGAATTCATGGAAATATGCAGTTCCGTCCGAGTGCACGGCCGCTAAGAAACTACTTAATATCGGAATTTTTACGTTTTCCCTAGTACCCGGGTATTTCGGTCAGGAAAACGTAACAAAACGTAATGGTATTTTTGGAAAACGTAAATGTAAACGTAAATATAAATACCCGAATAACCGGGTATTTCGGGTAAATGTAAATACGTTTTTCCAACTCTGGTACAGCGTTAAAATTTCAGAATTTGATAGTTCTAGTAATTGTGCGTAATAAAAAATAAAAATTAAGAAAATAATTAATATTTAATAAGGTTTTAATTTTACGTCAAAATTTGCACATTCTACGTCAACATTTCACGTCAAACATTTTATGTCACCAAAAAATTTTGACGTTAAATTATTAACTACTTAAATAATGATTATTTGATAAATTTTTTTTGGGACATTACACACAATTACTAGAACTATATTCTGAAATTTCAATGCTGTACCTTTGTCTATTTTGATGTAATCAATTTTACGACGTCATCATTTCACGTCAAACGCCGCTGAGCTGTAATTCCAGCTTAAGGCAAAGTGCCACATTTGACATTTTTGGGAAAAATGCCAAAAAAAAATGGGCAAGAAGTCAACAAGTCCACTTAGTTTTGGGCTAAAAGTTGACAAATCCACCTTCCGCAGCTTTTTTATGGGAAAACAGAAATGGAAAAATAAAAAATTTTCAGCCAGAAAAACAGAAATGGAAAGGTAAAAAATTCTCAGCTGCTGGAAAACGGAAAGGTAAAAAATTTTCAGCTGCCGAAAACGCAAAACGGAAAGGTTAAAAATTTTCCTGCGGAAAATGGAAACGGAAATTTGACACCCTAGTGTGGATCATGCTATGGGTCTACAGTTTTCTAAGGATAATATATGAATGAATACCTTAATCATGTCCAATACTGAGTGTTGTCAGCCACAGCTAGAGTGAATAGAAAAATTCAATTTTTATCATTTTACGTTATCATTTTATGTCAGGGAACAAATTTTCCAAATTTCAGGTCAATGGTTGCATGCTAAATGATGACGTAAAATTATAAAAATTGAATTTTTCAATTTGCTCTAGCTGTGGCTGACAACACTCAGTATTGGACATGACTAAGCTATTCATTCATATATTATCCTTGGAAAATTGTAGACCTGTAGCATGATCCACACTCATGTAATTAATTTTACGATGTAATTTTACGTCATCATTTTACGTCAAATTCACGCTGAGCTCTAATCTCCGCTTTACAGGCGGGAAGCTGTGGCCATTCCACAAAATTTACAACAACAAAAATTAGCGCTGAAATGAAAAATTTAACTTCAATTCAAGATTAATTACATTAGAACGAATGAAGATGTACGATTTTTGTTGAGAGTTAAAACATAAGAGTTGAGTAAAGTTACAAATGGCGAGTTGAGAGTAAAGTTAAAAGTTAAGAGTTGAGTAAAATCATTTGTCGTTTTACTAAACTCTTAACTCTTCAGTTTAATCATAACTTGTCATTTGTTATTTTACTCAACTATTAAGTTTTCACTCTTAACTTTACTCATAACTTGTCATTTCTTATTTTACTCAACTCTTAAGTTTTAACTCTTAACTTTTCCACTTGTGGAACTGACCCCAGATGGCAGTCCCAAGCCCTGTAAAGTGCGTCAAATGCAAAGTCAATTGTCAATTGTCATGCAAAGTGTTGAATGTAAAGTCAAATGTAAAGTAAAGTGTCAATTGTATCCTAATTTTTTTGTATCCAAATCTTATTCTTTTGTATTCAAATCTTATGTTGTATCCAAATCTTATGTCGAATAATAAGAGTTGGATACAAAAAAAATTTGAATACACAATTGACACTTTACTTGACATTTGACACTTTGCATGACAATTGACATTTGACTTTGCATTTGAGTTTTCATTTGACACTTTACTTTACATTTGACACTTACAGAGCTTGGTACAGCCCCCAGAAAGAATGGACCATTCCCACTGATTTTTGGAGACAATGGAAAAAACTTCAATTCACTAACTGCTTGTTGACATCGATGGTTGGGTTGATATTTGTCATAATGGTCGAAAATTGCATGGCTCAAGTATTGAACTCTGGAAATGGCTTCATTGAATTCCCTGAACTGAGATTCTTTGAATTGCTTGTTGAAAGCATAAGTTGTATTTCTTGAAACTGAGTAGGGAGCACAGTTTAAGCTGGGGTCATGGTGTAATGTGAAAAACGCTGAGTTGCAAAACTGTATTCACATTTACCTATCTGAAATACCTGGTATTGCCACTTGTGCTTACATTTATGCTTTATAGAAATACCATTATTTATTTATTTTATTTAACACACATACCGCGACTGGCTCTACAAGTCAAGGGTACAATATAAGAAAAAAGATCAGAACAGAATTCTAGTTGAATAATTGTAATTAAGAAATAATGCACTCAATATATAAGGCATGGGAATGCACAATTCTAGAAAATATATTTAGGTTTCAAACAACCAATTGAAATATGCACATGCGAGGTACAAAAACGTGAAAGTTGTACAAAAATAATCAAGTACCTAAATACAACCAGGGCCCTGGAACTAAAGAATGTGAAGCGTATTATTACTCTTTTTTCTAAGATTTACTCAATTTACGCATCTCGGATCAGAGCAGGACAAAATGAGGCCTCCAAACAGCCATGACATGCATGTGGAAGTAGAAATCCCATGCTGTGTCAAATTAAGCTGTTCAGCCCTACTCAGTCTCCGACAGATTTGCAATTGAAAACGCAGATACATGCCGACAAAGTTGATTGTGGTAGTGAACTTTTAAATATAAAAATATTTACTTCTATGTTATTGTAGTTTTTATTAAGGTAGACCAAATGATGGTCCTATAAGAATTTAAAGACCAGCAATGTAACAGTCCAATGCCTTAAAGTGGGTGGAGATTAGTCTTCTGGACTTTGAGCAGCTCACTTGAGCAATCTGCCTCAGTATCATGACAGGCTCCACTTCACTTACCAATCGACAACATTTTTCATCGCAACAATCAACTTGTAATGCTTTAAGGAAATTGTCACGCCAATAAATTAGCGTGATATCCTGACACCCATACATATAATGTGATAAGGTAGGCCAAAAATTATTGCCATACCTCTCACACATTTTGCATGTGCCCCAGTACTTTTGCCCATTCACACTTAATTTAAACTGAACTGCATTTTGAAATAGACTGTGTCAAGTAAAAACCCACGCCAAATCACATGTATGTATTTCATAGGTGTTCAGAGGATTTGGATTTGTATCACAATACTGTTCCACCTGTGTATGGGACTGTTGCACTGGGCCCAAGGATTTGTCCCCCCATGCAAATTGTTCAGCCCTAATTTAAATGCTTTTTAAACCTAGCGTTGGGTCAATATTTGCATTGCTAAGGGTAGCAATTGCCTGCCCCTTCGGACTCTGACGTCTGAGTGATTTAGACGTGGTCTTCCCCCATAGTTCAAATACCAATTTTGTGGTTGAACTAACTTTATCACTTTCTAAATAGCGACAGTGACCTACAATAATCTGTGTATACCATGCTTTCATTGCCTTCACGTCACCATCTATGGCAATACACCTATTTGACAGATGCAAAGGTACGTGACATACTTTTCTGTACACAGAAATTTGTATGCCTACCAGCTTTGTTAAGGTTTGTTTTGATAAACCAAAGATTTCTACACCGTAGAAAACCTTTGTCATTGCATACAATGTCCATAGTCTGTTTACAGCCCAAAAGGACATCAAGACATTTTTCTCAACTCTCCAACCATAAGCGCGGCAGTTTGCGCACGCTGGAGCAGTTGCTGTTGTTGTTTGCAAAACATTATCATTATCAGAAGTCAAAGTAATACCGAGGTATTTTATCTCATCTACTTCTGAAATGTATTGCGGTTTGCCATGTTTGTCTTTGCCCAGCACCCATAGACATTGAGCATCAGACTTTTGACAGAAGTGCAAAACTTTAACTTTTGTCGGATGAATAGCAACACCCCATCTCCATGACCATTCCGTAAATTTATTCATTATGGTCTGAAGATCCGAGGCCATATTAGCCAGAAGAGCAATGTCATCTACAAAGACTACTGCGGGAACTATTTTAGAGCCCAGCTATGCTCCTACATTCAAACTCTCCAGATCCGTACGCAGATCTGCCAGATATAGAATGTATAAGCTGGGGATAGACAGCACCCCTGCCGTACTCCTAGTGGGTACTTAAATTTGGAACTAAACGTAGAACCGTATTGTACCACACATCGAAGGTTGTCATATGTGCTAGATATTGAATTCACAAACTTTGAAGGATATCTGTAGTCACGTAATTTTGACCAGAGCTTATCTCGTGGAACCCTATCAAAGGCTTTAACCGCATCTACAAACATGTGGAAACATGTTTCTTAGAACTTATACAACCCTGTATAATCACATGATTGTCTGTTGTATGGCGTTTTTTCCTGAAGCCACCCTGCATGCTGCCAAAACCATCTACAGATTTGAACGCCAAAAGCAGCCTATTATTCAAAACTGAACAATATAACTTCAAAATGTTACATTGCAAACCTATAGACTGATAGTTGTATATGCATGACTTTGAGCCCTTCTTATGTAGGAGTGATAGCTTACATGTTTTAGCTGCATGTGGAATAGGGGTTCCATCAAACCAGCTATTATAGAGTATTGTAAGCACTCTGATCAGTTGAATACCGCTACCTCAAAGCATTTTGTGGTAGACACCTGTCGTCCCTGGAGATTCCTTAGTTTGAATCTCTTGATTTCTTGTCTTATTTCTATGGGGCTGATTCCCCCCTTAAGACTGCTTTTGAGGTCACTAGAAATAATAACTGATAGCAAAGTTTTACAAGGATCTGATTTGGTTCTAATCTGATTTGCAGTTTGAACCATTTCCCAGAATCCTTGCAAAACGTCAGATCTTTAGTATCTGCTAAGCCTGATGCTGATCTTAGCATTAGATTCAGTACACCAGCCTCTCTAAACTGTCGAGCAAGGGTATAGAGATCGGTTTTTGTACTGCTGGTTTTAAGTTCCATATCAAGTCGTTTGTGCTTGCTGTCCTGTTTGTAGTCATATTCGCGTGAACGTATTTGTTCTCTCACTGCAGGACTTGAGCTTTGTATTCCGAATATACAATGACATTCAAGTGCAAGTGACGGCATAGTTTTTGTATCTCCGCCTTCAAACGACGTATGCATAATGCCACGCACGTCGGCAAAGACTTATTTGCTTTTACTGGATAGCATCTAGAAGCTACACCTTGCAAGTGAAGGAGGATAGATTGATAGTTACAATCTTCTAACATTACTAGAGCATCTAACCAATTTGAAAATGGTTCAATAACCTCCCCCCTTCACTACCCATTTATGTGTGTATTTGTTATCATCAAACAACACTGTATTAGTGGGATATGTAACAAATTTAAGGTGCAACAAACAGTGATTGGAAGTGATAGACTCATTTCTAGAAACTTTTCCTGCATCAAAGAGATAGATCACACCTAGCATAAAGGATGCTGAATTATTCTGGCAGTGTAGTGTAAGCCATAGAACATTCTCACATTGCTCCCAGTACTCTCCCCCCAATACTGAACACTCTAAGCTCCCTTTTATAAATAATGCTATGCCACCATTTCCATTAACCGGTTTCATGATGGCATTTAGTGTATATCCAGGAAGGTCTGGTAGATGCACTCTATGCACAGCATTAGTCTCACATAGAGCAATACAATCATATCCTAAAGTGGCTATATTGTAGAGCTGTGCATGCTTATGCCTAATGGAGTTTACATTTTGGTAGCATACCAAGAGTAGTTGACTTTTTACACATGTGACTTTCGGGTTCATTTTGTACTCCCAAACCCAGAGACGGGGATCTAGAAGTTTGACTTTCTGTTGTAGAGTATGGGAATTAATTTCACCCGACCTGTGCGAATTGCCAAAATCACGTGCATTTGCAATATAACTGTTCGATGCATTGTCTGTTTTGTTTACTGATCTTGACACCTGAATGGAATCCAGTATAGAACTTTAAAAAGTCGAAAATGCAATTTTCCTGAACACAAAAAAGCACATTGATTAACGTGAGATCTTGAATCGAGATGAATGCATGGCAGTTGACACATAACCGGTATATCTGAGATACAAAACGATGCTCTCTACATAAGCATAAAAGCGATAAAAAAACATCGTAAGTGTCCAAAAGATATAGCTGCATTTTGTGCATTGTGCCTCATGTTCATAAAACTGTCTGCACTGCTAAGAATGTACGCATATTGCTTTCTTCCTAGCCATGACATTAATGCCATATATTTTGGACACAGCAACAAGACACCGCCTGGGTTGCCCTTAAAGTGCACGGCAATAATGAACAACCAATTTTGCACCCATTAAGGGCCCCCCACACAGATAATTGGCGCTCACTAAACTAATCAAAACTGCAGCACTAAAGGTAAAAATAAACCGCCTGTGTCTTCTAAAACTGAGACACAGTTGCAAATGCACCCTAAAAAACGGATCATTTTGCGCCACAGATATCAGCCCTATTTTTATTCGCGGTAAAAGTACCAGCCTTTGCAGCTGCCTCCTGGCGGAACTCCTGGTGGGCTGCCACCTCTGCCGCCGCAACCACGACCGCCGTGCGCTCCAGCATCAACAAAAGGTGTCATGATGCTTCTGGCACATGGCACCATTTTTTTCCGGCACCATTGGCAATGGCATTCTTAAAAGCGCCATGGCGGAATCGCGCCATGGGTACCTAGGATCGAGACCAGGCGAGGTCACATTTTTATGTCAATTTAAAATTTAGCTAAGGGTATTTTGGGTTGTCCTGCAGTAATCACTTGTGTTATGACATTGTTCATAACTTGGTGCATACAGTTGCAATGCTTGGAATGGATGGCTGAATGATTTCACAGTTATTTTTTGTCATGTGTTCTGGTTCACTTTCATCTTTTGTAGTTTTACACTTTTTCAAAAGTGTAAAACTGTGCTGGGTGAAATGTTTTTTTACTGTTTTAGTACCCAGGTATTTCGGCCAGGAAAGCGTAATAAAGCATACGGGTATTTTATGAAAGCATAAGCGTAAGCGTAAGTATAAATACCCATTTACCTGGGTATTTCAGGTAAGCGTAAATACGCTTTCACAACTCTGTAGTCTGGTTCCAGAAGATGTGGGGGAAGTTGATGTGATGGCCCCATAGTTGATGTTGATATGGGCTTTTTGCTGCCAGGATGTGTGCATACCACCTGGCTGATGCACATCTTTGTTCTCTTTTGGCTTTGCAGCATGGACGTCATGTAGTGGGTCTGGACCAGCCATTCCAGAGTTTGGGTGTGCACATTTGTGTGGGTGATTGTTTGCACCATTTTTGTCTGCAAAGCTGGCGTAGGTGTGTCTCATACTGTTGGGCTTACTTTCATAACTGAATCTGGGTGCATGATTGCCTGTGTGTGCTGAATGGAATGAAATTGTTCCATGTGTACTCTTTTCAGGCCTGAATTTTGCCCCATTGTCCTGCAAGCCCTCTGCTTTTTCTTGCTCGTTGATGACCCTGGGCAACGTCATGCGAAAGACGTTTTAGTTCACTCTGCATTGTTTGCATTATGTGCAGCTTGCCCCAAGTCACAGCTCTGCCGATAAGGAGTGGGTCAGCTGGCGGCACGAATTTGGCAAGTTTTACTACTGCTGGCAATGTATCTTCATGTGTGACACCATCTGGTGTTCTGTGTATTGCTGTGATATTGTAAATTTGCAACCATTTGCCCTTTATAATGTTCCCCGATGTGTGGATGTGACTACCCGTGTATGGGCGGAATTTGTTCCACTTGGTGCTTGGGTTTATGCCTGCATTTGCCTATATTGCCTCCAATGTGGTGTCCTCAATGAACAGACCAATATTGTATCCTGTGTCAATGTGCACTGTCACTGGGACTCCATGTATAGTGATGGTGGCCATTGGGTCCGGGTTGGTGGTTATGTTGCAGTATGGTATGTTGTCTGCTTTCATGCTTGCAATTCCAGGCATCCAATCTTGTACATCTCCCCAGCCCTGATTGGATTCATCATCTGACAATTTTTCATCTTTGTTCTGCATTGTATACCAACTTGCTAGTGCGGGTTCCCTGTTCATGGTGATCCTGAGCTTTGTGCACTTGTGAGCCATGATTTGTTTGGCTTTTTCATCAGTTTTCCCCTGTCTCTCGTTGTTCTGCCTGATGTTTTGCTCGTGTTCTGGTTTTAACTCTGTGGACCCTGGGTTGACAAAGCATTTGTAGGGGTGGTGAGCCATTGGGTTTCTGTGCAGGTAGTATTTATGTGCACCATGGGCCCTTGTAGTCCTCTGGGTCCATTATGGCTTGTACTTCACCTTGCACCTCCACCATGCTGCATGGCTTCTGTTTGGGTTAACACTGCCATTCTGTTTGCCAATTTATGTTTCCACCGTATCCCTGCCAATTTCTCTGGCTTTGCTCTTCTTTGTGCTGGGTGCACAATCTTTCAATTTCAACTCAGGCCACATCAATTTGTGTTACTGCTTTGTTCAATGTGCATGCCTTGTCCATCCAGCGGACCTGCCACATGTACCAGCATGAAGATGGAACTAGTTTTGGAACTTCAGAAAATAGCTTGTCCCAGATCATCTGTTCTCAATCTTCATCTGACATGGTTTCACTGATGTGATAGAATTTGGCACTTAGTTGAGTGTACAGGGATGCCACTGATTCCCACTGGTGTGGCTTTCAGGTTGTACCAGTCTGTGATCGAGTACACTTGGTGTTCCTGCCTGTAGATTTCAATTGTTTTGTCTATGACATACAAAATGTCATGGCACCTGGAAATTCAGATTCCCATGTATTGTTCTTGAGCTTTTCCTGTCAAAGATTGCATGAACACACTATTCCAGAACAGTTGTTGCATGCTTTCTTGGACACCCATTGATTGTAGAATGGGCCAGTGCTGCTTCTTTGGTCACCATCAAATTTGCTTGTTTGCAGCTGAAGCAATGTGTGCTACACTCATTTTGTCCTGTGACACGCTTTGTGTGCTTGGGCATTGCAATCAATCATTCGGTGATAGCGTGTATCGCTCAATGTATGCTCCCTGTGGTAATGTCTCCAGGCGTTTGTCAGTTTTCCACAACCATGGGTCACTTTGGCACTCTGAGTCGTTAATGGATGTATCCATGGTCTGTCGGGCTGCTGTTTCTGGTTGGCAAGTTGGTCAATTTGTAAATGCAGATTTGTGAATTGCTGCTGCGCTTGGCCTTGGTCTTGCATGATGCTCTGCAGCTGTTGCTGTATGTGTTGTGGTTGCTGCATGTGTAGCTGCATCATTTCCATCAGTGCTGTCATGTCCATTGATCGTTTTTGGCATTTTTATTTCTTGTTGCAGCGTTGGCATGTATGATGTGCATGGTGGTCTGCTCGGTTAGATGAGCATGACTTTTCAAACCATTTTTTTGGGGGGGGGGTCCGTGTCCCCTGAAACCAATGGGGGTGTGTTGTTGTCATTGGGCATTTTTAAATTAGCCCTGTGCTCATGCAGCGCGCCGCACTAGTTACTGATGGTGCGGGAAATAAAGTACCCGTGCACAGGCTTGCAGCTTCCGTTTTTGGTGTGTGAAAGAAAGTGTGAATTTGGGAGCGTGTGAAATTTTTGGGCTGTTATTCAGCCGAAAAAATACACATAAAACATGTGTTAATTTAGAGCACTGTGTGAATAATATTGCTATAATTATATTGCTTGTGTATAAATGCATCTGTTGTCTCACATAACATAGCAGTCAAGACAAATGGGTCAAAAGGAGGGTGGCCCACATTGAAAGTGCAAACTCAAATTGCATTTTCATTGAAATGCATTTCATACATTCATTTATTTATGTAGACATATTTTAATTTAGAAAGGGATTCTCTAATTGTGTTTTAAGTTTCATTTCTAATTTGATGTATAGATGTAGGTATACAGTTCTTTACATATATGATAAAATTGATTTTCCACTCAGAATTTTTTCTCACTCAACTGACTGCACACTTTACAATAAAAACTACCATATCCCATCCAAATAAAACCACTTTTTTAACTCTCATTGCAATTACATTGTACGATCTCACGATGTAACACAATCTCTCACATCGCTATTTGACCCACACTATAATGTGATGGGCACTATAGTTTTCAGCATGCAGAGGTCACCTAAATATCGACCTTCTGCTGTGTGTAAATCTATACAATTTAACACATTGCAGCACACAGTTACATGGTGTGTTAAAAGCTGTTCCATCGTAAAACAGCAAAATATGGGAGTGTGTTAATTTTTTTGTGTGATTTTTATTACTATTGATTTTTATTGACTTGTGTGAATGTGTGAACGTAAAAACGTGTGAACTCTGCTGCAACGCTGCCCGTGCATGGCCAGTGTTTTTTTTTGTGCATGTGATGTTTTGTGGGGGTCGCTGCTTGACACCCGGAGTTGATTTGCAGGTTTGCTTTTATTTAATTGTATGGTCACCATGTTGCACGCGTGGTATCAGAATGGGCAAGGAAATCTGGATACCAGTGGACAAATGTTCACTTTGTGGACCAGCGCGTGGACTTTGGTGGGCAAGAGTCCACAATGGGCTGGGCAACCAGAGGAATGACTGACATTTGTGTGATATGCAATTTGAGTTTATCAGTGAACGGTCGCCAAGCTAAATGTGAAATCAAAAGATTTGCATCTCAGTTTCATGTGTGAATGGTCTGAGGCAAAATGAAACGAAAGAAAACGAATTGAGAAAATCAACTGACCTAAACATCCAAGTAGGCAATACTAGATGTTGGCTGAAACATAAAGTTTAACGGTTCAGCACAAATACTCAAACCTACTGAACTGGTGAGTACAATGTAAATAGAACTGTTAATAAGTAGAATGTAGTGCAACTACAACAATATACCCCCAGAGGGTTCATTATTTCACCAGCAAATTTTCAGGGGAGGGGTTTATTTGAGGAGGGCTTATTCGAGCGGCGTCTATTTTTTCGCAAGATAAGTTTTGTCAAATTCCACATACTTGGACATAGAAAAATCAAACAATTACATAGACATATACTGTATTACCTCAAAATACCCCCATGGGGGTTTATTATTTCGCCAGCAAAATTTGAGGGGGGTTTATTGTTCTGTCAGAAATTTTTGTAAGGGTTGTAGTAAATAGTAGGCATTTGTGTACCCAAAACAGGTAATAAATGTGTTCAAACAGGATATATTTGGACATAATAAAGTAGATAGCTACACAAACAAATGTGTATGTGTAGCTGCGATACAAATTAGCTGTAATAAATACACCATGCATGTACATGGTCGGGCTGAAAAGTCCCCGGGCAGTGCTCGCCATTCACGCTAGGGGTAAGCTACGGTTATAAAATTATTACATGTTAATAAACACCTTCCCGGACAAGTTCACCACCCATTTTTTTATTTCACTTCGAATGCAATATTTCTGTCCATGGGGGTGTTCTAAAGCTGAAACTTTGTATATATAAAGTTGTAAGACCCCTCTACTCCCCAACAATGGGGGAGGTGCGGAGACTCACTACAGGGTGGGTCACCCTATATGCAACATTTTTATTTGGCGTTTTTGGTGTCCCAATCAAGTTCACCACCCACTTGATTGGCTACACTACGAGGGCCATATCTCCAGTTGTGAGGGTGGTATAAAGCTGAAATTTGGGGGATGTCTTGCCAACAACCCCCCTCACAATACACCAATGGGGCGGCTGCCGACGACCCACTGGTGTATTGTGAGGGGAGTTGTTGGCAAGACATCCCCCAAATTTCAACTTTATACTGCCATTACAGCTGGAGATCTGGCTCTCGCAGTGTAGCCAATCAAGTGGGTGGTGAACTTAATTGGACATCAAAAACGCCAAAAAAAAAGTTGCATATAGGGCGACCCACCCTGTAGTGAGTTGCCGCACCTCCCCCATTGTGGGGAGTAGAGGGGTCTTACAACTTTATATATACAAAGTTTCAGCTTTATCACACCCCCATGGACGGAAATATTGCATTCGAAGTGAAATAAAAAAATGGGTGGTTAACTTGTCCGGGAAGGTGTTTATATCAGGTGTTTTGAGTTTTCATCCAAAATTTCGCCCCTCTAGCTCCGCCCACTGCGGAACTGTGGGGGTTACAATTTCGGTCATTTTGTACTGATGTACAAATGGTGCTCTAGCTCAACGCTGCTTTAAGTTGTGATCATGAAGTGTAAGCCACCAGTGTTGGCAATGTGCCAGCACTAACCAACATTAGCTATGACATCATAAGCCTAGTCCATATTGCCATTACTGTCACTACTCTCACTACCAAATTCATCATTCTGCTTCTACGGTTGGTCAATACAGGTTAATACAGGAGGCGTTTTTCATGCACACTGCTGTTGAACACCGGTAATGTGTCCACTACACATTAGTAATGAAACACAAATGAAATTTAATTGACATAATAATTTACTGCACATTTCAAAACAACATTAAAATCACTGCAATACAACATGATCTCAGATGATCACCAAAAACATCCATCACAGTTCCCACGTTTCTTGCACATCACCCTGATCTGCATATTAATTTTACCTTAATAGCAATGATGTTGATGAGCGTGTTGAATACCATCAGCACATTGCCAACACTGGTGGCTTACACTAGCCAAAGTTTCATGATCACAACTTAAATCAGTGTTGAGCTAGAGCACCATTTGTACATCAGTACAAAATGACTGAAATTGTAACCCCCACAGTTCCGCAGTGGGTGATGTATCAAAACACCTGATGTATTAACGTGTTAAAATTTTATGACCGTAGCTTACCCCTAGCGTGAATGG
>OZ038451.1:8142405-8186598 GCA_964036195.1 Sphaerolaimus hirsutus
AAAGCAAATTGTATCCAAATCTTATCTTTTGTATCCAAATCTTATCTTTTGTATCCAAATCTTGTTGTTGTTTTTGTAACCAAATCTTATGTGAACATTTGGATACCAAAACATAATGTTTGGATAACAAAATATAAGGTATGGATACCAAAACATAAGATTCAGATACACAATTTACACTCTGCATGACATTTGTCATGACAATTATACTTTGCTTGACATTTGAAATGCCAATTGACTCTATTTACATTTGTCTGACAATTGACACTTTGCATGATGTTTTACAAATGCGCCCAGCAAACCATTCTTATCGATAATTGTAACTTAACATTTGCAACTAGCTAACAATACCTACTGCATGCAACTTTTGCAAAGTAATGGAAAAATTTGTCACACGCTTTTCATGTTTAGGTCTAATTATCACATTTTTCTGGCCTTGCATGCAAGATTCTGATTTTTTGTAACATTTCTGTATAATTTTTGTAAAATTTTTGTAAAATGGTCCCATTTTATTATCTTATTATTATTTTGGAATAAAATAAAATAAAATGAAACAAGAATAAAATTAAAATAAAATACAGTTTTATACAATTTTTATACAATTTGTATACAAATGATTTTTATAAAACCAACCCTGATCTTGAATAAAAATTTTAATCAGTTGATTCAATTCAGTAAACGGAATTCAATTCTATTTCGTGTTCTCCAATTAAGACTTTTTAATGTGGGAAAAAAATTACTTTGACAGACACATAGTTACCGTATTTCCTCGAAATACCCCCCCCCCCCTCGAAATACCCCCCCCTCGTTTGACCCCCCCCCCCTCTCGAGACCACTATGAACCAATCACCCCCCTCGAAATACCCCCTCCCCAGATTGAGTGTAAAGAGAACGTACATGACAAATACTGCAGTTTGTGTTCTGCGTAATGCAGAACATGCGAGCGCCAAGCGCCAATGGCGCCACAGCAAAATAGCGCCAAGCGCCAAAAGCGCCATGGCGCTTTTCTAGAACATGGCGCCAAGCGCCAATGGCGCCAGAAGATATTGGCGCCAAGCGCCAATAGCGCCAGCGCCAAAAATTTTGCTACTCATAAAGTGCAGCCATGCTAATGCAGCGCTATTTCTTTGTGTAAGATGCAAGATAACGTCTAATTGAGTCATGTTTTCGTTTTTTTTGTGATGTTATTCTACTGCAGAGAATTCGGGTTCACAATGGCAAGCCATCTCGACAAAAAATGCTTAGATTGTAATGGATATTGTATAATTCGTTTATCATTTTAACATTTCTGATTTTTGTGTGTCTGACTGTATTATGGCCGGGTCACTTGCGCGGCTGCGCCCTCTCTCGGCCGGCTCATCCCCCTCCCGATTCACAGTGTCTACATTCATCTTCTGTGTGTAGTATTCGTCCGACTGGCCCTACACACATTGGTTGACAATGACAGCCAATGTCAACTGGTTCCCATCCCAATTCAGAGCTTGCTAAGGAGTAACACTACCCAGTGTTGTATACACATATAATTCATGCAGGCCTGGTACATTGCACATTAACATACCAACAATACAACTTCATTTTCAACATGATGCAACACAATGCATTTGAACATCGCTCGTCGGCTCGTGAGCAAGGTTTGAATTGGGATGGGAACCATTAGGCCCATTATTTGGGACAAGTTTTGAATATCCTTGCAATTGCATGGACATGGTTCACAAAATAAGCAAGTAGAGGGTTTGTTCTTCCTGGAATACGCTGACAGTAATGTCAGATATTTTACGTTTTTACTAATTTTACTAGTTTCCGTTTTTACCACAAAAATACGCCACTCGTCAAATTTGCCGCGGCGGAGAATTGTAAATTCCGGTCCCTTTGCGCTTTTAATTGCGTGCGTAACTAAATAAATGTTTGTTTTTATGGTACGGGGATTTTACACGCAAATCAGGAACGGCGCCAGTACCCCTTGGGGTCCTGACAGTTCCTGAGGACGGACACGGCAACTTACCAATCCCTTTTGTAACTGCAGCCGGCGGTTTACTTCAATTACTTGTTAATAAGCCGTAAATAAAAATAAGCCGTAATTAATAAAAATTCAAATTAAAATTCAAGCAGTTAGTATGCTTCAGGGGGACCAAGTTGGATTCACGGGAACTTTATTTAGCAATATAATCAGAGTCAATTTCACAATAGCTCAAGTGAGTCGTATAGCCTCTAGTGGGTGAAAAAATGTAAAATCAGCGCGTTTTATAATCACCAAAAATCTACCATAAGAGGAATGAATACTAAATCTGAGACACAACAATTAACCGTAATGAGCGAATTATAAGGCGAAATCAATGATCACTGGAAAACTGTTAACGTAGCGTACAAGGCACAAGTAATTTAATAAGATGCGGGAAAAATCACTAATTAAATAAAAGGGTGTAAACGTGAATTAAACCAAGCGTGAAGTAACTGTAATTATCAATGACGTAATTAAAATACAAATTATCTCAAAGGTGAGTGTCATAAACTGGGTTTCTATTCAGAGGTTACGGTGCATTCTAGAGCAGGTGGTGTGACACGTGTTATCAACCTGCGCCCCTTTAGGTGAAAAATATTTTATAGCGCGCCCGACCAAGGCCACAGAAAGAACGCTCATTTGCGGGGGGTTGTTCAAGGTTATTGCATTGCCGGGTAAGGGTTGGAACTTCGGGCATGAACACACGCCACAAGACACTAGCACTTGCGAGTTCACCAATCACCCTGGGTGATGGGAATAATTAATTGGCACTGCTGTGCTCTTCACTGTAAACTGTGCTCTGCATGTGTCTTGCAGTCGCATGCCGACAATAATTGCCGTTTGCCACTTTTCCACCCATTACCTAGTCCTAAATAAAAATGCACTTGGTCGGGGAATTTTCTGAATGTAATCTATCGGGGCGTCTAGGCGTTTAACAGAGTCAACACCTTTAGCTTAACAAGAAACTTTAAAGCTTTTCTAACCCATTCCCAGACACTGCACCCTTTTGACCAAATATGTAAACTTGATAAAAACCTAAAAATTATAACATTCGAACGTACATATTGGAAAGTGCATTTAAAAAACGAAAGTAATTACTTAATTAACTTAACATGCGGGTAACCTAATAAGCTTAATTAATAAAACATAAAATGAAAAATTAACATCACACGGGAAGTAATTACGTAATTAACAGAAAGGAAAAATATTTAATAAAATCATGGCCGCAGTAGTGTCCATTCGGGCGGCGGCGTCGTTGGCGGATTTGCAGTGCACAGCGAACCGCACGTTCACTGTGACTTCCCTGTGCACCGCGGGCCGTCATTCAGTCACACATGGTCGTCCTCGAGTCGTCGGAGTGTCTGCACAAAATTGTCGTTACGTCTTTACGCATGATTGGCTAGCCATATTTCCACCTACAGTAACACATTTACTTACGTAAATTATGCACACAAAGGTGTTTTTACATAAAATAATGGTATATATTTTATTAACTTCTTGGCGCTTTTTTGGCGCTTTCTAAAACGCTAGCGCCAAGCGCCAATGGCGCCACGGCATCATAGCGCCAAGCGCCAAAAGCGCCATGGCGCTTTTCCGTAGCACAGCGCCAAGCGCCAATGGCGCCACAGCAAAAAGGCGCCAAGCGCCAAAAGCGCCATAGCGCTTTTTGCTTTGGCGCTAGCGCCAGGCGCCAGCGCCATGGCGCTTTTACATAACTAATCACGTTAGAACAGTGTTTATACCATCTGCGTACTACTATTAGTCTACAGGAGTCTATACATGTCAGTTATTGATGCATTTTTCTACCCCAGTGTACATCACAAACGACGATTTTGTACTAGGATTTGTAAAAATTTCTGGCGAAATTATAACCCCCCCTCGAAATACCCCCCCCCCCCCCTCTCGGGACCACTATGAAACAATCACCCCCGGGGGGTATTTCGAGGAAATACGGTATATAAAGTTTGAATTGTAAGAGATATTACTGTGACACTGCGGACAAATTCCTCCCAAATTCCTCCCTAAAATATGTATGTGTACAAAACAATCAAAAATGTACATCACTACGTATTGAGGTCTTTTGGTGACTCTTGAAATTGCTGTCAATATAATAATATTGATGTTTAAGTTGTAAAAGATAAAAATTTATCTAATATTTATTTAATATACGTACTAAATTCAAATTTAATCCGTTAGATTTGGCTTAATCTATTGTCAATTTTCGTTTTGTACACCCCTACGCGCGTTGTGTAAAATCCGGGCGACGCTCGTTCACACTGCCCGTCAGAAAATTTGATTCCTATCAAGTCTGCGGAGTTTACCTATGTCCAACGATGGCTGAGTTCTCAAAATAAAAACATTTTCTGTATTTTGAGTTTTACAAAAATGAATGTCTGTCTGTGTTTTGAGTTTTTTTCACAAAAAAAAACTTGAGTTTCTGTGTTTTATTTCTGTGTTGTTTGAAAAAACTTGAGTTTTTTGGTAAAAACTCAAGTTTTTAAATAAAAACTCACGTTTTTTAGTAAAAACTGAAGTTGTTTTTGGTAAAAACTCGAATTGTTTTACAAAAAGTTGCATTTTACAGCATTTTACTGTTGAAACAATGGTTTTCTTATCAAATATTGGTTTTGCACACGTTTTGTCATGTATTGGAAAATTTCCATTAGTTCACTGGAGGTAGTTCCAAATGGGTGACCAATACCTTTGACAGCTTGGGAGGTGAGGAGCCCTCAGCTCAATTGTGTGAGTTAGCAGACCCTGGTGGACACTCCTCAACACTTTGATCACAGTCCATAATATTGCCGAAACCACCAGGAGCTGTGGACACCGTTATTTTTTGGATACTTATTTCATCATTAAACTTGGACACTATGCACATATTTACACACTATACATACATGCATACCTTATGTATGCACATACACACATTGTTCAGTTCAAATCTTGTGCCTTCAATTGCTTGAAAAAAAAACTCAAAAAACATTTCCGTATTTTCTGTGTTTCCGTGTTTCCGTGTTCTCCAAAAAAGAATTCATTTGAGTTTCCGTGTTTTTCAAAATTGTTGAGTTTCCATGTTTCTGTGTTAAACATAAACACGGAAACTCATTGAGTTTCCGTTATTAATATGTGTGTTTTTGCCATCGTTGCCTATGTCATTAATTGGCTTGGCATATGTATTGGATGATGCCTGAACTCGAGTTTCTTATTGCTATACCATTATACAGAATGAAACACACACAACACACCACCACAAAAGTCGATCGACCGGATCGGTCATGTAAAATGATCATGTTTCTATAGACCCCCCCTTTTCTCGGGACTGGGATATTATTCGAAGAAATAAAAACATTTCCCCCGACCCAAGACCCACATACACTAAGGGCATCAAAATGAGCCACCGTACAACGGAATGGCGCGACCCCGAATGGCGGGTAACCACTCCCCCCCCCCCTAAAATGCCACCCTGGATTTATGCTATGACCCCACCCCATCGATGCCTACCATACTCTTTAATCAACACTTTTTAGGCCCAGTGCTTATAACAACTCTGCAGAATTTTTTACTTTTACTCTGCATAAAGGGTGAGTAAAATCCTTTTTTCCCAGAAAATGTAAAAACTAGTATTTTTTGGTTTTGTACTCTGGTAAAGATAAATGATATTAAAAGTATAATACTTTTAGTGGGTATTTTCAATCAATCATTTCCACTACCATTTCTGCTGCCATTTCAATAGCCATTTTGATTTGTTTGAGTCATTATTATTATATTTTTAACACTTCCCAACCCAACATATACCGTAAATGCTCTATTAGGACGACACCCCTCCAATAAAACGACCTCTCCAATAAAGCGACCTCTCCACCCCTTTGGCACGTTGTGTAAGTATAAAGCGACCCTCTCCAATAATCCGACCCCCTCCAATAATCCGACCCCCAAAGAAAAATTTAAAAATAAGAAAAACGATGTCGCAATCTTCGGACGCTGCTAATTGATATCGTTGAACCCGAATATTAAGTATTTTGAGAATTTTGTGGCTTTGATGTGATTACCTATTGCTTTACGGTGCCATGCTCATACGCGTTAAATGAAAAGTTGAGTTGTTGAGTTTTTGAAAAATACCATACGACCCTCTCCAATAAAGCGACCTCTCCAATAATGCGACCCCCAAAAATGTGCTGAAAACAATAAACCGACCGTCGCCTTATTGGAGCATTTACGGTAACGTAATCACTTTTACATTTTCCTGGAAAAAGAGTGTTTTTCTCACATGTACTCATACGAATGGGTAAAAAATAAGCGTTTTACATTTTCTAAACTAAGGGGTGAGTAAAAAAGTATTTTACATATAGGTAAATATTTTACATATTTATAATTTTAAAAAAAGTTCGGTAATTTCAAAAACTCTGCTAACCCTATGAAAACTGCTTTTCCCTGTCCGATCATTTTCCACAATGGGTCATAATGTTCATCATTTACATCTGTCATACCAAACACCTTTATATGTGCAGAAAGTTGCTCTGAGTATTTGCCAGAAAATTGTGTTTCAAGCATCTGCATAGTGGCAGCTTGGCTATTTTGCAATATTACATCCATTTCACCCTGTCTGAACAAATTAAAAAGCTCATCAAGATTGTTGAATGGTTGCTGTTCCATCTGAAATTCCATTGGAACAATACTTGTGATGAATGGGATTGCATTTCAGTATTTTGTTGCATGATACGTTGCCGATGTGCAATAACAAAATTTGATTAGATCAATAATGGGTATCTTTCTTGCGATGAATACATTGTTTACCGTATTTCTTCTAATAGAAGAGCGCCGTTCTATTTTTTTCGTCAACTTGTTTACCTGCCGTTCTATTAGAGGTGCCGTTCTATTGGAGGCGGCCGTTCTATTTTTTTCACCAATATTTTCCAGACATTTTTCATTTGAACATAGTGTTTTAATGAAAAATGAATAACATTTTACTATCAGAGCATCAATTCAAACAAAACCAAATGTGAAAATAGCCCTAAATCATAGTTCTGAACACCTTGGATGTTCACACCACACATTTTTCTAATATTTGTGTGTTCTGGCACTCTTCCAGCGTAATTTTGACCTGCCCTTCTATTGGAGGTGCCGTTCTATTGGAGGCTGCTGTTCTATCAATTTCGTGAGTGAAAAACGTGCCAAAACCTGCCGTTCTATTGGAGGTGCCGTTCTATTGGAGGTATGCCATTCTATTAGAAGAAATACGGTAATCATACAGCGAAAAATCCGTTTATTTCGTACCGCACTGTCACCGCTCCGGACAGCGTTTTGCTGCGGACGGATTTTTTATTTTTTTTATTTTGTTGGCCACGCTCCCGACAAAAGGTGTGAAATGAATAGTGATGGAAAAAGCGCCAGACTTTTAGCGCCAAGCGCCAAAAGCGCCATGGCGCTTTTCTGACCCCCAGCGCCAAGCGCCAATGGCGCCAGAGCAAAATAGCGCCAAGCGCCAAAAGCGCCATAGCGCTTTTCTGAACCTCAGCGCCAAGCGCCAATGGCGCCAGAGGGTAATGGCGCCAAGCGCCAATAGCGCCAGCGCCAAAAATTTTTACCTGTACTTCATTTGATGCACCGGTACCGCTGATGTCGTAGTAGTCGATTTAACTTCCGCCATTGAAGTTAAATCAACCACTACAATGTTTACATTGTTAAAATCCCCTCGGATTACCCCCATGGGGGTTTATTTTTTATTAAATCAAAGGGGGGATATTTCGAGGAAATACAGTATATGCATATATACATAAATACAAACTACTTTATATGTATCTGCGATGGAAATTGGCAGCAAATAACACATCATGTACAATGCATACATGATGTACGTTATTAAAAACGGGAGGTATTTTGAGGGGGTTAATTCAAGGAAATACGGTATATACAGGGTGGCCCATGTCAGCCGCACGGTTTCAATTGGCTCCCAACTAGGGTGTCAAATTTCTGTTTCCGTTTTCCATTTCCGCCTTTCCGCAGGAAAATTTTTTACCTTTCCGTTTTCCGTTTTCCGGCAGCTGAAAAAATTTTTACCTTTCCGTTTTCCGTTTTCCGGCAGCTGAAAATTTTTTACCTTTCCGTTTCCGTTTTTCCGGCCCATTTTTCCGTTTTCCGACTGAAAAACTTTTACCTTTCCGTTTCCGTTTTACCAGGCCATTTTTCCATTTTCTGGCTCGATTTTCAGTTTTCTGGCATTTTTCCATTGTTTTTCCAATCTGTATTTATCTTCAATTGGCTCATCCCATTGTGTTGTTTTTGTCTCTTGGAGCAGCATTGACAACTGGGATTTCAGTGTCAGTGAAACAGGTGATGTGAACCCAATTGGGTCATATGCTGACACCAATAATTTATTCAAGTTTCATCTGGTTGGTGTTGTGTTGCTGTCAATTTGCAATTTTGGTGTTGATATTGCCAGCATGTCCATTCGGTGATTTTATTTCATGCCCATTACTGCGACAATTTTATTCACCTTTGGACTCCTGTCGTTTTCTGCTATTTCATTCATGACTGATCTGGAGTTTGACAGCCATTCCCTCATGTTCATAGAACATTGGTTAAATAAAGCTTTGACTTTGTAATATAGTTCTAAAGCTTCAACTTCATTTGTGACACTCATGATGAAGTTATTGATGTAAATGTTGTTGATTATCATCGCCAACTGGTTTCGTTCCCCTTCATTTTCTTCATATTCATTCATGTTGTTTATTGTCACATTTAAATGGTATTTTATGACTGCTCCCAAAATTGCTGGGCTGCAGACAAGTCCAAACAGTACGCATTTAAAACGAAGTACTATTAAGTTATTTTCAGTTACTGGTTTTGAGGCATCTTTCAGCCAGAAAAATCGTGTGTAGTCTCTAGCTTGGTCATGCAATCCTATTTGCAAAAATGCCTTTTCAATATCAGCAATTAATGCTAGATTGCCTGCCCTGAACCTCAGGAGTAGGCGCAGTGCTAATGGTGTTGTAATTGGTCCTCTAAAAAGGCACTCGTTGAAACTGGGCTTACCTGCCGACCCATCGTACACGATTCTGCATGATGTCGATTTGCCCGGCGTGATTACTGGCTGGTGTGGCAGGTAATGAATCCCCTTGCTGTCTGTTTTGTCGTCACAGATCTCAATTATTCCCTTTTCTAGTTAGTCATCCAAAACTTTCCGGTATTGTTCAAATAAGTTTGGATCTTTGTTGAATCTTCTTATCAGTGATTTAAACCGCACCAAGGCTTCTGCTTTTCCCGTGGGCAGGTCACTGATACTCTCTTTATACAGCCAGTCAATATCATTTGTTGTTGTCATTGAATTTTATGCTATTTATTATCATCTCCACTGCAATGTTGTCATCAATTGCAAAGGGGTCATCAGTGATTCCCACTGCTTCTAGACTGTGAAATTGTCTTAGTGTTTCCTTTCCTATGGCCACTATGGCTACTTTTTGATGATTTTTGGTTGGTTCAGTTAAGCTTGAACTACAAGTGAACTTACAGGCATTATCCATAGTTGCAGAATGTACTGCTACCACAATCAAAGCCAAACAAGCAAACCTGCATGCAGGTTTTCCTTCTGCAAATTTGTCTATTACCGTGCTAACTTCACTTTATTTTTTTCCGTCACCATGAATATTTTGCTTTCCGTTTTCCGTTTTCCGGCACTTCATTTTTCCGTTTTCCGTTTTCTGGCCGACAATTTTTTTTACCTTTCCGTTTTCCGTTTTCCGCTGAGTGAAATTTTTTTACCTTTCCATTTTCCGTAAAGTGAAAAAATTTTACCTTTCTGTTCTCCGTTTTCCGTAAAAAAATTTTTTTGACACCCTACTCCCAACACGTCAATTTTGAATGGAAATAGCTGAAATTTGGTATGAGGGTAGATAAATGTACCCCATTTGTTATGTTAAATGCACGGTTTCATATCACAAGATTTCGTGTTGAACGTGAAGCACAGTTTCATATTCACATGTTGAAAACAGTCCCAATTTAGGTGGTCCTGTGGAGTCACGTTTTTTGCATATGATGTGATAAATGTGACAAATCTGGTGATATGAATGTGTGCGCTTAACATACTAAATAAGGAACATTTATCTACTGCCATGCCAAATTTGGGCTATTTTTATGAAGAATTGATGATTTGGTAGAGAATTGAAGCTCGTTCGACAGTTCAAACACGTACAAAACTGTGTT
This sequence comes from Sphaerolaimus hirsutus, assembly GCA_964036195.1. NCBI lineage: Eukaryota > Metazoa > Nematoda > Chromadorea > Monhysterida > Sphaerolaimidae > Sphaerolaimus > Sphaerolaimus hirsutus. Next base: position 8,152,604 of record OZ038451.1, read on the forward strand.
TCACGTTCCGACATGAATTTTTGTTATGTGGGACCGTGCACTTAACACAACAAATGGGGTACATTTTTCTACCGACATACAAAATTTGAGCAGTTTTCATTCAAAATTGACGTGTTGGGTACCAATTGAAACCGTGCGCCTGACGTGGGCCACCCGATACATTTGACCCCAAATATTACCTAATCAATATTTAATAAATATTTATGTCTCCTAACACCCTTACCTATTTATATTTATCAATATTTATTCAGTTGTACTCAAAATTGATCAACTGGATTGTGCATTTTCACAGTATTATAACCATTTTTCTAATCACGGTTGGCGCTTTTTTGGCGCCATTCAAAATGCCAGCGCCAGGCGCCAATAGCGCCACCAGAAAATGGCGCCAAGCGCCAAAAGCGCCATGGCGCTTTCTCAGATCCCGGCGCCAAGCGCCAATGGAGCCAGAGCGTTTTAGCGCCAAGCGCCAAAAGCGCCATGGCACTTTTTGCTTTGGTGCTAGCGTCATGGCGCTTTTCCATCACTGGAAATGAATAAAAAAATTTATTTGTCCGGCGCATTGGGCCCCCACACGCTAGTTGGCACCGACACCAAATGTCAAACTGGTGCCGATCCCGATTCAAAGCTTGCTGACGAGCCGACAAATGACGTTCAGCTTTTAATTGGGAATAGAACCAGTTGACATTTGGTGTCGATGTCAACTAGCGTGTGTAGGGCCATTACGCGCATATTTAACTCCGCATACCTACTTTGTATGATGAATTGTCCTACGTGCACGTTGGCCGTCTCGGGCGTAGGGCACAACTCTCAAATATTTGTAGGGCGAATTAAATTTGGGGCCAGAATCAGACAAGCGTCAGTACTCTGTGATTTTATGTATAGCCATAGAATGGCTGTTGACCCATGTGATAGCATTATAAGCGATAATTTCTCTCCAAAATATCCATTTTTATATTGACGTAACCAACGATGGAAAAACACAGAAATTGAACACAGAAACTCATTGAGTTTCTGTGTTTTTGCTTTACACAGAAACACGGAAACTCACAAATTTTAAAAAACTCAAAACTCAAATGAGTTTTTTTAGAGAACACAGAAACACGGAAACACACAAAAGTTTTTTTTTAGTTTTGTGTTTTTTCAGCGAAGTGGTTGAACACATTTTCAAAATGCACATGAATTCAGTTAAACTAAACAAGATAAGATATGCATGTATTATGTACATAATGTATTCATATTTTATGATGGAACAAAAAATAAATTAGAAGATGGCATGCACATCTCCTGGTGGACATGTTTAAATACCGTATTTGCTTGAATAATCCCCCTGGGGGATTATTATTTCATCAGACCATTTTGAGGGGGGATTATTCAAGGGGGGGAATTATTCAAGGGGAGGAATTATTATTTTGTCAGAATTCTCAAGCATGTTTCCATCAAGTCATTCGACAAAACATGCTTTATTTACACAATAACATGCCATTCTTGGCCAAATTAGAAATAAAACATCGATCGTATGCCTTGAGGGGGGGATTATTCGAGGGGGGAATTATTTTTTCCACACTCATCTTACAGGGGGGATTATTCGAGGGGGGAATTATTCAAGCAAATATGGTATAGTTGTAGTTCAAATCAGTTCTGTAGTGTTCCATACAGTGCACATCCATTGAAGAATTTTGGAGTACTGTGTAAATTGTCGTTTGTGAGCATTTTCAATATTTTTAGCATTTGCTGGTGGGCGAGCTTTTATCGCCTGGTCATTGATCATACACATGAAAAAAGTTTGTTGATGCTGGTGTTGTGATGTGGGTGGATGTCCTCATTGAGGACATTTTTTGGGACTTTTTCGACACTTGAATGAATACACTTATGTTATGTGGGGTTAAAACATGTGCAAAACCAATATTTTATAAGAAAACCACTGTTTCCACATCAAAATGCTGAAAATCAGAATTTTTTGGGGGAGAACTCGAGTTTTTTTGGACAAAAACTTGATTTTTTATAGAAAAAAAACTTTAAAAAACTCGAGTTTTAACAAAAAAACAACAGAAATAAAAACAGAGTTACTCAAGTTTTTTTTCGATAAAAAACTTAAAACACAGGTATTCAGTTTTGAAATACTCAAAACACAGAAAGTGTTTTTTTTTTGGAGAACTTACCCATCGTTGGACTTAACAGGTGTATGCGTGTCGAATGCTCGTGATTTCAAGTGATGTTTGACATGGACACTCAAATGAGTTTTTTGCTAGAGAATACAGAAACATATCGTGGTATATAGGTAACATCAAAGTACTGCAACTTGTCTGATGTAAATACCTGTAAATATATGTTGACTCTTCACCAGAGTTGCAAAAGCGTGTTTACGCTTACCTGAAATACCCAGGTAAATGGGTATTTATACTTACGCTTACGCTTACACGTTTGTAAAATATCCGTACGCTTTATTACGCTTTCCCGGCCAAAATACCCGGGTACTAAAAGCGTAAAAAATTTTTTTTCACACAAACCAAGTTTACACTTTTGAAAAAGCGTTAAACTACAAAAAATAAAGTGAAAAATAACGCGTACCAAAAAAGTAACAAACAAACGTGTGTGCACGCAGTAACAAACTGAAAATACCTCAGGATCCCCCCTCGAAATACCCCCCACCCAATTGAGTGTAAAGACTGTAAAGAGAATGTAAATGAAAAAGCTGCGGTTTGTGATTGGGGCAATGCAGAACATGCATTAAAACAATGGTAGTGTTACGTTGAAACATGGTTTATACCATTTACATGTACTTATATAAGTTTTTAGACGCTTACACATGGTGGTTATTGCTACATTTTTCAACATGCATTTTCAGCATTTTTACAAACAACAAATTATTACTGGGAGTTCACGAAATTTTGGGCAAAATAACCCCCGTCATTCAACCCCTCTTCAAAATAAAAAATAAAACAAAGCATAAAAATTGGCAAAAATACATTAAATAGTGAATTTTATGGTGAAAAAGTTCGAAAATTAGTGATTTTGAGCGAAAATCGGGGCTAAATTTCTAAAAAAATACAGATTTTTACGTTTTCCGGGGACAAAAGTAATTTACCGTATTTCCTCGAAATACCCCCCGGGGGGTGATTGTTTCATAGTGGTCCCAAGTGGGGGGGGGGGGGTTAAACGAGGGGGGGGGGGGTATTTCGAGGGTATTATTTCACAAGAAAACTTTTCAAATCCCACTACGAAATTGTCGTCTGAAACGTACGCAGACGTCGAAAAATACAACAAAAACCGCCATTTATAAGGTTATGTAGACTAATATTAGTACATAGATGGTATAAACACTGTTCTAACGTGATTCCGACATTGTTTTAACGTGTGTTCTGCACTACGCAGAACACAAACTGCAGTATTTGTCATGTACGTTCCCTTTACACTCAATCCGGGGGGGGGTATTTCGAGGGGGGGGGGGGTATTTCGAGGGGGGGGGGTGATTTCGAGGGGGGGGGGGTGATTGTTTCATAGTGGTCTCGAGAGGGGGCGGTCAAACGAGGGGGGGTATTTCGAGGGGGGGGGGTATTTCGAGGAAATACGGTATACACATCTACTCATGAGTAAAAGTAATATATACTTCACGTTTTCTGTACTCACCATTGAGTAAAAAATAAATACTTTACGTTTATGTTTACTTTTGAAAAAGTTCAGTACTTTTAACAACTCTGATTTTAGCAACTCTGCTCTTCACCATATTTGTTCACAGGATTCAAAAAAAACTTTTTTCCATCTTAAGACTGTAGCATTTTCCAAGTAGTGAAAAAATCTGAGCTCACAGGGGTGATGAGTTTCACGAGCAGTGTGTTCGTGTAGATGGTGAACAGCAATACGCACAGCAGTGCCAGCGGTGTCAGCACGCGCCTGGGGACACCTGGGGACAGTTCCACAAGTGGCGAAGTGAGAAGTAGAATGGCAAATTCAAGGTGAAATCGCAAAGCAAAGTGAATTGAGAAGTAAGATGGTAAAAGTGAAAAGAAATTACTTTTTATTTTTATTTTTTACTTTGCTTTTGCCATTTTACCTCTCACTTCTCAACTTGCGGAACTGGCACCAGGCGCCAGTGGCTGAGACTGGCCCGGAATCATGCCTCGAACCATGTGCCACAAATTCGTCCCTGTAGCGGTTGGCTTAGGCTTAGGCTTAGGTTTACTTTTCAGAGTGAGAATTTTGAGGGGGGTATTTCGAGGGGGGTGAAGTTTATTTTTTCGCCAGCAATATTTTGAACTCCCAGTACTCCCAGACCGGCAGACGTAGAAAAATGCTACAAAACGACCACTGTATTTCCTCGAATTACCCCCCAGGGGTTTATTTTTTCAGAGTGACAATTTTGAGAGAAAAACGTGAAAAATGCAACAATAACCACCATTTTAAATATTTTACAGCCTTATAAAAGGATGTAGATCGTATAAACGATGTTCTAACGTAACACAGTAAGTGTTTTGAACGTCTTTTATGCATTTCCGGGACCACAAATCCATAGTGCCCATTTTGAGGGGGGGTATTTCGAGGGGGGGGGGGTATTTCGAGGAAATACGGTATTTACAAGAGTCTGTAGACCTTATATGTATAATTTTATGTGAATGGTATAAACCATGTTCTAATGTAACTCAATCATTGCTTTTAACGTGTGTTATGCATTGCCCGGGTCAAAACCGCAACTTTTGTCATTGACATTCTCTTTATACTGAATTGGAAGTAAGGTTCAAACGGGACCAGTTTTTCAGACCGGGACGGGACCAGAAATTTTCTAATGTCGGGACCGGGACCAGGACTGGCTTTTTTCAATTGTCAGGACTGGGACCGGGACTGGGGGGTCTGGACCGGGATTGGGTATTTTCGAACCATGTACCAGGACCAGGGTTGGTTTTATAAAAATTCATTTTAGTAAAATTGTATAAAAATTGTATAAAAATTTTATTTTATTTTTATTTTATTCTTGTTTCATTGTATTTTATTTTATTTTATTCCCAAAAGTCATTAATAAAATAAAATGACACATTTTACAAAAATTTTACAAAAATTGTACAAAAATTTTACAAAAAATCAGAATCATGCATGCAAGGCCAAAAAAATGTTATAATTAGACCTATACATGAAAAACCTGTGCCAAATTTTTCCCTTACTTTTCAAAAGTTGCATGCAGTGTGTATTGTTAGCTAGCTGCAAGTGTAAAGTTACAATTATTGATAAGAATGGTTTGCATTTTCAGTAGAAGGACTAGTGGAGTGTGCTGGGCACATTTGTAAAATGTAATGCAATTTGTCAATTGTCTTGACAAATATAAAGTAAAGTGTCAATTCTCATGCAAAATGTCAAGTGTCATGTCAAATTTCAAGCAAAGTGGCAATTGTCATGACAAATGTCATGAAAAGTGTAAATTGTGTATCCAAATCTTGTGTTTTTGTATCCATAGTATGTTTTGTATCCAAACCTTATGTTTTTGTATCCAAATGTTCACATAAGATTTGGATACAACAACAACATAATTTGGATACAAAACATAAGATTTAGATATAAAACATAAGATTTGGACACAATTTACTTGACAATTGATACTTTATTTTTTACATGTCATGACAATTTACACTTGACCTTACATTTGTCATGACAATTGACACTTTGCATGACATTTTACATGACATTGGACACTTTACACTTGGGACTGCTCCCAGATCCATGAATAAACAGGTAGAAACTCAAGCAACGAGATAAAATTTTACAAAAAATACAAATTTTTATACAATTTTACAAAAATACGAATTTTTATACAATTTTACAGAAATTTTACAAAAATTTGAATTTTTATACAATTTTTATTTTTATTCTTATATTTTCCATTTTATTTTATTCTTGAATATTCCATTTTATTTTTATTTTATTTTTATTTTTTTCTGAGATTTTGCCAACCCTGACCAGGACCGTGGTTTCGTTTGACACCTATTGGCACATAATTTCCAACCAATGTTGTTCCACACACCTCCACTGTGTGAAGGACCACTCTCAATGTATTAGCCTTTTCTTATAACATTATTCAAGCACTATTCCATTCCCATCTTCACATGAAGTTGTGAATATTTGATGAAAAGCAATGTAGGTATTTATGTAGGAAGTTAGACAAGACACTTGTAACAACACCTAAAAATATTTTTTGGCAGAAATCACCACTTATAATATGACAACATGGCTCCACAGTCATATTATTGCTATTAGCATTTGAAAAATCACCTAATTTTTTGGAAAATATTTATAAATATATCACTCCAAATTTGGAAAAAATATAAATATATATAAATCACTCAAGGTCCTCAGAAAATATTATTAAATTACTGAAAAAAATAACTCTAAGCTTGAAAAAAATCACAAAAAATCACTTGCGCTTTATTTCAATTTCAAGTGATATTGTGGGTTATTGGCCCCGCACACGCTTGTTGACATCGACACCAAATGTCAACTGGTGCCGATCCCGATTCAAAGCTTGCTGACGAGCCGACGAACGACCTTCAAACGCAAGCTTTGAATTGGGAACGGAACCAGTTGACATTTGGTGTTGATGTCAACTAGCGTGTGTAGGGCCAATGCAGGCTTAATTAACCATATTTCCTTGAGATACACCCAGGGCTCTATTTTTTCAGAGTGAGAATTTTGAGGGGGGTTAAACAAAGGAGGGGGTATTTTGAGAGGTATTATTTCGCCGGAAAATTTTAGAACTCCCAGTACTAATTTGTTGTTTGTAACATATGCAGACATAGAGAAATGCAACGATAAGCACCATGTATAAGGGTCTATAGACTTATATAAGTAAATATGTAGATGGTATAAACCAGGTGTTCACATAACACAGTCATTGTTTTTAACATCTGTTCTGCATTGCCCAAATCACAAAGTGTAGCTTTTGTCATTTACATTCCCTCTACACTCAAAATTGGGGGGGGGGGGTTATTTCAAGGGGGGTTATAAATTCATAGTGTCCCATTGTAGGGGGGGGTATTTCGAGATGGGTGCATTTCAAGGGGGGGTAATAAATTCATAGTGTCCTATTGTAGGGGGGGGGGGGTTATTTTGAGAGGGGTGTATTTTGAAGTGGGGGGGGGTATTATGCTTTATACACTAAAACATTAGAATACAATTCATAGCAGGATCACATTAATAAAAGTCACTAAAATAGTTTACATCTTTGTCACACACAAACTGAAGAGTGATGGTGATGTCACCATTTGTCATCATTTGAGTTTTCACATAAGGTGATGTCACCATTTGTCATCATTTGAGTTTTCACATAAGGTAAACACAATGGCAAACTGGTAACTTGCCAAAACCACCCCACTGAACTTCATGCCATTTGTGAAACTGAACATCTACAACATTCAATTGTGGAAAACTGAATAATGACATGTGACCATTTTTGGCCATTTAGGTTTTTCAAAACTAGTGTGTGTATGTGCCTACACACACTAGTTGTCACTGTGACTTCAGGGCATGCCCATACAGGGCATTCATGGGCATACGTCTACCGTATTTCCTCGCAATACCCCCCTCAAAATGGACACTATGAATTAGTAAAACCCACCCCCCTCAAAATACCCCCCAATTGAGTGTAAAGAGAACGTCAAGGACAAAAGCTGTGGTTTATGACCCGGGCAATGCAAAACACACGTTAAAAACGATGATTGAGTTGTGTTAGAACATGGTTTTTACCATCTACATACTTATATAAGGCTGTAGACTCTTTTACATAGTGGTTTTTGTTGCATTTTTCTATGTCTGCGTCCGTTTTTAGTACTGGGAGTTCAAAAAAATTCTGGCGAACCCCCCCCCCCCCCCCTCGAAATAACCCCCTGAAAAATTTCACTGTGAAAAAAAGAACCCCCCAGGGTTTTTCGAGGAAATACGGTATGTAATATGTTAGATATTTCTTTGTCTGAGTATGTGGAATTTAGCAAAATTTCTGGCGAAATAATAGACCCCCTCGAAAAAGCCCCTGAAAATTTGCTGGCGAAAAAATAAACCCCTGGCGCCAGATTTAAAACTCATACAGGTTTTGTAGTATAGGGCGTACGCTTTACTCGCGATTTTGTCTAGTCCCATGCTCACTTCTTAGTTTTCAGTGCCCTACAGCCAAAACATGAGGGCAGTGCAAATAAAGGAATGCATGCACAACCATACAAAATGCGCCCAATGAAATCGAAAAAAGAAAGAGTTGGCCGATGGCCAAAAATGACGACATCGTGATTAGCGTTCCAAAAATCTCTGGGAGATTTATATTTAAAAAGTATAATTAAATATAAAAAACTTTCTTATTTAATTATATTTTCGCCAGTTTTTTTCCAGAGAGATTTAATTATATTTTTTTTATGAGAAAAAAATAAAATAAAATCTCTCATTTATTTTCAGAGAGATTTTATTTTATTTTATTTTTTGAGAGATTTTCTGAGATTATAATTAATTTTATTTTTTGAAAATCACCCATTTTTTGGAACGCTAATCGTGATTTCCGGGCCAAAATTGTAATAAAATACATCAGATTGCAACCCCCCGTTTTCTTGAAACTGTGTAATTATACGAATAGGTTACGTAAGCTGGAATTGGATGAATTTTTGCGCGTTTTAGAGCGAGAGTGCAGTTGTGTTGACACATCGCCATTTTTCTCTACGCCACATGGTCACATTTTGACTGGGGATTGTAGAATTGTTCAAAATGTCAAGCTGTGTGAATTATTTTGTAAGGGTAGCAAATTTAGACTACCCGTAAAAGAAAATCATGATGCAGTTTATTTCAGCATGATTGGAGCATTGGGTGGCTTGCTAAAGTTTCTGAAAAGTAAAGTGGGTGATGGGAGATTTGTTAGAAATTTTGTCTCAGCGTATAAAGCTGAACTGAGAAACCATGTGTTCAAAATACCGTTTAGCGGTGAACAGGTGACTGATTATAATGACTGTTGGAAAGATTTAAGCAAATAACATAATTTATACATCATAGTTCCGGTAGATAAAGCGGCAAATTATTACGCGTTTGTTTGCAAGAAATACTATTTTCAAGTTCTCGCATCTGAACTAGGTTTCTGTGAAAATACTCTGGAATTTCACGATAGTAGTAGTTATAAGAAAGTGGGTTCAAAGTGCACGCATTTTTCATCGTTGATGAACAGACATCGTGTTCTGGTGGATAGGTATGCATTTGCAAAAAGTTTCTATACAGAGACAATACCCTTATTTTTTGCTACGGTGAAAATGCATAAATCACCGGCGAAATTTTGTTTTGTCAGTGGAGCTAGGCGAGCTAGTACAAAACCGTTGTGCCTACTAGCTTCTACAATATTACAATCACTTCTAAAAATGCTTAAAGCTTATTGTGCCGTATTTGATAAGCGTAATGGTGTGAAAAGCTTCTGGATGGTAGAAAGTAGCATGGAGGCTCTATCAAAAATTAATAGTTGGGTTGGCACAGATATAGATATAATTTTTACTGCAGATTTTACTACATTGTTCCCCAAACTTCCATTTAATGTTATGGTTAGTAGCATGAAAGAGGCGATTGAATTGTTAGTCAAAAGTGACAAAATAAATATATTTAGGAATCACATTTCAGTGGATGTTAATTTGAAGCCAAAATCAATTATAACGTTGAGTAGAGTGGAACTGCTTGAAGTGCTGGTCTTGAGTTTAGAGGAAAACTACATAGAATTTGGGTCTAACTTATTTAGACAGACATGTGGTATACCAGCGGGTGGGGCACACTCACCGGCACTTGCAAATTTGACACTGTCAATGCTTGAATTTAAATATGTCAAAAACAATTTAAGAGATGTCAATATGGCAATGACACATAGGATTTTTCGGTATGTAGATGACTGTTTAGCTATCGAAATACCCGATTTTTTAGAAGTGTGCAAAAAAGTGTACCCTGACAGTTTGCCACTCGAAATGGCTTCAAAGCCGGAGACTGGACTGTGTCCATTTTTAGACATAGAATTTGTGTTTTTGGGTAGTGAAATGTACTATAAAAATTACGATAAAAGGAGACTGTTTAATTTTGATGTCACAAGGTTGCTTTTTCCGGATTCTAATGTGTCCAAAAAATTGATTGACACTGTAATTATTGGCGCTTTGGTTAGATATGCCAGGACTAGTTTTGACAAGCAGCAATTTGTACCTGTGGTGCGAGAACTAGTTGACAGACTTGTATTTAATGGTTGGCATATTAATGTATTTTTACGGGCTTTTTCACGTTTTATAGACCGGAAGCCTCTACTGGTTGCGAAGTTAGAGCTGGAGACGCTTCATGAACGCTCTACATTTCTACAGAGATGTCTGATACGCCCGTGAAATACGTATGTTTTTGTTGTGTCCACTTGGTTGCATTTTTTCACCAATTCCGTACGAATGTGTATAACAGAAAATAAAATAAAAAACAACTGAAGCCTTACCTACGTTAAGACTAGCTGACGTTGGTTGGAAACCGATTTTAGCACTTGTGTGCTCGTATTGGAAGTGAGTTTAAAGTGGAAATATTTCTGGGATTGATAGCTGATTGTTTTTATGCGCATACATAGATGTGACTGGCTTTTGGCTTGCGGCACGGCAGTGCAAATTCGGGACTGGCACGTGGCCAAAATAGGCGTCAGAGCTTCAAAAGGCCTCGAATGGACTCCAATAGCCCCCCAATCAGAGGAAGAGGCGGTCAGGCGGGACAGGTTCATGTTTGTGTTTATTTTCGTGAAGGGTAGGTGTTTTTTCTGGTATTTTTGAGTACGTTTGCACCTGGTGGACTTCCAAACTGATGAGTCCTGGGTCCTGGGTGCGCAATGGTCTTTGGGAAAGGACGAAACCGTTGCTTCCATATAGGTAGAAAATTAAGGCAAACTATAGTGTATTTCACGAACTGCCTTGCTCTCAGTGCGTGTGCGTCGACCTGGCGGAACGTTGAAAATTTGTTGGGCGTACGCCCTATACTACAAAACCTGTAGGGAGAATTAAATCTGGTCCCTGGGTTTATTTCATGGTAATACGTAGTTTTCAAATTCTGGAATTTTTGGAAATACTTACTTAATTTTTTTCCGACGATATTGTGCTTTTTCATACACAATTTTGAATTTTAAACATTCTCCATTTTTTTTTTGTTTTTTAGAATTAATTTTCAAAAATTTCCTAACATTTTTGCCACATTATTAAAACAATATTTTAGACCATTTGAATTGCATCTTTCTGTTTTGTCTGATATCCAAGCTGTTGACATTTTTGGCATTTTGTGATATGTGACATTTACATGTGACAGTTTTTTTGGTTTTTCCACAATGAACAGATCCATGTAAAATTGTATTATCATTGTGTTTGTATCATTCATTTTTTTCAAGAAAGGTACCATATGCTGAAAATTATTACTTTTTCTAGGTAAAAAAATAGTTTGGAAAAAGTGTCACATCCATGCAGTGGAAAACAAACTGGAAAGCTACAATATATTTTTTTTTATAGCTACACATGTTTGCTGTTGTTGGATTTTTCTATATCTACGTATGTATGCAAAAATCAGTCTTGAGTTTCATGAAAATACTGACAAAAATCCCCATTTTGATTAGCTAGTCCCCTCAAATTTTGATGCCGCCTCCTGGCGCTGGGTATATTTTTTAGGAAATACAGTATGCTTACCATGAACAAGCCTTGCAATCGAACAGGCAATGAGTGCAGTTCCAATCAGAGCCAACCAAATGTAGGGATCAAACATGATTAGTGTCTGCAAGTCGGCAATCTTGAAAGAACTGATTTGCTCTACCAAACTGAAATGCTTTTTTCCTGGCTGAATGCCAAGTACTGGGGTCAATGTTGTTAATGCTACATTGAAGCCCTTCAGTCGCACAGATACTGACATTTCAAAGTTTGCAGCTCTCTCTGCATTTGAATTTAGTGGTAGCAGCAGCATGTCGAAATCTCCCTTCTTCAACAATGCCAGTTGACTGTCCGCGGGTCCGCTCACTGTCCCATTCATGCGCGCTATGCTGTATTATTCGCTTTTCCTTTTGTTACCAAGCTATAATTTTACCAATATTCAACCCCGTTTGAAATACCCGCCTTGAAATGTTTGAGCCAGTTGTGAAGAAATATCTCCTTGAAATTGTTTAAAGTTTCAAAGGCATATTTGGGGACATCCATTCAAAAAGTTCACAAGCGCCAAATCCTGAAAAATCGAGTTAACTGTGGATTTTACTTTCACGTATAGTTTTCCACATTTTAGAAAAAAAATCAGCGTTATAGTCCATTTCGTTCCCGAGATACAGTGGTACCGATTTTCAGATAAATTGCGATTTTCATATTGAAAGTGCACATATCCATGACCACTGCCATATTAAAAACGGGACCTTCACATCGAAAAATGACAGCTCCAAAATATTTGCCAGCCAACAAAATTTGTGGATACAAAAATTGTAGACAAATGTTCAACGTATCTGAAAAGTGCAAGGCAAGCTTTGTCACCCAAACATGGCACTGTCGGGCCAAAGTCAAACTTCAAAATGCCATTTTGAAAAATCTAAAAATGTGGATATGTGAACTTTTGGAATGAAAGCCCCCATTTATGCTTTATCCAAAATACCCATGTATTTGGGTATTAATTATATTCATGCTTACACTTATGCTTTTATAAAATACACTTATGCTTTGTTACAGTTCCCTGGCTGAAAATCCCAGGTACTGGGAAAGCGTTACACATCACTAGGGATGACCAGCGCTTTTTTCAAGCGCTTTTTTATAAACATAATCTATTTTCCAAGGGTTCCAACGCTTAAAAAACTATTTTAATTTATTTTATTTTGCTATTTTTTGTGTGCAAGCGCGAAATATCGCATGCAAATTACCACTGGTGGCTGTTTTCATTGGTTTTGTGCCATTTTTAGTGTCATTGCTTCTATTCCTGCATGCTATTATGTAATAATTAGTTGTGATATGCTAGTGTGGTATAGAATATCCAGCCAATGTGCTTTCACATATTTACTTCTACAGTGGAAAACATTAGTCTCAATGTAAACAGGGGACACGCCGGGTCCACCACCCAAATTATGAGTCGGTGCCGGACGCCATATCTTCAGTTGTAGTGGGGGGATTTATTCGAAAATTTGAGGTTATATACTAGACATCCCTCCACTACTTTATGCGGGCTGGGGGAGGTCGGTGACCCACCTGAGTGTGGGCCGCCGTATACATGAATATTTTTTTTGAAAAAAATCGCTGTCCACGCCATGTCCGCCACCCCGTGTTGTTTCAATATACCGTATTACCTCGAATTAACCCCCCCTTGAATTAACCCCCCCTCGAAATACCCCTCCTAAATTTCGGCTGAGGAAATAATAAACCCCCCCCCCTCGAAATACCCCCCTAACATTGAGTGTAACGTGAACGTACATGACAAATACCGCAGTTTGTGATCTGTACAATGCAAAACACACGTTAAAACTGATGATTAAGTTACGTTAGGGAAGGGTTTTTGTGTATATACAGTTATATATGCGTAAAAACACATATACATCAATATAATTGTTCGATTTTTCTACGTCCGCGTATGGGGAATTTCCGAAAATTTCTGGCGAAATAATAGACCCCCCCTCGAATTATCCCCCCTCAAATTTTGCTGGCGAAATAATAAACCCCCTGGGGGTATTTCGAGGTAATACGGTAATGGGCTGCCAAACTGAAACTGTTGGGGGGAATTGATCGAAATTTTTAGGGGGTGTACACGACACCCCCCACTACTTTTCGCGGAAGGGTGAGCCCCCTGGCGACCTCCTTGAGAGTGGACTGCTGGAAAATATAATAATATTTTTGAGAATTCGTTGTCCAGGTTTGGCACTGGACAGCAAAAATAAAAATTACATTAGAATGTCCCTTAGAGGACAATGTATACCACTGTATAAAGTGTGTATTAAAAAAGCAATTTTAAAACGAAAATTTGATCTGGTACGAAAGTGTATTTGACACCCATGCACAAGTTCCTGATTAAATTTCGATTTAGGTCAAATCTTTAATACACACTTTTAAAGCTGGTTTACGATGTCCTCTAGGAGATGATTAAAGGTAAAAATTTGCGTAAACAACATTGCTCCAAAAATGAACCATGGTGGAGATTCAATGGGGGTCACTGTAATGATGTCATCGATGATGTCATTCCAGGAACAAAATTCGCCTTGTGGGACAGCATTTGTGTTGACCCCCATCAAATCTCCTCTATGGTTGATTTTTGGGGCAATGTTGTTTTCACTTATTTTTTTCTTAAATCATCTCCTAGAGGACATTGTAAACCAGCTTTAAAACTGTGTGTTTAAAGATTTGACTTAAATCGAAATTTAGTCTGGAACTTGTGTATGGGTGTCAAATACACTTTTGTACCTGATCAAATTTTTGTTTTAAAATTTGCTTTTTTAATACACACGTTTTACAGTGGTATACATTGTCCTCTAAGGGACATTCTAATGTCATTTTTATTTTTGCTGTCCATTGCTGTGAATTCTCAAAAATATCATTATATTTTCCAGCAGTCCACTTTCAAGGGGGTCGCCAGGGGGCTGACCCTTCTGCGAAAAGTAGTGGGGGGTGTCGTGTACTCCCCCTCAAAATTTCGATCAATTCCCCCCAACCGTTTGAGTTTGGCAGCCCGTTTTATCAAAAAACAATGGTGGCGGACCTCGCGTGGACAGCAATTTTGTCAAAAAAATATTAATGTATACGGCGACCCACATTCAGGTGGGTCGCCGACCTTCCCCAGCCTGTATATGAGTCAGTCGACGAATCAATAGGCACTCCAGGAACAAACCCTGGACACCGATAAAAAAAAGAAAATTGCAAAAATGGTCCTAAGGTACTCCAATGGGTCCAGTGAGTTGTGAAATACATGTAAAATTTTTATTCCTATATATTGCATATAATTGAAAGTGAATATTTCCAAAATTGGGCATTTCTAACATTATTCGCTGTTGGGCACTTGCCTATAAAAATACAATGGCCATATTTTATATTGTTGCAAAGCTGAGAATGTGCTCTTTCAGAATCCACATACTTTTCAGGGATTTGCTGAAACCAACTTACCTAAGAAACCAAAATATGCTGGCAGAGCTGATTCCGGCTGATTGCGTCTTGATTCACACCTTAACTGTGTCTGGGAGAAGGTAGTAGACACACACCGTTGCGAAGCCAAGAATGTCCTCTATCAGAATTCACAGACTTTTTGGGGTGTTCCCCTCAGGTCACATATACCTAAGAAAGCAAAACGTGCTGCGTGCAGTTTTCTGCGGCACAGTCACATTGCGATTACAGCAAAACCAGGCAAAACTATTCACTATGATTCATACCATAAGATAGCTGAGATTGTGCTCTTTCAGAATCCACTGCTTTCCAGAAGGTTCACCATCACGATTTTATACCTAAGAAATCAAAAAGGTGAAAATTTGACTATCTGACGTCATTGCATCACGATTGAGGCCGTAACTGAGGATACATATAGGCTTTATTTTATACCGTTGTGAAGCCGAGAATGTGCTCTTTCTGAATCCACAGACTTTTCGGGGGTTTAATCAAGGGAATTTACCCAAGAGGCCAAAACGTGCTGGCAGGGGTGATTCTGGCCAATTGCGTCGCGAATCACGCCTTAACCATGTCCGGGACAAGGCAGTAGACACAGATTGTCGCAAAGCTGAGATAGTCCTCTATAAGAATACACAGACTTTTTGGGGTGTTCCCCTCAGGTCACATATACCTAAGAAAGCAAAACGTGCCGGTGCAGTTTTCTGCGGCACAGTCACATCGCGATAACGGCGAAACCATGCAAAACTATTTGCTATGATTCATACCACAAGATTACTGAGATTGTGCTCTTTCAGAATCCACTGCTTTCCAGAAGGTTCACCGTCACAATTTTATACCTAAGAAATCAAACAGGTGAAAATTTGACAATCTGACGTCATTGCATTACGATTGAGGCCATAACTGAGGATACATATAGGCTTTATTTTATACTGTTGTGAAGCCCAGAATGCTCTCTTTCTGAATCCAGAGACTTTTCGGGGGTTTACTGAAGGGAATTTACCCAAGAGGCCAAAACGTGCTGGCAGGGGTGATTCTGGCCGATTGTGTCGCAAATCATGCCTTAACCATGTCCAGGACAAGGCAGTAGACACACATTGTTGCAAAGCCGAGATAGTTCTCTATCAGAATACATAGACTTTTTGGGGTGTTCCCCTCAGGTCACATATACCTAAGAAAGCAAAACGTGCCATGTGCAGTTTTCTGTGGCACAGTCACATCGCAATTACAGGCGAAACCAGGCAAAACTATTCGCTATGATTCATACCACAAGATAGCTGAGATTGTGCTCTTTCAGAATCCACGGCTTTCCAGAAAGTTCACTGTCACAATTTTATACCTAAAAAATCAAAAATGTGAAAATTTGACAACCTGATGTTATTGCATCACGATTGAGGCTGTAACTGAGGATACATATATGCTTTATTTGTGACCGTTGTGAAGCCGAGAATGTGCTCTTTCTGAATCACCTCAGGTCACTATTTCATGTGAAAATGCTTGATTATGCTATATATAAGAGGAAACTGGAAAAATGAAATATGATTTTTTATCAGTGCTATATGGGCAACACTTTAAGAAAATATTTTTTTTTGAGATGTCTAAGTTTTGGCTATTGACTCATGGACTGACTCATATAGTAGTTGGGGGGTTTCGAGTATATGCCCTCAAAATTTCGAATAAATCCCCCCACTACAACTGGAGATATGGCGTCGGGCACCGACTCAGGATTTGGATGGCGGAACTGGCGTGTCCCCTGTTTATTAGCCTCTTATAACCTAATTTAAGCACTTTTCCATGCCTCACTTCACTTGAAGTCATGAAACATTCACAACAGGGATCCCATGACTACCGTATTTCTCCAATCAAAGCACCCCACGTTCAAAGCTCCCGGGGTGCTATACTGTGCAAAATGTTTCATTAAAAGCACCCGGGTGCTCTACTTCTCATCTGTACAAAATTTGGTGATCATTATTTCTTAGCGTAAATAATATTGCGGTGAGGAAAGATCACGAGAGCATCTGTTGCATAAGAATTTTTTTGCATGGTGCGCGGCAGTCTTTTGCACACATATGCCTATTAAATTGCATGCTGCGTCTACATCAAACGCTTTGAACAGAACATAGTATAGCACCCCGTGATTTGCATTGCACCAGGGTGCTATAAACAGCACTTGAAAAGTAGTTCAAAAAGTGCTCCAATTTTGTAAAGCACCAAGGGTGCTTTAATTGGAGAAATACAGTACATAGCCATTGTTTGGCTATATATCATCACAAGTACTGCCACTTGTCTGATATACCTGTATATATTGATAAAGAACCATATTTGGGAGCTTTTTAGGGAACGTCTTGACTTTTTTTTAAGCGAAAAAAGCATGTTTTTTGAAAAGCATTCTTTTTTAGAAAAGCAGGGTCATTGAAAAAAGTGTTTTTTTCCATCCCTACACATGATCTGTTTTATGCTTTGAAAAAAGCATAAAACAGGGTTTCTATGGGGCTTGTGCGTCATAGCATCTAAACCACATAGCACCTGGACCCACATGGCATGGATTTCTAACTGCATGGCATGGATTTCTCCCTGCATGGCATGTAGACCCGCATGGCATCTAACAAGCCATATATTGTTGTACACACAGGTGTCAGAGCAGGCAGGCAGTCTTCACACCCGTTGTACAAGATAATTCCAAGTTCCAATTGAGAGAACCTCACTGAGAACTCTGGGCGAGCAAGTGCCAGATTCTCAGGGGCCGGTGGCCGGAGGAGGAGGAACGTTCATTCTGGGTGCAGTGACACAAGCAAATAAAAAGCCAAAAATAGCTTAAATTAGGCGATAAGACATACACATTGATGATTTTGAAGGTGAAAATATATAAATAGGTATGAAAAGTAGCGATTTTGAGTGAAAATTAGGGTAAAGTTCTCAAAAATCGCTCCAGGATAGATAGATAGCAGAGTTGCAAAAGCGTATTTACGCTTACCCGAAATACCTGGGTAAATGGGTATTTATACTTACGCTTACGCTTACGCTTTCATAAAATACCCGTACGCTTTTTCACGCTTTCCCGGGCAAAATACCCGGGTACTAAAAGCATAAAAAGGCTTTTCAAACGGTTCAGTTTTACACTTTTCAAAAAGCATAAAACCACAAAAAAAGAGTGAACGTAACTGTGTATACTGGTCGGACCGCATGCTAGGCATTTTTCTGAAGGAAACACTATCTTGACGTCATCATAATTCAAATAAAAATAATTCCAGCAAAAAAAAAGAAAAAAAACATGACGGGAAAACGAACATTCCCTGTTTGTACGCGACTCCGCCTTTTTCTTTTTGAAAATATTTTTCTTTTTGTGAAAGTGCATACATAAGTATCCAGCTCGCGCGTTATCGACCAATACATAAATAATTTTGGGTGCATACTTTGCAGTTCGCCGAGTATAACAAGAAAAACTGACTGCGTGTGTGCAGTAATGTGCTGGAAATAGTGGCAGATGTACAAATTGTGTCGCAGTATGATAGTCTTGCTAATACTGTGTTGTCGAGCAGAACCGTGGGGCTTCAGATTAGAAATTTTGGGTTGAAAATGGATTCCGACAACCACAACACTAACTGCAAGTTGGAAGATAAAGATGACTTAAGTATCACTGCCGATGAATTGCCAAACAACATCCTATGAGGGCAGACTACTAAGTGGACATCCAAAAAATTTTGCTGAGAGCTTGATTTGGAAAGAATTCACTGAGAAAAAGTCTCTTAAAAACCTTTTACGCTTATGCTTTTATTTACGCTTTCCCAGGTATATTAAAAATACCTTACGCTTTAAGTATCCATACTGGAAATTTGGAAAGTGTATTTACACTTAGGCCCTGTTTACATGGATTTTTGGTGACGACAAAAAATTTGTGTCGTCACAGACATTTTTTGACAGAAATTGGTAATATTACATGTGTGACAACCAATCAGCCTCGATAAATTTGGTCGTCACACATGTAAAATCAGCCTCGATAAATTTTGATACACAATAATGCAAACAAGATGTCATTGTCATACCTTTATGAGGCCATATCATAGTCTCAACAAATTTGTTGTTATATAGTGCCATGCATTAATGGCATTTTGTAAACATTTTACATTTAAATAGGTAAATGTAAATTGTAAATAGGTGACAGCACTTATAGAATGTCGTCACAAGCATAGCTCGTTCACAGCTTGTGACAACACATTTGGAATGCATCTGTAAATAAATTTTTTATGGTTGTTTTTGTGGTTGAAATTTTTTAAAAAGTTGTCGGAACGCCTCGCTACCGAGGCTAATTTGTCGGAACGCTAACACCATGTATTTTATAATAAAAAAACGTTTTTTTTATTTTAAACATTTAAACAGTTTTTTTAAAAGCTCCCAGATATGGCCTTGTGTCAACTAGTGATGGAATAGCGCCAGGAAAAATGGTGAAAAATGGTTAAAATTTTAAACACTGTGAAGGTACATGGAAGCACATTACTTGAATGTGGAAGTACATTGCCCATGGTAGCACATAAAAATGTATGATTTGATACAGGGGTTGTGCAGATTTGGACCCCTGCAGGGGTTCATATAGATAGCAAATCGCTCCTACAGAGGGCTAGATAGCTGAAAAAAAATTTTGGGGGGGAGGGAGTTCGCGGGGGTTCAATATAGGTATAGGCTTTTCCAAGGTATAGAAGGAAGAAAAGGGGAAAAACGCTGAAAGTAGGTGAAAAACAGCTAAAATAGGTATATAAATACATATAGTACAAAAAATAGCTGAAAATGAGCAATAAGGAACATGAATTAGAATTTTAAAGGTGAAAAACTATAAAATGGTATGAAAATTATCGATTTTGAGCAAAAATTGGGGCAAAATTTTGATGATTTGGGGATAGATAGCTGAAAATTCCCTCTGGGATAGATAGGTAGCTGAGCAGGCCTCTGGGAAAGATAGATAGCTGGCGAATTTGGGGGGGGGGGGGGTAACCCCCCCCCAACCCCCCTACTAAACCCCTGCTTTGATACTAAATATGCCACAAAATCAATAAAAACAACCACCAATGTCAATTTGTGTGTGAAATTGCGCGCTTGCGCACAAAAAGTTTGCAAAATACCTAGTGCTTATTTTATAATTTAGGATACCTTATGAAATAGTACAATATCATGCTTGAATTGTGTATCATGTTCAAATTGAGTCCCACTGTAAGAGCATTGTGACAAAATACAGCCCTGGGTTCAAAACAAGCCAATACAGTACCCATTTTTGACTGTTTTATTTATTCTAATAGAATGGCACCATTCTACCGGATTTACTTGAGTAGTTCCCCTGGGGAATTATTTTTTCATCAGACAATTTTGAGGGAGGAATTATTCAAGGGGGGAATTATTATTCCATTAAAATTTGCAAACACATTTCTATCATACTACATACACATGTATGCTCTGTTTCCATTGATATTACACATCCATTGCATCTTCACACAGCAGATGTGCTAAATTTGCACTGAATCAAACCAGACAGCTGTTTTGTTCAGTCTGACTAGGGTGTCAAAAAAAATTTTTATGGAAAACGGAAAGGTAAAATTTTTTCACTTTACGGAAAACGGAAAGGTAAAAAAATTTCACTCAGCGGAAAACGGAAAATGGAATGGTAGAAAAATTTATTGGTCGGAAAACGGAAAACGGATAAACGAAATGCCAGAAAACGGAAAAGGAAAGCAAAATTTTCATGGAAATGGAAAAAATAAAGTGAAAGTTGCACAGAAATGGACAAATTTGCATGCAGGTTTGCCTGTTTGGCTTTGATTGTGGTAGCTGTACATTCTGCAACTATGGATCATGCCAGTAACTTCACTTGTAGTTCAAGCTTGACTGAACCAACAAAAAATCATCAAAAGGTAGCAAAAACACACTACAACAACAATAAGAATTTAGCAAAAGTGAACTTTGATGTAACTGAACAGTAAAAAGTATACTCAGCGGACTGCAAAGTATGTGTCCAAAATTACTTTGTGTTTTTTACAGATTTGGATACAGATAAAAATTATGAACGACACAAGAACCTGGTAGAAAAAACACCATAGTGGAGAATGATCAATACAGATTGGAAAAATAATGGAAAAATGCCAGAAAACTGAAGAGCGAGCCAGAAAATGGAAAAATGGCCGGGAAAAATGGAAACGGAAAGGTAAATATTTTTCAACCGGAAAATGGTAAAATGGGCTGGAAAAATGGAAACGAAAAGGTAAAAAAATTTCAGCTGCCGGAAAATGGAAAACAGAAAGGTAAAATTTTTTCAGCTGCCGGAAAATGGGAAGGTAAAAAATTTTCCTGCGAAAGGCAGAAACGGAAAACGGAAACGGAAATTTGACACCCTACAACTAGGGTTCAAACGGGACCGCGGTCCCGGTAGATGGTTCAGCAAAATTCCGGGACTGAGGCGGTACCGGTCCCAGTTCCAGTCCCAGTCCCGGTCCCCCAGTCCTGGTCCCGAAAAAATAAATGTCAGTCCCGGTCCCAGTCCCGGTACAATCCGCCAGTCCCGGTCCCGGTCCCTTGAATTTTATAGTGGTCCCAATAAGGGATAAAAAATGTTGTTTTACACTGAATAAACAACGTTTTTTCATAAAATCATCATTTCAGGGGCTCTATTTTGATTTCGAAGGCCTATTTTTTCATTTCAAGGGCCTATTATTCTGGTCCCGCTACCCCAGTCCCGGTCCCAGTAGATGGTTCGGCAAAATTCCGGGACTGAGGCGGTACCGGTCCCGGTCCCAGCCCGACACCCCAGTCCCGGTCCCAATAAAAAATAAATGCCACTCCCGGTCCCGGTCTTGGTACAATCTGCCAGTCCCGGTCCCGGTCCCGATAAGAAAAATTTCTGGTCCCAGTCATGGTCCCGGCCTGAAAAACTGGTCCTGTTTGAACCCTAATCACAACTAGATTGACTTCGAATTAGAATTCGACAAAAATGTTTACAAATACAAAAGTATGGGCCACCATGTATACTTATGGCCATTTCAGAAAACACAAACAGCAAAACAAAACATGCCAACGTAAGCAACAGAACCATTGACATGCATTTGGGCCAACCTTTATTTGGGGTGGGGCACTGTGTGCTGAGAATGCGTTGAGATTCGAGGAAAGAGGCCCCAATCCACTGTGGATACATCCTATGTACTATATATATGCGACCACTTTTTCTCAAAAATATGGAACTTTACACTCGACTTATGAAACTTTTTGAAGTGTAATTTTTGTTTTTTGTTATCACCCAAAAAACCGTGTAAACACTGCCTTATGTTTTTTACTGGGGGTCACACTATTACAGAGGGTCGCATTAAACTCACACTACATGTACAAAGGGGTCTCACCATTGGTTGGATCGCTTATTGGAGGGGGGTCATTATTAGGGTTGGAAAAAAACGTGTTTCTTAACTCCTTGTTTTTTAAAAAGCTCCCAGATATGGTTATGGGTCCGCATATATAGGTACTTTAGACAACTGGCAGTACTTTGTGATGTTAAATATGACCATATAATGGCTGTGGAGCCATAGGAGAGCGTTATAGTGGTGCTTTGTGTCAAAAATATCCATTTTTTGTTGACATGTTCATATATCGCCTTATAGTCAAATGTTCGTGACTTCAGGTGAAGTTTGGCATGGAATAGTGATCAAACAAGGTTATAAAAGAAAGTTGTTACTTTAGTGATCTTACACACTGTGGAGGTACATGTAAGCACTCTACCTGAATATTATATACTACAGCAACATGACGGCTTATTAACCCATGGTAGCATATAGAAATGGATGCTTTGATACAAAAAATGCCACAAAACCAATGAAAACAGCTACCAATGTCAATTTGTGTGTGAAATTGCGTGCTTGCACACAGAAAAATAATGCAAAATACCTAGTGCTTAGTACTAAAAATGTTGGCCAATGTTTAAAACATTTCGGACATCATGTTTTTTTTTAAACAACGTTTTTTTAAATAAACAACATTTTAAAAAAACGTCAGCCAACCCTTGTCATAATAATTGAGTATTTATGGTATATATCTATATAAACTAGTGAAAAATTCACATTCCACCTATCACATACTCACAAAATATTTTGCTGTGATGTTTCAGATAAGACACATTGTCATCACTGAAAAAACACGTTCACAGCTCGTGACGACTTTTAGCCATTTTTCTGTGTCACTACGATATGTGCGTGATGATCACAGCGATGAATTTGCTGTTCGTCACACTCAAAATCAAATGTTATCGATTTGTCGGAATTTTGTTGGAATCAAAAACAACTTCCGGCGACAATAAAAAAATGCAGTGGTCTATCACTCTTTAACGACCAAGACAATATGAATGAAATTTCACATGCATATACCCCTCAGTACTACATATACTCAACCACCTTTTCTCAAAAATATGGAACTTAACAATCGACTTATGAAACTTTTTAAACTGTCATTTTTGTTTTTTGTCGTCACCCAAAAATCCGTGTAAACGCTGCCTAACGCTTACGCTTTCCAAAAATACCGGTATTTTAACAACTCTGATAGATAGCTGGCAATTTTTTTTTTTGGGGGGGAAAGGGGTTCAGGCAATAGTACCCATAAATTTCGCCTCAGGATAGTTAGATAGCCGAGCGTTTGGGGGGGGTAACTGCCCCAACACCCCGTACCAGACCCCTGGTTCAAACCATCCCCGCGCAACATAGGCTTCACGCTGTCAATATTTCTATTTCATCTGAACTCTTGGGGCAAGGAAATGGGAAGGTGAAGGAAAGGGAAAATCAACTGAACTGATTGATACACTAAGTAGCCACTTATAAATGATTGGCTGAAACATAAAGTTTAGGGGTTCAGAAGTGAACCCAAAACCCAATCAATTGCAGGGTAAATACATGTGAATAAATACAATGTAGTGGCACTACAACAATATGCTAAACCGGCTACATGACAGCGCATGCCATGTGGTCTCAATGCCATGTGAGTGTACATGTCAATCGAGCTGAACTGTTTGGTGACTGACTTACCCAAGCGGTCTGTTACCAGGATATATGAAGACCTCAAATTTCCATGGTAAAATATTTGCAAGAATTTGCATCATTTCCAGATAGGCGCCTGGCCATGGGCAATTGAGCGTGCGACCTACTCTGCCTGCGAATTGATATGTTTCTAGGTATCAATTTTTAATACCATTGTTCTTCGAAATACACCCAGGGGGGGGGGGTAATTATTTGACCAGCAAATTTTTAAGGGCTGGTGTCAATTCAAGGGAGGCTTATTATTGGATACAACTTAGATTCCTTTTTTTGCAATTAGTCGAGACTGAATTTGTCGCTACACCCTTTATTTGTCATAATGCTGTAACTCCACCTTAACATAAAATTGTAAAATTTAACAAACTTGTTTAAATTTTTAAGATTACCCTGCATATGCCATAATTGCCGACAGGTGCCAGACAATGGCTGGATGGACACAAAACATCATTTCACTGCTAGCAGCAAAAAAACAATACTAACTATTTTCCAAAAGCATCTGCACACCACAGCGTTCATTGCGACCATCCATTACAAACACACCTACTCTGAAGTTCACTGGACTGTTGCTGTAAGAACTTTCTAATATTCTCACGTTTGCTGCCATTTTGTTAGATAAGATGGTGACTTGTTGCTACACAATTATTTGGGGTAAAACAGGGGTTGTCTTCACGGCGGTGCACTTGTACGCACAAATGCCTGGTACGCACAAATGCTCGGTACGCACAAAATTGTGCCCGCCACGCACATCTGCCCGGTACAAAATGACATTACATTACATTTTGACCGTATTTTTCACTTCACACTTGTGAGTGAAGTGAAAAAAAGTTGCGCAGTGACATTAGTTAACTTTTTGTCACTTCACACATATTTGAACATCACTTGAAAAAATGTCAAGTGAAAAAACGGTGGATAATGGCTATTTTTGACCGTTTTTTTTCACTTGACACTTTTTCAAGTGATTTTCAGATATCACTGAAGTGAAAAAAGCCGTGCAATAACATTAGTGACCGTCTGTCTTGTACGCAAAGATCATCAGCCATGTAAGTTACCGGGCAGATGTGCGTGGCGGGCACAATTTTGTGCGTACCAGGCATTTGTGCGTAGGAGGCCTGACCCGTCTTCACTGGGGGGGGGGGGGGGTACACTACAGCAAAAAAACACTGGCTACAACTACCCCCACCCAAATCACACACGTGGGGCAAATTTGGAGTACCGTATTTCTCCGTAATCGACCCCCGTGCACAACACCCGGGTTGTTAAACAAATGCATAGCACCCCGGGAATAGCATAAATCGAGGATGGCATTTTGGGGGGGAGGTCCACCAAACTTTCATGTCGTCCCATTCTGTTGTACGTTGGCCGATTTTGATGCCGTTCAAATATGTTGGGGTTTGAGGTTGGGGCTACGACCAAATTTTTTTGTTCCCTCAAATAATCCCCCAGTCCCTAGATAAGGGGGGTCTATAAAAACGTCGTTATTTTGCATGTCCGATCTGGCATATTGAATTGAAAGCTCAATAACTCAGCCATTTCTTGGCCGATTTGGATTGTTTAACATTTAAAATGATCGGGACAACCTGCAGATTCCATTTTTGTAGTTGTATTAGTGATGTGTAAATACCGTATGCCTATTTGACCCGGTTTTGCAACACGAAAAATAAATTTTTCTGAACGTGCTATCATATACTTTAGACAATGAGAATAAGTATAAAACAAAAATGAGTTCAATATCTCTTTCCGATCAAAAGTTATGGCGCTTCAAACTTTTCCCTCCCATCCACATAAATAACCACATGAAGAATGATGCATGCAACTTCAAAACTCCATATCTCGACCATTTGTCAGGCGATTTTCACCGATGAACACTTTGAATGATCAGAATAACATGGAGATATCGTTTTTATTCACAGTTTATTTGTATGAATTTTCATTATGACGATTTCATTCAAGAGTTCGCATTTTTTTCTTGTATGGGAAATCTGATAAAATATACGGATAATCTGGGTTTAATAGTGAAATCTCTATATCATTCTGATCATTTTAAGTGTTCATTGGTGAAAATCGGCTGAAAAATGGTCGAGATATGGAGTGTTGAAGTTGCATGCATGTGGTTATTATGTGGATGGGGGTGAAAAGTTTAAAGCGCCGTAACTTTTGATTGGGAAGAGATATTGAACTCGTTTTTGTTTTATGTGAATCCTCGTCGTCTGCAGTATATAATAACATGTTCAGAAAAATTTAATTTTTGTGTTTCAAACCGGGTCAAATCGGCATAAGGAAATTAAGCATCACTGATACGACTTCAAAAATGGAATCTACAGGTTTTCCCGATCATTTTAAGTGTTTATAACGATCCAAATCGGCCCAGAAATGACTGAGTCGTTATTGAGCTTTCAATTCAATATGCCAGATCGGACATGCAAAATAACGACGTTTTTTATTTTGACCCCCCATAAAAAAAATTGGATTTTTGTGTTTCCGTGTATAACACACCCCCTGACCTAACACCGCGGTGTTTATACAAGGTTTCAAAAAGGTTGCTGCAAAGTGTCTCAATTTTGTTTTGGCACCCGGGTGCTTTACACGTAGAAATACGGTAATTTTGGTACCTTTTGCCAATTTTCATGTACTTTTGGATGAACCTGCAGGGTTTGGACTACGGATTGTTGAAGATACCGTATTTTCCTCAAAATACTCTCCTTTGAATTAACCCCCCCCCCCCCCCCGAAATACCCCCCAGGTGTTTTTGAGCTGGGGAAAAAATAAACCCCCCCCCTCCTCGAAATACCCCCCGTTTGGAATGATGTACATCATGTATGTAATGTACATGATGTATTTATTGCTGCCAATTTGCATCGCAGGTACACATACCATATTTCCTCGAAATACCCCCCCGGGGGGGTGATTGTTTCATAGTGGTCCCGAGAGGGGGGGGGGGGGGGGAGGTTAAATGAGGGGGGGGGGGGTATTTCGAGGGGGGGGGGGGTATTATTTCGCCAGTCATTATTTCAAATATTAGTACAAAAATCGTCGTTTGTGATGTACACTGGGGTAGAAAAATGCATCATGAAAATGCAAAATGAAAAATATACCGTATTAACCTCGAATTATCCCCCCCCTTGAATTAACCCCCCTCGAAATAGCCCCCCCTAACATTGAGTGTAAAGAGAACGTACATGACAAATACCACAGTTTGTGATCTGTACAATGCAGAACACACGTTAAAACTGATGATTGAGTGACGTTAGGGAAGGGTTTTATGTGTATATATACAGTTATATATATACCTATAAATACATTATACATCTATGTAATTGTTCGATTTTTTCTATGTCCGAGTATGGGGAATTTCCGAAAATTTCTGGCGAAATAATAGACCCCCCCCTCGAATAACCCCCCCCCCCTCTGGAATTATCCCCCCTCAAATTTTGCTGGCGAAATAATAAACCCCCCTGGGGGGTATTTCGAGGAAATTCGGTAACTGACATGTATACGACTTCCTTGTAGACTAATAGTAGTACGTAGATTGTATAACCACTGTTCCAACGTGATTACGACATTCTTTTGACGTGTGTTCTGCACTATGCAGAACACAAACCTGCAGTATTTGTCATGTACGTTCTCTTTACACTCAATCTGGGGGGGGTATTTCGAGGGGGTGGGGGGGTGATTGTTTCATAGTGGTCTCGAGAGGGGGGGGTCAAAACGAGGGGGGGTGGGTATTTCGATGGGGGGGGGGTATTTCGAGGAAATACGGTAAACTCGACGGACATTATAGAAGTCAATGGTCTAAGGAATTTTCGTACAATTGCGTATATTCTTAGTTGGCACACGTCCAAGTTACCGTCTGCGAGAATGTTACCATGTATGAAAGACGCAGGATTTCCGTCAGCGTGAACAAAAATGGCTGCGGAATGCGATTAAGCGACCGAAATTGGTCGCTAATGGCAGCCCACACACGAGTTGACACTTGTGTTGAGTTAATTGCATTCTGCGGTCATTATCGTTGACGCGAACGGAAATAGTGCGTCTTTTACTTCTTTCGTATAAAACGCAACAGTAACTTGGACGCAGCGGTAAGTTCATACGTAATTTTTTTGACTGTGGGATGTGGGATGATAAGATCTTACCTAAGACCTAACAATCCGACTTTCTATAACGATTTGTCTATCAAATTCACATCGTTCTCGCAAAAAAAGTAGGATTGAATCAAATTTATCGTGAACCGAATGGAATCCGTCCATTCAAGTTCGAATTAAAAAACATTTGTCATTGGTAACGAAGGGCCGAATCGCTGACTCGTTTCATGTCCGCCGAGTTTATACTGTATTACCTCGAAATACCCGCAGGGGGTTTATTATTTCGCCAGCAAAATTTGAGGGGGGGGGGATAATTCGAGGGGGGGGTCTATTATTTTGCCATAAATTATCGGAAATTCCCCATACGCAGACGTAGAAAAATTGAACAATCACATAGATTTATATGTGTTTATAGGCATATATTACTGTAAATACACAAAAACCCTTCCCTAACGTCACTTAATCATCAGTTTTAACGTGTGTTCTGCATTGTACAGATCACAAACTGCGGTATTTGTCATGTACGTTCACGTTACACTCAATTTTAGGGGGGGGGGGGGGGGGGGGTATTTCGAGGGGGGGTTTATTATTTCCTCAGCCGAAATTTAGGGGGGGGTATTTCGAGGGGGGGGGAGTTTATTCAAGGGGGGATAATTGAGGTAATATGGTCAACGATGGGTAAGTTCTCCACAAAAAAGCACTTTCTGTGTTTTGAGTTTTTTCAAAAATGAATACTTGTGTTTTGAGTTTTTTTTCTCGAAAAAAACTTGAGTAACTCTGTTTTTTATTTCTGTGTTTGTTTTGTAAAAAACTCGAGTTTTTTGAGTTTTTTTTACTAAAAAAAACTTGAGTTTTTTTCCAAAAAAATTTGAGTTTTCCCCCAAAAATTTCGATTTACAGCATTTCGATCTGGAAACAGTGGTTTTTCTCATAAAATATTGGTTTTTACACATGTTTTAAAACCCCACATAACATTTGTGTATTCATTCAAGTGTCAAAAAGTCCATAAAAATGTCCACAATGAGGACATCAACATCACAACACCAGCAACAAAATGAAGAGAAACGACAATTTACGCAGTACTCCAAAATTCTTCAATGCATATGCATTGTATGGAAGACTACGTAATTGATTTGAACTACAACTACCATTTACCTTGAAATACCCCCAGGGGGTTTATTATTTCATCAGAAAGTTTTGTAAGGATCATAGAAAATAGTAGCCATTTACGTACCCAAAACAGGTTTATAATGTGCCCACACACTAGTTTTCACTGTGCATTCATGGGGGAAAACTGAATTTTTTTCAAATGCAAATTAATGAACATGGGGTGAATGTTTGATTTTATATTTAAAAAATGATTTTTTTATTAATAAAAGTTAAAATTTGAATAATTTCAAAACTTAAACACATATTTATAGCATACAATAAGAGTAGGCTGAATGTCGCCATGTCGCCATTTCAGTTTTCACATCAGTCACGGTGGGAAAACTAGTGTGTACAAACAGGATATATTTGAAATAAACATGTAGATAGCTACACAACCTAGTACAGTCTATGTGTAGCTGTGATGCAAATTAGCAGTAATAAATACATCATGTACATTGGATATGTGATGGACATCATCCCGGAGGGGGGTTATTTCGAGGGGGGGCTTATTATTTCACCAGTCCATTTTGAGGGGGGGTTAATTCAATGGGGAGTTAATTCGAGGTAATAAGGTATACTTAAATGTCAAAACTTAAATTGTCCAAATCCATCATGAGATGTGCATGCCACCTTGAATTTCTTTTTTGTACCATTATAAAATATGAATACATTATGTACATAAATATTTACATAAACTGTTGGAAAATATAAATGAGAAAATCACTTTATTGTATTTTACAAATCCCACATGCAACCTGTTAGGCTCTCATCTTGTGTGAGGGTGCCCCCAAGTAGTGATGGAATGGCGCCATGGCGCTGGCGCCATTTGAGGGCGCCAAAGGGCGCCGCGCCATGGCGCCATTGGCGCTTGGCGCCTTTTTTTTCTTCTGTGGCGCCCCTGGCGCCTGGCGCTCACTTTCTGAAATGCGCCATGGCGCCCTTGGCGCTTGGCGCCCTTTCTCCGCGGCGCCCTTGGCGCCTGGCGCCCTGCCCTAAAAGGGCGCCAAAATGGCGCCAGCATGGTTTCAAGGTGAGTGCTGCGTGAATGAATAAAAAAGAAAAAAAACGGGTATGTGAATGATCAAAATTCACTGGAAAATAGACAAAGTGGTGTGAGTGGATTTATATGTTTCATCCAATTTTCATCAGATGCGTGTAACGGATCAGAAGCTGAGCATGATAGACTGGTGAACTTGCAAACTCGTAAATCAACGGATTGAAATTATCGGAATTCCGTTGTCGTCCGCTTCAAGAAAACATATATTGGAAAATCTATTTGATGTGCATTCATTGTTTTGTCGAATGAGAATTTTCAAAGTGTTTGAATTGAATATCACGTGTGAGTACGGTTTTTGCACAAAAGTTTGTTGCTAGTCTCATTTTTGCTGATTACATCCTGGAGAACATGAATAAAGAAGTGAACGTGTGCACTACAGTGCTGGAGAAGCATTTTAGCACACGCAGGGTATTCTACTCGCTTTTTTTTTTCTGGCGCCATTGGCGCCTGGCGCCCTTCTTTTCAATTGGCGCCATGGCGCTCTTGGCGCTTGGCGCCCTCTTTCCGTGGCGCCCTTGGCGCCTGGCGCCCACTTTCCGAATGGCGCCATGGCGCCCTTGGCGCTTGGCGCCCTTTTCCTGTGGCGCCCTTGGCGATTGGCGCCCAGTTTCCGAATGGCGCCATGGCGCCATTGGCGCCTGGCGCCCTTTTTTCTGGCGCTTTTCCATCACTACCCCCAAGTATTTACTATATATACCCTAGGGGACACCCCCCTCAGGCCACCCTTGCTGCAGAAAAAAATTTTTTTTCCACATTTTTTTCTGGAAAATATAAATGCGAATTCATACAAATTTTTGTTCCTGAAGAAATTTATATTTTTAATATCTTTTTTTCTGGACATTTGAGACCAAAAAGTTTTTTTTAACATTGGTAGATTGTAAGTATGTTTAACTTTTCTACCCCCTCAGAACCCCCAGAAGCCCCACACTATGATGGCGTTGTTGATCAAATCCAAAAAATATTTTTGAGAAAAACATAGGTTTGAAAAGGTGGACAATCCACTATCCCAAGCTATTCATGGAGCACATGGGGGCCAGAATTGGCTCGCTCAGTGTCAGGGGCAACATATGGCTGCTCCTGGGCCCCATTATTGCACTTATGTATTTTTTATAGCAAATGAAAAAAAACAGCCCTGTGTAAAGAGGATACTCGCGTGACAGCGTGTCCAGCACCTGCAGTGTCTTGATGCAAATTACAAAATACTTGTGCCCATTGAATGTGGGGACTAATTATCTGATAAAAACCTGTAGGGGCCAATGGGCAATGTGCCCCTGTATCTAGTGTGAGTGAGCCAAACAAATAAAGAGGTCATATCCAGAAAATCAAAAATCACAGTTTTTTTTAATCACAACCACAATTTAGGTAATAACAAAGTTTCAAATCATTGTTGACATGGCTCCGTGGCACATGTCTGTATATCTGGGGTAATTTTTGTGTGGGGGAGTGGGCAGGGGGTCAAAAATATACCCCTAATTACCAGGGGGGTCAAAAGATGGCTTTAGGCAAGCCACAAGGACTTTTAATTTTTTTGGGAAAAAAATTGGCAAAAAAATCTTCATCAATCTGTAGCAGCAGAACAGGGGGGGTGCCATGGGGTGCCACTTGGCATATATGTAGGCAAATGTTGTGGGCACCCCCACAACAAATGGCAGCCATATTGGGATGCACGTTTTCCTGTGAGATTGTTATGAAAAATGAGGTACCTGATTTCTCATTTAAATGTGCAACCAGTTTACTATACATGCTCATCTTTTCTTGTTTAGTTTAACTGAATTAATGTGCATTCAACCGCTTCGCTGAAAAATACACAAAAACTCAAAAAAAACTTTTCTGTGTTTCCGTGTTTCTGTGTTTCTGTGTTCTCCAAAAAAAAAACTCATTTGAGTTTTGAGTTTTTTCAAAATTTATGAGTTTCTGTGTTTCTGTGTGAGCAAAAAACACAGAAACTCAATGAGTTTCTGTGTTCAATTTCTGTGTTTTTTTCCATCGTTGAATATGGTACACTAGTTTGTATAGGGATGTACGTTGAATGTCCCAAATTATCCTATTTAGTCACGTTTATTACTGGTTTTAGGTATGTAAAAAGCGTGTTCCTTACTATGACTTTTCGCGAAAATTTCTGACAAAATAATAAGACCCACCCTCGAATAAGCCCCCCTCGAAATACCCCCCCCCCCCTCTCAAAATTTCCACTTTGAAAAAATAAACCCCCTGGGGGTATTTCGAGGAAATACGGTATGTACTTTTAGTGTGAAATTTTTTTTTGGTTTTCCAGAAAATGGGTACTATTCAGAGTTGGAAAAAACGTATTTTACGTTTACCCCGAAATACCCGGTTATTCGGGTATTTATAGTTACGTTTACGTTTACGTTTTCCAAAAAAATACCATTACGTTTTGTTACGTTTTCCTGACCAAAATACCCAGGTACTAGGGAAAATGTAAAAAAAACTTGTGATCATTCACACGTGCACATGTTCAAATGGGCCGCACCACCTGCAGCCAACAATTTTTCTTACGTTTTTGCATAAACGTAACATGTATACATACAGAAAAGCGGTGTATGAAAAAAGTGACTCACGCTTGCACTTACACATGGAATACTAGGTACATACCTACCGTATTACCTCGAAATACCCCCAGGGGGTTTATTATTTCGCCAGCAAAATTTGAGGGGGGGATAATTCGAGGGGGGGGGGGGGGGGTTTTATTCGAGGGGGGGGGGTCTATTATTTCGCCAGAAATTTTCGGGAAATTCCAAATACGCAGACGTAGAAAAATCGAACAATTACGTAGATGTATATGTGTTTATAGGCATATATAACTGTATATACACATAAACCCTGCCCTAACGTCGCTTAGCCATCACTTTTAAGGTGTGTTCTGCATTGTACAGATCACAAACTACGGTATTTGTCATGTACGTTCTCTTTACACTCAATTTTAGGGGGGGGTATTTCGAGGGGGGTTTATTATTTCCTCAGCCGAATTTTAGGGGGGGTATTTCGAGGGGGGGTTAGTTAATTCAAGGGGGGGATAATTCGAGGTAATACAGTATTCATAAATGTGTTCAAATGCTGAACACAGAAACCTTTTTGTCTGTTTGTGGAGGCTTGCATTTAAAAAATTTTCTGTGATGAATTCCGACGACGCACTTGCAACAACTGTGAGTAGCACACGTTTTGAAACTGGCAGGGCGAGTAGCAAGCTCTAGTGCCAGTCCTAGATTCAGTACTATACCCTGTAAAATGTAAATTTCATGCAAATGGCAAAACTCATGTAAAATGCCCAGCAAAATAGCTAAGATTTGCCACCTTCCAGGGCATTTTTGACGACTTAAGACACTTTGCATGCCATTTGACATTTTACAAAGGCATTTTACAATGTCTGGGACTCCCCCAGAATCACCAGCGTAGTTGTATTTGGCCACACTTATAACAGAAAGTGGTGCAGATTGAGCGATTGGCCCATAAATATATAGGTAAAAATAATGGTATTTTCAAAATACCAAGGGATACGTAATAAAAAAACGTAAACGTAAAAAAATTTTACATACAGGATTTGCCATTGTGCTTT
>OZ038451.1:8186798-8358889 GCA_964036195.1 Sphaerolaimus hirsutus
GGTATTCATAAATGTGTTCAAATGCTGAACACAGAAACTTTTTGTCTGTTTGTGGAGGCTTGCATTTAAAAAATTTTCTGTGATGAATTCCGACGACGCACTTGCAACAACTGTGAGTAGCACACGTTTTGAAACTGGCAGGGCGAGTGCAAGCTCTAGTGCCAGTCCTAGATTCAGTACTATGCCCCTGTAAAATGTAAATTTCATGCAAATGGCAAAACTCATGTAAAATGCCCAGCAAAATAGCTAAGATTTGCCACCTTCCAGGGCATTTTGACGACTTAAGACACTTTGCATGCCATTTGACATTTTACAAGGCATTTTACAATGTCTGGGACTCCCCCAGAATCACCAGCGTAGTTGTATTTGGCCACACTTATAACAGAAAGTGGTGCAGATTGAGCGATTGGCCATAAATATATAGGTAAAAATAATGGTATTTTCCAAAGCACAATGGCAAATCCTGTATGTAAAATTTTTTACGTTTACGTTTTTTATTACGTATTCCTTGGTATTTTGAAAATACCTTACGTTTTAGTATTTATACTTTTGATTTGGAAAAGGTATTTACGTTTATGTTTACATTTTCCAAAAATACCAGTATTTGCACAACTCTGGTACTATTGTATCTCTGGAACAACATGGACTTTTACACTAAATTCTTTTCTAAAATGTGCAAAGCTTCATAGGTATTTAGGAAACAAGTGTTATACTATTTAACGTTCTAAAAAGCAAAATGGTATACCTTATATTAGAGGGTACCTTATATTGGAGGTATACCTTATATTAGAGGTACTACGGTAATACATCATGTATAATACATTGCATACATTATGAGTCTTATTCTAGACAGGGGATATTTCGAGGAGGGTTAACTTAAGGGGGGGTATTTTGGGTAAATACGGTATGTGGATGTAAATTCCACGCTAAGTTAGGTAGATTTGTATGATTCAGTGCGACTCATTTCATATCGAATGCTGAGCATTTATATTCATCAAAACAGCAAATACTGAAGAAAAGATAAATATAAAGGGAAATAATATAGCTCTCAACTGGTAAAAACTGTACGGGCTTCAACAGAATAGCACTTAAACTGAATGCTCCGATAAGTCAATATGTACGTTTTTACAGAAGTTCACAAGAAATCTGATATGTTTGCTTATAACATGGAATCTGAATCCCATGCCAACTTTAGTTAATTGTGTCACCGAATGAACGCGTGACCTGCATTGAATTTGCTTCCAGATTGAATTAGGAAGGCAGGCGCGCCGGAGCCCGACAGCTCTTGTTCAATTTTGTGGGCTACGCGACATCGCTCATGGTTTTATCGATCGAATATGCGCGATCTCGGGCCAGTTGCGCAAGTGGAAAAGTTAAGAGTTAAAACTTAAGAGTTGAATAAAACGACAAATGACTTTACTCAACTCTTAACTTTACTCTTAACTTATCTTTATCATTTTACTCAACTCTTAAGTTTTAACTACCGTATTTCCTCGAAATACCCCCCCCCAACGAAATACCCCCCCCCCCTCGTTTGACCCCCCCCCCCCCTCTCGAGACCACTATGAAACAATCACCCCCCCCCCTCGAAATACCCCCCCAAATTGAGTGTAAAGGGAACGTACATGACAATAACTGTAGTTTGTGTTCTGTGTACTGCAGAACACACGTTAAAACAATGTCGGTGTCACGTGAGAACAGTGTACATACCACCTTCATACTAATATTAGTCTACAGAACCTTATAAATGGCGGTTTTGGTTGCATTTTTCGACGTCTGCGACCGTTTCAGACGACAATTTCGTACTTGGTTTTCAAAAAATTTCTTGTGAAATAATAACCCCCCCCCTCGAAATACCCCCCCCCCCTCGTTTAAACCCCCCCCCCCCCTCTCGGGACCACTATGAAACAATCACCCCCCGGGGGGTATTTCGAGGAAATACGGTATTAACTTTTCCATTTGCGGAACCGGCACCTGTCCATTCGTCCCCTTCTAGGGGTCGGTCATGTAAATGTCTACACGTATGTAAATACCGTATTTCCTCGAAATACCCCCTCCTCGAAATACCCCTCCCCCCTCGTTTGACCCCCCCCCCCCTCTCGAGACCACTATGAAACAATCCCCCCCCTCGAAATAACCCCCCTCAAATTGAGTGTAAAGAGAACGTACATGACAAATACTGCAGTTTGTGTTCTGCGTAGTGCAGAATACACGTTAAAACAGTGTCGGAATCACGGTAGAACAGTGTTTATACCATCATGTACCAATATAAGTCTACAGGAGTCTTTACATGTCAGTTATTGATGCATTTTTCTACCCCAGCGCACATCACAAACAACGATTTTGTACTAGGATTTCAAAAAAGTTCTTGCGAAATAATAACCCCCCGTCGAAATACCCCCCATAAGTCACGGTGAAAACTAGTGTGTGTAGGGCCAATGGACCATTTATGGGTTTATTTGCATTTGTCGGGCACGCCTGCTTCCCTAATTAAATCTGGGTCCTGGAGTTATTTTTTTCGTTTCTGGCGGAGAAGCTTTTCATCAGGTACATTTAACTGCTGTTTCATTTTTATCAAAAGTTTAAGCCAAAATAAAATTCATCATTCACACTGGATTCACACTGATCTGTCACAAGCAACTGGGTAAACTGAGAGATTGTCATATTCCAAAACTAACATACGAAGTAAACTACCGTATTTCCTCGAAATATCCCCTTGAATGAACCCCCCTCGAAATACCCCGGTCTGGAATGATGTACATCATGTATGCAACGTACGTGATGTATCTATTACTGACAGTTTGCATCGCAGCTACACATACCGTATTACCTCGAATTAACCCCCCCCCCCCCTTGAATTAACCCCCCTCGAAATACCCCCCTAAATTTCGGCTGAGGAAATAATAACCCCCCCCCCCCTCGAAATACCCCCCTAAAACTGAGTGTAACGTGAACGTACATGACAAATACCGCAGTTTGTGTTCTGTACAATGCAGAACACACGTTAAAACTGATGATTAAGTGACGTTAGGGAAGGGTTTTTGTGTATATACAGTTATAGATGCCTATAAACACACATACATCTATGTAATTGTTCGATTTTTCTATGTCTGTGTCATGAATCCGTGAATTCAGCTGTTTTTTGTCTACACGATTCAGAGCGTTTTTACCGCACTAGTTTCCCTCCACCTCTACTTCACCGGCCACTTGCCGCTGCAGTGCGCTGCACTGGGCCCTGAGGTCCAGGTTATAAATGTGTGTGTAAATTTTAAGGAAACGTGTCCGAAGACGGTAGGTTTTTTCAGAAGGTGCAGTGAACCGCCCGGGGCTCACGCTGTTCCGTTTCCCGCAGCAAGCACAGCGCCTACACTTAGCACAAGCAGCGCAGTAATTAGAGCAGTTGTTAATTAGCAAACTTAAGGAAAACAGTTAGTGCTTAGTACCAATACAGAAGGGGGTCCAAGTTGGGTTGAGAAGAGAGTTTATTTTTAGGGCGATGGAAGAACAATAGCGGCAGAGTAGAAGCAAATTCAATTTTCGCTGAGTCGAAGAATTGGGGCAAAAACAACAATTTCAGCTACTTATAAGGCAAATGAAACTACCATAACCGACAAGAATAAAAAGCTAAAAAAGGCATAATATAATGAAGGTACATAATCACTTTCAAATCACATAAGCTCTGATGCAAATACTCAGTAAAATCTTGACATACAACTACTCAAAAAAAGCGTAACTAATTAAGCTAACAAGAAATGGGCGGTAACGATTAAGATTAGCTAATAAATGATAATTAAAAGCTTTGTGCGACATGGGGCTCAATATACTAATTACTGGCTTACTTGGTACAACAATTACTTACTTCCATAATTACCTACAAATCCCTACTTAACCCAATACAATCTAGAATGAATAACAACGCAGTGCAATGCATATAGACAAAGAATGGGAATGAATGAAATGTGGCTAAAGGCAAATACAACATCATAGATTATTATAGAAAATCAAGCTAATAATTAAACAATTAATATAAGCTTACGGCTAGTGATGGAATGGCGCCATGGCGCTGGCGCCATTTGAGGGCGCCAAAGGGCGCCGCGCCATGGCGCCATTGGCGCTTGGCGCCCTTTTTCTGTGGCGCCCTTGGCGCCTGGCGCCCACATTCTGAAAGGCGCCATGGCGCCCTTGGCGCTTGGCGCCCTTTTTCCGTGGCGCCCTTGGCGCCTGGCGCCCTGCTTTAAAAGGGCGCCAAAAAGGCGCCAGCAGGGTTTCAAGGTGAGTGCTGTGTAAACGAGAAAAATAATGAAAAATGCATCTGTAGATGATCTAAATTCGTCAGAAAAATGGACGAAGTGGTGTGAGTCGGTGGAAATCTTTCATCCAACGTTTCATCAGATGTGTCTGACGGATCAGAAGACAAGAATGATGGACCGTCGAACTTGCAAAATTATAAAAAAGGATTCAAATCGTTGCAATTCCGTTGTTGTCCATTTAAGGGAAATATTGATCAGAAAAGCCTATTTGAAGCGAATGGATTGTTATCAAATGACAATTTCCATTGTGTTTGAATTAGTCATGTGGATTTCATTGAAAAAAATTTTTGTTGCCGGATGTGTTTTTGTTTATTACATCCTGAAGAACGCGAATTAAGATGTGAATGCGTGTACCACGGTGCTGTAGCAACATTTTTAGCACAAGCAGGGTGTTGTAGGCAATTATTTTTCCTGGCGCCCTTGGCGCCTGGCGCCCTATTTTCCAAATGGCGCCATGGCGCCCTTGGCGCTTGGCGCCCTCTATCCGTGGCGCCCCTGGCGCCTGGCGCCCACTTTCCGAATGGCGCCATGGCGCCTTTGGCGCCTGGCGCCCTTTTTCTGTGGCGCCCTTGGCGCTTGGCGCCCACTTTCCGAATGGCGCCATGGCGCCCTTGGCGCCTGGCGCCATTTTTTCTGGCGCTTTTCCATCACTACTTACGGCTAATGCTAATTAACAAAAATACCGAGGCAATTAATTAAGCTCATGGGAATGAAAGGCACTGGCGTGAAACAATATATACAATAATTTCTACATGTCACGTGGAAACTTTGTGTGGGGGCTTTGTATTCATAAGTTACGGTAGCTAGCAGAATGCTCGCGGGCGCAAAATGCTTATCACCTCCAACCTCGCGACCCACTATTGTGACTATCCGGTCAGCTAGCGCCCGTGAGAAATGTTTCAGCCCGATGGCCACACCCTTCCGAGCGCGAGGAGATATTTATACTGGGGCGGCGGAAAAGTATTTTTTAGACTGTGACTTGTCACTTGGGGCGTTATCAGCAGCTGTTCCTACCACCCACCGGTACTAGATGACGCACGACAATCTAGTCAACATGGGGAGGAACGCGGAACAGTATTTATTTTGGTATTTTTTTGAGTGAAATTCATTGTTCCTGGCTTCCGGTCGCCACCTACCTATCAGTACGTCAGTCTCCGCCTCTGCCCAAAGATAAGTCAAGGGTGGAATGTGCATTAGACCGCCCAGAAAGTCACAACAGTGTGCCGGCGACCTCATAGGCGTCCACACGCAGCGCCGCGGCATTATAAAGTGAAAAATGTGAAATTCCCCTCTCACCTTGTGCCACATGGAATGTAGTTTACATTTAGCTAGACATAACTTAGCTAACTTTACCTAAATAGAATTAACGCACAGAAAAATAGTAATTAAATGGGGGATAAGGGAACGAAAATGTGCAGAGCACTACAACCACTATAAACATGGTGAACTCGGTCTGCCAGTGTAGCGATGTCGATCTCGCGACACAGTGCTCTGCCGGGGTACTGCGCAGCCCACTGCGTGGCCGCGCATGCCACGCAGGCCCCGCAGGCGATGAAAAGCCGCCAAAATACCTGACATAATTTATTCAAATTTAGTTAACAAAGCACATAACAGTTTACGTTCCATGAATTATTATTGCATTTGGTTGTCTAAAATTTTGTGGGGTGGTGTCTTTCCCATCGTAAAAACGCTCTTACAACCCACCAGCCATTGCGGTTTACCTCCTGGCTAAACTACTGAGGTGTGACCGGTGATTATTTTTACGATCGCCTGCACAAAATTTTTTGCAAAATACAAAAGTTGTTTATCTTTTTGAAATTTTCAAAAGTGGCTGTTGCATGCAAAATGGCTTGTGTGTATTTTACGGTTGAAAATCAAGTCCCAGAGCGTGGCTGGCAATTACAAAAATGCAATAATAAACTGAGAACGGAATGGGAGTTAGTCAACTGTCCTGCCTTTTGTGGTCGGGATTTTGTCATGGAACTGCCGATTGGGTTTTCGGGGTATTTTACTGTTTCAAAATTGTTTTACTTTGACAAATTTACAAAACTTCTTTTTGTTCAGAAAAGTGCCAATTTTGGACGGTCAACTGGGGGCGGCAGTTACGTTTGTCAACTCGGGGAGGGGCAGAACTTGGCCATTCGATGCCGTAGTGAGCGTTTTGGAAACTATTTGGTGTGTGATTTCGAGATACTTGGTTAATTTTGTTGTCTGGTTTATTGTTACTATAGTTTCCATTACGTTATCACCTGACTCAAAAAACTTTCAACAATGTCCTGCGTTTACTCAGACTCCCTCGTTGGTGCCCTCCATTGGCACGTCTTCTTCTGCGGCAGCCTCGGGTTGCATATCGTCCATGGGGGCCGGCGTTGCCGCTGGCACGGCGACTGCCACGGGTTCGTCAGGCTCGATGTCGCCTCCGGGGGCCAGCAGCGCTTCTTCCTCCGCCGCAGAGAACGTAGCGCCATCCCCTTCGCTGTCGGACGTGCTGGCGAGGTCCTCGACCTCGTCCGCAGGGTCGTACGGCGGCGGTTCGTCCGCGGCCTGGGGTTCATGCTGCACGTCCACGGGCTCGTCCATGTTGACGTCTGGCTGGGCGAGCTCGGTGTGGATGGCTTCGTCCTCGACGACTTGGGGCGCGGGGAGGTGAGCGACTGGCCGCCAGTCTGTCGACCAGGTCCAAATCCTGGATCCCCAGATTTTTTCTGCGTGATACTGGTAAAGACCAGACCTAAAGAACCAAATTCGTAAGAGAAAAATTTGTGGAAGAAATCTGACCACAGCAAAGTCTCTACGTTGGCCACTACAACTCTGGCGCAACGCGAGCAGGATGTGGCCACGTTCCCGCGCTCTAACTGGGCCACAAAGCCGACTCGAGTGGTCTGCTGGGAGTACTGGGTGGTCAACCTGTCACGCGCGGGCGGCTCACTGCTGCGCACGCACGACACGATGGTCACCTCAGCTTCCCGCGCTTGCGCCTTGTTGGCGGTGAGCACTCAAGTCGCCCAAAACTCTCGCCCGTAGTGCTTCAAAGACAGATCGGTTGCCAATTTGTCAATCAGCGCGTGCTGCTGCGCCGCCTAAAAAGTGACCACTAAAATGGCATCCGACCGGCTCAGGTCACTCCAGGGCACTCCCCTCAGGGCCGACAACTTCACAAAGTGTTTAACCAACTGTACCACGATCAGCTGCTCGGGCACATTGATGGTCGACGTGCCTTCCTTGGTCTCCAGCCCGGTGTGGTTGATCACGGTGGACAGTGGAATCGGGACGTGGTCGCGGCAAGTTGTCGTCCCTGCACTGCGAAGCTTGGTGGTAGGGGCGGAGCCGGCCTTTGTATGCCGCGTGCAAATTCGTGTTGATCAACTGGGGGTGCCCGCGGAACACGGTCTCCAACCACAGCAGGGGACACATTTTGGACACTGTAAGTCCATCAATCAAGGACAGGGAGGGGTTAAAGAAGGGTTCAACCCATCGCTGGGTCTGAACTTTTTGTGTGAGTTGCTTGCTGTCACCAAACAGCAAGACTAGGCCGTTGTGGGGGAGCGACACAGGATTCAGCGCTGTGACCATGGAGATGTTTGTGGCGAGCGACGACTCGTCCACTATCATGGCACAGTACTTGATGTGCTTGATTTGGCACATCATGCGTCGAATCGACACACACGTGAATCTGTCCCGGTTGTAGCAAATCCAGAACGTACTT
This sequence comes from Sphaerolaimus hirsutus, assembly GCA_964036195.1. Lineage (NCBI taxonomy): Eukaryota > Metazoa > Nematoda > Chromadorea > Monhysterida > Sphaerolaimidae > Sphaerolaimus > Sphaerolaimus hirsutus. The sequence goes on from OZ038451.1 coordinate 8,194,815, forward strand.
GTGCAGTTTGACGGTGGCTTTGGCATACCTCCGGGCAGCCCGGCGCAGCACGCGGCCCCAGTCGTTGTCCTCAAGCTCTATATCGTCCACATTGACTCCCGTGTGGCCCACGACGACCTCGTTCTCGTCGTCGTCCCATTCTTCATCGTTGTCGTCACTGGTGACGACCAGGTGTGGCACCTGCTCCATTAGTCGCTTCATCACCTGCTGGGAGGTTTGGTTGGGACCTGCGACGATAGAGTGCACGGTCTCGTACTCGGTCTTCGCCTCCCAGTACTTATCCACTAACTCAACCCACTGGTTGTCAGCGTGCACAATCAAAAACGGGGTGTCTTGGGCAATTTTGTGCAACGCGGGCAATTTGTCGACTGCGAGGTTGCTGTACACTTCCTGGGTCTCCAACAAGGGGCTCAGCACCCTTACAGCAAACGCCGCTCTCAATTTCAAGTAATCAACATACCCGGGCACTTGCAGCATGTCCTTGACTTGCGCAGCGGGCAGCTCGGCCCACTGCTTGCGGCCAAGCATCAGGCGGCGCACGGCCTCGTGCACGCCTTCGCAGCCGGTCCACCGCATGTTCTGCACCGCGCGCCTGGCGCTCTCAGCCGTGGCCGAGTTGACGGTGCATGTGACAATGGTGGAGTGGTATTTTGCTTTGGAAGTGATGTCGGATGAAAGGGTAGAATTGCTATCTGGGAAGGGGCGACCGTTGAACTGGTTAAAGTACAATGAGCACATGTACGCCACCTGGTTCTGCACAGTGGTCTTGCCAGTGCCAAACGGGGAGTCGCACATGAGCAACAGCGGCCACGCCAACTTCAAAGCGGCGTAAACAGCCGCCAAAGTTTTTATCTGGCCGCCCAGTGGCCTGAACTTGCCTGGCTGGCTCACGCTTCAGACGTGCCCTGACGGATTTTGTCTTCTAGGGGCTAAGCAGTGGCTCAGGCGCGAATGTGCAACCACTGAGTGAAGGTGTCAGACAACCGGTCATCATACACTATGGCAATGGCGATCTGGTCCCTCAGTTTCAGGACATTGCCCGAGCATATGTTGGACGGCTTTCAACCTTCATTTAGGCGCTCAATGGTGCCTTGCATGGAACGCATGGTTCGCGCGTAGTTGGGCAACTTGTTGGTGCTGCGCACCATGTAGTTGCCATTTTCAAGTTCGGCAGGGAGCGCTTCTTGGCTCAACTTCAAGGCTAAATTACCCACAATTACAGCCCACTCTGGACTAACCTCTAATGACACCACGCGCAGTTGCAGTTTTGGTTGCGTAGGGTCGGGCCTGTCGTCGTCGGGCATCGCCTTAGCACCGACATGGACCCGGCCCCGACCAGCAGCTGTGGCACGGCGTTGATTTGCGCATTCGCGCGCCTCTGTTGTTCGTCCATCTGCTCCTGCTCATCGTTGATGGCATCAGCCAGGTCTGGTCTGTTGATTGTGACGCGCGCCTTCGTGCCTGTGTCAGTAACTTCCCACTCGATTAGCGCGCGCACTGCCGTAGCGCGTGCCGCTCGAAAACGCAGCAATGACTCGTGATACATGTACGCGGCGGTCAACAACACGTACTTAGTGCGCAGGTGCGGCGGGTGCACCCGGTCCAAGGGCACCTTGTGGGGGTCGTGGAAGTAAAAATCTTCCAGCGCAGACTTTTTGAACAAGAAAATGCCATACGCATGTGCGTAGTAGATGTTATCAAACACGTCATTGTTCAGATCGGGAAACTCAACGTGGGCAACCCCCAACATACCTGCGCTTGGTATTGGATTGCCGGGCATGGTGTATTCGCGCTCCTTGTAGCGGCGCGGCGTGAACGCAGCCCGCAGCCGCAGCAAGCGCCAGGAGGTGGAGTAACGCTGGTAGCCAACCTCGTCGCGCTGAGCGTCGTACTTATAATCGGCCGGGGCGCGCCCCTGAACGGTTATGACTACTGGCACTGCCACCAATAGGGGGCTAGCGCTTAGGCGCTTGGGTTCATGTCCAACTTAATGTCAAAAAACTCCCAGTAGTCCGGTTTACCTGTGCAGCGCTGCACATATCTAGCCGTAAATTTCATGCCGTGTCTGACAAGCGGCAAATGTAGCTCTGGGTATTTTTCATTGATGTTGGCGTACTGCGCCATTATGACTGACGTGCGGCGGTCGCGGGAGTTGCGCGCGATGTTGGTCAAGTAGATGAAGAAGGGGTACACGTTGTCGGCGCTGCTCCACTCGTCGTTCTCAGCCAGTTCGGCCAGCGTGTCTTCGTGCAGCCGCACGTGGGCTTGATAAGGTTCCCGGTCTCTCGAGTCATGCCTCCAGTAGACGCGATCTACCCAGCCAGCGAACATCCTCTTGGCATAGACGGGGGGCGGGGGTCGCTGGTTCTCAGCCCACTGGTGGTTGACTCTGGGGGGGCGGTATCGTGGCGCCCGGCTTGCGGCGCTGGGTAGTGGCTTTCATGAAGCCCGGCCCCACGGTGCTGGCCCTCCGGCCGTTGTGCTGCCGTTTGGCGCCCATGCTCCTTGCGGCCATTTTAACGTTTTGAATTTTTAAGGAAGAGTGCAATTAATCACAATCAATCACTGGCACGGCAGTGGACTCTCGGAGCCCACTAGTGTACCAGCGAATTTACAACCGCACTCACACACACACGAACACACAGTCACACGCAATTGAAATCACGAAGTTTGTCAAACTTACGTGACAGGGTGTTTAAATGGATTACGGGAACACAATTAATCAATGAATTTAATCAGTGGCTACGTCGATAGCTACTTAAGGGCTTTACCGCAATGAGAGTCTAAGTAGGGCCAAGATTCTGCGTACATGTGGGAATGATATTTTCAAGTGTTGGTTTACAGCGATCCGCATGCACTACATAAATCTTATCATTAGTGTCATTATAAATAGTTACAAGCGGATGAGCGTAGCGAATGCATTCGTAGGGACCTAAAAAGAAAGCGGCAAATTTCTTACAAGGGCCGGTCTGCTCTGTTAAACGCGGAGTGAAAATACAAACTGCTTGGCCCAGACTCAAATTCAAATGGCGGGCGCGGCGATTGGCGTAGTATTTCTCTTTCAATTGAGCATTCCTAAGCGCGGTATGCGCCGCATTGCGCGCCACCGTGAGACGCTGTGCTAGCTCGGTGGGTTCGCCGTGCTTATCTGTCAACTCAGGTAGCAATGCGCCCAGCGCGGGGGGCGTCAACATTCTTTCCCATAGCGACGCGGCTGGGCGTCCAAACAAAAGTGCATATGGTGTGGTGCCCATTGCCGGGTGTTTCGACGTATTGTATGCATGCACCGCGGCGCCTAGATGGTAATCCCAATCGGAATGGGTCTGATTTACGTAATGGGACACGATTTCCATCAGAACACCGTTTTGGCGCTCCACCATTCTGTTGCCTTTTGGCATGTACGCGAACGAGCAATGCTGAAGGGTATTGAAATATAATAACAATCTTTTGAATGCCCCTTCGACAAAGCTTGACGCGTTATCGCTCAAAATGGCGCCGGGCACGCTAAATATGGGAAGAATGTGTAGCAAAAATGCAAACGCTACAGTATCCTGTCGGATATCAGGTACCGGCACTGCGATACCAAATCGCGTGCACTGGTCAACAAAAACCAACACGTGTTTATGCCCACGTCGCGTGCGTGGCAACGGGCCAACTGCGTCGACTGTGATGACATCGCCGGGAGATCGCGCAATTTTCCGGCACGCCATCAAAGTTTGCTTCGACTGCTTAAGCCCTTTTCGCGTACAACACAAAGGGCACGTGGCGACCCAATGCGCGCTTTCCGGCCGCATATTTGGGAACCACGCAAATTCCTGCGATCTTTCAAAAGTTTTCATTATTCCCAAATGTCCAGCGGTGGGGTGATTGTGTGCTAGTTCGAACACTAGCGGGCACAAAGAGGCTGGAATACACACTGGATCATACAACTTGATCCCCGGTACTATTGAAGCCTCTACCCTTTTTCGCATGATTCCGTACTGATCAATGAAAAACGGTGGCACACATTGCCCAGGTGCATCTTTGCAAACTTCCATCAAATTTACTATATACACCTCTTGCATTTGCAATCGCTTTAATTCAATTATTGGAACAAACGGGGGCAAAACGTGATCCGTGTGAAACCCATTTGCATGCACTTCAGTGGCCGCAGGGCCACCAGCCATTGTTTGTGGACCTACGGTAGTGAGTCCGGTAATTGGCTCCACCCTATTGTTTGCCGGCTGTTGCGTGTCCATTGTCCTGGGGTCGCAGTCACGCGCGGCAGACTCCGCCCTTGCCCGCGCGCGCGTCCTCATTGGTTCCTTGGTAGGCGCGTATCTGGAAACAGTAGCTACCGTATCCCACGGATCGATTGCGGTCTGCGTCGCGACATTTTTGTTGCGTGACATTTCAATAAGTGCAAATTGTTCAAATGCTTCATCGAGCTCTAATTTTTTGTCGAAAGTTATTGGCATGTCGCGCCTCCTAGATAGAGTGTCCGCTAGCTCATTGCACTTCCCCTTCAGGTGCTTCAATGTAATTTGATACGGGGCAATAGCCAACGCAAACTTATGCAATGCGGCGTGCGGTGTGGCTTCCAAATTAGGGTTTTTCACCCATGGGATACTTTTAGCATCGGTCCACACTTCAAAGGGGCGTCCCGCCAAATAACAATGCCAGTTTCGAACGCTCTCAAAAATTGTGTACGCTTCCAGAGTGATGGCGGGCCATCTGCTCTGAACCTCAGTCAACTTCCGGCTGTAGAAAGCGCATGCGTGCAGTCCAGACTTCTCGTCGGCGCGCTGCACTAACACTCCAGCGACCGCAATTTGTGACGCGTCTGTAATTACAATGAATGTTTTATTTGGGTTCGGGTATTGCAAACAGGGGCTGTGTAATAGGATTTCTTTTAATTGGAAGAAGGCCCACAAGGCCTCAGGATTGTCATGGAGGTCTACCGGCGCGTTTCTATCATAATTCTCACGCGGGCCAGTGCGTGTCAAATTTGATAGCGGCACTGCAATTTCGGCGCACCTATGGATCATGCGCCTGAAAAATCCCACTGCTCCCAAAAACCCTTTGACTTCTTTGACAGTTCTCGGGAGGGGCCATTCTGAAATAATATTACGCTTGTCCATGGGAATGCAAATGCCCTCGTGGCCAATCATGAAACTCAGAAATTTTACCGCGGTGATGCGCGCAAAAAAACATTTACGGGGGCTAATTTTGAAGTTGTTTTTTATCAATCAATCCAATATTCGACCAATATCACTTAAGTGAGTTTTCCAGTCCTGACTGTAAATTAAAAGGTTGTCAATGTACAGTAGCACATTGCGATGTATCAGTCCCGCCATGGCAAGCTCAAAACATCTTTGCGCCAAACTTGGTGAACATTTTAGTCCCATAGGTAACCTCTTTAATTGAAATTGGCCAAAAATGTTACGGAATGAAGTGATATGTCTGTCGTCGGGGTGCAGTGCAATATTATAGAATGCCTGATTGATATCGGCACTGCTAAAAAAACTTGCAGTTGCTCAGTGCGTCTACAGTGTCATCTGTTAGAAAAATGGTTTAAAACACTGCTATTCTACAAATGTTGTGTCTGTTGATATACCTGTTGAAATATAAACCATTGTAGTATACATCAAAGTATACACCACGCGCCATTGTTGCTCGCGCCTTTTGGCGCCTTGCGCCACTTTTTCAGATGGTGCTGTGGCACCATTGGCACCTGGCGCCATTTTCTATGGCACCCTTTGGTGCCTGGCACCATTATTTTGAATGGCGCCATTGGTGCCCGTCACCCTTTTTTCCTGGCGCTTTTCCATCACTACACTGGTGCACCAACCCAATTGTAATTTATATTTGTGCCCATGCAATCATTTCTGTCAAATTTGTCATGCTTGTGCATCTTCATTAACTGAGTGCAAATACTAAAATTCAATACTAAAAGGTCTATTTTTGTAATTTTTACCTTTTTATTTGTATTACTCTGTTTTACTATTTTTCTTTGTGACAATATTTTTGTATAGCATGAGTACAGTAGAGAAGAGCAATGGGGTGAAATCGAATTTCTGCCACAAGTGACTCTAATCCCACCAGGCAAGCAGTTAAATGTTTTCATTAAATTTCATGATGTAAATTTATGTAACTTGTCATAAATTCAAATTTCATTCAATTTCTTGACTTTCAAAATTTATTTTGATTAAGTGTTACATGGGATGTGAATAATTGATTTATAAATTTGTTATTGTAAATGTACTGTAAAAGTTTTTTGTATATTACTTTCAAACTGCAGTAATTCCCTATTTTCTGTGTCATTTTTGATTCATAATTCCTTTTGATTCATAATTTATTTCCAATTGCTGTAATGCTGCTTTTAAGCAGTGGACACCACCGTTTACCTGTTGTGTAGTGGATAATGGCTTTCTCTTGTACTGAAAGCTGTGTATACAATTAAATACCTAATAAAAGTGATAAAACAGTAAAAGATTTTTTGATTAGACCAATGGCTTTCTACATACACTTATCATGCTGCATTTGGCTTGTATTTATCTGCATATTTCTGATTAATTGCCTGAACGATGTACGTGCTCCAGCCTGCCTGTATGTACATCTGTGTGCTTCAGCTGGATGCAATTAGAGCAATGCTGTGCTGCATAGGTTGGTGAATGCTCATCACTTTCTTTGGCCACACTTGATCATATTCCATGGCAAAAATATGCCAAAAGATCATTGAAAATTGAAGATGTGTTCAAAGTTATTGAACTTTTTGAATTTTATTCCACCTACTGTGGAATAATTATTCTGAGTAAAAAAATTATCAGAAAAATTTGAAAAGTGTTTGAAAAATGTTCATAAACTAAATTTGAAAACTATTTTTGGAAAAGACAAAATCCATCTTAAAAACACTTATATTGACACTTTTCTCCAGAGTTATCCACCAAGTGGTGCAAACAAAAAATTTCATGTTGTTTCTGCAACCACCTTAAATACCAATGAGAGTGAATGAATGGATATCATGAGCAACTGGCTACAATTTCAACTAAAACATACCACCATATTGACTATTGATATCAAAGAAATGTTTTTTAGTAAGTGTGAAAGTGTAGGATTCTACAGCAGCAGACAAAAGGTCTTCCTAGTGCTAAGTGTTTTTCATACTGGTCAAGCTCATTAAAGTGTACATCACACAACATGACATTTCTTAACATTATACCACACTGAAGTTTAAAAAATAGCATCATTATTAAATTTGAATCCTTTGCGATATTGTGATTTAGTATTGAAAAATGGTGGATTGTGTGAAAATGTAATTAAATAAAATGCCCAAGATATGAAATATAATTAAATGTGTCTGCGAAAAGCTGGTAATGTGTCAATCAATGTAACTTTTTTATGGTATCTGATATTGTAAAAATTTCAGAATAAAAACTAATTGAATTTATCTGGAAATAAAATAAATATTAAAAATCTCATATTTTTATATCAGTCCTGAGATTTTTCAAATGGATCCCCATACATTTGTCAATTATAGTAATTTACACCAACAACACTTTTATTCATACAAAAATGCGCACAAAGTAGTATCAGAGTTGTTAGAATTACTGAACTTTTTTAAAAGTATACCGTATTTCCTCGAAATACCCCCCCCCTCGAAATACCCCCCCCCCCCTCGAAATACCCCCCCTCAAAATGGACACTATGAACTTATAAACCCCCCCCTCGAAATACCCCCCCCCCAAATTTAGTGTATAGAGAACGTAAATGACAAAGGCTGCGGTTTGTCATCCCGGCAATGCAGAAGACACGTTAAAAACGATGACTCTGTTATGTGAGAACAGTGTTTGTACGTCTACACACTTATAAATGTCTTTAGAGTCTTATAAATGGCGATTTTTGTTGCATTTTTCAACGTCTGCGTACGTTTCAGACGACATTTTAGTACTGGGATTTCAAAAAATTTCTGGCGAAATAATAAACCCCCCCCCTCGAAATACCCCCCCCCCCTCGTTTAACCCCCCCTCAAAATTCTCACTCTGAAAAAATAAACCCCCCGGGGGTATTTCGAGGAAATACGGTATGTCAACGTAAAGTATTTTTTTCTACTCGGCACAAAGTATAGAAAACGTAAAATACTTCTATTTTACTCGTACTTATGCGTAAATGTGGGTACTTTTCTTGTGGGTGTAGAAACGAGTGCCTTTCGTCATAGAATGTGTAAATTTGGGCACGTTTTCATTTTTACGTGTACATACAGCACAGCGTATGTTTTTCAGTAAGAAACTGATAGATGAATATAATGACTTTATAAATATAATTTATCAACAATACATTTTGCATGGAAATCTACCATATGCCAACTGAATGAACGAAAAATTGGGTTTTTTTCTGTCACAATAGAAATAGCGTTGGTAATATGGGATCATTTTAACGTGGAACAGACAACTAACGATGGCAAACCTTCCAAAAAAAGTATTTAAATTTTTAAGTGTTTTTTCCTAAATGAATTTTCGAATTTTTGAATTTTTCCTGAAATTAATTTTCGAATTTTGAATTTAATTTTCGAATTTTCAAATTTTCGAATCTTTTTTGCCAATTTTCGATTTTTTTTGGCCATTTTTCGAATTTTTTCAAATAATTTTTGAATTTTTTGGAAAAATATTGAATCTGAAGCTTTAAACAAAGAATTTGGACTGTTTTGGAAGTGGCTATACTCGGCAGACATGCTAATCTACAAATAGATATGATTTATATCTTTGGCTGGCAGACAGCCAACTGAAAACTTGTGAACTGATTCACCACTGCACTCCATTTCATCCTGACTCCAAACCAGTTCAGTCAGCCGTAAGTTCACTGCGGACTGCGGTTATGACGTCATGATGGAGTGTTACCACCAGAAAAATGTAGGGTGATATTTCGAATGTGAAATAAAAAAGAAATGAAATTTACCTACAATGAAATCCACCATAACCCATCTGAATAAAAGAACAAACAAAAAAATGTTCATCATATTTATCAAAGCAATTTGACTAATATGATGAAAATTTTTTATGTTTGTTCTTTTATTCAGATGGGATATGGTAGGTTACATTATAAAGTGTAATGTCGCTGATCCCCACAACCATTTCAATTTGGTTGCAATTTCTTTAATTTTCAAAGGCACTACCCTAGCATATTATCTAAATTGTTCAACAGAATCACTTCTGTAAATACATAGCAGTGTAATCACTTCAGAAAATTCAATCTGGGACATATTTCTAAAATACATTTTCCGTATGCCTTGAAAATGTACGCGTACAAGTGCGTACGATACTTTTTTTAAAAGTATATGTAAATGTATTTACCGCGTACTCGCGTACGCGTATTTTTTGAGTAAACATACGTAACTTTTAACAACTTTGAGTAGTATGCAGAGTTGTTAAAATACTGGTATTTTTGGAAAGTGTAAGTGTAAGTGTAAATACACTTTCTGAATTTTAAGTATGGATACCAAAAGTGTAAGGTATTTTTAAAATACCCAGGAAAGTGTAAAAAAAGTGTAAGTGTAAAAAATTTTTTAGAAAGAGCTCTCACTGTTGAGCATTAGAAAACACCACTGTTTTCACCTTTAGATCGATTTATCTATCATTTTCGTTCATTATTTCACATTTTACTGCCACTTATGAAACATTTCAGACTGTAACAAATTTAGTGGTATGAAGTTTCCTAATAATGACACTTTTTCAGTGTTGATATTTTACTAATTAAGCAATGTGATACACACTGTTTGAATGCAAGAATGTACATGCAGCAAATATCAATGCAAAAGCCAGTCGACTTTGAATCCAGCTGGTGAATTTCAATTGATCTTGTTCTTTTTACAAAAGTATGATGAAACTGTAGAATACCATGAGTACTGTTCAAAGGTCAGAGATAGTGCTAGTTTGCACATTTGCCATATTTTCTACATTCAATGCATAAATGCATATGTGCACTGTGCAGTTATTTTTTGTACATGAACCTGTTTTATGCTTTCTCAAAAGCATAATACAGGGCCATCTGAAAGAAAAAATACACTTTCTGTACCCGGGTATTTTGCCCAGGAAAGTGTAAAAAAGTGTACGGGTATTTTATAAAAGTGTAAGTGTAAGTGTAAATATAAATACCCATTTACCCGGGTATTTCGGGTAAGTGTAAATACACTTTCGCAACTCTGGTAGTATGTCAAATTATAAACAAAAAAAATAAAATTCAATGTAAACATAACACTTTCACTATTTGATCACTGCCTGTGTACATAAACTGTGTGCATGCATAAATATTTACGTATAATCAAGGCAATCTGTTTCACAATTTGAAAAGTGTCTGTCTATATTTAAAAATTTTATCTTCCATTAGTGATTCATGAAAGTGTGTCGAACTACCTGTGCCACCCACTTCAATGCATCAAGTGGTTGATTTGCATATCACTCACTGTTTCCATTTTCCTTTAACAATCACCATCTAAAGATGATATTATGTGTTGTGTCTATAAGAAGCAAATTCTAACCTCTAAGTGTCATTAAAATGCTGAAATGAAGAGATCAAAGCAGTGTTTAGCATATTTTGAAGTCATTTTGGCTAGATCAAATAGCTTGAGTACATTTTAAAAGGGGTGTTTTGAAACATGGGCAATATGCTGCGAAAATGTTCAGGGTGGAAATATACAAAAGAGAAAAATTGCAGATTTTGATTGAAACTTGTGGTAAAAATTCACACTGAAACTCACACAACATTTATAGCTGAAACTGTGAGGGTTTCCTCTAGCTTCATAGGTCCTACTCAAAATGTGCTAAACATAATCATACATTTCAATTGTACAGTGATGATGAATACCAATAGTGACTAGATCAGGAATGTCTGTCCACATGTTTGTAGTGACATTATACATGGAAATCTCTTGCCTTAGACCTGTGATGTAACCAGCTGCATAATATAAGTTGTCATTGATGATGCTGAGAGATCCACAACATACTGCCCTTGGTAAATTTCCAGTCAATGACCAGGATAATCCATTGAAGCTGCATTGGCTATAGATGTGTATTTTGTCAAAATCATACTCTTATGTAGTTCACATTTTCTTCTTTCTTTTCTCAGATGAGACTCCACAACTGAGAAATAATTGTTACCTCCTCACCTCACTGCCATACCACAAATAGTGTACCAAATTTCCTCGAAATACCCCCCCCCCCTCCTTGAATTAACCCCTCCCTCGCAATACCCCTATCTGGAATTATGTACATCATGTTTGCAATGTACATGATGTATATATTGCTCGCAGTTTGCATCGCAGCTACACATACTATAGTATATCCTTGGATAAGTCCCCCAGAGAGTTATTTTCTTCATTTGAGTTATTTGAGGGGGAGTTATTTTTGTGTTAGAATTTTCAGTAAATGTATGATTAATTAACTGCAGAAATGGGGTAAATTTGGTAACATAAATCATTTGTAGGAATTTAACATTCACAATTCAAGCAGTGAAATCAATATAAGTGAACTGTAGCTGCAAGATGATGCATGTATTAACATATTAAATACATAAAACGTTTTTTGTAAAGGTGATATGCTGTGAAATTGTTTCTAACCATCAAAGTGGAGGTTATTCGAGGGGGAGTTTTTTTTCCTCCCTCAGAAGAGGACTTATTTGAGAGAGGGGAGTTATTCAAGAGGGAGGACTTTTTTGAGGATATACAGTAGTTTGTGTTGCAATGAACATTGATATGTATTAATATACCTTATTTGGACACATTGATTGTCTGTTTTGGGTGTATAAAAGCTTTCCTATGTCTTTACTATGAATTTAATGAAATTTTCTGACGGAATTATAAACCACCCTTAAAATACCCCCTCAAAATTTCCACTCTGAAAAATAAACCCCCTGGGCGTATTTCGAGGAAATACGGTATATACTATGCTTGCTACACTAATGTTGGTGACTAGACTAAGTAATTTTGGTTGCATACTTTGCAGTCCACTGAGTGTCATACAGGGGTGGGCATCTTCAGTTACCGCTGGGAAAATGCGATAGATTGAGCTACAGTTGAGCTATCAGAATGAAATTTTAACACAATGGAGTAGACTCCATAGGACACCTATTCTGAAGTTTGCAACCCAAACGGCCACATTTTGGGTGAGTTGTGGAACACACGGTTTTTAGTGTAATTTTGTGACTTGGCGTCACCCATAGGATAAATCGAGGGTGGCATTTGAGGGGGGGGGCATCGGTCGTTGGTGTCGTCCCATTCTGTCGTACATCGGCCGATTTTGATGCCCTTTGAGTATGTTGTGGTCGCGCCTACTACCAAATTCTTTTTTTACTCGAATAGTCCCCCAGTCCCGAGATAAGGGGGGTGAAGTCACAAAATTACACTAAAAACTGTGTGTTCCACAACTCCTCCAAACTGTGGCCGTTTGGGTTGCAAACTTCAGCATAGGTGTCCTATGGAGTCTACTCTATTGTGTTAAAATTTCATTGTGATAGCTCAACTGTAGCTCAAGCTATCGCGTTTTTCCAGCGGTAACTGAAGATGCCCACCCCTGTATTTATCGGTCTCATATTTCGTAAATATTAAAATAGGTATGTTGGGAAAACTGCTGCTAAGCTTGAGTAAACTAAACTCACACCTCAACTTGAATCCTTCTGCCCCCATGGTAGTAAGCACCACCAGCAACATACAGTTTGTCATGGTAGACACGGCATGCCCCATTGATGTGATACCTCACATAAGTGATAGGAGGTTCCTCCACCCATGCTCCCAAGTTTATGTCAATCGACTGAACAGCTGGGGATGGATTATAACATTGTCAGATCTGTCACATAAAGATTATGTCATCTCTTATCACTATTTATTCAAATGTTTAGGAATGGGTGGAAAACGAGCTGTTAAAACACAAAATTCACAATCTTGAACATCTTAAACCATTATTTGACCACAAATGTTTCATTCTACAAAATTGATTCCTCACAAAGCTGCTTCCTCCCCCAATAATTTCTTTCTAATTGGAGAGCAAACATAACTGTGAACTTACTTGACACATATCCGCCATTCCATCCAGCTACTATGTAGATCCTGTGATGATAGTAGCACAGAGCAGTGTGGTACCGTGTGACCCCATTGAGCAGACTTGGTGCCCATTGTGTTAATCCTGTCTCTAGGTGGTACCTGCAAGTCCCAATGTTGGTATCCCATTTTTATGTGTCATTGTTTTGACAGTGACCATTTTTAGATTTTCTTAAATTTGGAAATTATCATATAATACAGATTCACTTCTTAAGTTTTTTTGGAATTCTAGGCACAAAACAAACACAAATTTGTGTCATGCCCGTTCTGGCCAATTAGATGTTTGAAAGACACATAACTATTACATGGTTGGTTACTGTTCATGCTAGAATTCCTCCCATCTTTTGCATGGATGAGAAGGTGTTCCCCATTTTCATTGTTTTCAAATACATTGTATATTTCCAGCTGGAACAGTCCCACAAACAGTAAGTAAGTAAGTAGACATAATCTTACGTTTTTTTCTTGAGCAACATGAAAATTTCCTTTCAAATAGCTGCATTATTATCCATATCCAAATTTATTTTTGCACAATGTTTTAAAAGCCAGGTATTTGCTACACTATAGTTTGACCCAATATCATATCATTTTATTACAAAAAATGTATAGACATTTTGAACCTGAATACCCTAACCAAAACTGCTGCACATTGACTCAGGTTGTGCTATTCTGAGTAATATTGTCAACCAACAAGAAAAATGCAGGCTTTGTCATACACGGCTTTGACTTCAGGGCTGATAATTACCTCTATATTTTTTGAGTTTGCACAATTAGAAGATGATTTTCTTTTTATTGGATCACTTAGTAACATTTTCATTTTTACTAATGATTTTGCATATAATATTTTTGAATTTTTCACAATTTTCCATCAATTTAAATATTTTGATAAAAACCATATTAAGTACACAACAGTTACCATTAAAAACTCATAATTAATTTCCTTAGCCATGATGTTGTTCATTAATGCTAAGTTGAAGGGTACTATTGTACAATCTTTATCACAGGTGTCAAAAACAATTTTTACTTTCCATTATACAATCAAGTGGTTGCCTCAAAAAAACTGACACAAAGCATGTTGAAACTCCAGCATACCAATGTCCTCCACAAACGAGCACTCTTCCACCAGGTATTTGTGCAATCCCAGGATAATGCCTGGTCTGTTCAGTAAGTCCTACAATCACCTTTGACCAATGATATATGCAGGCCGTGGGGGGGGGGGGGGGGGTAGGGTGTCAAAAAAATTTTTTTACGGAAAACGGAAAGGTAAAATTTTTTCACTTTACGGAAAACGGAAAACGGAAAGGTAAACATTTTTCGGCTACCGGAAAACGGAAAACGGAAAGGTAAAAAATTTTCCTGCGGAAAGGCGGAAACGGAAAACGGAAACGGAAATTTGACACCTTAGGGGGGGGCTTTAACATTTTTTGTATCAAAAATACTTATGCATATTAAAATCAACTTTAAAATCAAAGTGTGTTACAAAGCCCCATGCATTACATTTTATATTTTTTTAGACTTTCTTCAAGCGTGTGATCAATTAAAGAACTATCTGAACAGACTGTACACCTTCTATATGTGGCTGCAATATCTGGCAACATACTGACAGTGTAGTTTGGGTTGATTTTGGTAACATAACCAGATGCAGCCGGAAAAGTACATTCTGATTGAATTATGTATCTTTAATTGTGGTCAACTTTTAAAAAAATAAGAAAAGTAAACACTTAAGTGAAAAAGCAAATGCTGCAAACACGAAGTTTTATAAGATCTAATTCAAACCTGAACAACTAAAAAATTGTGATACCTAAGTTGATACAAATCTCAATGTTGTTTTTCATGATATTGGATCTATTGTTCTATTGGAGGTTGCTGTTCTATTGTTTTCACCAATTTTTTTAAACATTTTTTATTTGAACAGTTCAATTTTTAAGGCCCCTTTTACACTGTGATGAACGTGACAACAAAAAATGCAATTTTTCAGCCACTTTTGCGGGATACATTAGAATTTATTTACATGTGTGAATCCTGAATCGATCATGACTTGATCAGCCTCACTGCCTAAGACAAACATCAAATTATACACATTGCGTGTTCATGCACACTAGATCGCACTCTTTTTGTTCTCGGAAGCTGTCGCTGTATTTGTTAAAGGGGCATTGTCGGCGGCTTCGTTAAAGGGGCTGGTGACAACAAATCAGCGACAAACTTTGACAACAAGAAAAAAGTGTGATCTAGTGTGCATGAACACGCAATGTAAATATATAATTTGATGTTTGTCTTAAGCAGTGAGGCTGATCAAGTCATGAGCAGGGTTGGTTTTATAAAAATCATTTGTATACAAATTGTATAAAAATTGTATAAAAATGTAAGTATTTTTATTTTTTTTATTTTTTCATTTTATTTTGTTTTATTTTATTCCAAAATAATAATAAAGTAATAAAATGGGACCATTTTACAAAAAATTTACAAAAATTTTACAGAAATTTTACAAAAAATCAGAATCTTGCATGCAAGACCAGAAAAATGTGAGCAATTTGTGAATTGTCACCTAAAAATGAAAAACGTGTCACAAATTTTTCCATTACTTTGCAAAAGTTGCATGCAGTAGGTATTGTTAGCTAGTTGCAAGTGTTAAGTTATTTATCAATAAGAATAGTTTGCATTTTCAGTAGAAGGATTACTTGAGTGTTCTGGACGCATTTGTAAAACCTCATGCAAACTGTCAATTGTCATGACAAATGTAGTAAAGCGTCAATTGGCATCTCAAATGTCAAGCAAAGTATAATTGTCATGACAAATGTCATGCAGAGTGTGAATTGTATATCTGAATCTTATGTTTTGGTATCCAAACCTTATAATTTGGTATCCAAATATTATGTTTTTGTATCTAAATGTTCACATAAGATCTGGTTACAAAAACAACAACAAGATTTGGATACAAAAGACAAGATTTGGATACAATTTGCTTTACAGTTTCCACTTAAATTTATATTTGTCATGACAATTGTCACTTTCCATTCCATTTCATATGACATTTTGACACTTTACATGGGTTGGGACTGCCCAAGCTCCGCGAATGAACAGGTTGAACTATAAACAACATAAAAAAAATTTTACAAAAAATTTGAATTTTTATACAATTTGTACAAAAATATGAATTTGTATACAATTTTACAAAATTTTTACAAAAATTTGAATTTTTATACAATTTTTATTTTTATTTTGAAATTTTCCATTTTATTTTATTTTATTTTATTCTTCAATTTTCCATTTATTTTTATTTTATTTTTATTCTTTTCTGAGATTTTGCCAACCCTAGTCATGATGGATTGAGGCTTCACATATGTAAAATATTTCATATGTATCCCACAAAAATGGCTGAAAAATTGCATTTTTGTTGTCACGGTCATCACAGTGTAAAAGGCGCCTAATGTAACTTGGTCAATATTTTGACAACTGAGCATCAATGTGTTTAAAGCTCTGAACATTCTGGCCATCCATCTTCCTATTTTTATGCTTCGGCACACTTCCAACTTGATTTCTACCTGATGTTCTATTGGAGGTGCCATTCTGTTGGAAACTGCCATTCTATTGAATATTAGGATTAAAAGAAATACAGTACCGTGTTACTGTTAGGTGTTACTGGCTAAGACAAAAGTACCTTATTTTGGGTGTATTATGTGCTTGCAGTCCATCGAGTATATGTGAATAAAACATGTTTGTCATCAAATTTTTTGAAGAAAACTTTGTGATGTAAGTAGACTACACAATGGGGATGTAACATAATGGGCCTACAAAACCTGAAATCTTTTCATTGATCACCTTGTATTAAATACACATTTCCTCTGTAGTATGCAGCCACATTATCAACTCTTGTTGCAGCATTTGTTGGTCTGATATTTGGGTACTGGGGAACATTCTGTGAATTTGTTCCAGGTTGCCACTCTTGCCATTTTACTGCAGTGACTGTGTCAAAAAGCCACACCTCTGCAATAAAATATAATAACAAGGTATGCACAATACTGGTAGTCAATACATTCACGCATAGTATCAAGACCAGAAGCATATTGCTATAGTCGGCAGACATGATACTATACAATGAGTCGCATGATGTCATATCATGCACGCTGTATCCAACCCGTAGAACTCTGTTTTGGTGACTCGTGCTTACGCATATACGGAATGAAACTATTCAATTGTGCCCGCACAATTCAAACCCCCGTCAAAGTGTAGTTGAGTTTTTTGGCATGATGCCATCCAAGCGTCGTCTGGATCTGAATAAATACAAAGCGGGAACGTTTTCTGAATTCAAAATTTTGAACGTAACAAGTTTTCGTCAAAATGAATCGATAGCGTGTAACTTTTCTAAATATGAATTAGATTACATGTAGGTAAACGTATAATCAAAAATTTGCAGCACCTATTAGCACAAAAATTGGAGTAAACGAGTGCGTAAAGAACAGCACATTTTTATTTTCCTTCTTACTATCTTTATATTTTCTTTTTTACTAAAATCCTTCTCGTTCGCTCTACAAGAACAAAATATAACTTTCCAATTTTGTAGAATGATATGTCCATCGACTATACATATTGACATATTTACAACCCACTGTGCACCGTTTTTCTACCATATTTAAGATGTATCGCACTTCGGTGTTCAGTAAGATGTTGAATTTCATTGACGCTCAGCGAAGGGAAACATAAGTGGACCAAACCTGTATAATATCATGTCTGCCGACTATACTAATATTTATACAATCATCTGGTTCCCAACACCACTATTTGAAATGACTCAGAATTATTTCTTACTTGGTTCTTCCTGGCACTTAAATTCAGGACCAATTTCTGTTACACATATTTTTATAAAGCACCAATGAGAATAGGCGTAATGCCCCCCCCCCCATTGATGACATTACTATGTATTTGTATTTATCCCACTTGTTATATATTGACAAGTACTACAATATATGCAATAATATGATAAATACAAGCATAAAAAAACAGTGGAAAGGTACTCTGCATTAGCATGTTGTTGATAAAGTCGGCGGACATTTCATCCTACAAAATTGGAGAGTTAGAATTCGCTCGTGAATAGAGCGAACAACAAAACTTGTGTCCCACACGGAAGCTAGAAATTGAAAAACAAAATCATTTTAAAAGAAAAATGGACGTTCTGCCGCGTCCGTGCGTGCCACGCCCTAGTTATCTACATTTTCAGCGTTGCTCGTTGAAAGCGGAATAATTTGACCGTTCAAACTATCGTTTTACCGTTCAAACTACCGTTTTTGTTTTTATTTTATTTTTCATTCGTTTGCTCTGTTCCAACAGAAGATAACTTGGCAGCCAGCCAAAATTTAGAAATCCGCTAAAAATATGAAAAAATAGGCTCACAATAGCTATATAACCATGTATATAACCAAAAATAGCGATTATGAATGTGGAAATTGGCAAAGCGAAGCAAATTTTAACGATTTTTAGCTAACTTTGAGTTTTCACTCTCATTTGTATAATACACAACCGGTAACTGGGATAAGGGCCAAGTTTTCATACGTGACCCGATCTATTCGAATCGTTAAAATATTGCGTCACAATACGTAATGCCGTCATGCACTCTCCACTGGAGAGTAACGATGGCAAACCCTCCGAAAAAAGTATTTAAATTTTTAGTGTTTTTTCTAGAATGAATTTTTGAATTTTTGAATTTTCGAATCTTTTTGTGCAATTTTCGAATCTTTTTGGGCAGTTTTCGAATTTTTTTGGTTAGTTTTCGAATTTTTTCGAAAAAGTATTGAATTTGAAC
Organism: Sphaerolaimus hirsutus; assembly: GCA_964036195.1. Lineage (NCBI taxonomy): Eukaryota > Metazoa > Nematoda > Chromadorea > Monhysterida > Sphaerolaimidae > Sphaerolaimus > Sphaerolaimus hirsutus. Next base: position 8,213,675 of record OZ038451.1, read on the forward strand.
CTTTTTTCACTGCAATTTTGCATCACAAATGGTGGAAGCACTCATGTGGACCAAGGGGTCTCCAATGGGGGGGGGGGTAACCCCTAGGGTTCAAACGGGACCGCGGTCCCGGTACATGGTTCGGCAAAAAGTCGGGACTGGGGTGGTCCCGGTCCCGGTCCCGGTCCCGACACCCCAGTCCCGGTCCCGGTCCCGGTCCCGACATTCAAAAAAAGCCAGTCCCGGTCCCGGTCCCGGTCCCGACCACCCAGTCCCGGTCCCGGTCCCGGTCCCGGAATTTTATAGCGGTCCCGACAAGGGATGGAAAAAACGGATTTTTCAAAAAAATTTGCCAGAAATGGCACTTTTCTAAAGCGATTTTGTAGGAACATCTAAAAAATTTTTGCGCGCGAGCGCGCAAATACCCAGCCAATAGTTACTATGTATTTTTCCATAATGTGACAACGTTAGAAAGGTCCCCAACATGTTTCTAGTACGAAATATAGGTATATAAAGATACCTATATTGTACACGTTGGCGCCAACGCCAGCGCCAATACTGCCATGGCGTTGGCACCTACAACTGGCGCCGCCCCCCCTCCCAAAAAAATCCTGCGTACATTGCGTTTCATCATATATTCACACCTTCAAGTGAAGATGGCAATGGAATACTGCTTGAATAATGTTATAAGAAAAGGCTAATACATTGAGAGTGGTCCTTCACACAGTGGAGGTGTGTGGAACAACATTGGCTGGATATTACATACCAAAAAGGTTCAAACAATACCGCGGTGCCGGTACCTGGTTCGGCAAATCCCAGTCCCGGTCCAGACCCCCCAGTCCCGGTCCCGGTCCCGGTCCCGACAATTGAAAAAAGCCAGTCCCGGTCCCGGTCCCGACCCCCCAGTCCCGGTCCCGGTCCCGGTCCCGACATTAGAAAATTTCTAGTCCCGGTCCCGGTCCCGGTCCGAAAAACTGGTCCCGTTTGAACCCTAGTAACCCCCCAAGCAACCCAACTATCTATCTGTCCCGGAGGCCGCTGAGCTATCTATCTATCCCAGAGGCAAAATTTTGGGATACTATTCCCTAAACCCCCCCCCCCAAATTGCTCAGCTATCTACCTATCTGGAGCAATTTTTGAGAAACATAACCCAAATTTTTGCTCATAATCACTATTTTTCACACGTTTTTATAGATATTTACCTCCAAAATCACTAGTTATTGTTCCTATTTACCTATTTTTAGTACTATATGCTTTTATATACCCATTTTGTGCTATTTTACACCTACTTTTAGCAATTTCTCTCCCTTTTCTTCCTTCTGCACCCCAAAACAGCCTATATCGAAATTTTTGCCAAGCAGTTCTGAGATATAACTACGTGTTCTGTGGCTACCGCCCACCCCCGTCCTAAAAAATACTACAATACATTTACTCCAGTCACTTTACACCCCCATTTTTGCCCATGCGATTTTCATGAAAAGTTGAAAAAGTCATCTCTGTTATAAGTATATTCATTTCCGTAAATCCTTGAATAAGTCCCTCGTGGACATATACTAAAATTGGAACGATACAGAAGTCCCCCGGGGAGTGATTTTTTCTACAGAATATTTTGAGGGAGGAGTTAAATGAGGGACGAGTGATTTTTTCTTCACGTTCACAACAGGGGGGTGGTTTTCGAGGGGAGGAAGACTTTTTGATGATTTATGGGTTTACAGTCATTTTTTATACAAAATAGCCTGCTTCATCATCACTGGCACGCTTCCTATGTGAGACATAAATGAGTGTGATTGCAGAGTATTATGTCCGCAGAATATACAGTCTATCTATGGGTCCGCCTCTACCGCCGCGGCTTCCAACGTTTTTGTTGATGTTGTTTTCATTACATTACACTTTTTCATATGTGCCACATACAACGATGGGTGAGTTCTCAAATAAAAAAAACTTTCTGTGTTTTGAGTTTTTCAAAAATGAATACCTGTGTTTTGAGTTTTTTTCATGAAAAAAACTTGAGTTTCCGTGTTTTATTTCAATGTTTTTTGAAAAAACTCAAGTTTTCCTGTAAAAACTCATATTTTTTGGTAAAAACTCAAGTTTTTTAGCAAAAACTCAAGTTTTTTTTGGTAAAAACTCTTAAGTAAGTTTTCTCACAAAAAGTTGCATTTTACAGCATTTTGATGTGAAAACAGGGGTTTTCTTATCATATATAGGTTTTGCTATAGGTTTTGCTGATATAGATGTTCCACATATTGAGGATCTGCATATTTGTTCATGTGTCAAAAAGTCCACAAAAATGTCCACTACAGTCCACAAAATCAAAAAAATAAGCATGTCCACTCCACAGCATAAGCATCAACAAAATGTCAAAAAACGACAATTCACACTGTACAAAAAAATACTTCAATGGATGTGCACTGTATGTTATACTGTGTGATTAAACTGCAACTATACTTGAACATGCACATCGTTGAAGCCTTCAACGTATCTGAACTACTTACCCGTCCCAAAACACCTCATATTAAATTTTCAAAAAAGCACGTTCAAGAGAAAATGGGTTAAATGGGAATCTGTGTATAAATATGTACCTAAATGTAAAGCACTTTGTGTCTTCAATTAAGTTCCCAGGAAAGTTGTTTTTCATCAGACTTTTTTCACTTGAAACTCAAGGGAGGGGTTATTTTTTCATGAGAGGTTTCAGTATACTCGGGTTACTTTATGCCGTACATGTTTCCCGAGGAAACACTCCAGCGGTGTGATCCGTCATAAATTTTAGCCACTGTCCAACTCGTTCCGGGGTGAAATACAAAAAAGAAAATAGGTATGTGTCATGGAAAATTCGCCTGCGCTAGAACTCGTTCAGACGAAACGAACGAAATTGTTGGAATTGAGGGTTGAGTGGTTTTGGTTGGTTAGTACTTCATAGTGTTCTCACGATGGCTGCTATCACACAGCTATATTTGATCAGATGTGGAAGTAGTATCACTGAACAAACATCGCAAATCCCAACATATTCCCCCTTTTCTCCCTTAACAAAAGGATAATAAGTTTAGGAATAAGTTAAGTTAAGGGAGAACAGGGTTAACCAAAACCATCACACTTTCACTCTCTGAGGCGAGGCCACTGAAAGCAATTGACTGGTACCTCCCTTGCCAGTGTGCTCTTGTGTTTGTCTGGATCACTCCGGTGTGACAGTGGACACCGCGAGCTGACAGCACTGAAGGAGACCTCTTCCCACCTGTGAAGCGTTGCTGCTGTGTGCCCAGCGGATGGGTGAGCAGGTGCTGTAGGTGTAGGTTCCTTTGAAGCTGGATAGAAGCAGCTTGTTGGCACTGGTCTGCTGTGTGCCCAGCGGATGGGTGAGCGAGCAGGTGCCAATGTAGAGCTTGGCAGGTCAGCACAGCCATGCAGCAATGATGCAGCCATCCCCTCTGCATTGAAAATGGTTTAGGTCGTCCACCATGTTGGAATTGAGGGTTGAGTGGTTTTGGTTGGTTAGTACTTCATAGTGTTCTCACGATGGCTGCTATCACACAGCTATATTCGATCAGATGTGGAAGTAGTATCACTGAACAAACATCGCAAATCCCAACAAAATATTTCCTGAATGTAAAGGCAACATACGAAACGTTTCGCCGCAGTCCGCTATAACTTCTGCTAACGATAGATATGAATGTTTCTGGCTCCGGAAACGCGATGTATTTACTTGAAAACAGTAGCGGCGGCCGGCATACGGGCAAATCTATTATTTTCTTCATTCTTTCGCGAACTTTCGCGGCCTTAACGTTTTCAGTTTGACATAGATATTTGACTTTGATAAAAAAGGTACGTAACTCCTATCTGTTTGTAGAGTATCGTGTCTGCCGAGTATATAATGCACGAGTCTGTGTTGGCAAAATGTCAGTACAAAAAAAATGGGAAATTTAAGGATAAAAGAGAATGGAAAATATGAAAAATGTATAAAATTTGTATTTTTGTAAAACTGTTTAAAAAATCATATATTTTTTGTAAAATATTATTTACCCTGACTGAATCCTCGAATCAGTAACCGAGAAAAAAGTGCTATTTATCTTTTCAATGCTTTGATTATTTGTCGCGCATATTGTTAAGAGTTTAATCACTTCACGGTTATTTACCAGAGTTGTTAGAATTACTGAACTTTTTTTAAAGTATATGTAAACGTAAAGTTAGTTTTTTTACTCACCACACAGTATAGAAAACGTAAAATACTTTTTTTTACTCGTACGTACGCGTAAATGTGGGTACTTTTTTGTGAGTGTAGAAACGACTACTTTTCTTCATAGAATGTGTAAAAGTGGGCACTGTTTCATACGTGTACAGCACAACGTATGTTTTTCTATAAGCAAATGATAGATTATATAGTTTTCAAGGTCTCTTTTTTCTAGGAAATAAAAATCATCGTTCTCCCGACTCGTTTACCACATCCATTGTCTCTACAACCATTTTGATTTGGTTGCGAATTTTGAAATTTTTAAAGGCACTACCCCCGCATATCTAAAATATTCAATGGAACCACTTCGAACTGTAAATACGTAGCAAGTGTAGTTACTTTATAAATATGTCCCACATTGAATTTTCATAAATACATTTTCCGTACGCATACGCTTTGAAAGTGTACGCGTACAAGTGCATATGGTATTTTTTTGAAAAGTATATGTAAATGTATTTACCGTGTACTCGCGTACGCGTATTTTTCGAGTAAACGTACATACCTTTTAACAACTCTGTTATTTACACGTACATGCACCCCATCTTAAAGCCGGAGTTACAGCTAGCATTGAAAAAATGGCCGATTTTGAGAAAATATAATTAAATATTATCTCAGAAAATCTCTCAAGAAAAAAATATAATTAAATCTCTTGGGTCATTTTTGAAAATATAATTAAATCTCTGAGAAAATCTCTTGCCATTCGAAAAATCTCATAAAATCTCTCACCTCTATTACCTATGATTTAATCAATAGGTATCTCATCTCAAGGTGTTTGAACCAGAGGCGTCTGTTTGAGTAGATATTACGCAACTTACATATGTGTTGTTTCAGCTTTTACTACCACATACTAAATACCACCTTTTTATGTAAATAATCAACAAAAATAAAATTTAGGTACATTTTTCCTCATAATAGAATACATTGCTTCCATGTGTGAAGATTGACACAGTATTTATCAGATAACTTTTTCACCAAATTTTGGTAACTGTATTTGCAAAGCATGCAGTCAACTTTATAGTTGTTTAAACATATATATATTTACTCATAAATGCATGATTAGAGTACTGAGTAAATACATTTACATTTCCCCTGAAAAAGTACCAGTACTCTCTTTTATGTATTCTTTTTGAAAGTATTCGAGTACAGAGACTGTATTTCAGGTATACTTTTTATAGGCTCTTTCATGCTATAGAACAGAAAAAAAAGGGAGAGAAGAAATTTAAAAAAGGTGCAAAAATAACCAAAAATGGGTATATTAGCACATATATAGTAAAAATAGCTAAATTTAAGCAAAAAAGCACACGAACTAGTGAATTTGAAGGTGAACATTGACAAATATAAAGACATTTTCGCGAGAGATTTTCTCAATCAGGAAAAAATATCATTAAATCTCTCTGGAAAATCCTGGAAAAAATACAAATCTCTGAGAGATTTTCTGAGATTTTTTAAATATAAATCTCCCAGAGATTTTTTCAATGCTAGTTACAGCACAGCGATAAATAGAAGCTGAAGCGACAAATACATGTCGCCGCAAATTCGGCTTCCGCAGATTGCGACATCATTACCCTGTTTTTTATTTTTTTTCTCGGGTGTCGCACTATTGAAGAGTGTCGTATTATTGGAGAGTGTCGCGTTATTCTCACACAACGTGCCCAAACCTGTCGCACTATTAGAGATGTTGTATTATTAGAGACCTGTCGCCGAATTAGAGAATTTACGGTACTCACACAATTCCATATGGGGCATTCGATGGCTGGCCCCTAGGGTGTCAACAAAAACTTTTTGGCAGAAAACGGAAGCAGAAACGGAAAAAAATTTGCACTTGCCGGAAAACGGAAACGGAAACGGAAAAAAAATTGCACCTGCCGGAAAACGGAAAACGGAAAAATGAAAGGCCGGAAAACGGAAACGGAAACGGAAAAATTTGTTGAAATTATGCCGGAAACGGAAAAACTTTGCTGAAATTTTGCCGGAAACGGAAAAAAATTGCAGAAATTTATCCAGAAATCGAAAAATTGGCAGAAATCTTGCTAGAAATAGAAACAATTCACATAATTGAGAACCTGCATGCATGTATACCAGTTTGGCTGAAACAGAACACAGAGAATTGAGCCAGAAAATGACAAAAAGTTGGAAAAACAGACAATTGAGCCGGAAAACGAAAAAAGGTGGAAAAACTGAAATTTTAGCCAGAAAACGGAAAATGAGCCGGAAAACGGAAAATGAGCCGGAAAACGGAAACAGAAATGGAAAAAAAATTTTGCAGCCAGAAAACAGAAACGGAAATGGAAAAAAATTTGCCTGCGGAAAGCAGAAACGGAAAACGGAAAACGGAAAACGGAAAGTTGACACCCTAGACTGGCCCCCATCAGAATAAATTAAATCAAGGTAAACAGTGTTTTCTGATGAAAAAAATAACTATTGGTGCGAGTGCATGGTAACACGGTATTTTATATCAAAATGTAAATGAGGCGTCCAATTCTAAACTTCGACAAGTCCAAAATATTAGAATTTCGAGTTAGGCCTGAAAACGTCATCTGGGGCTACTCCTGCACATTTTTCATCATTTTCCATAAATTTTTCGACCTCAGATGCCACTATATGATATAGTGTCATAATTAACATTTTTTGGGGAAAAATGCCAAAAAATTGGGCTAAAAGTCAACAAGTCCACCATCCGGAGCCTTTTTGGTTGGGAAAAACGCAAGGAATGTGATAAGTACACCATATACACTGATTTCTAAAAGTTGACAGCCGCGTCGTCGCAGGCTCGCGTGCAAGTTGTCGAGTAGTCCATTTCCCTCCCTAAAACAGTTTTGCTCTGTCGAAATGTAATTTTATGGACACTCGATTTTTCACATATATATGTTGAGAGCAGGGGCTGAAAATTTGACACTTTACTATCAACATTTGGCACTTTACGAGCGAGCTTTACTTTATGAGCGAGCACTATTGGACACGCTGCACGGGCCGTGTATTTGAAACGAAACTAAATGCGATTTACTCGAAATCACATTTTGTGGACTTGTCGACTTTTAGAATTAGACGCCTCAAATATTAACCATGAGTTCTCTTTCAAGCAGGGGAAGTACAGGTCGAATGCCGGCCAAACATGCTGAGCCAAGTGACTCGCATCGTCGATAATTACACGGATATCTTTGCTGCAAATGTGAATTGTAAATTAAGCGTAGCCAAATAAACTTACACAAACACATTTGCATACATAAATATTACATACAGACATTTGAAAAAATTTGGTAACTCGTAAATCAGCATTGAATGCATTCGAGTTTACCGGAATGACATATTTTTTATCTATTTCAACTGGAGTTGACAAACATCTAATTCCAGTAAACTCAAATGCCATTCAAAGTTTATTAATGAGTTGACTAATATTTGAGTCTAATGGCAGTAAACGCGCAGTGCCAATGTGTAGAACTCACAATTTTTCACATAACTTTGCAGCTGTCACAGAATTTTCTTGACCAGACAGTACAAAATCAATGTTGGGTGGCTTCAGTTCCATAAATTTCGTTACTTCTCTCGTTTTGCGCACGTCAAGCCCAACCTGCGTTTCAAGGCAATATGTCACTTTCAAGTCTCAACCATGTGGCAATCCCAAGCCCTGTAAAGTGTAAAGTGTCAAATGCAAAGTCAAATGTCAAATGTAAGGTAAAGTGTCAAATGTAAAGTTAAGTGTCAATTGTGTATCCAAATCTTATTTTTCGTATCCAAATCTTATCTTTTTGTATCCAAATCGTGTGTCGAAAAATAAGAGTTGGATACAAAAATTTAAGATTTGGATACGAAAAACTAAGATTTGGATACACAATTGACACTTTACTTTACATTTGACACTTAACTTTACATTTGTCATTTGACTTTGCATTTGACTTTGCATTTGACTTTACATTTGACACTTTACTTAACACTTTACAGAGCTTGGGTGGGACTGCCCCATGTTACTTGTGATTATAGCCCATAATATTCAGTTTTTTCACTGCCAATGTAATGTAAATATTCAAGCATGGAAAAGTGCAAGAGAAAATGCACCATGAAGCATGCACCGGGGCGCCACAGGCAACGATGAAAAAAATAACAGAAATTGAAATTAAATAACAGTGATATTGGGCACTAGGCAGATCGGATAGGCTGAGCTCATTGTGGACATTTTTGTGGACCTTTTTGACACTTGAATTAATATGCAGATGTTATGTGAGATCAAAACATGCACAAAACCAATATTTAAAATGAAAACTGCTGTTTTGACATTAAAATGCTGTAAAATGATATTTTTGGAAAAAGTCAAGTTTTTACAACAAAAAAAAACAATAAAAAACATAATTACTCGTGTGTCTTTCATGAAAAAACTCAAAACACATTATCATTTTTGAAAAACTCAAAACAATAAACATTTTTTTGGAGAACCCATCATTGGCCACAGGGTAGCAGCACAGCTATCTAACAATACACTGCCAGCGTGCTTGCTACACATAAAAATGGTGGCAGCTTGCCACGAAAGAAATGTAGCCCAATCATTGGATGAATCCAGATGTCTGACATTAGTGTGGCACATGTTGTTAATTTATGCACAGCTTGCTGACAACGCACTGTCAAATGTGCTGCTGCTTTTAAATTTATTCCATTTTAGCTAACATGCTAACAACTAGAGATAGAAAAACACTATAAAAAATCAATGAATTTTATTTTGTCAGAATTTTCACCACTTCACAAAAAAACATGATCAACTAATAAAATAGTTTTTTTTTCTCGATAAAATTGAAAATGGCCAGTAACTGGGTGGGATATAGACCAAGTAAAAACGTATGTGGAGTGGTATCGGCATTTTGAACTCACCACATGCGCATTTGGAAACATGGCTTTCCAAAAGATCATTGAGTAACCTGTTTGTACTCCAAATTCAATCAATGTCATTTTCTCATGCCTCATGTCCTTGAATAACTTATCATACAGATGGAAATAATGTGGTCTGTAAACTACTCTGATGTCATCTGTTGGCACCAACTGACCTGCGGTGCAGAGTTGTTATAAGTACTGAACTTCCTAAAAGTACGCGTACTGGTGAAAAAATACTTTCATTTTTATCCACGCTCAAAAATACCCAGGTAAAATACTTTTTTACCCTGTAGCTTCTGAGATATACCATAGTTGTTAATACGTATTTACGTTTACTCAAAAAGTACGTATACTCGAGTACTGAGTAAATACGTTTATGTACTCTTTATGTTTATGTGTATACTTTGGAAAAAGTACCTGTACTCGCTTTTACATATACTTTTTAAAAGTACTCGAGTGCAGAAAACGTATTTCAAATAGGCTTTTTAAGGCATAGATGGGGAAGAAACGACAAAAATAGGAAAAAATTGCTAAAAATAGTAACAAAACACATGAAATCGTGAATTTGAAGGTAAAAATTATCCAAAAAGGTACAAAAATTTGTGATTTTGAGTGAAAATTGTGGCAAAATTCCGAAAAAGTACTCACTTTTACATTTTCTAGGGGAAAAGTATTTTACTCACTATTTACTCATGAGTAAAAGTAAAAAATTATTACTTGACGTTTTCTGTACTCAGGGGGTGAGTAAAAAATAAACACTTTGAAAAAAGTTTGGTACTTGTAACAACTCTGAGATATACCAGTTACCCGGGTTAATTTACCGTATTTACTTGAATAATTCCCCGGGGGAATTATTTTTTCCTCAGACAGTTTTGAGGGGGAACTATTCAAGGGGGGGGGGGAATTATTCAAGTGGGGGAATGATAATTTCCTCAAAATTTTCAGGATGTTTTGATTACACTACGTACGCATGTACGTCCAATTTCCATTGGTAATGCACATTCCATTGCATCTTTGCACACCGGATGTGCTGCATTTGTATTCGATGAATCGGTCTAGGCACAGCTTTGTTGCTTGCTTTCATTTCATTGTGCATTACTTATCGTCTCATTAGGGGTGGGATAATTCAAGTGGGGGAATTAGTTTTTCCTCACTCGTATAGCAGGGTGGAATGATTTTAGGGGGGGAAATTATTCAAATGGGGGGAATTATTCGAGTAAATACGGTACATAAGTGTTTTCTCATGTATTTTTGAGTATTTTCAGGTATTATAAATTGAGTATTTTTTCTTACTGAGTATAAAACACAACATCCCTTACAATTTTCATCTGATTTATTGTAATCAGTAGTGATGTAAAAGCGCCATGGCGCTGTTGGCACTTGGCGCTCTAGTCCTGGCGCTTTTCACATCACTAGTAATCCGATATAAGGTTGGGATTGGGAATTACAAAATTTTCGTTTGCAGGTATCAATATATCAGGTGTTCATTAACGATGGCAAAAAAAGATTCGAAAATTCGAAAACATTTTCGAATTTTCGAATTTTTTCGGAAGTTTCGAAAAAATTTTCACCCCTAGAAAAAACACTTAAAAATCGATTTATTTTTCAAAAAAATTCGAAAATTCAAAAATTCAAAAATACTTTTCGAATTTTTTAGGGAATTCAAGGCAAAAAAACGCACTCATAGGTTCAACGTGCTAAATCAAACGACAAATGATACGCGGTGCGTATGAAAAAGTGAAACAAAACAAAAAAACGTCCAAAAAAACGTTGAAATGTATAATGTTAAATGTCTTGCAAGTGTCAAAAGTTAAAATATGAAAATGCCCTGGAAAATGGCTAACATATTTGAGATTTTCCACGGCATTTCCATGACTTTAGACAATGTGCATAACACTTGACATTTCACAGAGCATTTTACAGGTGTCTGGGACTGCCCATAGGAACTGCACATATTTATAAGTGAAAGGGATGTGATCAAAGATATACTCCAGCCACATCACACCTTACAATGAAATCTACCATATCCCATCTTAATAAAAGAACCAAAATTAAAAAAAATTCATCATATTTATCAAAGCAAAATGATAAATATAATTTAAAAATGTTATGTTTGTCCTTTTATTCAGATGGGATATGGTAGATTTCATTGTAAGGTGTAATGTCGCTGGAGTATAAGAGTGGTTTCGAGTATTGGTTTGAGAAGTACCCGTATCTTGTGAAGTTAGCACTGTATGCACTGAGTACACTCACCCACTTCCAAAACAGTCCAAATTCTGCGTTTAAAGCTTCAGATTCAATATTTTTCCAAAAAAATTCAAAAATTATTTGAAAAAATTCAAAAAATAGCCCCAAAAATTTGAAAATTGCCAAAAAAGATTTGAAAATTCAAAAATTCAAAAATTAAATTCGAAATTCAAAAACTAATGTCAGGAAAAATTCGAAAATTCATTTTGGGAAAAACACTTAAAAATTTAAATATTTTTTTTTGGAGGGTTTGCCATCGTTAGTGTTCATATATCGATGGTTTTTCTTTAATTTTCCAGCTCGCTAAGCCCAAAACCTGTGGGTATTTTAAGGGGGACGCTACGCTAGGGAGGGTCATGCAATAAAATACAGTATTTGCCTCATTTAACAATGGATATAAATACTACGAATATGGTCTGTATTTCGCTCATTTCGAAATTTGTAAACTTGCCAATAACTTCCGGATGAGCATTCTGTATCCATCCTTTGCATTTCTCATCTGTAATTATATTTATTTTGGACACTTTGTTTGTCAATGACGCCTTGCATTTGCTTTCCACTTCCTGGAATTCAGGGCTGACTTGTTTCTACATATTTGTTAATTTTTATCTACAAAAATTATGACAAACTTTCCAGATATCACAGTATGGACTAGTGATGGAATGGCGCCATGGCGCTGGCGCCATTTGAGGGCGCCAAAGGGCGCCGCGCCATGGCGCCATTGGCGCTTGGCGCCCTTTTTCTGTGGCGCCCTTGGCGCCTGGCGCCCACATTCTGAAAGGCGCCATGGCGCCCTTGGCGCTTGGCGCCCTTTTTCCTTGGCGCCCTTGGCGCCTGGCGCCCTGCTTTAGAAGGGCGCCAAAAAGGCGCCAGCAGGGTTTCACGGTGAGTGCTGTGTAAACGAAAAAAAAGCAAAAACGCATCCGTGGATGATCTAAATTCGCCAGAAAAATGGACGGAGTGGTGTGAGTGGGTGGAAATCTTTCGTCCAACGGTTCATCAGATCTGTCTGACGGATCAGAAGACAAGAATGATGGACCGTCTAACTTACAAAATCATAAATAAACGGATTTAAATCGTTGCAATTAGGAAACATTGTTTGGAAAGGTAATTGTAATTTGTAATGTATGGATTGTTGTCAAATGACAATTTCCATTGCATTTGAATTCGTCATGTGGATTTTATTCAAAAAAATTTTGTTGCTAGCCTTGTTTTTGTTCATTACATCCTGGACACCGCGAATTAAGAAGTGAATGCGCGTACAATGGTGCTGTAGAAACATTTTTAGCACACGCATGGTGTTGTAGGCACTTTTTTATCCTGGCGCCCTTGGCGCCTGGCACCCTATTTTCCAAATGGCGCCATGGCGCCCTTGGCGCTTGGCGCCCTCTTTCCGTGGCGCCCCTGGCGCCTGGCGCCCACTTTCTGAATGGCGCCATGGCGCCCTTGGCGCCTGGCGCCCTTTTTCTGTGGTGCCCTTGGCGCTTGGCGCCCACTTTCCGAATGGCGCCATGGCGCCCTTGGCGCCTGGCGCCATTTTTTCTGGCGCTTTTCCATCACTAGTATGGACCGAGAATTTTGGCCAAATTTTTTGTCAGCACTTTTTTGTTATTTTGCATTTTCACATACAATGCTTTTTCCAGCTCTTCTCCGTTGACGCATTCTCCATCGAAATAGAAATATGTGGGTTTTTTCTTTGGGTGTGAAGCTTCTGTGTTTTCAACCTTTTGTTGTGAAACCTGCAAATTTAATGACAACTGGGCTAGTTCCGCAAGTGGTAGAGTAAAAAGGAAAACTCCTCTCTTCACTCTTCACTTTACTCTTTACTCTACTCTTTACTTTTTACTCTACTCTTTATCTTTTACTTTACTCTTTAATTTTCCACTTGTGGAACCAGCACCAGGGCGCAGTTCGAAAGTGTCAATGGTGTATCCAAAACTTGTATCCAGATCTTATGTTTTTGTATCCAAATCTTTTTATCAAACATAATATTGGATACAAAAATATAAGATCTGGATACAAAACATAAGATTTGGATAACCATTGACGCATTGGGACTGCGCCCTGGTTCCACAAGCGACAAATTAAAGAGTAAAGTAAAAATCAAAGAGTAGAGTAAAGAGAAAAGTGAAGAGTAGAGTTTTCCTTTTTACTCTACCACTTGCGGAACTGGCCCCTGGTCCCAGATTTAATTAGGAAGGCAGGCGCCCGACAGATGCAAATGAATCCAGATACCGTATTTCCTCGAATTACCCACTGGGGGGTTTATTTTTCAGAGTGGAAATTTTGAGCGAGGGTTAAACGAGGGAATATTTTGAGGGGGGCTGTTATTTTGCCAGAATATTTTTGGAAATCCCACTACTCATATGTTGTTTGTAACGTACACAGACGTCACGAAATGTAACAAAAACCGCCATGTAAAAATAAGACTCTATAGCAGGCTGGCCGCTCGGGAAACGCGTCGCGTTTCCCAGCGCGTTTCATGCTACGCGTTTCACATGCAAATGTGAAACGCTGTGTCTTTAACCCAGCGTGGTTCACATGTGCGGTGAAACGCGCTGGTGCGCCCTAGCGCATTTCACGCCAGAATATGTAACGTGTGAATGCATGTGTGACGCGGTTCAGAGAATTGTGAACCGCGCTGCACATTCATCCAGTGCGTTTCAAGTGATATGAACCGCGCTGGCTTTTGAGCTAAAGCGGTTCAAGTTATTTGGAACCGCGTTCATAACTTTCCGGCTGCGCTGCACTTTATTTATATAAAAAAAACACAGCCTCATGCCTGCATTGGTTCTTGTTGACTTTGTGTTGTTAACAAATATGTATTAAAAACGCGATGTAGATTCTGCATTGTTTGATGGTTGATTGCTGAACTTTAGGGATGTTATCAAGGTTAGCCAGGGATTGGAGCAGTTATTTGAACGATGAAAGGCATTTTGGCACAGGGCCATAGCATTGAAATTTGCCTGGAAAATTTTTCGCTTTTGAACTGAAAGCAAAAAATGGAAAAATCATTGTTTCTGCAATCCCCTCAACCTCACTCCCCCAAAATCAGCCCAGCTATCTATCTATTTTGTCTGGATATGCGATTTGTGAGGTTTTTCTAATTGAATTGTATTTATGTGTTGTTACAGCCTGCTTATGGCAATCAACTTCACATAAACACAATCCCCAATTCACAGGACTACCACGGCCCTTTGTTCGGCAGAAACTTAGCAGCAGACAAGTTACAAACTGTCGGGTGCACTCTCTGTTTGACAGTTTCCATTTCTGAATCGCTACAGTGGAAACAGTTTTCGCGCACACCACTTTGTCAATTGGAATGTATTTAGTTGGTATTCGGGAAGGGAGTGGAAGGATTCGGGATCAGTATTTGAGAGTGGGGTTTTAAGAGGAACAAATTTGGGCGGGGAAATGTTCATGCACATTTCATGTGACATGTGACGCGCACTGCATGATTAGTTGCGCGGTTCAAAAAAATGGAACCGCATCTCCTGGCCGAGGTGAACGCGTTTCACAAATTTGGGAAACGCGTTAGAGCGCGTTTACGCGTTACACCCTTAACGCGTTTCCCAAACGGCCAGCCTGCTCTATAGACTTATATGGTATAAACCTTGTTCTTACATAACACAGTCATCGTTTTTATTTAAACAAACAACATTTTTATACAAATGTTGTGAGCACCCCCACAACAAATTTCAGCAAAATCGGGTGACAGGTTTTTCTGTAGCAACATCTTGAAAAATGATGTCCACTATTTCTCATTTAAATGTTCCACCAGTTTAGCATATGCAGCTGCAATGATAAGAAATCAATATATTTGAACCCCTTATCAACCCTATTCTCAAAACATTGCTACAGATCTTCGAATACTTTTTAACATAAAAACACTCACATTGATAAAGCTTGTCTTCGCTGTGGAAATGTATATCGATGATAGCAATGCGCCAGCAGCGAACACAGTCACACAGACCGCTATCCGTTGACCATTCATTTTGACATTTGACATTTTCATAATTGTTTAGTATTGAGTGCACGGTTTCGACTTTGGGTGATTTTTTACACCGGGTGAGTACACTGACTGAAACATCACAATCCAACTACAGAACACTGGGTTATCATGCAACATCAAAAAGGTACCGTATTTCCTCAAAATACCCCCCCCCCCTTGAAATACCCCCCTCAAAATGGGCACTATGAATTTGTGGTCCGGGATATGCATAACAGACGTTCAAAATACTTACTGTATTACGTTAGAACATCGTTTATACATTCGATTTACATCCTTATATAAGGCTGTAAAAACTTATACATGGTGGTTATTGTTGCATTTTTCACGTTTTTCTCTCAAAATTTTAACTCTGAAAAAATAAACCCCCTGGGGGTAATTCCAGGAAATACGGTATATATGTCAGTTCTGAATAGAAGACACTAGCTTGAAAAAAACAATGCACTAACTGACGTGCAGGAAGTTTTTCGGCCAGGCAGACAAACGCTAGATTCTGTACAGATCCTTAAGACATACCACTAGGGCTCGAAACTCGATTTTTTCAAACTTGATTTCGAGTCGCAACCAGGTTGTCAAATTTCCGTTTTCCGTTTCCGCTTTTCCGCAGGAAAATTTTTTACCTTTCCGTTTTCCGTTTTCCACTGAGTGAAATTTTTTTACTTATCCGTTTTCCGTTTTCCGGCCGATATTTTTTTTTTACCTTTCCATTTTCCGTAAAGTTAAAAAAATTTTACCTTTCCGTTTTCCATAAAAAAAATGTTTTGACACCCTAGTCGCAACTATCCAGATCTTATGTTTTTGTATCCAAATCTTTTTATCAAACATAATATTGGATACAAAAATATAAGATCTGGATACAAAACATAAGATTTGGATAACCATTGACGCATTGGGACTGCGCCCTGGTTCCACAAGCGACAAATTAAAGAGTAAAGTAAAAATCAAAGAGTAGAGTAAAGAGAAAAGTGAAGAGTAGAGTTTTCCTTTTTACTCTACCACTTGCGGAACTGGCCCCTGGTCCCAGATTTAATTAGGAAGGCAGGCGCCCGACAGATGCAAATGAATCCAGATACCGTATTTCCTCGAATTACCCACTGGGGGGTTTATTTTTCAGAGTGGAAATTTTGAGCGAGGGTTAAACGAGGAAATATTTTGAGGGGGGCTGTTATTTTGCCAGAATATTTTTGGAAATCCCACTACTCATATGTTGTTTGTAACGTACACAGACGTCACGAAATGTAACAAAAACCGCCATGTAAAAATAAGACTCTATAGCAGGCTGGCCGCTCGGGAAACGCGTCGCGTTTCCCAGCGCGTTTCATGCTACGCGTTTCACATGCAAATGTGAAACGCTGTGTCTTTAACCCAGCGTGGTTCACATGTGCGGTGAAACGCGCTGGTGCGCTCTAGCGCATTTCATGCCAGAATATGTAACGTGTGAATGCATGTGCGACGCGGTTCAGAGAATTGTGAACCGCGCTGCACATTCATCCAGTGCGTTTCAAGTGATATGAACCGCGCTGGCTTTTGAGCTAAAGCGGTTCAAGTTATTTGGAACCGCGTTCATCACTTTCCGGCTGCGCTGCAATTTATTTATATAAAAAAAACACAGCCTCATGCCTGCATTGGTTCTTGTTGACTTTGTGTTGTTAACAAATATGTATTAAAAACGCGATGTAGATTCTGCATTGTTTGATGGTTGATTGCTGAACTTTAGGGATGTTATCAAGTTTAGCCAGGGATTGGAGTGGTTATTTGAACGATGAAAGGCGTTTTGGCACAGTGCCATAGCATTGAAATTTGCCTGGAAAATTTTTCGCTTTTGAACTGATAGCAAAAAATGGAAAAATCATTGTTTCTGCAATCCCCTCAACCTCACTCCCCCAAAATCAGCCCAGCTATCTATCTATTTTGTCTGGATATGCGATTTGTGAGGTTTTCCTAATTGAATTGTATTTATGTGTTGTTACAGCCTGCTTATGGCAATCAACTTCACATAAACACAGTCCCCAATTCACAGGACTACCACGGCCCTTTGTTCGGCAGAAACTTAGCAGCAGACAAGTTACAAACTGTCGGGTGCACTCTCTGTTTGACAGTTTCCATTTCTGAATCACTACAGTGGAAACAGTTTTCGCGCACACCACTTTGTCAATTGGAATGTATTTATTTGGTATTCGGGAAGGGAGTGGAAGGATTCGGGATCAGTATTTGAGAGTGGGGTTTTAAGAGGAACAAATTTGGGCGGGGAAATGTTCATGCACATTTCATGTGACATGTGACGCGCACTGCATGATTAGTTGCGCGGTTCAAAAAAATGGAACCGCATCTCCTGGCCGAGGTGAACGCGTTTCACAAATTTGGGAAACGCGTTAGAGCGCGTTTACGCGTTACACCCTTAACGCGTTTCCCAAACGGCCAGCCTGCTCTATAGACATATGGTAAAAACCTTGTTCTTACATAACACAGTCATCGTTTTTATTTAAACAAACAACATTTTTATACAAATGTTGGGAGCACCCCCACAACAAATTTCAGCAAAATCGGGTGACAGGTTTTTCTGTAGCAACATCTTGAAAAATGATGTCCACTATTTCTCATTTAAATGTTCCACCAGTTTAGCATATGCAGCTGCAATGATAAGAAATCAATATATTTGAACCCCTTATCAACCCTATTCTCAAAACATTGCTACAGATCTTCGAATACTTTTTAACATAAAAACACTCACATTGATAAAGCTTGTCTTCGCTGTGGAAATGTATATCGATGATAGCAATGCGCCAGCAGCGAACACAGTCACACAGACCGCTATCCGTTGACCATTCATTTTGACATTTGACATTTTCATAATTGTTTAGTATTGAGTGCACGGTTTCGACTTTGGGTGATTTTTTACACTGGGTGAGTACACTGACTGAAACATCACAATCCAACTACAGAACACTGGGTTATCATGCAACATCAAAAAGGTACCGTATTTCCTCAAAATACCCCCCCCCCCTTGAAAAACCCCCCTCAAAATGGGCACTATGAATTTGTGGTCCGGGATATGCATAACAGACGTTCAAAATACTTACTGTATTACGTTAGAACATCGTTTATACATTCGATTTACATCCTTATATAAGGCTGTAAAAACTTATACATGGTGGTTATTGTTGCATTTTTCACGTTTTTCTCTCAAAATTTTAACTCTGAAAAAATAAACCCCCTGGGGGTAATTCAAGGAAATACGGTATATATGTCAGTTCTGAATAGAAGACACTAGCTTGAAAAAAACAATGCACTAACTGAAGTGCAGGAAGTTTTTCGGCCAGGCAGACAAACGCTAGATTCTGTACAGATCCTTAAGACATACCACTAGGGCTCGAAACTCGATTTTTTCAAACTCGATTTTGAGTCGCAACCAGGTTGTCAAATTTCCGTTTCCGTTTTCCGTTTCCGCTTTTCCGCAGGAAAATTTTTTACCTTTCCGTTTTCCGTTTTCCACTGAGTGAAATTTTTTTACTTATCCGTTTTCCGTTATCCGGCCGATAATTTTTTTTTACCTTTCCATTTTTTGTAAAGTTAAAAAATTTTTACCTTTCCGTTTTCCATAAAAAAAATTTTTTGACACCCTAGTCGCAACCCCAAAAATTTTCCGGTCAAGTCGGCGAGTCGAGTCAAGCAAATTAGTGAAAAGTCGAGTCAAGTCAGGCAAAAATCTCGAGTCTCGAGTTGAGTCGGATGCGTTACTTTTTTGGAATGATGCTAAAATTTCAAGTCGAGTCGGGCAAAAACCCCAAGTCTCGAGTTTGGGCCATATTTTTCCGGTCGAGTCTGTCGAGTCGAGTTGGTACCCAATTTTACCCTCGAGTCATGAGTCAGGTCGGGTCGAGTTGAGTCGAGTTCGAGCCCTACATACCACAATTATGCACAGGCTGATGGCAACACTTTTGTTACTTGCTTTGTTGAAGCAGTAAAAGCATTTGACAGAATGGATGGATTGGATTATGAGTTAAAATGAAAATGAAGGGGATCCCGCACAAACTAACAACAGCAATTTCAAATGTATATGATAAGACAGCAGGGGTGATGACCTATGGCCGCTATGTAAGTGAGCAAATGGAATACCCAATATGAGTAGCACAAGGAGTAGCACATATTCATGACTTGGCAAGAGAATTATAAAATACAAAAATGGGTGCAAAGTGTAGAAAAATCAAGACAAAATTCCAGCCCTATTCTTTGCAGATGACATAGTGCTAATGGCATCAAAGGACAGTGAGCTAGAACACCTACTCAGTGTGTTTAGTAGCTGGGGATGGAAATGGAGTGTAAGTATCAATGCATCTAAAAGTGTTTACCTTCGAAACCCCCCCTCGAAATTTTGCTAAAGAAATAACCCCCCTCGAAATTCTCCCACCCAAATTTAGTGTAAAGAGAATGTACATGACAAATACCGTGGTTTGTGATCTTGTATGATGCAAAACACACCTTGAAACCAATGACTGAGTGACATTAGGGCATGGTTTTGGGTACATACAGTGAAACTTGGTGGACATGATCGAATCAGCTATTCGGCCCTTGGTTACCAATGACGTATGTTATTCAAACTTCAATGGACGGATTCCGTAATAAACGTGGCCTAACTGTATATACCTTATTACCTCGAATTATCCCCCCTTGCATTAACCCCCCCCCCCCTCAAATACCCCCCCTAAATTTTGGCTGAGGAAATAATACCCCCCCTCGAGATCCCCCCTAAAATTGACTGTATCGTGAACGTACATGACAAATACCGCAGTTTGTGATCTGTACAAGTCAGAACCAGGGTTGGCAAAATCTCAGAAAAATAAAATAAAATAAAAATAAAATGGAAATATTAAGAATAAAATAAAATAAAATAAAATGGAAAATTTAAGAACAAAAATAAAAATTGTATAAAAATTCGAATTTTTGTAAAAATTTTGTAAAATTGTATAAAAATTCACATTTTTTCAAAATTGTATAAAAATTCATATTTTTTGGAAAATTTTATCTCATTGCTTGAGTTTCTACCTGTTTATTCATCGATCTGGGGGCAGTCCCAAGCTTTGTAAAATGTCATGTCAAATCAAATGTCATGTAAAATGTCATGCAAAGTGTCAATTGTCATGATAAATGTCATGCAAAGTGTCAATTGTCATGACAAATGTAAAGTAAAGTGTAAATTGTCATGGCATAAAAAAATTAAAGTATCAATTGTCAAGCAAATTGTATCCAAATCTTATGTTTTATTTGTTAATCGTATGTTATGTATCCAATGATGTTGTTGTTTGTGAACATTTGGATACAAAACATACTATGGATACAAAAAAAACAAGATTTAGATGTACAATTTACACTTTGCATGGCATTTTAATGACAATTGCCACTTTGCTTGAAATTTGACATGACACTTGACATTTTGCATGACAATTGACACTTACCATTACATTTGTCATGGCAATTGACACTTTGCATCACATTTCACAAATGTGCCCAGCACACTCCAGTAGTCCTTCTACTGAAAATGCAAACCATTCTTATCAACAATTGTAACTTGACACTTGCAGCCAGCTGCACAATACCTACTGCATGCAATTTTTGAAAAGTAAGGGTAAATTTGTCACAGGTTTTCCATGTATAGGTCTAATTATAACATTTTTCTGGCCTTGCATGCATGTTTCTGATTTTTTGTATAATTTTTGTAAAAAGCTGTCATTTTATTTTATTAATGACTTTTGGGAATAAAATAAAATAAAATGAAACAAGACTAAAATAAAAATAAAATAAAATTTTTATACAATTTTACTAAAATGAATTTTTATAAAACCAACCCTGGTCAGAACACACGTTAAAACTGATAATTGAGTGGTGTTCGGGAAGGGTTTATGTGTATATACAGTTAGATATGCCTAAAAACACATATATGTACATCTATGTAATTGCTTGATTTTTCTACATCTGAGTATGTGGAATTTCTGAAAATTTCAGGCGAAATAATATACACCCCCTCGAATTATCCCCCCTCAAATTTTGCTGGCGAAAAAATAAACCCCCTGGGGGTATTTCGAGGTAATACGGTATGTACACATAAATATCAATGTAGTCCGTGTCTATGTATAGTCCAATACTTGTCTATGTGTAGCTGCGATGAAATATACATCAAAAAATACATCATGTACCTTGCATACATGATGTACCTTATTCCAGACGTGGGTATTTCGAGGGAAGGGTGGTATTTCAACGGGGGGGGGGGTAATTCGAGGAAATACGGTATTGACAATACCAAAAGCTTGTGGCGTAGGTCTAGGTTTCATAAAATGAGCAATTAAATTGCAATGAGAAACATGGGGATTTGAATATATTTACATAAGATGAATGAGCCACCATGTAAAAGTCATGCATTTCGCTTTTAAACCAAATTTTTCTACAAAAAAAACATTTAATAAAATCGCACCTACAAAACAGCCCAACAGCACTCAGTTACAAACTTTTTTCAAACTAGTCGTAAGCATAAAGTATTTATTTTTTACTCACCCTTTGATTACAGAAAAAGTAAAGTTAAAAAATTACTTTAAATCGTGAGTAAACGTGAGTAAAATACTTTTCCAAGTAAACAAGTGAGTACATCAAAGTAATTTATTGGAGTATACATATTTATTGAGCAAAAGGCAATACATTTTAACAACTTTGCAACAACTTTAACAACTCAGTTTCCCAGAATGTTTCTTCACTACAAACACTATAAATGAACAATTCATTTTGGGTCAAATGAAGGATGTTTTGGCGGCGATTTGTCAGCCAGTTACAACAAGTAAAGTCGGCAGACGTATCGCCCTACAAACATTTGCGTCAGTCTCTCCAGTGGAGAGTGCATGACGGCATTAGGTATTGTGACGCAATATTTTAACCATTGGAATAGATCGGGTCACGTATGAAAACTTGGCCCTTATCCCAGTTTCCAGTTGCGTATTATACAAATGAGAGTGAAAACTCAAAGTTAGCTAAAAATCGTTAAAATTTGCTTCTCTTTGCCAATTTCCACCTTCATAATAGCTATTTTTGTTTATATACGTGGTTCTATAGCTAGTGTGAGCCTATTTTATTCATATTTATAGCGGATTTCGAAATTTTGGCCGGCTGCCAAGTTATCTTCTGTTGGAACAGAGCCAACAAATGAAAAACTCAACTAAAACAAAAACGGTAGTTTGAACTGTAAAACGGTAGTTTGAACGGTCAAATTCTTGCGCTTTCAACGAGCAATGTAGATAACTAGGGCGTGGCACGCACGGACACGGCGAAACGTCCATTTTTCTTTTAATATGATTTTCTTTTTCAATTTCTAGCGTCCGCGTGGGACACAAGTTTCGTTGTTCGCTCTATTCACGAGCGAATTCTAACTCTCCGATTTTGTAGGATGAAATGTCTGCCGACTTTAGCAAGTATATTGTCAGCGCAGGGCCGTATCCAGGGGGGGGGGCGGGGGGGGCTGCAGCCCCCCCCCCTCCCGGGGAGAGACCAAAAAGTGACCGGAAAATGCGACTTTTTCAACGTCAGCGTAAAAAATTTTGCGCGCAAGCGCGCATTCTTCACCAGACATAATGTATTATCATCGGATTTGCTCCATGTGGCCACAAATCGTTATAAATACACTCATTGTTGTGTTTTTTTGCTGTTTTGTATGTATATTTACATACATATACAGCATTCCGTGGCGCTGACGCCAACGCCAATGGCGCCATGGCGTGGCGCCTACCAATGGCACCAGTGCCATGGCGCCATTCCGCCACTATGTAGCTAAAATTTTAGGGGGGGGGGGCTGAGCCCCCCCCCCTCGCCGGCCTCCGTAAACAAGCAGCCCCCCCCGCTCAAAAATCCTGGATACGTCCCTGTGTCAGCGGGCTATCAGCAAGCTGCATTTTGTTGGCAGCGAGCTGCCACTTATTTTGATGCTTGTCAAGCAAGTTGGCAGCGAGTTGTTGGAGAGCTACATTTCACTGATCTAGATACCGTATTTGCTTGAATTGTTCCCCCCATGAATAATTCACCCCTTTGAATAATCCCCCCTGTAAGACGAGTGAGGAAAAAATAATTCCCCCCTCGAATAATCCCCCCTTTAAAGATTTGATTCATTTGTTCTACCTCATTTTAACAAAAATGGCACGTTTTTGTGTTTATAAGGCATGTTTCGAGAAATGAGTTGACGGAAACATGCTGGAAAATTTTGACGAAATAATAATTCCTCCCCTTGAATAATTCCCCCCCCCCTCGAATAGGTACCCCCTCAAAAATGTCTGACGAAATAATAATCCCCCAGGGGGATTATTCAAGCAAATACGGTATAACTCACTCAGAACACAAGCAAGTCAGGCATGAAAGATATGCATCAAGTGCTCTTCCAGACACGTGAAAATCGTGTCGAATCTACACCGTATATTGTACATGGTCGGGCTGAAAAGTCCCCGGGCAGTGCTCGCCATTCGCGCTACGGGTAAGCTACGGTCATACAATTTTAAGATTACAGGTATTTATCCCCCCATGGACATCTTCCCCCGGGGGATGATATAGTCCTCGAGGACTATATCGCCTGACAGTCCTTGAGTTATGAGGACTATATCAACCCATTATGCATTACATTGACCCGCTGCACGCGGCCTTGCATACATATTGACCCGTTGCCCGCGCGAAGGTCACAGCAGAAGGTCAATATTTAGGTGACCTCTGCATGCTGAAAACTATAGTGCCCATCACATTACAGTGTGGGTCAAATAGCAATGTGAGATAATGTGTTAAATTGTGAGAGCAATGTAATTGTAATGAGAGTTAAAAAAGTGGTTTTATTTGGATGGGATATGGTAGTTTTTATTGTATAGTGTGTAGTCAGTGAAGCGAGAAAAAAATTCTTGAGTGCAAATTCAATTTTATCGTGTATGTAAAGAGCTGTATAACCACATCTATACATAGAATTAGAAATGCAAAACACAATTTAAAGAATCTCATTCTAAGTTAAAATATGTCTACATAAATAAATGAATGTATGAAATGCATTTCGATGAAAATGCAATTTGAGTTTGCACTTTCAATGTGGGCCACCCTCCTTTTGACCCATTTGTCTTGACTGCTATGTAACATGAGACAACAGATGCATTTAAAATTATTTATTGACGCGTGGCACTCCACAATTATGCACGCGTCGGTTAGGCCCATTGTCATTGATTATCGAATTTGTGAGTGCATGAAGAAAAATGCATGCAACTTCAAAACTCAATTTCTCAGCCATTTCTCAGCCGATTTTCACCACTGAACACCTAAACTGATCAGAATCACATTGAGATTTCATTTTTAACGGTGTTGCATGTGTTGCATTATGGTAATCATGACAGACAAAACATCAATGCAACACAAACAAAACATTAATGCAACACGGACAAAAATTTCAATGCAACACAGACAAAACACCAATGCAACACAACAAAATGCCAAAGCATTTTGTCTGTGATCCATTGGTGTTTTGTCTGTGTTGCATTGATTTTTTGTCTGTGTTGCATTAATGTTTTGTCTGTGGTCCATTGGCGTTTTGTCTGTTATGATTACCATACTGTTACACATGCAACACCATTAAAAATGAAATCTCCATGTGATTCTGATCATTTTAAGTGTTCAGTGGTGAAAATCGGCTGAGAAATGGCCGAGAAATTGAGTTTTGAAGTTGCATGCATTTTTCTTCATGCACTCACACAATCAATAATCGATGCCAATGGGCCTAACAGACGCGTGCATAACTGTGGAGCGCCACGCGTCAATAAATAATTTTAAACTGATGCAAGTGTTGTTCTTGCATCACATTAGATCAAATAAAAAATCACATAGCACACATTCCCATGGCCAAACAGACGCCCCAATAGAGTAATTAGAGTGGGCGGGGGTCGATGTACTTTTTAATACTATTTTGTATGGAGGACTACTTCCCCCCACGTTATAAAAGTCGGGTCGAAGTAGTCCTCGGGCTGATGTAGTCCTCAAGGGCTATATCAACCCAGGGGGGAAGATGTCCATGGGGGGATAGGGTACGTAACCCCAATTTTAACACGTTAATATATCAGGTGTTTTAAGTTACGTACCTACCATCCAAAATTTCATTTCTCTAGCTCAACCCACTGCGGAACTGTGTGGGGTTCAATTTCGGTCATTTTGTACTGATGTACAAATGGTGCTCTAGCTCAATGCTGCTTTAAGTGGTGATCATAAAACTTTGGCTAGTGTAAGCCACCAGTGTTGGTAATGTGCTGATAATATTCAACACTTTTATCAACATCATTGATATAAATGTAAAATAAATATGCAGATCAGGGTGATGTGCAAGAAACGTGGGAAGGGAACTGTGATGGATGTTTTTGGTGATCATCTGAGATCATGTTATATAATAATAATAATAGTTTACTCGGCGCAGACCTCTAGAGTCAATTGCAAGTAAATGACACAAATAACATTGTACATCCATCGGCTACCCCTATTTTGTGGTCTTTATAGGTGAGTTTTTGTACAATGCTGCAACATTTGCATACCTATAACAAAACGGTGGAGTAAGAATTAAAAATTAAAATTCTAAAAAGGAACGCGGCAGACAACATTGCCAGTAACACCGAAACTAAAACACTCTAAAACCCCACGACCCGGGTTTGACTGCTCGGTAAAAAGCGCTGAGCAAACAACGGTGCAAACAATGTTGTAATGCAGTGATTTTAATGATACCAGCGGGATTTTTTGTTGACGACGTGATACTCCTAGCAAACACAGATGAGGAACTGCAGAAGATCATGGACATTTTCACGGAATGGAGCTATGACTGGGGAGTGGGAATCAGTGAGAAAAAGAGCATGATTCTGCACTTCAGAAGAAAAGCAGATCCAACACGAAAATGGAATTTAGGCATAGGGCCAGATGGAGCGAAACAACAAATTGGAAAGTGCGACAACCTATTTGGGAATCAGACTTTGCAGCGGAAGGGATCCTTTCAAAGTGCAGAAACAGAAATATGTGGAGAAAGCTGTGAATGGTCGGTTTCTGGCAGGGGAGGTTGCGAAGCACAGCAGGAGAAAAATTTGGGCACTCAACATGCTATGGGGAACCTATGTGGCAAGCACAGCCATGTATGGCGTGGAGATAACAGGGGTTTCGAAGACATCATTGCGACAAATGACAAGCGTGCAGATGGGTCTGTATCGCAAATTAGGGGGGATAGGGATTCACATGTCAAACAAACTACTGGGACCAGACTGGGACATACGAACAATGGAATGCTGGTACAAATACTCGGTAATAAGGTTTAACGACTATCTGAAATCAAACAAAGCTTTGGAGACAACAAAATTGGCAGCTGAAATATGGAGTGGAAAAAGGGGACAGGAAACAAATGTCACACTAAGAACCAATTCGCCAGCAGGGCGAGGTCAGTCATCATGAGCTGAAGTGGGGTTAAGCAACGCAGGACAGACAGGAAAAACAGAAATACTAAACGCGTGCAAACATTACGGGTGGGAGATCGGACTAAAACAGAAAGGTGGTCGAAGTATCCAACAGGAAAACCAAGTACTAATGGAAATAACACCACTTATCCCTGAAACTCTGCAATCGGATGAACACGTATGGTTTTCAGGCCGTCATGGATGGCTAAGTAAAATGCAACAGCTACGTTTCCGGCATAACAGGGTGCGACAATGGAACAACTGTCCACTGTGTGAAACGCTAGGTTGGTCGTTTTGGTTGACACTGAACCATTATTTGGGCCAGTGCCAACATCCTACGATAGTACTCTGGCGCAAGTCATGGGTAAGCTCGTTAAGTGAAGACTGTTGTAGCCGCCTGTGCGGGGGGTCTCCCCCCGGACTGGAGGTTACTGACATTGCAGCAACGAATTCACGACACCATGACATCCATAGCACTGAGAGACGCGTTCCTAGTACAATCTTTGATGCGGCGGTGTGCCACAAGAAACGTAGTGAGGCGTCAATCTTCTTAGAAAATCTTATGGAAATATTAGCAGAATGGCCAGAACGCTGTGACGCTTATTTGTACACAAGCGGGATGGCCGTTACTGCACAATGAAAAATAGCTGAACATAGATGTACAAAATTGGTGTAAGGGATTTTAGAGTTCAAGTTCCAATGACACAACAATACGTTCAACGTGATGTAAGACTTTTTCTCACCCGTAATCCAACTGATGTTTATGATGCAATGTTTTTCTGTCAAGGTAAACTGGAAGGAGTCTATGAAGTAACATCTGTGAAAACTATGAGAAATTGCAACCAAATTTTGTGACAAATTGGAAAATATCATTTGAAATGAGGATCAATAATACCTCTAACAAATCAAAACAAAGGTATTTTCGATAAAGCAAAATTGCAACCAAATTTTGGAGTTTGCAAAATAATGGAAATCTTTAGACTAAGGATGTGATTGAATATGACAAGAAGTATCTGTGTGGGGTATTTCGCTTATATTCCTGTTAAAATTCACTTGCTGTTGTTGTTTTTTGTGTGCTCGCTGTTATAGGCGAGTGTTCAACCCGGGTCAGGGGTATTAGCGTGTTTTACATCGGTGTGACTGGCGATGGTGTTTGCCATTTTCCTGTATTGACTCATTTATTAGGACTCTAGGTAGTTTGTAGATTTTTCTTTTTTCTCTTTCGCTGGCAGTCGCAATACTTGTTATCTCATCCACAATCACATGCCATTTCTATGCTGTAGCGCTAAGCAACGAGGTTAAAATCTCACCAAATATGACCGCAGTAAGGGTAGCCAACGGGTGTACGTTGTTAATTTTTACTTGCATTTGACTTGAATAGTCCGCGCCAAGTAAACTAATTGAATTGAATTGAATTTAATGATGTTTTGAAATGTGCGTGCGTGCAGTAAGCGAGTTATGTGTAAAAAATATCCCTATGTTTCATTACTAATCTGTAGTGGACACATTACCTGTGTGAACAGCAGCGTGCATGCAAAATGCATCCTGTATTAACCACTTTTTGAGAAGGAGAGGCAGAATGATGAATTCGGTAGTGAGAGTAGTGACAGTAATGACAATATTGACTAGGCTTATGATATCAAAGCTAATGTTGGTTAGTGCTGGCACATTGCCAACGCTGGTGGCTTACAGTAACCAAAGTTTCATGATCACAACTTAAAGCAGCATTGAGCTAGAGCACCATTTGTACATCAGTACAAAATGACCGAAATTCTAACCCCCACAGTTCCGCAGTGGGTGGAGCTAGAGGGGTGAAATTTTGGGTGAAAACTTAAAACACCTGATATATTAACGTGTTAAAATTTTATGACCGTCTTACCCCTAGCGCGAATGGCGAGCGCTGCCCGGGGACTTTTCGGCCCGACCATGTACATGTGCAAGACGAATGAGCCTGATCGAGATAAATTGAAACATATACGCTGCAGCATCCCTTGTAAATGGTCAGAGAATCTGTTAGGAGCACACACATGTCCTGCACCGCCGAGCCTTAAACAGGTCGATTAAAGAGTATGGTAGGTATGGTTAGGGTGTCAACTTTCCGTTTTCCGTTTCCGCTTTCCGCAGGCAAATTTTTTTCCGTTTCCGTTTTCCGCTGCTAAATTTTTTTCCGTTTCCGTTTCCGTTTTTCCAGCTCATTTTCCGTTTTCCGGCTAAAATTTCAGTTTTTCTGCCTTTTTTCCGTTTTCCGGCTCAATTGTCTGTTTTTCCAACTTTTTTCATTTTCTGGCTCAATTCTCTGTTTTCTGTTTCAGCCAAACTGGTAAACATGCATGCAGGTTCTCAATTATGTGAATTGTTTCTATTTCTAGCAAGATTTCTGCAAATTTTTTGATTTCTGGATAAATTTCTGCAATTTTTTTTCCGTTTCCAACAAAATTTCAGCAAATTTTTTCCATTTCCGGCATAATTTCAGCAAATTTTTCCGTTTCCGTTTCCGTATTCTGGGCTTTCATTTTTTCGTTTTCTGTTTTCCAGCAGGTGGAAATTTTTTCTGTTTCCGTTTCCGTTTTCCAGCAAAGTGCAAATTTTTTTCCGTTTCCGTTTCCGTTTTCCGCCAAAAAGTTTTTGTTGACACCCTAGGTATGGTTACACAGTTTTATACATTACTGCAACCACCTGAGATGGACCAACCGGCAAACCCTGATATTGGAGTTAGTGTTCTTAAATTTGTATACTAAATATTTATCATTTTCACTATAGTTGTTAACATCTACTCGAAAAATACTTACTGTGCAAGGAAAATACCTACTTACTTACTGAGTACCAAACTTACTCATTCAGTTTTACGCGTGAGTTCTAAATTTCGCGCCAATAGGTTTGCATTACCATATGCTTTGAGGTGGAGTTTGGTTGGACTAGGGAGGTCATAGCAACACAATAAGCAGCTCATTCTAATGCCTCTGTAATGCCACATCAAAGGTGCAGCTTTAAGCATACTTTGAAAAGTACCTGAGTACAGAAATGGATTTAAGAAATTTCAATATGGCACACAAAAAGTGACTACAGCATTAGGTATGTACTATTTATTATCATTTTCCAAAAAATTATCATATGACTCGAAATACCCCCACGAATAAAAGCCCCCTTGAATTACCCCCTCGAAACACACCCAGGTTTTTTCAAGCTGAGGAAAAAATATTCCCTCCTTGAAATACCCCCCTCTGGAATGATTTACATCATGTATGCGATGTACATGGTCCGGCTGAAAAGTCCCCGGGCAGTGCTCGCCATTCACGCTAGGCGTGAGCTACGGTTATAAAATTTTAACACATTAATATATCAGGTGTTTTGAGTATTCACCCAAAATTTCACCCCTCTAGCTCCACCCACTGCGGAACTGTGGGGGTTACAATTTCGGTCATTTTGTACTGATGTACAATGGTGCTCTAGCTCAACGCTGATTTAAGTTGTGATCATGAAACTTTGGCTAGTGTAAGACACCAGTGTTGACAATGTGCTGATAGTATTCAACACTTTCATCAACATCATTGCTATTAAAGTAAAATTATATGCAGATCAGGGTGATGTGGGACTTTTCAGCCCGACCATGTAAATAATGTATCTATTGATGCCAGTTTGCATCGCAGAGACACATGGTTTTTTATTTTGTGTTAATTTGACAATGTCCCTTTATATCCTATTTTCTCACATTTATTACCGGTTTTGGGTATGAAAAAGTGTATTCTTTACTATGAATTTCATGAAAATTTCTGATGAAATAATAACCCCCCCCACCCTAATAACCCCTCCCCCTCGAAATCACCCCCCCCCCTCTCCAATAAGCTCCCCTTCGAAATAGCTCCCCACTCAAAATTTCCACTGTGAAAAAATAACCCCCCTTGGTTAATTTCAAGGAAATATGATAAATTGGGTACCTCTGATTGGAGCGTATGCTTTATTAAGGAAATACGGTGTATTTTCTGTGATTTTATTTAAGCAACTTCATTTACTGACAATAATCCACAGGAACATAAACATGGAGTAAAATGGCTAAAGGGTACCGCAAATCCTCGAATTATACCCCCTCAAATAACTCCCACCTGAATAACTCCCCCTGTTGGCGAGGAAGGGAAAAAATAACTCCCCCCTCGAATAACTCTCCCCTTTGGATGAAAACAATAAAATACAAACAACAAAAGACATACGAAGATACAAAAGAACATACAAACGAATATTAGCCTACAGCAGCGACAGCAGATACATGACGTGTATGCAGTGTATACACACGTTTTTGTCGTTGTTGGATAGTTAGATACATGAATTACACGAGTTGACAGACTACATCCATGCAATGAATTAAGTCATTAAGTTTTCTGAGGAAAAATACCCCCCCCCCCTTGAATAACTCCCTCCACCAAAACATCTGAGGAAAAAATAACTCCCATGGCGGTCTTATTCGAGGATTTAGAGTAATTTACCATATTACCTCCAATATAAGGTACCCTCTAATATAAAGTATACCTTTTGCCTTTTTTGAACGTGATAAAATAAATATAAGGCATATTTTACGTCCAATATAAGGTATACCTATAATGAGACAGCTGGCTGCATGCCAAAACGTGTAAAATTGTAAAAACTGTTGTCCAACATGGCGGACAAGAATGAAAATGGTGCCGAAGGGGATCCAGACAACTCTGTGAAATTCGTATTAGGCCTGGTTCACCATTTTGTTTCATTACAGTTTGGTAAAATGAATTGCATTGTTGTTCACTGTTGGTAATGTTTGCAAAATCTGGCGAAAACAATATAATGTATACCTCTAATATAAGGTACCCTCTAATATAAGGTACATCAAAACGCTGAAAAAAGCTGACGAAATCAATATGGTATACCTTATACTTGTGGTAATACGGTAACACATTTAACGTGGAGTAACTCGAAATCAACATAAAATGACAGACAATCAAAATTCAACATACAAAAACCAATAACTTGCATTCAACATAAAATCACGGCTTAACATGTAACTTATCCGTCCAGAAATTGTCGCCTTTTTTTATTGCGACAATGTTTGGCAAATAGCGCACCTCCACAATATTTAGATCACTATATGATGCATCTTTTGGTCCAACACCGTGTAAAACTTTAAAGCGAAAATTCACATTGTCAACCAACTCTAGCAAACGTTTTGTATTTTTGTCACGGTACAATAACTCAGTATCCTCAATTATGTACCTGGAAATAAATGCTGTCTCGTTGAACAAAAAAATACAAGAAAACTGTGATACCTTGAAAAACCTAAAACACCGTGTTACTGTGTAAAATGTACAAAACTTTTTATCTGTGTATAAATATGTACCTAAATGTAAAGCACTTTGTGTCTTCAATTAAGTTCCCAGGAAAGTTGTTTTTCATCAGACTTTTTTCACTTGAAATTCAAGGGAGGGGTTATTTTTTCATGAGAGGTTTCAGTATAATGCACGAGTCTGTCTTGGCAAAATGTCAGTACAAAAAAAATGGGAAATTTAAGGATAAAAAAGAATGGAAAATATGAAAAATGTATAAAATTTGTATTTTTGTAAAACTGTTTAAAAAATCATATATTTTTTGTAAAATATTATTTACCCTGACTGAATCCTCGAATCAGTAACCGAGAAAAAAGTGCTATTTATCTTTTCAATGCTTTGATTATTTGTCGCGCATATTGTTAAGAGTTAAATCACTTCACGGTTATTTACCAGAGTTGTTAGAATTACTGAACTTTTTTAAAAGTATATGTAAACGTAAAGTTAGTTTTTTTACTCACCACACAGTATAGAAAACGTAAAATACTTTTTTTTACTCGTACGTACGCGTAAATGTGGGTACTTTTTTGTGAGTGTAGAAACGACTACTTTTCTTCATAGAATGTGTAAAAGTGGGCACTGTTTCATACGTGTACAGCACAACGTATGTTTTTCTATAAGCAAATGATAGATTATATAGTTTTCAAGGTCTCTTTTTTCTAGGAAATAAAAATCATCGTTCTCCCGACTCGTTTACCACATCCATTGTCTCCACAACCATTTTGATTTGGTTGCGAATTTTGAAATTTTTAAAGGCACTAACCCCGCATATCTAAAATATTCAATGGAACCACTTCGAACTGTAAATACGTAGCAAGTGTAGTTACTTTATAAATATGTCCCACATTGAATTTTCATAAATACATTTTCCGTACGCATACGCTTTGAAAGTGTACGCGTACAAGTGCGTATGGTATTTTTTTGAAAAGTATATGTAAATGTATTTACCGTGTACTCGCGTACGCGTATTTTTCGAGTAAACGTACATACCTTTTAACAACTCTGTTATTTACACGTACATGCACCCCATCTTAAAGCCGGAGTTACAGCTAGCATTGAAAAAATGGCCGATTTTGAGAAAATATAATTAAATATTATCTCAGAAAATCTCTCAAGAAAAAAATATAATTAAATCTCTTGGGTCATTTTCGAAAATATAATTAAATCTCTGAGAAAATCTCTTGCCATTTGAAAAATCTCATAAAATCTCTCACCTCTATTACCTATGATTTTATCAATAGGTATCTCATCTCAAGGTGTTTGAACCAGAGGCGTCTGTTTGAGTAGATATTACGCAACTTACATATGTGTTGTTTCAGCTTTTACTACCACATACTAAATACCACCTTTTTTATGTAAATAATCAACAAAAATAAAATTTAGGTACATTTTTCCTCATAATAGAATACATTGCTTCCATGTGTGAAGATTGACACAGTATTTATCAGATATTTTTTTCACCAAATTTTGGTAACTGTATTTGCAAAGCATGCAGTCAACTTTATAGTTGTTAAAACATATATATATTTACTCATAAATGTATGATTAGAGTACTGAGTAAATACATTTACATTTCCCCTGAAAAAGTACCAGTACTCTCTTTTATGTATTCTTTTTGAAAGTATTCGATTACAGAGACTGTATTTCAGGTATACTTTTTATAGGCTCTTTCATGCTATAGAACAGAAAAAAAGGGAGAGAAGAAATTTAAAAAAGGTGCAAAAATAACCAAAAATGGGTATATTAGCACATATATAGTAAAAATAGCTAAATTTAAGCAAAAAAGCACACGAACTAGTGAATTTGAAGGTGAACATTGACAAATATAAAGAGATTTTCGCGAGAGATTTTCTCAATCAGGAAAAAATATAATTAAATCTCTCTGGAAAATCCTGGAAAAAATATAAATCTCTGAGAGATTTTCTGAGATTTTTTAAATATAAATCTCCCAGAGATTTTTTCAATGCTAGTTACAGCACAGCGATAAATAGAAGCTGAAGCGACAAATACATGTCGCCGCAAATTCGGCTTCCGCAGATTGCGACATCATTACCCTGTTTTTTTTATTTTTTGTTAGTTTGTGTTAGTTTTTTATTACCGGGTGTCGCACTATTGAAGAGTGTCGTATTATTGGAGAGTGTCGCGTTATTCTCACACAACGTGCCCAAACCTGTCGCACTATTAGAGATGTTGTATTATTAGAGACCTGTCGCCGAATTAGAGAATTTACGGTACTCACACAATTCCATATGGGGCATTCGATGGGTGGCCCCTAGGGTGTCAACAAAAACTTTTTGGCGGAAAACGGAAGCGGAAACGGAAAAAAATTTGCACTTACCGGAAAACGGAAACGGAAACGGAAAAAAATTGCACCTGCCGGAAAACGGAAAACGGAAAAATGAAAGGCCGGAAAACGGAAACGGAAAAATTTGTTGAAATTATGCCGGAAACGGGAAAAATTTGCTGAAATTTTGCCGGAAACGGAAAAAAATTGCAGAAATTTATTTAGAAATCAAAAAATTTGCAGAAATCTTGCTAGAAATAGAAACAATTCACATAATTGAGAACCTGCATGCATGTATACCAGTTTGGCTGAAACAGAACACAGAGAATTGAGCCAGAAAATGACAAAAAGTTGGAAAAACAGACAATTGAGCTGGAAAACGGAAAAAGGTGGAAAAACTGAAATTTTAGCCAGAAAACGGAAAATGAGCCGGAAAACGGAAAATGAGCCGGAAAACGGAAACAGAAATGGAAAAAAAATTTTGCAGCCAGAAAACAGAAACGGAAATGGGAAAAAATTTGCCTGCGGAAAGCAGAAACGGAAAACGGAAAACGGAAAGTTGACACCCTAGACTGGCCCCCATCAGAATAAATTAAATCAAGGTAAACAGTGTTTTCTGATGAAAAAAATAACTATTGGTGCGAGTTAGTGATGGAAAAGCGCCAGAAAAAATGGCGCCAGGCGCCAAGGGCGCCATGGCGCCATTCGGAAAGTGGGCGCCAAGCGCCAAGGGCGCCACAGAAAAAGGGCGCCAGGCGCCAAGGGCGCCATGGCGCCATTCAGAAAGTGGGCGCCAGGCGCCAGGGGCGTCACGGAAAGAGGGCGCCAAGCGCCAAGGGCGCCATGGCGCCATTTGGAAAATAGGGCGCCAGGCGCCAAGGGCGCCAGGATAAAAAAGTGCCTACAATACAATGCGTGTGCTAAAAATGTTTCTACAGCACCATTGTACGCGCATTCACTTCTTAATTCGCGCTCTCCAGGATGTAATGAACAAAAACAAGGCAAGCAACAAAAATTTTTTGAATAAAATCCACATGACAAATTCAAACGCAATGAAAATTGTCATTTGACAACAATCCATTCATTACAAATAGACATTTCCAAACAATGTTTCCTAATTGCAACGATTTAAATCCGTTTATTTATGATTTTGCAAGTTAGACGGTCCATCATTCTTGTCTTCTGATCCGTCAGACAGATCTGATGAACCGTTGGACGAAAAATTTTCCACCCACTCACACCACTCCGTCCATTTTTCTGGCGAATTTAGATCATCCACGGATGCGTTTTTCATTTTTTTTCGTTTACACAGCACTCACCGTGAAACCCTGCTGGCGCCTTTTTGGCGCCCTTCTAAAGCAGGGCGCCAGGCGCCAAGGGCGCCACGGAAAAAGGGCGCCAAGCGCCAAGGGCGCCATGGCGCCTTTCAGAATGTGGGCGCCAGGCGCCAAGGGCGCCACAGAAAAAGGGCGCCAAGCGCCAATGGCGCCATGGCGCGGCGCCCTTTGGCGCCCTCAAATGGCGCCAGCGCCATGGCGCCATTCCATCACTAGTGCGAGTGCATGGTAACACGGTATTTTAATTCAAAATGTAAATGAGGCGTCCAATTCTAAACTTCGACAAGTCCAAAATATTAGAATTTCGAGTTAGGCCTGAAAACGTCATCTGGGGCTACTCCTGCACATTTTTCATCATTTTCCATAAATTTTTCGACCTCAGATGCCACTATATGATATAGTGTCATAATTAACATTTTTGGGGGAAAAATGCCAAAAAATTGGGCTAAAAGTCAACAAGTCCACCATCCGGAGCCTTTTTGGTTGGGAAAAACGCAAGGAATGTGATAAGTACACCATATATTTACACTGATTTCTAAAAGTTGACAGCCGCGTCGTCGCAGGCTCGCGTGCAAGTTGTCGAGTAGTCCATTTCCCTCCCTAAAACAGTTTTGCTCTGTCGAAATGTAATTTTATGGACACTCGATTTTTCACATATATATGTTGAGAGCAGGGGCTGAAAATTTGACACTTTACTATCAACATTTGGCACTTTACGAGCGAGCTTTACTTTATGAGCGAGCACTATTGGACACGCTGCACGGGCCGTGTATTTGAAACGAAACTAAATGCGATTTACTCGAAATCACATTTTGTGGACTTGTCGACTTTTAGAATTAGACGCCTCAAATATTAACCATGAGTTCTCTTTCAAGCAGGGGAAGTACAGGTCGAATGCCGGCCAAACATGCTGAGCCAAGTGACTCGCATCGTCGATAATTACACGGATATCTTTGCTGCAAATGTGAATTGTAAATTAAGCGTAGCCAAATAAACTTACACAAACACATTTGCATACATAAATATTACATACAGACATTTGAAAAAATTTGGTAACTCGTAAATCAGCATTGAATGCATTCGAGTTTACCGGAATGACATATTTTTTATCTATTTCAACTGGAGTTGACAAACATCTAATTACAGTAAACTCAAATGCCATTCAAAGTTTATTAATGAGTTAACTAATATTTGAGTTTAATGGCAGTAAACGCGCAGTGCCAATGTGTTAAACTCACTATTTTTCACATAACTTTGTAGTGGTCGCAGAATTTTCTTGACCAGACAGCACAAATTCAATGTTGGGTGGCTTCAGTTCCATAAATTTCGTTACTTCCCTCGTTTTGCGCACGTCAAGCCCCACCTGCGTTTCAAGGCAATATGTCACTTTCACATCTCAACCATGTGGCAATCCCAAGCCCTGTAAAGTGTCAAATGCAATGTCAAATGTAAAGTAAAGTGTTAAATGTAAAGTCAAATGTAAAGTAAAGTGTCACTTGTGTATCCAAGTCTTATTTTTTCGTATCCAAATCGTATGTTTTTGTAACCAAATGTTATGTCGAAAAATAAGATTTGGATACAAAAAAAACATAAGATTTGGATATGAAAAAATAAGATTTGGATACACAATTGACACTTTATTTTACATTTGACACTTTACTTTACATTTGTCATTTGACTTTGCATTTGACTTTGCATTTGAACTTACATTTGACACTTTACTTTACGCTTTACAGGGCTTGGGACTGCCCCCATGCAGAGTTGGAAAAACGTATTTACGTTTACCCGAAATACCCGGTTATTCGGGTATTTATACTTACGTTTACGTTTACGTTTTCCAAAAATACCATTACGTTTTGTTACGTTTTCCTGACCAAAATACCCGGGTACTAGGGAAAGCGTAAAAACTTGTGATCGTTCTCACGTGCACATGTTTAAATGGGCCACACCACCTGCAGCCAACAATATTCTCATGTTTTTGCATAAATGTAACATGTTTATGTACAAAAAAGCGGTGTATGTAAAAAGTGACTGCATGCTTGCACGTACACATGGAATTTCGGCTACATATTCAAAAATGTGTTCAAATGCTGAACAAAGAAACCTTTTTGTTTGTTTGTAGAGCATTGCGTTTATAAATTTTTTTTGTGATGAATTCCAACAATGCCACTTGCAACAACTGTGAGTAGCACACGTTTTGAACCTGGAGGGGCGTATGCAAGCTCTGGTGCCAATCCCAGACTATGTAAATATGATGCCTTGTAAAATGTAAAATTTCATGCAAATGTCAAAACTTATGTAAAATGCCCAGCAAAATGGCAAAATTGGCCACCTTCCAGGGCATTTTGCATGACTTTAGACACTTTGCATGCCATTTGACAGTTTAGAAAGCATTTTACAGGGTCTGGGACTCCCCCAGAATCACCAGCGTAGTTGGATTTGGCCACACTTACAACAGAAAGTGGTGCAGATGGAGTGATTTACCCATTTAAAGGTGAAAATAATGGTATTTTCCAAAGCACAATGGCAAATACTGTGTGTAAAATTTTTACGTTTACGTTTTTTTTACGTATTCCTTGGTGTTTTAAAAATACCTTACGTTTTAGTATTTATACTTTTGATTTGGAAAAGGTATTTACGTTTACGTTTACGTTTTCCAAAAATACCAGTATTAGCACAACTCTGCCCCCATGTTACTTGTGATTATAGCCCATAATACTTAGTTTTTTCACTGCCAATGTAATTTAAATATTCAAGCATGGAAAAGTGCAAAAGAAAAAGCACCATGAATCATGCACCGAGAGCGCCACAGGCAACGATGAAAAAAACAACAGAAATTGAACACAGAAACTCATTGAGTGTGGATGGAGGGTGCTTCAAGCCAGTGCCCAGTGCGTGATATTGGTCACTAGGCATTTCGGATACGCTGAGCTCATTGTGGACATTATTATGGACCTTTTTGACACTTGAATTAATGTGCAGATGTGATGTGAGATCAAAACATGCAAAAAAAAACAATGTTTTTATGAAACCCTGCTTTTTTCACATTGAAATTAGGGTTCAAACGGGACCGCGGTCCCGGTACATGGTTCGGCAAAAAGTCGGGACTGGGGCGGTCCCGGTCCCGGTCCCGGTCCCGGTCCCGGTCCCGACACCCCAGTCCCGGTCCTGGTCCCGGTCCCGACAATTGAAAAAGGCCAGTCCCGGTCCCGGTCCCGGTCCCGACCACCCAGTCCCGGTCCCGGTCCCGGTCCCGGAATTTTTCATCGGTCCCGATAAGAAAAATTTACCGGACTGGATCCAAATTTTGCTTTTTAAATACTTGTAAAATTCGCGCCAGTCGGCGCATTCTCATTCCGTCAACGAATTTTTGACGTTTTTTTGGTGAGTTCCAAACATTCTAATTCATGTATGACATCAGAGAAGGCTGAAAAATTTATTTTCCTTCAGAAAGCACTGCACCAGCTTATGTATCAATACTCACTGTCATAATTTTCGTGCATTATGTCTTTTGTGACTCAATTTCAATTTGAAATGCTGTAAAAACATATTTTTGGAAAAAAGTCGAGTTTTTACAAACAAAAAAAAACGATTAAATAATCTTTCAATCAACGAACAATCAACGATCAATCTTTCATGAAAAAACTCAAAACACATATTCATTTTTGGAAAACTCAAAACAAGAAACCCATCCAATTGGCCACAGGGAAGCACAGCTATCCAACAACTCACTGCCAGCGTGCTTGCTACACATAAAAAATGGTGGCAGCTTGCCATCGAAAGAATTGTAGCCCACTCATTGGGTGAATCCAGATGGCTGACACTAGTGTGGCACATGTTGTTAATTCGTGCACAGCTTGCTGACAACTCACTATCAAATGTGCTGCTGCTTTTAAATTTATTTCATCTTAGCTAACATGCTAACAGCCACATGCTAACAACTAGAGATAGAAAAACACTATAAAAAAATCAATGAATTTTATTTTGTGAGAATTTTCACATCTTCGCAAAAACATGATCAACTAATAAAATAGTTTTTTTTCTCAAAAAAATTGAAAATGGCCAGTAACTGAGATATAGACCAAGGAAAAACTGTTTAGTGGTTAGCATTGAAAAAAACGACCGATTTTGAGAAAATATAATTAAATATTATCTCAGAAAATCTCTCAAGAAAAAAATATAATTTAATCTCTTGGGTCATTTTTGAAAATATAATTTAATCTCTGAGAAAATCTCTTGCAGTTCAAAAAATCTCATACAATCTCTCAACTTTAAGTATGATTTCATCGATATTTCAAGGTGTTTGAACCGTTAAGAGTAGATATTAAGCTCACTATGTTTTGTTTAACCTTTTCATTCACAATTTCATATGATAACAGCATATTATCTACTGACGGCACACTTTGTACTACCATGTATTTAGTATCTAAATAATGAACAAAAGTATGGTTTAGGCACATTTTTCCTCATAGTAGAATACATTACTTTCACGTGTGATCATCCCTGCACAATTTATCAGATGACTTTTTCACCAAAATTTGGTAACTATATTTCCAAAGCATGCTGTCAACTCTTTAGTTGTTAAAACGGCTAGAACCCAGTGCATAAGTTTACCCGTTGCACAAGTAGCAACATCCAGTGCCAATGTAGACACGGTGGTTACGTACAGCCTGGTACTTGAGCACTGGGTCTTCATAGGACTGATGGGGCTCAGTATGGTTCAGGGGTTAAAACATAGGTATTTACGTTTACTCAAAAATACATATACCTGAGTACTAAGTAAATACATCTAAATTTCCCTTGAAAAAGTACCAGTACTCTCTTTTATGTATACTTCTTGAAAGTACTTGAGTACAGAAAATGTACTTCAGATAACTTTTTTATTTGCTCTTTCATGCCATAGAACAGAAAAAGGGGAAGAAAAACTACAAATAGGGGGAAAATAGCCAAAAATGGGTATATAAGCAAATATATAGTTCAAAATGGATGAAAATTGGTAAAAAAAGCACATGAACTAGTGAATTTGAAGGTGAAAATGGGCGAATATAGAGAGATTTTCTCAAGAGATTTTCTCAATCGGGAGAAAATATAATTAAATCTCTCTGGAAAATCATGGAGAAAATATAAATCTCAGAAACTCTTATATTTTCTGAGATTTTTTAAATATAAATCTCCCAGAGATTTTTTCAATGCTAGTAGTGGTATCGGCATTTTGAACTCACCACACGCGCATTTGGAAACATGGCTTTCCAAAAGATCATTGAGTAACCTGTTTGTACTCCA
Organism: Sphaerolaimus hirsutus; assembly: GCA_964036195.1. Lineage (NCBI taxonomy): Eukaryota > Metazoa > Nematoda > Chromadorea > Monhysterida > Sphaerolaimidae > Sphaerolaimus > Sphaerolaimus hirsutus. The sequence goes on from OZ038451.1 coordinate 8,254,715, forward strand.
AATTCAATCAATGTCATTTTCTCATGCCTCATGTCTTTGAATAACTTATCATACAGATGGAAATAATGTGGTCTGTAGTATAGTCTGATGTCATCTGTTGGCACCAACTGACCTGCGGTGCAGAGTTGTTATAAGTACTGAACTTCCTAAAAGTACGCGTACTGGTGAATAAATACTTTCATTTTTATCCACGCTCAAAAATACTTAGGTAAAATACTTTTTTACCCTGTAGCTTCTGAGATATACCATAGTTGTTAATACGTATTTACGTTTACTCAAAAAGTACGTATACTTGAGTACTAAGTAAATACGTTTATGTACTCTTTATGTTTATGTGTATACTTTGGAAAAAGTACCTGTACTCGCTTTTACATATACTTTTTAAAAGTACTCGAGTACAGAAAACGTATTTCAGATAGGCTTTTTAAGGCATAGATGGGGAAGAAAGGAAAATAATAGGGAAAAAATTGCTGAAAATAGTAACAAAACACGTGAACTCGTGAATTTGAAGGTAAAAATTTTTCAAAAAGGTACAAAAATTTGTGATTTTGAGTGAAATTGGGCCAAAATTCCGAAAAAGTACCCACTTTTACGTTTTCTAGGGGAAAAGTATTTTACTCGTGTTTACTCATGAGTAAAAGTAAAAAATTATTACTTTACGTTTCTGTACTCAGGGGGTGAGTAAAAAATAAACACTTTGAAAAAAGTTTGGTACTTTTAACAACTCTGAGATATACCAGTTACCCGGGTTAATTTACATAAGTGTTTTCTCATGTATTTTTGAGTATTTTCAGGTATTATAAATTGAGTATTTTTTCTTACTGGGTATAAAATACAACATCCCGTTACATTTTATGTAATCAGTAGTGATGTAAAAGCGCCATGGCGCTTTTGGCGATTGGCGCCATTTTGCTCTGGCGCCATTGGCGCTTGGCGTTAGGTTCGGAAAAGCGCCATGGCGCTTTTGGCACTTGGCGCTCTAGTCCTGGCGCTTTTCACATCACTAGTAATCAGATATAAGGTTGGGATTGGGAATTACAAAATTTTCGTGTGGGGGTATCGATAGTGTTCATATATCGATGGTGTTTCTTTAATTTTCCAGCTCGCTAAGCCCAAAACCTGTGGGTATTTTAAGGGGGACGCTACGCTAGGGAGGGTCATGCAATAAAATACAGTATTTGCCTCATTTAACAATGGATATAAATACTACGAATATGGTCTGTATTTCGCTCATTTCGAAATTTGTAAACTTACCAATAACTTCCGGATGAGCATTCTGTATCCATCCTTTGCATTTCTCATCTGTAATTATATTTATTTTGGACACTTTGTTTGTCAATGACGCCTTGCATTTGCTTTCCACTTCCTGGAATTCAGAGCTGACTTTTTTCTACATATTTGTTAATTTTTATTTACAAAAATTATGACGAACTTTCCAGATATCACAGTATGGACCGAGAATTTTGGCCAAATTTTTTGTCAGCACTTTTTTGTTATTTTGCATTTTCACATACAATGCTTTTTCCAGCTCTTCTCCATTGACGCATCGAAATCGAAATAGAAATATGTGGGTTTTTTCTTTGGCTGTGAAGCTTCTGTGTTTTCAACCTTTTGTTGTGAAACCTGCAAATTTAATGACAACTGGGCCAGTTCCGCAAGTGGTAGAGTAAAAAGGAAAACTCCTCTCTTCACTCTTCACTTTACTCTTTACTCTACTCTTTACTTTTTACTCTACTCTTTATCTTTTATTTTACTCTTTAATTTTCCACTTCTGGAACCAGCACCATGGCGCAGTCCGAAAGTGTCAATGGTGTATCCAAAACTTATGTTTTGTATCCAGATCTTATGTTTTCGTATCCAAATCTTTTTATCAAACATAATATTGGATACAAAAATATAAGATCTGGATACAAAACATAAGATTTGGATAACCATTGACACTTTGGCACTGCGCCCTGGTTCCACAAGTGAAAAATTAAAGAGTAAAGTAAAAAAACAAAGAGTAGAGTAAAGAGAAAAGTGAAGAGTAGAGTTTTCCTTTTTACTCTACCACTTGCGGAACTGGCCCCTGGTCCCAGATTAAATTAGGAAGGCAGGCATCCGACAGATGCAAATGAATCCATATACCGTATTTCGTCGAATTACCCGCTGGGGGGTTTATTTTTCAGAGTGGAAATTTTCAGCGGGGGGTTAAACGAGGGAATATTTCGAGGGGGCTGTTATTTTGACAGAATATTTTTGGAAATCCCACTACTCAATTGTTGTTTGTAACGTACAGAGACGTCGCGAAATGTAACAAAAACCGCCATGTAAATATAAGACTCTATAGCATTCTGGCCGCTCGGGAAACGCGTCGCGTTTCCCAGCGCGTTTCATGCTACGCGTTTCACATGCAAATGTGTAACGCGCTGTCTTTAACCCAGCGTGGTTCACATGCGCGGTGAAACGCGCTGGTGCGCCCTAGCGCATTTCACGCCAGAATATGTAACGCTTCAATTGAATCAAAAAAATTTCAAATGTTAATGAAAACATGCAGTAAATAATAAAATCAGATCTTGAATTAATTGAAACTAACCAATCAGCAGTGTGTAAATTAGAACTGCACCAAACAACTGCAAGTTGTATTCACAATGCTTCCAAACTACTTGAAAGAATGAACTGTGGGAAATTTTTGCGGTATTTTCGGGTATTGAGTGCTGGTTCGGGTATTGAGGTCGGGTATCAGGTTTGGGTATTGAGGTCGGGTATCGGGTTCGGGTTCGGGTTCGGGTAATGCAGTCGGGTTCAGATATCGGGTTTCGGTTCAAAAAAGTGTGCGGGTATCGGGTTCAGGTCAGGTCGGGTCGGGTCGGGTTCCCAACCCTTGCTGCGACGGTAAGAAATCAATATGTTTGAACCTCATATCAACCCCTAGAACCCCTAAAAACATTGCTACAGATCTTCGAATACTTTTTCAAATAAAAACACGCACATCGATGAAGCTTGTCTTCGCTGTGGAAATGTATATCGATGATAGTAATGCGCCAGCGGCGAACACAGTCACACAGACCGCTATCCGTTGAACATTCATTTTGACATTTGACATTTTCATAGTTGTTTAGTATTGAGTGCACGGTTTCGACTTCGGGTGATTTTTTACACCGGGTGAGTACACTGACTGAAACATCACAATCCAACTACAGAACACTGGGTTATCATGCAACATCAAAAAGGTACCATATTTCCTCAAAATACCCCCCCCCCTAGAACATTGTTTATACCATCTGCATCCTTATATAAGGCTGTAAAAACTTATAAATGGTGGTTATTGTTGCATTTTTCACGTTTTTCTCTCAAAATTTTAACTCTGAAACGATGTCGAAACGTTATTAACCCCCCGGGGGTAATTTGAGGAACTACAGTATATATGTCAGTTCTGAATAGAAGACTTATACGCTGGCTTGAAAAAACCAATGCACTCATTGAAGTGCAGGGAGTTGTTCGGCCAGGCAGACAAACGCTAGATTCTGTACAGATTCTTAAGACATACCACTAGGCCTAGGGCTCGAAACTCGATTTTTTTCAAACTCGAGTTCGAGTCGCAACCCCTAAAATTTTTCCGCTCAAGTCGGCGAGTCGAGCGAGTCGAATTTGTGAAAAGTCGAGTCAAGTCAGGCAAAAATCTCGAGTCTCGAGTCGAGTCGGATGCGTTACTTTTTGGAATGACGCTCACAGAAATTTCAGATACTGGTTTCTCTACCAATGTTTTCACACACACTTAATGAATTCTTATGTCAACAGTTCATTTTCATACCAAGATAAAGCAAAACTATTACTTTCTGTCGCACATTTTCACTGTTGCCACAAAAAAGTTGCAAATGACCAGGCAATGGAAAAACAACATATTTTATTGACCTGATTTTTATAATAAGTAAAAAAAAATTTAAAGAAAACCATTGAAAAAATTACATCCCTAAACCAGCCAGGAAATTACATGCATAGTTGTTAAAATGTATTTACATTTACTCAATAAATCCATGTATTTGAGTATATACAGAATGATATATTTTGCATATGGGGTTGAAATGTGCGCTTGTGCACAAAAATTTTGAAAAATATGTTTAAAAATTCATATTAAATTAGATATCTTTGACATGATTCAATGGTGATCCCCGACTTAAAATTTGCTAAAATTTTGAGTCGAGTCAGGCAAAAACCCCAAGTCTCGAGTTTGGGCCATTTTTTTCCGGTCGAGTCGAGTTGGTACCCAATTTTACCCTCGAGTCATGAGTCAGGTCGGGTCGAGTCGAGTCAAGTTCGAGCCCTACATACCACAATTATGCACAGGATAATGGCAACACTTTGGTAACTTGCTTTGTTGAAGCAGTAAAAGCATTTGACAGAGTGGATGGATTGGATTATGAGTGGAAATGGAAATGAAGGGGATCCCACACAAACTAACAACACCAATTTCAAATTTATATGATAAGACAGCAGGGGTGATGACCTATGGTCGCTACGTAAGTGAGCAAATGGAATACCCAATATGAGTGGCACAAGGAGTGGCACATATTCATGACTTGGCAAGAGAATTATTAGATACAAAAATGGGTGCAAAACGTGGAAAAATCACAACAAAATTCTAGCCCTATTCTTTGCAGATGACATAGTGCTAATGGCATCAAAGGACGGTGAGCTAGAACACCTACTCAGTGTGTCTAGTAGCTGGGCATGGAAATGGAGTGTAAGTATCAATGCATCTAAAAGTGAGGTGTTACAATGGGGGGTTCACAATGTTGCACCAAGGCATTGGTACGTCCAATCTGGATCACAAGCCAAAGTTCTTCATGAGAAATTTTCTGAAACAAACTCACTACGTTACTCAGGTGTAATAACCTGCAGTGGTAAGGATCCATTCAAACAACACAAAGACAGGGCTGTGAGCAAAGTGTGCCAATTTGGTTCACTAGCTATAAATGCGGTTCGAAGCACTGTCACCCATAAACACAGGTACATCACATGGAAGGCATATGTAGAACCTGGGAGCATGTACAATGTTAAGATAACAGGATTGGATCACAAACAGTTAGTAGAGATGGATAAAATATATGTACAAATAATGAAAAAAGTGGCAAAACTTCCAAGATCGTGTAGTAACAATTCAATGCTGCTGGACATAGATGGAATTTTGCCATCAGACAATTACCACCAATTAGTACTGACAAATGATAATTACCGTAAATGCTCCAATGTGCCATAAACCGTCAAAGGCGACTGTCGGTTTATTGTTTTCAGCACATTTTTGGGGGTCGCATTATTGGAGGGGTCACTTTATTGGAGAGGGTCGCATTGCATTTTCATTTAACTTGTATGAGCATGGCATCGTAAAGCATCTGCATTAAAAGGTATGCATCCACGTTTAAGCGTATGATCCACTTCAGCAGCCTGTGAATCGGCTTATTGGAGTTTATTGGCTTATTGGATGATGTTTAAAAAAAAAATTTTTCTTTGGGGGTCGGATTATTGGAGATGGTCGCTTTATACTTACACAACGTGCCAAAGGGGGTCGTAGTATTGGAGAGGTCGCTTTATTGGAGGGGGGTTGTCCTAATAGAGCATTTACGGTATATGTATCACATAAACATAGAAAGATGGTTGGTCAAGGCACATGATGTGGATAAAACACTGTTCAACAATAAAATAATAAAAATTGACAACACAAATGAAAAGTTAGTGCAAACAAGTAAAAAAGCTGTAAATTTATGAGTGGATACAAGCGTCATGCGAAACTATGATATCAAACAACACATTCTGAACACGTCAATGGTTCCTAGAAGAAAAAGTTCAAAAAGTGACGGCTTTACAATACAGCAGGGGGAACTTGGACCAGATGGAAAAGTCAAGTGTTCATTACAATGAATTGAACTGACTGGCAGCTACACAATGAAATGTAGCTCTCCGACAACTTGCTTCCAACTAGATGACAACGCCTTGTTTACTGTTGGCAGCAAGTTGGAACATAGTTGTCAGCGAGTGGCAGCGAGTTGGAACGTAGTTGTCAGCGAGTGGCAGCTAGTTGGGCTGCATTTTTCCAGAAGCTGCACAGCTGGCAGCGAGTTATCAGCAAGCTGAATGTGATTTGCACCACATCCACTTTACAGGAGCGTGTACACATCGTTTTGACCCAGAAATGTACAGTCAAACATGAATGCAGAAAATGAATTGATGTGGGATATAAAATTAATGCATGAAAATGTTGCTGCTATTGAGCATGATTTCAGCAGATACATATGTAGAGCAAAAAATATATTTATATTGCAGTGTGCAGAACAATTTTTTTTAGTTTGTGCAGCTTCAGCTCACTTGGCAAGAATGTCCGCCATTGCGCCACTGAAACTGCACTGTACAAGCTTTCGGCAAAAACCGTAGCAAGTAAACTGGTGGAACATTTAAATGGGAAATTGGTGTACCCATTTTTCAACATAATCGCACAGGGCAACTGGCAGCCCAACTTGGCTGCCATTTGTTGTGGGGGTGCCCCCACCAATTGCCTACATCACTGTCAAGTGGCACCCCCTGGCACCCCTCTGTTCTGCCGCTAGAGATAAATAGATAATTGTTTCCATTTTTTCCCAGCAAATATAAATGGGAAGTTTCAAAAACCTGTGCAAAATAGTGTTGTAAGAAAGTGTGCAGCCATTTTTTGGTGTGCTGGCAACACAAGCAATGGTCATGCTTGTGCTGGCACTTTTTTGAAAAATAAAAATCCTTAATCATTTCTCATAGGCCATATTTTGACTGCTGGCAATTTTGGCGATATATTTAAGCTCATGCTGCCCCTCCCAACAAAAACTGGCCTCCAACATGCAGACATGGGCCACTAAACCATATCAACAATCATTTTGAAATGATTTATCATCAAAAACATGATTGTAAATGGAAAAAACTTTTTGCAAATGTAAATTGTCATCTTTTTGTCAAAAGCCTTTGAAAAGTTGACTAGCGATCGAATTGTCGATTTGAACCCTCATCCTCATCATAGTTTCTTGGTGCCTTCAGATGCTTTTCCAGCCGGACAGTTTTTACAAGAGGTAGCTTTTGTTGATCGATATTCAGGACACCATTACCTGATGGAGGATCCTCTCAATCCATCTCCGGATGACGTATCAGTTTACGATTCTCAAGTTCCAGTTGACAACTCTCAGATCGAGCCACAAGTTCCAGTTGACAACTCTGCAGCCATTCTTTCCACAATCAATGCACTTTCAGAGAGAATTGCAAATTTGGAGGTTCAGGTTCCCAATTTGAAAACAGAGGTTCTTTCAGAAAAAAACGTCTGCAGAAAAAACATCTGCGGAAAAAATGTCCACGGGAAAAACATCAGCGGAAAAAACGTCCGCGGAAGCGTCCACAGAATCCGCAGTTGTGCCAGAAAAAGTTGTTGAATCGGTCATCGCCGGGAAAGTGTTTGACGTCAAGAAAAAGTCCACTGTCGTTCCCAAGCTGGAAATCATTTCTGTTAACAATTCAGATACCCCAGATCCATGGCATTTACATCATATGGCCAGAGCGAATTCAACATCAGTTACATTATCAAATTCGGACGCTTTGCATAGTTGGATGATGATAAAACCACATATCATGGACAAAATTCCATCGTTCAAAGGGAAAGGTGATGTCATCACATTTTCGGAGTGGGAAAGACAAGTTGTCATGGCCGCAAATTCGATTGTAGATCCTTGCATTGTGACATTATTTTGGAATGACATTTTTTCCGCCAAATTGACAGGGGAAGCATTCCGTGTGCTGACCACCTTGTTCAAGCCAGCAGATCTCTCCGCTCATGCGTCAGTGTTGCAATCCATGTCACAGATTTTCAAAGAGCATTCGAAACGCTATACTTCAGTAGAGTGGGATAATGCAGCTATGGGCAAAAATGAAACTTTGGTTGACTTTTATTTGTGCTTGTTATCGAAAATGCCGTCCGATTTGAAACTGAGTGTAAATCATTCAAGGGAATGCGTAGAGGGAATTGTTTCGGTGAAATTATGGTCTCGATATGATGCTTCGAGGTACGATAAGTTTGTCATGACAAACTTTAGAAAAAAATTTCAGCTGCAGAAAATCCCACTTGCCCAAGCAGTTCGCATAGTTGATGAGTATTTTTCTGAGTTCGCAGTGAAGGGTGTTGTTGACCGACCCCAGCCGGCTCGGGGGGGTGTCTGGGGTACATTGCGCCAAATGCTTCAACCAAATTCGAACGTAAATGCGACCGATCCTTTGTGTCCTCGTCAGGGACATTACGGTCATCGCACCAGTCAGTGTAGGTTGAACAAATTGACTTCTGAAACTCCTCCGATGACCAAAGTGCCAATTCCTTCGGACAAATCAGAGGGTTTTGGGCAAGTCCGTCGCTTTGGGCCACAAATCACTCATAATGTTCCAAACCCACGTTTGACTTCTGCTGCGAAAGCCGCTCACTGTGATGATGTTGAAAACATCATAAATGACGAGCTCATTGAACCCGCCATGGCGAATTCTTTAGAAAATGAAAATGAGGGTAGTGACCCTTGTGCCCCTATAGTCACAGAGTTTCATCATCGCGTTGCGCAGTTAATGGCAGAAAATCCAGGTAAAATCCAAAAGAATGAAATTACATTGCGAGAAAAGTTATTAGCCCATTTCCCACAGATGAATTCCATTCCCGCGTTGGGAAATTCTTCAACGATGCTTTCAACTACAAAGACACTGAGGAACATGGCGAAAACTCCTCTGCAAATGACGCATGATTATTTGACACCATTTGACTCTGTTTCATCAATTTCAGGCGCTTTATTAAATGTGACTACTTCTGATAATGATTGTTGCGGCGTATTTTCTCATGAACGAGGTTTTTCAGCTTCGATGATTGTTGGCGAAAATCAACGTTTGTGTGTACGTTTACAAAACGTTAATGGACCTTTAGTGTATTGCACCATAAATATACAGGGAGTCCCCTGTCGGGCTTTAGTTGACAGCGGGTGCACGCACTCAATTATGCCATTGGTTTTATTACAGAAAATTGCTAAACAATCCAACATTGATTAATCTACCACCTTGAAAAAATCCTCTGTTTTATTAGACACAGTTAATGGAACCACCGGACCAGATGAACTTTCAGAAATTTTGTTGACGGTGGATCACTTGTCTCCGATTGACAAGGTTCGCAGAAAAGTACAAGCCACCTTTCTCATCAACAACAATCCAGGCATGTTGTCAGAAATACTTGTCGGTACTGATATTATGACTTTTTTGAAATTGTCGTGGTTGATTCCATTGTTGTTGGAAGATCGTTGTTCAGCGCCAGTCCCAGACGCACCTGCCGATTCAGCTGAAGAAATATCCCACAATGAAACTCGCTTCAAATTAGGGTGTCAAATTTCCGTTTCTGTTTTCCGTTTCCGCCTTTCCGCAGGAAAATTTTTTACCTTTCCGTTTTCCGTTTTCCGGCAGCCGAAAAAATTTTACCTTTCCGTTTTCCGTTTTCCGGCAGCCGAAAAATTTTTACCTTTCCGTTTTCTGTTTTCCGGCAGCTGAAAATTTTTTACCTTTCCGTTTCCGTTTTTCCGGCCCATTTTTCCGTTTTCCGGCTGAAAAAGTTTAATCTTTCCGTTTCCGTTTTACCAGGCCATTTTTCCATTTTCAGGCTTGATTTTCAGTTTTCTGGCATTTTTCCATTGTTTTTCCAATCTGTATTTATCTTCAATTGGCTCATCCCATTGTGTTGTTTTTGTCTCTTGGAGCAGCATTGACAACTGGGATTTCAGGGTCAGTGAAACAGGTGCTGTGAACCCAATTGGGTCATATGCTGACACCAATTATTTATTCAAGTTTCGTCTGGTTGTGTTGTGATGCTGTCAATTTGCAATTTTGGTGTTGATATTGCCAGCATGTCCGTTTGGTGATTTTATTTCATGCCCATTACTGCGACAATTTTATTCACCTTTGGATTCCTGTCGTTTTCTGCTATTTCATTCATGACTGATCTGGAGTTTGACAGCCATTCCCTCATGTTCATAGAACATTGGTTAAATAAAGCTTTGACTTTGTAATATAGTTCTAAAGCTTCAACTTCATTTGTGACACTCATGATGAAGTTATCAATGTAAATGTTGTTTATTATCATCGCCAACTGGTTTTGTTCCCCTTCATTTTCTTCATATTCATTCATGTTGTTTATTGTCACATTTAAATGGTATTTTATGACTGCTCCCAAAATTGCTGGGCTGCAGACAAGTCCAAACAGTACGCGTTTAAAAAGAAGTACTATTAAGTTATTTTCAGTTACTGGTTTTAAGGCATCTTTCAGCCAGAAAAATTGTGTGTAGTCTCTAGCTTGGTTATGCAATCCTATTTGCAAAAATGCCTTTTCAATATCGGCAATGAATGCTAGATTGCCTGCCCTGAACCTCAGGAGTAGGCCCAGTGCTAATGGCGTTGTAATTGGTCCTCTAAAAAGGCACTCGTTGAAACTGGGCTTACCTGACGACCCATTGTACACGATTCTGCATGATGTCAATTTGCCCGGTGTGATTACTGGCTGGTGTGGCAGGTAATGAATCCCCTTGTTGTCTGTTTTGTCATCACAGATCTCAATTATTCCCTTTTCTAGTTGGTCATCCAAAACTTTCTGGTATTGTTCGAATAAGTTTGGATCTTTGTTGAATCTTCTTATCAGTGATTTAAACTGCACCAAGGCTTCTGCTTTTCCCGTGGGCAGGTCACTGATACTCTCTTTATATGGCCAGTCAATATAGTATTGTTTGTTGTTGTTGTTGAATTTTATGCTATTTATTATCATCTCCTCTGCAATGTTGTCATCAATTGCATAGGGGTCATCAGTGATTCCCACTGCTTCTAGACTGTGAAATTGTCATAGTGTTTCCTTTCCTATGGCCACTATGGCTACTTTTTGATGATTTTTTGTTGGTTCAGTTAAGCTTGAACTACAAGTGAAGTTACAGGCATGATCCATAGTTGCAGAATGTACAGCTACCACAATCAAAGCCAAACAGGCAAACCTGCATGCAGGTTTTCCTTCTGCAAATTTGTCTATTACCGTGCTAATTTCACTTTATTTTTTTTCCGTTTCCGTGAAAATTTTGCTTTCCGTTTTCCGTTTTCCGGCATTTCATTTTTCCGTTTTCCGTTTTCCGGCTGACAATTTTTTTTACCTTTCCGTTTTCCGTTTTCCGCTGAGTGAAATTTTTTTACCTTTCCGTTTTCCGTTTTCCGGCAGAAATTTTTTTTTTACCTTTCCGTTTTCCGTTTTCCGTAACTTTAAAAAATTTTACCTTTCCGTTTTCCGTTTTCCGTAAAAAAAATTTTTTGACACCCTAGACATGGCTACTATAATGTCTCTCTGGGCAACGAAGCCACTCAAGAGCGTACTTCTTTTGTCTGTAGTTTGGGTCAATATCGTTATACGAGGCTCCTGTTCGGTACTGTGAACGCTGGAGCGACTTTCCAGAGGCTCATGTCCTTAATTTTATCAGGTTTGAATGAGAAACCAGCGCGCCCATGGGTACGAGCCTACATAGACGATATTTTGTGCACCAGCGACTCGGTTCAGGAGCATTTTGTGCATTTGAGGCGGCTTTTGTCACGTTTGCGATGGGCGAATTTGAAAGTGCAACCAGCGAAATGCACATTCTTTGCTTCTGAGTTGAAATATTTGGGTCATCATGTTTCCTCTGCTGGCATAACGCCAGCACCAGTACGTTTTTGTGCGGTCCTGGAACAACCTAAAGTTCACACTAAACAAGAGTTGCGCCGCTTCCTTGGCAAATGTGTCTATTATTCACATTTCATTCCGTCTTTTAGCAGAATTTCTGCCCCGCTTTACTCAGTTTTGAAGGGAGTAGTCCCTAAACAAGGTTTGACGCCATTTGAATGGACAGAAGAAATGTTAACTTCGTGGGACACTCTGAAATACGCTTTGTCTACAACACCAGTGTTGGCACACCCTGTTTTTGATGACCCCCGGGGTTTTGTTTTAGAAACCGACGCCAGTACAGTTGGCCTGGGTGCAGTTCTGTCACAATATGGTGACGATGGTAAATTGCATCCTTTGTCGTTCATCTCGAAACGGCTTACACATCCTCACACTTCATATTCAGCAGCTTTGCTGGAGGCGCTCTGTATTTGTTGGGCATTGCGACGATTTGCCGATTATGTAGAGGGTCAAAAAGTCACTGTGATTACTGATAATTCGGGGATACAACAAGCGCTATGGTCCCCATCCTGTACTAAATTGGAACGTTGGTCAATGTTTGTAGCTGATAAAGTTGTGTGTTTTATTCATCGCCCTGGAGCGCAAAATACAGTTGCAGACGCTTTATCGAGAAATCCGATTGATGAACCAGAATTCGGTGAAAATGAGTTGGATATCCCGACTGACATGGGAGAGATTTGTCGGCGCGTGCATGTGCTTCTTGTAAATCAACTCCAGTCTCTGTGCATACTGAAATAAATTGGTAGGAAATACAACATTCTGATCCAGAACTTTCCGGTATTATTGCATCTTTGCAGAAAGATCCATCTTCAGTTGACTCTGCTTATTTGATAGAAGATGTGTTGTATTTTCGGGGCACCCACCTCCTCCAACCATTTGGCCATTTGGCCACCGCGCTCATGGCGCCAGGCTTGTTTGATTCAGGCTCACTTGGGGGTTTATGCGAGTCATGGTAGTCAATCGCGCACCTTATATCTGTTATGTCAGTATTTCGCTTGGCCAGGCATGAAAGAAGACATTTTACAATTTTGCACTTCCTGCTCAGATAGCATGCAAATCAAGTCTCATCGGATTCATTCAACCCCACTTGGTGATATCGAAACCCCTAGTTTCGATCCCTAGGACTCTGATCTTGACGATTTGCTGGCAGAGTAAAAAAGTTCTGAGGCGTGGCAATTTCCACTCGCTGTAAATTTGTTGTGACATCATGTGAATAGATGAGATATACAAAAATATCATGAAATGACAAAAAAAACACACAAAAAAACAGTGTGCTACTAGAAGTACCTGACTTCAGTGGCATATGTGCACAAACTTTGGACACAACGTGTCTGCGTACACCAATTGACAAATGGTAAACTACGAATTGAAATTTGTAGACTCATTTTTTCACTTCTCAGTACATCTGAGTTTACCGGAATGTGTGATTTTTAATCTCCATCAACTCAAGTTGACAAACAGCTCATTCTGGGAAAACTCAGATGCGCTGAAAAGCTGAAAAATGAGTTTTCTAAATTGTTAGGTTACCGTTAATAAATAATTGTGTGCAGCACCATTGCACTTGATTTTGCATGGTTAGAATATACATTTTCACTACCATCAAGTGTATCAAACAAAAAAAAATGAAGTATAAATGAATGAAATATTTATATATATATATATTATATAAATATATATTTTCCACCAGTTTATGTATGTATGTCCAATCAATCATAATGAATGAAGTGTGCATCTACCAAAAACCAAGTATTTACACACCACTTCGCATTGGAAAAAATCGTCTATTTTTAGAAAATATTATTAAATATAATCTCAGAAGATCTCTCAAGAAAGAATATAATTAAGTCTCTCTCAAAAAAAAACTGGAAAAAATATAAATAACAGAATTTGCGAGATTTTCTGATATTTTTCAAAAAGAAAATATACCATATTTCCTCGAATTCCCCCCCCCCCCCCCTCCCCTCAAAATGGGCACTATGAATTAATAACCCCTCCCCCCTCGAAATACCCCCCCCCAATTCAGTGTATAGGGAACGTAGATGACAAAAGCTCTGGGAAACGCAGAACACACGTTAAAAACAATGATTGTGTTACGTTAAAACATCGTTTATATCATCTACATACTTATACAGGGTGCGGCAATTTAGACGGACCCCACAAAGTTTTGAATAACTTGTCACTGGGTTGTCGGATTAACGTCAAATTTTAGGTCAACATTAACAACTAAATAGGCAAGGAGCCCTGAAAATATGTTTGCGATAGCTCCACTCGTTCTCAAGTTATTCATGGAAACGTGTGATTGTCACTTTTCCACCACCTAGCTTTACGACCAATTCCGCAAGCGCCCGCCGTTTTCCTTATGGGCATAGCGAATTGGTGGCGGGCGTGCACGCATTTAGGCATGCAGCTGCGAAAAGGAAATCAGAAAAAACCCTGAAAAAACAATCCGATCCCGATCCCGGTCCCGAGAAGTCAATCCCGTTTGAACGATATCACAAGGTGGTGGAAAAGTGACAATTACGCGTTCACATGAATAACTTGTGAACAAGTGGAGCTATCGCAGCCATATTTTCAGGAATCCTTTCCTATTTAGTTGTTAATGTCGACTTAAAATTTGACATTAATCCGACCACCCAGTGACAAGTTATTCAAAACTTTAGGGGTCCGTCTAAATTGCCGCACCCTGTATAACGCTATAGACTCCTATACATGGTGGTTTTTGTGGCATTTTTCTACGTCTGCGTACGTTATTAGTACTGGGTGTTCAAAAAATTTCTGATGAAATAATAAACCCCCGCTCGAATTACCCCCCTCAAACTTTCCACTCTAAAAAAATGAACCCCCTGGGGGTATTTCGAGGAAACACGGTAATTAAATCTCGCTAGAAAATTGTGAAAAAATATAAATCTCAGAAAATGTAATATTGAATAATAAGTGAATAATAAGTGAGTAATACATATAAATATTGTAATATAATAGCATTGAAAAAATCTTTGGGAGATTTATATTTAAAAATATCAGAATACTGTGTTACCTCAAATTATCAATTGTAAAGAGAATGAACATGACAAATACCGTGTTTTGTGACCTTGTATGATGCAAAACACACCTTGAAACCAATGACTGAGTGACGTTAGGGCATGGTTTTGCGTTTATACATACAGTTCAACTCGGCGGACATGAATCGAATTAGCTATTCGGCCCTTGGTTACCAATGACGTATGTTTTTTAAGTCGAACTTCAATGGACAAAAAGATTAAAGACGCACAATTTCTGTTCGCGTTACCGATAATGGCAGCGGAATACAGATCTTCGAATACTTTTTCAAATAAAAACACGCACATTCATGAAGCTTGTCTTCGCTGTGGAAATGTATATCGATGATAGCAATGCGCCAGCGGCGAACACAGTCACACAGACCGCTATCCGTTGAACATTCATTTTGACATTTGACATTTTTATACTTGTTTAGTATTGAGTGCACGGTTTCGACTTTGGGTGATTTTTTTGGATATCAACAAATGGCCCATTTGGCCACGCAGTCACAAATTTATTGGTTTCTCATCGTCTCGCATTGGATCGTCCTGGACTGACGTCAGCGTACGTTACAAGCAACATTTTAGTACTGGGAGTTGAAAACATTTCTGGCGAAATAATGAGCCCCCTCGAAATAACCCCCTCAAATTTCTCACTCTGAAACAATCATCCCCGGGGGGTATTTCGAGGAAATACGGTACATCTATGTAAATGCTTGTTTGAGTATGTGGAATTTCAGAAATTTTCTGGCGAAATAACAGACCCCCCTCGAATAAATCCCCCCCCCGAAAATTTGCTGGCGAAATAATGAATCCCCTGGAGGTATGTCGTGGTAATACGGTAGGTATCATATTTCCTCGAATTACGCCCACATTTTTTGTACACATTCCATTGGAACATTCCCACGTGGAGCGTGGTAATTTCATTAGCATTTCGCGCAGAACAAAAACATTTATGCGGGTGCAGCTACCGTATTTCCTCGAAATACCCCCAGGGGATTTATTATTTCGCCAGCAAATTTTGAGGGTAGAATATTCGATAGGGGCTTATTCAAGGGGGGTTATTTTTTGTCAGACATTTTTGTAAAGTATTGTAGTTGAGAATACCTAGGCATTTACTTACACAAGACTGATAGTGGAAAACAGGATATTTTTGGACATTCTGAAGTGTAAATCTACCATATTTCCTCGAAATACCCCCCTCGAAATATCCCCCTCGAAATGGACACTATGAACTTATAAACCTAAATGTCAATATACCCCACCCCCACAACTTAGTGTATAGAGAACGTAAATGACAGAAGCTGCGGTTTGTCATCGGGGCAATGCAGAACACACGTTAAAAACAGTGCCTCTGTTATGTGAGAACAGTGTTTATACCGCCTACACACTTACACAATGCTATAGAGTCTATAGAGTGTCCATTTTGAGGGGGGGGGGTATTTCGAGGGGGGTATTTCGAGGAAATACGGTACACAGCTAGTCTATGTGTAGCTGCGATGCAAATTGGCAGCAATTCATACATCATGTACATTGCATACATGATGTAAAATAGGTACGTTATTCCAGACGGGGGTATTTCGAGGGGTGATTTTTTCCTCAGCTCGCTCAGACCGGTATAATCTAACAACCGTGCTAAATTTCTGATTTTTTTGCAAAAAGAAAGTGTTGGACGAGTGCTTCACAGTTTTTGCGGGGGTTTTCATTCGTATGACCAAATTTTTATTCCATGGGCATGGGCGATTCCCTGATTGACTCCAGTAAACAAAGTCCAATAAAAAAATTAAAAAAATTCCCATATCACGCATATTTATAATACGCCATTATTCCATCGCGATAAATAAATATAACATAAAATCACACGATTTATTGAACTAAATAAACTCGGCATGAAGAGTGCAGCGGGGCAATTTGATTTGATTCAAGTGTATCACTCAATTCAGAAATGCACAATCACAAAAACTGCACACCGAATGAATGGGTTTGACAAATTGGCATCACTTTTGAATGCAGAGAAATTAACGATGGCAAAGCATTCGGAGAAAAAGTATTTAAATATTCAACTGTTTTTTTCTAAAACAACTTTTGAATTTTGAATTTTTTCCGAAAATTTCGAATTTTCAACTCTTTATGACTTCTCGAATTTTTTGACATCTAATTATTGCATTTTCGAATTTCTCTGGTGAATTTTTAGTGCACTTTCACGTTTTACAGCCTTCAAAACTGTAACCGCAGACACATTTTTATTGTGGCGCTGCAAATATGTGAAATTGATGTGTTCTACTGTGTTTCTGCATTTCTACCGTATTACCTTGAAATACCCCCCCCCCCAAAATGAACAGTATGAATTTATCAGCCACCCCCCCCCCCTCGAAATACCACCCCCAAATTGAGTGTAAAGAGAACATAACTGATAATAATAGGTAGGTACGGTTTGTGATCCGGACAATGCGGAACAGATCTTAAAAACAATTACAGTGTGAGGTTAGAACCTGTTTTATACCATCTACATACCTACCTAGGTATATAAGTCTATAGATTCTTATGTATAGTGATTATTGTTTTATTTTGCAACGTCTGCATACGTTACAGACAACAAATTAGTACTGGGAGTTCAACAATTTTCTGGCGAAACAATGAGCCCCCCCTCGAAATACCCCCCTCCCCTTCGTTTAAACCGCCTCAAAATTCTCACTGAAACAATCACCCCCGGGGGGTATTTCGAGGAAATACGGTATGCAATTTCAACCAAAAATATGGGAAAAAATGGTAAAATTAAGAAACGTTTTCGAATTTTCGAATTTTTCTAAAAAACCGTTTTATGTGTATTTTTAGAGGTGAAATAAAAATTCGAAAAGTCCAAAAAAATCAATTTGAAAACGTTTTCGAATTTTTGAATTTTTTGTCATCGTAAAGAGAAATGCCACAATGGTGCCCCTGCAAACGCGATTCCAGCACAATTGTTTGATTGACATTTTACTCTCTGCAGATGTAAATATCTGAATGTACATAAATATTTATGTCATAAATGAATACAAGAATGCGTATGTGATACTGAAATTTATCGGATCACACAAAAAGTGAAGAAAAAATGAACATAGCAGATATGCACGCAGCTTCACTTTTTCTCATTTATATTGCATTATTTAAAGATGGTACAGAGGTTAGTAGCGGTCAATTTAAACCCAACAACCGTATTTCCTCAAAATTACCCCCTCGATCTCGAAATACCCCCAGGTCCGAGCGAACTTATGCAATGATAAACTCCTCGAAATTCCCCCATCCGAAAATACACCCCCTGGGGGTATTTCTAGGAAATACAGTAACATGATTAGGTTCAATCAAGGATCAGAAACTGTAGCTTATTTTTTTGCGCAGGCTCAAAAACAGCCACTCATCGTTCCAGTTATACACAATCAACCAGTTAATGTGGCACCCATAATTGGACGGGCAAACGGTGAGTGCTAATAGCATTGTAAACTTTTTGTGATCTCTATACTTAAAAAATATATCGGAAAATGTAAAAATAAGATTTTTAGATTTTTTCATGATTTTCCGGGGAGATTCTATTATTTATATTCTCTTATTGTGAGATTTTCTAAGGTTTTTAACAATATGAGAAAATATAACAAATTGTGAATTTAAAGAGAGCGATCTTTTGTCAATCTTCACTGAAAATTTCATGATGCATGTGGAAGTGCAAGCATGCTTGGTGAAGTGTAGGTAGTGATGGAAAAAGCGCCAGGACTTTGGCGCCATGGCGCTTTTCCAAAACCCAGCGCCAAGCGTTAATGGCGCCAGGGCAAAATGGCGCCAAGCGCCAGAAGCGCATGGCGCTTTTTGCTTTGGTGCTAGCGTCAAGCGCCAGCGCCAGGCGTACAGAGAAAAATAGCACCAAGCGCCAAAAGTTCCATGGCGCTTTTCCAAACCCCAGCCCCAAGCGTCTATGGCGCCAGAGCAAACGGGCGCCAAGCGCCAGAGCACCATGACGCTTTTTGCTTTGACGCTAGCCATGGCGCTTTTCCATCACTAGTGAAGTGTCCGTATGAAGTGTCAGGAAGTGTCTGTATGAAGACACTTCACAACGCTCCACTAGGGCTCAAACGATACATCGTATCGAATATCGAATATCGGATGTCGATTATTTTTTTATATCGTATATCGATATCGAAAATTTTGAAAAAATATCGAATATCAAATATCTATATCAAAAATTTGGAAAAAATATCGAAAAGTCATATCGTGCGAACCCTACGCTCCACTCACACCCACACTCCCATTTTTTTGCCACACATAATCGCTGATATCTCTACACAAACACAAGCATATTAAATTTTTCAATTTATTTCCAGTTCCAACCGCACAAGCGAGTCAAAATCAAAACTTGGCCGTCTCAAAGCCCGAAAAAACGTCCCGGGGCCATAAATTGTGGACAAATAATCCTGAGGCTCCAGTAAGGGAATCTTGGTGCGTCCGAAATCTGAGGGAGCAGACTTCGTGTTGGCTGCACTTTGCGATGCAAAAAGAGGCCAATTTCAGGGAATGCTGGTCGAAACAGTGCGTTGAGGGCGAGTGGGGATGTTTTGGGGTTGATAAAGGCTGATAAGGGTGAAATGGCCAGGGGTCACTCTCAAATGGTGATGTAAAAGCGTTATGGCGCTGGCGCCAGCGCAAAAGCAAAATGTGCCATGGCGCTTTTGGCGTATGGCGTTTTGCCCAGCGTCAGGAACAAAATGCCTGGAGCAGGCGCTTGGCGCCATTTTGCTCTGGCGCCATTGGCGCCCGGCGCTGCGTTTCGTAAAAGCGCCATGGCGCTTATGGCGCTTGGCCCGAAAGTCCTGGCGCTTTATACACCACTACTCCCATACACTGGAAAATGTCAAATGTTACGCAGTGTCAGATGTCTTTTAAAATGTCAAGCGAGCAAGAAACAAAATGAAATAGGTAAATTTGACAGCTTACAGGAAACTTTACATGACTTTTGACACTTGCATATTTTTCAGCTGTCCCGATCAGGATGTCATTTTTGCGAGGGCCCGCCTCCGCACCAAAAGACAGGCTAATTTTGACGAGAAATACAGTGATTTCGGTCTACAACAAGGATTGTCCGATCTAAAATCGAGGCACAAAGATATTGAGGAATGTGGAAAAACTCATGTTTATGAGGCTCTAAATCTGTGTAACCTGTTAGATTATAAAGAACTTGCGTGAGTTTAAACTTTTGCCAAAGTGAAAAGTCATCTCATTCGCAAATTTTTGCCAACGATATTTCCTTTCCAGAAACGGTCTGCCCTGCCCGAAGGCACGCACTTGTATTGTGGCAAAAATTGGCATTTTGCAGCTTATAGGAAATTATGGCAGATGTGAGAAAATGTAAGTTATGAGAAAAAAAATTGTAATTGACATAAAGTTGGCAACATCTATCGGAAACTTGGTCCTCCCGGATGATATTCACTATCACTTCAAAAATATATATAATGTGCGAACAGCCGCAAATCCTCTATAAAGTCCCCTCCTAGAATATCTCCTCCTTGTTAACCTCATGTGAAAAATCACTAAAATAATCCCTTGAATAACTCCCCTTTCTGAGATGGACAATGCTGATGAAAATAAATTTTACCTGAAGTTAAGTACTTATAATCACTTAAACAGATAAATGCTTAATTGAACCCTTCTGTATATTGATTCTAAATTTTCTTGAAAATCGTGACAAAAAAATAACTCCACCTTCGAATAGCTCCCCCGTCAAAAATCCGACGAAAACTCACTAGGTACCTTTTGTATACTCAGCGGACCGCAAAGTATGCGCCCAGGATTATTTATGTGTAGGTCGATAACGCGTGAGATGGATACTTTTGTATGCACTTTCACAAAAATAAAAATAATTATAAAAAAAACAACAGAAAAAGGTCGAGTGGCGTACAAACGAGGAATGTTTTTCCCATCATGTTTTTTTGTTGCTGGAATTATTTTTATTTTATTAATGATGACGTCATGATGGAGTGCTTCCCTCAGAAAAATGCATAGCATGCGGCCCGCTGAGTATACTTATCGCCGTATTTGTCGTATGCAAGCGAAAACACCAGACATCACACTTTTCACCGCACCGAAAATCTGCCCCAACCGAACTTAGGTACTCCAAAAACGACTGCGCGAAGGAGATCAAAGTGCGTCGGTGCGACTGTATTCAAGCAGCGGCGCTTTGGATCGCGCGCAGGTGTCCAGGTTTTCAGCTGGGGCAGCTCGATTGTGATACTACAGTTTGAATTTTGTCAATGTTTGTGAATGTGGCTCGTTGCATTGGTTACTGTATTCATTTGTGTATTCAAATACTGAATTTGCTTGAATAATCCCCCTTTATGACCAATTTGTTGTGTCCAATTTGAGCATAAACAGCATGTTACCTATTTTGTTAATTAGGTAAGCATATTTCATGAAGTTCAATGATAGAAACTTGAAGCTTGAAAATTATGATGAAAGCATAGTTTTCGTCCTTGAATAATTAGTCCCCCCCCCCCCTCAAAAATGTCGGCGGAAAGAAAAATTCCTCACATGAATTATTCAAGCAAATACGGTAGGTTTGGTGAATGGTCTATTTCAGTCGGCTTTTTATGCAGGATCATTTCTGTGAAAATTCTACTGAGATGTTATCCGAATTTTCATGAATCTTTAAATGTGTCAGTTTGCACTTAACTTGCACCTACAACATTGGAAATTCCATATTATTCAAATTTCATTATTTTTATTTTTATTCTATATTATTATTCCATATCAATTCAATCAAATACCAATCAATTCAATCAAATTCAATCATGCCGCAACCACACAACAATCAAACAACCACTAAACAATTATCAGGCATATCGTCCAAGTAGCTTATCCAGCGTACTTATCGGGCACCTATCCTCCATTCTATCACACTCTTCGCAATATACCTTATAGTATTCGTCGGTGTATATGGGGGTGCCGCAATGTGTTTTTTCGATGACCTCTTTGTCGGAGATCGGAGTTTTGTCCGCATTGCAGCACACGAAGCAATGGCACATGCCCGGAAGTATGAGGCGACCCTGAATTGTGAGATCGGTCCAACGGATATACTCGGCGTACGTGATACTCTGCCCTCGCACTGATTTATGACTCGTGTTGGAAGCGTGCCAATGATTATTAAATGATGCGATTTTCGTAAAAATATGCCAAAAATTCATCGATGTGAATATGTTAATGAATAACATTATAACAACATTATAATTTTGTCATCTTTTTACGAAACTCGGACGCGTTAACCATCGTTGGCACACTTCCAGCGGGAACCACGCGTGCAGAGTGGAAAGTAACCAGAGTATACTAGTTGACAACGACACCAAATGTCAATTGGTTCCCATCCCAATTCAAAGCTCGCTGACGAAAAACATCATGCATCATAGCATACAATACAGATAGGTATACCTAACTGACGACATGACACTAGAGTTGTTAAAAGTACTGAAAAATTTTTAAAGTAAACGTAAATGTAAAGTATTTTTTAATACTCACCCTGAGTACAGAAAACGACAATTATTTTATTTTTATTTTTACACTGTGTAAAGGGTGTGTAAAATACTTTTTTTTCAGCAGAAAACGTAAAAACGAGAATTTTTTTCTAGGGGAAACGTAAAGATAGGTATTTTTCTCACAGAAACCGTTTAAGTGAGTATTTTTCTCACAAAAGTAATGTAAAAATCAGTGTTTTACTCAAAAATGTGTTTTTCACTCCTGATAAGTATTTCATAGGAAAATGTCCTGTTTGTCACTTTCTGTCTGGCAAAATAACATTTTCTCTCCCATTTAAATACGTTTTCTGTACTTGCGTACTTTCAAAAAGTACGCGAGTAAGTGAGTAGTGGTATTTTCCTCGGGAGTAAACGTAAACGTATTTAAACGTATTTACGCGAGTATACTTATTTATCGAGTAAATGTAAATACGTTTTAACAACTATGCATGACACTCTACACCCAGTGATTTGTGTCTATCGTTGGAAGCGTGGCAATGATAATTAAAGCACGCAATTTTTGTGAAAACATGGAGAATTTTTTTTTGTGAATATGCCAAAATGGCTATTTTTCACTGTTTTTTCACTTGACACATTTTCAAGTGATTTTCAGATATGAGTGAAGTGAAAAAAGTTCAATAATGTCATTGCACAACTTTTTTTCACTTTACTCATATCTGAAAATCACTTGAAAAAGTGTCAAGTGAAAAAAACGGGCAAATGTGCGTAACGGGCAGATGTGCGTATCAGGCCTGCCCCATAGTGACTACCAGTATGTGTATTGGAGCAGATTCAATATTTGAGCTATCATTTGTAATACCATATTTCTCCTAATAGGACAGCATACCTCCAGTAGAATGGCACCTCCGATAGAACGGCAGAGTTTGGAACTTTCTTGCACTCATATATAATGCACTCTTATATAATGGTTGCCTCCAATAGAACCGCACCTCCAATAGAACGGCAGGTAGAAATTATGTTTGAAATGTGCCAGAAAAATGGGTGCTGAGAACATCCAAGGTGTTCAGAACTTTGATTATGGGTATTTTCACATTTGGTTTGGTTTAAATTGATGCTCTGATAGTAAAACGTTGTTCACTTTTAATCAAAAACACTATGTTCAAATGAAAAATGTCTGAAAAATATTGGTGAAAAAATAGAATGGCAGCCTCCAATAGAACAGCACCTCTAATAGAATGGCAGGTAAAAAAGTTGACAAAAAAATAGAACAGTGTACTTCTATTAGAAGAAACACGGTATTATAATTGCTTCATAAAGTGATCACCACTAGGGTTGGGAACCCAACCCAACCCGACCCGAACCCAATACCCACACACTTTTTGGAACCGAAACCCGATACCCAAACCCGAACTTACTACTCAAACCTGAACCCGATACCCGACCTCAATACCCGAACCCGCACTCAATACACAAAAATACCCGCCAAAAATTTCCCACAGGTCAATCTTTCAAGCAGTATGGGAGCATTCTAAATACAACTTCCAGTCGTTTGGTGCAGTTGTCATTTAGACACTTCTAATTGGTTTGTTTCAATAAGTTCAGATCTGATTTTATTATGCACTGCATGTCTTCATTCACATTTGAAAAAATTTGATTCCATTGAAGACAATTCAGATAGCTGACTTTCCCTTGGCCAACATGGCTGCCAGATATCTGGGTACACTTGATTCCAGTTTTCTTCTCAAAGTGTGTTCAGTTGCACTGATTCAGTGAGGCAGACAGTCTCACTGGGTAAGCTGCCAGGCATGGTTCAGGAGCAACTTAGAAAAAGTGGTTTGCTCAACCAAAAAGTTGCAAACTACATAGTTGAGTTTGCAACTGTTTTGTAATCAGGCATGAGAATTCATATCCTGAATGTGCCAACAGTAACACTTTATTGACATCCTGTGAAGGCCACTGCAATACTGCCTCCATTAACTTAGATGTTTCAAGCACTGTTGAAATTTTTTTGGTGGGTTTAGTGTTTATATAGTATAGGTATTCTACTTGCCACTGGTTTTTGACCAAATATGCTGAGGTAAAAACTGCAAAATGAAACCTGCAAAAAATGTGTTACAACATTCTTGAGGCCTCAGCAGCCATGGCATGACACTGTGCAAAGTAACAGAGCCATTAAGCTCAATTGCTACAACTGGAAATGATTACTAAGTATTATTGAAAATATTTCTGCTAGGTTTACTGTGCGATGCCTTCAGCAGTTATTACACAAGCATGTTGAGGTAACACTGGGTCATTTTTTTGAAAAACTGCTGTATCTCCATGTGTATTTGCATTTAGTTATACACTTGGTGATAGATACACTACACCATGCTGTATTTTTGTTGTTCAATCCAATACCAGATGATTTTATTACCTGATACCCATCAATTCTATTACCCGATACCCAACAATTTTATTACCCAATACCCGACATTTTAACCTGAAAACCAGACCCGATACCCGACCTCAATACCCGAACCCGATACCTGCAAAATTTTTGGAACCGATACCCGACCCGAAATTTTTAGGACCCGAAAATCGATACCCAAACTAAAAATTTTTGAAATTCCCAACCCTAATCACCACATTATTCTGATCATTTTGAATTCTCAAACATCAAAATCTAGAGAATTCATGGAATAATGCACTTCCGAAGGTGCGGCCTCTAAGAAGCCCGGTGCGGTGCCTTTCGGTGCTAGCACAGTAACCAGCCGGTGCCCCCAGGGTGCCGGTGCTATTTTTTCAGAATGGCACCAGTGCTGGTGCGGTGCGGCGCCTTTTCCATCACTAGCCATAACTGTTTTCGTTAACGTTGCCTCCAAAGTACCAACTGTTCGCGTGTATGCAGAATCCAGCAGCACGGTTGCAGCAATCAGGAACACTACCAGCATCGTGTACACTTTCTTTTTTCAATGTTTTTCCCCTTCTTTTTATGTCAAAATATTGTCATAAGCTATGGCTGGGCTGCTCTTTTAAAGCTTGGAATGTGTCATCAAATTAACATCTGCCAGTTTGACAAATATACAGCGCAATGGTGCCGCAGACCAGAGTTGTTGAAAGTACCGAACTTTTTCAAAAGTAAACGTAAACGTAAACGATTTATTTTTTACTCGCACGTGCATACATAAAACGTAAAGTATTTATTTTTTACTTTTACTCATGAGTAAACATGAGTAAATTACTTTGTCCCAGGAAAACGTAAAAGTGTGTATTTTTGAGAAATTTAGCCTCAATTTTCGCTCAAAATCACTACTTTTTGAACTTTTTCACCATCAAATTCACTAGTTAATGTGTTTTCTCTATTTTTATGCTATTTTGGATATTTTATCCATATTTCAAGCTTTTCCCCCCCTTTGGTTCCTTTATGCCATGCAAAAGCCTATTAAAAACCTGTTTGAAATACGTTTTCTGTACTCGCGTACTTTCAAAAAGTACGCGAGTAAGTGAGTACCGGTATTTTTTCGGGAGGAAACGTAAACGTATTATACTCGAGTATCCGTATTTGTCGAGTAATCATGAGTACGTTTAACAACTGTGCCGCAGACAAATATGTTCCATGTATCCTACATTGAATCCAATAAATGATATACCTAGGTAGCGTAAATAGCTACCTGCGTAAATAAAAACGTTCTTATTCACGTAGAATCGTCAAACAACCACGACAAACATAACACATAAATACACCTATACACGTTTCACTTTGGATGGAATATATGTAAATTTACCTAATCGCTTTTAAATATTTCCCGTTTGATATTTTGCTGAACTTTGTGATCCCTCAAATATTTTGTCATTCTGCATGGTGAACAGTGTACAACAGAAAAAGACAAAAAAACGTAAATTCTAAAATTTGCAGGACGTGCTTCCAATTCACTGTAAGATAGTTTGCAAATGGTTTAGTAATTGCACACATAAACACTAGGTAGTTCAAACATCGTATTTCCTGGAAATAGCCCCTCAAAATCAGTACTCTGAAAAATCCCCACCCAATACTAGTTTAACCCCCCTCGAAATACCCCCCGTCTCGAAATACCCCCCTCAGAATGGACACTATGAAATAATTACCCACCCCCCTCGAACTACCCCCCCCCCCAAATTGAGTGTACAGAGAAAGTACATAACAAAACTGCGGTTTGTGATTCGGGCAATGTAAAACACACGTTAAAAACAATGAATTGTTACGTTAGAACATTGTTACACACTTAAATAAGTCAATAGACTCTTATATATAGCGGTTATTGTCGCATTTTTCTACGTCTGCGTACGTTAAAGACGACACACTTTGTACTGGAATTTCAAAAAATTTCTGGCGAAATAAGAAGTCCTCCCCCCCCTCGTTTAACCCCCCTCAAAATTCTCACTCTGAAGCAATCACCCCCAGGGGGTATTTCGAGGAATTATGGTAAATACGTTAGGACAGGGCTTACACCATTAGACGCTTATACATGTCGGTTATTGTTGAATTTTTCTACATCTTTAAAAACAACGAAAAAGTACTGGGAGTTCAAAAAAATTCTGGTGAAATAAGAAACCTCCCTCGATTACTACCTCAACATTTGCAAAAATAAAAAATAAAGCCCCTGGGGGTATTTCGAGGAAATACGGTAATCAGAACAAGATGACCAAATACCTCACTTGGTTTATGGGATTACTCAAGCCAAATACATAAAATAAACTGTGACATCCATGAAATGAGAAAAAAATTAGCTTATTTATGACAATTTAGTGATAACCTTGTAAAAAGTAATCAGCAAAATAATAAATGTGGAATGCACAATTGTATGAATAAAAACTCATCAAATCAAAAAAAAAATATACAAGTGAATGGGCATAACACATTTATTCAATAAGCACAATAAATTTTCTTACCTCTGTGAGCTGTTGCACTGTACAGGGGGCAGTCCTGGGGGCAGTCCCAAGCCCTGTAAAGTGTAAAGTAAAGTGTCAAATGTAAAGTCAAATGCAAAGTAAAGTGTCAATCAAAACAAAAAAGAAAAGATTTTTTACTGAACTTTGCATGACAATTGACAGATTACTTTGCATTTGACTTTACATTTGACACTTTACTTTGCATTTGACTTTACATTTGACACTTTACTTTACACTTTACAGGGCTTGGGACTGGCACCTGAGCCGTGTGATGTGCTAAGTCAAGTGTCATGTAAAATATCTATAAAAAAGATTTTGTTAGGCGCCTTTTACACTGTGACGACTGTGACGACAAAAAATGCAATTTTTCAGCCATTTTTATTGGATGTATATGAAATATTTTACATGTGTGACGTCTCAATCGATCATGACTTGATCAGCCCCACTGCCTAAGACAAACACTAAATTATATACATTGTGTATTCATGCACACTAGATCACACTTTTTTTGTTGTTTGGAGGCTGTCGCTGTATTTGTTAAAGGGGCGATGTCGGCAGCCTCGTTAAAGGGGCTCGTGACAACAAATCAGCGACAACCTCTGACAACAAGAAAAAAGTGTGATCTAGACTGCATGAACACGAAATGTATATAATTTTATGTTTGTCTTAGGCAGTGGGGCTGATCAAGTCATGATCAATTGAGGCTTCACACATCAAAAATATTTCGTATGTATCACACAAAAATGGCTGAATAATCACATTTTTGTCGTCACAGTTGCCACAGTGTAAACGCTGTCTTACTGAAATTTTGTCACTCTGCATGATGATTAACAAACTTGCATGACATTTGTCACAACAATTGACAAATTTTTATGACATTTGTCATGACAATCAACAAATTTATGACATTTCACTGGCACCATTTGCTCACACGTCATTTGTCACCCTGTAAACGGCAGCAGTGGCAATTCCATAGTGTTCCCTAGTCACATGCGAAGGCAGTGCGTAGGTTGCCAGGTGGTCCAGTGAAAATCCCGTCTCAACTTTGGGTGTGGGCAAAGCGTGCCTTCCAGGGTCTCCGATTAGAACTGCAAGCTTTGAGTTTTGCACCTATAGGGGTGAATTCTCTAATTACGTAGGTTCCAATTATGGGTTGGGGGTGGCAGCACTGGCAGGAATCAATTTCACAACTTGGAAAGCCTGGAAACATTGAATGGGGTTCGGTGGCCTTTTCCCCTATATTTGACTAACATGAATACAACATCGCCAGTCGCCCACTGGCTAAACTCCCAGATCATGTAAACAGTTCTATGTCATGTAAAGTGTCAAACCACATGTAAAATTCTCTGTAAAATAGGCAAACATTTCAATTTTACTTAAATTTGAATTTTTCATGACATTTTACATGATTTTGATACTTTGCATGACTATTTACATTTTACAGGGCCTGGGAGTGGCACCTGGAGTTATGTCTCGGACTTAGAAATGTTTTGAGTAGATTCTTTTTCAGAAAATGGCATTGGAAAACGATCTGAAAATACACACTCACACAACAAGAAAACAAGCTTTTAAAGAAACCAGTTATTTTTCCAGTAGACAATTTTCTCCAGAACTTACTTTCTGTTTGCATATCCAATGCCATAACTTTTTGCCAAATCGCTCCTCATAAAACAAATCTCCCACCAGAATAACATCGACCTGCATTCACAAGATAACATTTTAAGCAAAATACATTTCGACATAAAAAGCATTAATAATTATGGTGCTAAGGGCCCACACACGCTAGTTGACATCGATACCAAATGTCAACTGGTGCCGATCCCGATTCAAAGCTTGCTGACGAGTGGACAAACGATGTTCAAACACAATCTTTGAATTAGGAACGCAACCAGTTGGCATTTGGTGTCGATGTCAACTAGCGTGCGTGGGGCCTAACATACATCTGAAAATACCGTATCCAGTGTGATATGATCTGCGGCACAAAAATGAGCATTTTGCGGGTCAAATCGAGGGATGTTCAACCTAGCATTCATCCGAGCGGCCAGCAGGGCATCTGCAAGTTTTTCGCACTCTGAACCATACTGGCGGATCGTAGAGTGTACGCAGAATCCTACCATAATTAAATGAATAAAATCTTGCGACAAATTCCGTAATTAATTATTCCATAGTGATAACAAAATATTATGATGAAAAAGTGTATAATTTTTAGTTCATTATTCAGATGGGTTATGGTAGGTTTCCACACTGTGTTTTGTCCGCCGAGTACATGCACCAGTCTTTAAACCCCCCCCCCCAGAAACTAAATACGGGGCAGGCCTGATACGCACATCTGCCCGTTACGCGCGTTTGCCCGTTTTTTTTTCACTTTTCCAAGTGATTTTCAGATATGAGTAAAGTGAAAAAAAGTTGTGCAATTACATTAGTGAACTTTTTTCACTTCACTCTGTAGTAGGGCGACCCCACTAAACGGTGCAACGCGATAGTTGCGGGTTTGTATGTAGGTATTTATCACAGCAGCATGTATTTTCGGTAGGCACCCGCAATGCACACGCTTTAGGATTCATATTTAACCCCGCCGCATGTGATCTCAGTTGCCTTTTGCCATTTAGATTTCAGATTTCCGCGTGCAGTTATTTCTAGGATCTCAGGTGTCTTTTTTCCAGTATTTTCTTATTTTATCGTTGATATGAATGATTCACTGGGTTGACATTTCCTATCCAACAAATCTCAGAGAAAACACAGAATCACGCACACGCACTTTTCCTCAGAAATAATGCAGGCGCCTCAGTAAGGTGTGGCTTTTGATAGCTGCCTGGCCTTTGAGGGCTGCAAATCTTCGTAAGGTGCCGGATTGTGAATCCCGGGCACCACATGGTGATTGTACTTCACTGAAAACGTGCAGAGTTTTCAGGCCAGATCTCTTTCGCAGGTTACTCACGGTGGTGCACCCAACCGAGCGTCGGTTGCCGGTACTGCGACAAAATTCCCGGGCGCCAGGCAGCGTTTGTGAAGCGCAAGGGTATTGAATGAGTGACAAAAGTTTTTATAGCCTAGACAGCAGAAAAACACGCAGGATGTCAGGGCGCTTGCAGTTGACAAGCCCAGAATTTACAGAGAAAATTACAGAGTGGGTAGCAGGGAAAAAGAGGTCCGCACTGGTGTTTGTGACGTTCAAATTATTGGAAAAGCGCCAACCGTCATGGCCACGGGCCAAGAAGAACCCCGCAGAACTCACTACGAAAAACCTAGCTAGAATGCTCGAGTCCACCGCGGCGGCATATTTCGCAGCCAACAACATTTTGCACATAGAAGACCCGTTCCGCGATGACACCGACGCAGCCACCGAGCCCGACGACGACGCCGACAGCGGCGACGACACGCAGACAGCGGACAAAATCGATGAAGTAGTCCAATTAATGCAGAAAACGATGCAGGCAGCGCTGCAGAAACAGCAAGACGAGATTAGCCAGCTGGCGCGGCAAGTACAGCAAGGGTTGGCAGCCAGTAGCAGCCACAGTGCCACGCCAGACATCAAGCCAGGAATTGCAGGGAAA
This sequence comes from Sphaerolaimus hirsutus, assembly GCA_964036195.1. Classification (NCBI taxonomy): domain Eukaryota; kingdom Metazoa; phylum Nematoda; class Chromadorea; order Monhysterida; family Sphaerolaimidae; genus Sphaerolaimus; species Sphaerolaimus hirsutus. The sequence continues at coordinate 8,285,454 of OZ038451.1, forward strand.
CCAGAGGCCAAATGGTGGAAAGAGCCCACGGAGGCCAGATTGGCAACGCTAAGACGCGACTCACTTCTGAATCAAATAATCCAATATACAGAGAAATTTGTAATCACAAGTGCAGACAACATGCAGTCCATGTTGCATGCCGCGTTAATGACCACGTCGCGCGACAAAATGGGCGCCGGGCACGTGGCTGGCGCCGCTAGAAAACAGCAACAATTTGATGGTGAATCAAACGCCATGACAGGTCCTTTCAAGTGGTGGCTGCACGGCATAGTGCAGCAGGCAATAGGAGTCCCTGATGTCCACCAGCAAATGTTCTGGACCCTAGTTTTCACCACATGTTTGACAGGGGAAGCCCAGCAGCGGTACCAGGCCATCCGGGCAGACCGCACGCACGACATTCTGTTTGTCATTGACAGATTGGCGCACATCTACAGGCTGGACCACAGGTTGCATTCGGTCACAGATTGGTACACAATGAAAGCAAAACCGGACGATTCAGTGGTAGAGCTGCAAACAAAGCTCAGTGCGGCGTTCCACCACGTCAGCAGCACAATGGCTGACAAAGAGCGAGAAAAAATGATTGGTGACAAACTGTTCACAGAAGTCACAAAACTGCTCCCATCAGCCTGCTGGTATGTGTGGCGGGAGCGGTGGCAAGAGGGGTCATGTGATTTAGACACAGCAGTCTCGAAAATGGAGGCATCCAGAGTAGAAATACAGAAAAACAGAACGCAGAGACGGGAGGAACAAGGACAGCGAGACAGACGGCCCAGGTGGGCCCAGGAACCCAGAGCGCAGGTAGCCCAGCATGAAGTAAAGGCCACGTTTGACCCAGAGACACACAAAGGCCCGTGGTGCACATATTTCCTCCACAGGCTACCCATGCCCCACGCGCCGGAGAAGTGCTACGTCAACCCCCAATCCCCAGAATTCCAGCCAGGGCAGGCGGAAGGGATCAGGCAGGGCATGGCACGTAGGGGAAAAACCAACCAAGACGCAGTGCGAATGATGGAGCAAAAATGCAGAGAATACAAAATACCATACATTGCAGATGTACCGGGCAGCCGAGCAACGGACGGCTGCTCCTATGGGCCCAGTGACGACTGGGATGAAATACCCAGCGACACAGAACTGTCAGCAGATGACAAAGCACCGGTTGAGTGGTGCCCCATAGCTTCCAGGACAGGCGAGATAGAAGATGGGCAGAAATGCATGCAGACAGGGTCACCGGATCCCATGGCGGAAATTTTGTTCATGGGAATAGGGCTGGAAGGGCACATCGACACAGGGTGCAACATAGGCATTTTCATCGAGGATTCACTGTTGGAGCACGCCTGGCAGCAAGCAGGCTGAGACGTGGCAGCAGAAAGGGCAAAATTTAGGAAATACCCATATTCCAGGGTTCGCACATCAGGGGAAGCAATACAAGGGAAGCACCTGCGCATTTACGATATGCAGGTTTCACATACAACACCAGATGGGGTTCTGCGCACAGACACCCTGCCCGCCGTGGTCAAATTGATGGCGCACTTGCCACCTGCCGACCCACTGTTGCTGGGCAGGGCAGCCATCTGGGGCAGATTGCAAATTATCCAGGACGCACACGCGGAGTTGGACCGCCTAGCACAGGCATACAGGGATAACCCCAAAGCTCTGGCGGCAGGCACAAGGGAAGATGTGACTTTCCGCACAGCAGATGTGAGGGTAGTAAGGTCGACCACAATGCCAGCCGGGGGGCGGCAGCAAATCACAGTTGGGACAGAAAAACCCGTGAGCTGGCCGGAGTCGACCACGCCCAGAATAGCCCTGGCAATTGACCCATATTACAGAAACGACAAAGGGGAACTAGCAACTTTCATGCCAGGGCTTGTGTGCAACACAGCATTGCACCCGCGACGAGACTGGGAAAAGACCGCCACTTTTCCGTTATGCGTCGTGAACTGCACAGGATACGAGCAAGCGGACACCAAGGTGGCAGAAATTTTTCCAGTCAGCAAGGTTTTGGTGGCAGAAAACAAAGCGCAAAAAGTAGCAGGCGCCACGGCACTACCAGAACCCCCCCCCCACCGCAAGTTGGAATAGCAGGTGCAGATCAGCCACTGTCGCAGGCGGAGGAGGAGTACATAGAAGAAATATGGAACAGATTGCCCGCAGAAAGCAGGAACGCGCTGCCACAGGAGAACGCGGAATTTTTCCGCAGGCTGCTGGCCCGCCAAGAGGGGTTATTCAGCCTAACAGAATATGACATTGGCGAAAAGCAGGTAACGGACCACCAGATCACGCTAGTAGAGGGGACGGAGCCAGTGAAGTGCGCAGCCCGCTTCGAAACACCCCCCAAGCGCGCGTTTGTTTGGCGCACCGTGGACGAAATGGTCAAAAAGGGACTAATTGTCCCTTCTGCCTCGCCGTGGGCATTCCCCTTAGTGATAGTCCCAAAGGGAAAAAGTGACTACAGACTCTGTTTGGATTTCAGGAAACTGAATAAGCTGACAGTAGGGGACGCGTACCCGCTGCCCCGTATTGCAGACATGTTCCAACAGATGCACGGGCGGAGCATTTTCTCCACAATGGACGCAAGTTTTGGATACTACAACATCAAAATTGCAGACCCGGCAACGCGCGAAATGGTAACATTTGTGTGCAGCAAAGGGCAGTTCTCATACACACAAATGCCGCTGGGGCTCAAAAACGCAGGGGCGAGTTTCCAGAGGCTTATGGACTGTGTGGTGGCAGGATTAAACACAGATGCAGGAAACCCCGCCTTTTTTGCATACATAGATGACATACTAGTGGCCAGCAACAGCACCAAGGAGCACATGCAGCACCTGGTACAGCTGTTCGCCAGACTGAAGTGGGCCAAGACCTGGCTGAAACCAGAGAAATGCTTTTTCTTTTGTCAGAAAGTGCGATTTTTAGGGTTTGAAGTGAGCCAGCACGGGATCTCGCCCAAGCGGAGCAATATCGCGGCAATCCTGGAAATGCCCACCCCCACCACTAAACAGCATATCAAGACATTCCTGGGGAAAGCAGGGTATTTCAGTCAACACATTCCAGGGTTCCAGCGCCTGGCAGCGCCCCTCAACGCGCTCGCAAAAGGCAAGTACCGGGTAAATGGGGCCGACCCAATCCCAGCATTCAGTGAGTGGTCAGAGGAAGCCAGGGCGGCGCTAGAAACGCTGAAGCGCAGACTGAGCACAGCGCCAGTGTTGGCCCACCCAGACAGGTCCAAGCCATACTACTTGTACACAGACGCGTGCGACCACGGTCTGGGAGCAGTGCTCATGCAAAGGTGCGGCAGCGATGGCAAAACTCTGCGCCCCGTGTCCTTTGTCTCCAAGAAGTTGCCAACGAGCCACAAGAATTGGTCGGTCATTGAGAAAGAGGCCCTATCGTGTACGTGGGCCCTAGACCGCCTAGGGGACTTCATCGATGGCCAGAAAGTAATCCTGCGCACAGATCACAAGGCACTGGTGGACGCACTACTGAAACCAGCCCATGGCAAAGTAGAACGCTGGACACAAAGATGGGCAGTGCGACTGTCACTGAAAGACTATCAATCAAATACTGCCCCAGGGAGCAAAATGTGGTTGCAGATGCGCTGAGTAGAAACCCTATCGCAGACGAGGATCACGCAGCGTTCCAGCGAGCAAGTGAGGTGATCAGAGTCCCGCTGGAACGACTGTGCCCGCATATGGCAGCGGCAAGCACAGCTGAACAAGGGAAAATGCAGGTGGAACAGGCAAGGGACAAATCGATCCGGGATATAAAAAAACCAGCTGGACAATAGACAGCTGGGGACAGCACAATTCCAGGTCATAGACGGTGTGGTGCAGTATAGGGGCACACAGGGATTGGTGCCACTCGCCCCCACACACCTACGCCAGAAACTCATACAGGAGGCGCACGCAGGGCTGACAGGGGCCCATGGGGGAGTTGAACGGACAGTGCAACGACTATCTGCCCAAGTAGCATGGCCAGCGATGCGCCAAGATGTAGCAGCGGCAATTGCGCTTTGCACAGTCTGCAAATTAACCAAAGATGCGCAGAGAACATGCATCAGTCCCCTGTTCCCAGTTGATCCAGGAACACGCCCATGGGCAAAAGTAGCCATGGATACGACCCCCATGCCATTTTTCGCTAATTACAGACACATCCTAGTGATGGTGGATTATTTGACAAGGGCTGTGGTGTTAGCACCGCTCAGACAACTCACAGGGGCACAGGTGGCCATGGCAATCGAGAAAAGACTGATTTGCGTATTTGGGGCGCCCACAGAACTCGTGTGCGACAATGGCACGGAATTCATGAACAAAAACGTAGACGCACTGGCGGAAAAATGGCAATTCAAGATACACCCCACAACCCCGTACCATTTGCAGTCCAACGGGCTTGCAGAGCGCGCTATACGGAGCGTCGAGCAGCAGACACGGCAGTGGTCATGCAGCAACGCGGGTTCCCGAAATTGGCCCGCCGCATTACCGGAAATTACTCTACAAATGAACGTGGCGTACAACAAGGAGATCGCGCACACCCCATTCGAGTTGCTATTTGGCTACCTGCCAGCCCTTCTGGGCAAAGCAGGTGATAGCGTAGTAAATGTAGAGCCAGCGACGGCAAACGTTGGCATGCCGCCAAGTGCAAACACGCGGCTACAGCAAACCATGCTCACAGTAGCCAGCGACATTTCGCAGAATGCCCAGCAGAAAACGAAACTCACTTCCCTATGGCGGCGCGCAGAACAATGCCTAAAAATGCGCAAACACGCCATAAAATGGCAAAAGACAAATTAATTCGAAATGCACCAGCCATAGGGGACAAAGTGTACAAAAGGCAGCGCTGGGGGCTGTCAGTGGAGAAGAAGTTGCAACCGCTTTTTACAGGACCACACGAAGTGGTAGGCATAGATAGGTCAATCGCGCTGCTGGACATTGCAGGCGAAATACGTCGAATCCCAGTGGAATCACTCATACCAGCGCATTCAATAAAAAAGAGAACAAGTGACGGCACCATTTTGAAATTCGGTCCCGCAACGCAGGCAACGCGAATCGACTCGGGCGACAGACTAGGCAGCACATCGTATCAACCACACGTCCCTCTAACACGCAGCGAGGTCAGTCACGCACAGGTTGCGGCCACAGCCCGCACAGGTCGCACAACCCACACGGCAGGTGCTCGCGCAGGTATGTCGACTTTGGAAGCAGTTTTGGAGCAGCTCGCCGCGACGCGCGCAGCGCGGCAGAGCGGCCGCTTGGACGACGCGGCGCAGCGAGTCAACGACCATGCCATGCGACGGCTGGCCAAGCAAGCGGCCATGCTCGGCAGCCGCGCGGTCGTGCAGTTGGGCGGCAGGGAAATTACCGACTCGCAGGTGTATAGGCAGGAGGAGTCAAAGAAAACAGGTGGGCAGTCTGAGGGGGACATGCCAAGAGTTGGGGTTTACTCGGTTTGATTGCAAGGGGGCCGATATGTGCATCGGCGCGCCGCACTTCCACGGCGCCAAAAGGCACGTGCAGAACGCCAACGGGCGCAGTTCCGGGCAAGGTTGTGCAGTTCGGCACGCAGGTACATGACACCCCTTGCAGACACGGCCGCTCAGCAACCGGCGCCGGAAGTCAGCGGCAACGAAAAGCGGCGGCGCAGCCGCTGGGACACGCCCAACGCGGTGCTGCAGGAACCGGCAACGCCAACAGCCGACCGCATGGCAGCGGCCGCGGCAACCAAAGAAAATACAGGTACGGGCCGCGCGGCAAGGTTTTCTTTCGGGCGTTTCGGGCGCATTTTTTGCTCAGGTGTCCGGCAAATAGGTAGGGGCTGCAACACAGGTGCCGCGGCGGCAGCGCAGCTACGGCAGCCGGCCGCAGCACCGTTGGCGCCAGCCGTTGGCGCAGATCCAAAAAAAGTGGAAGTTATGTCCGTGCGAAACCCGGACTGTGAAGCTATTTTTAGAGCCGCGTTCAACCCACTCGCGCATGGTGCGTTAGGTTCTCGCAGATCGGCCGAGCGTTTAGACTCGTGTTTAAGGTTGGCCAATTGCCAAAACTCCGCCCTAATCACAGCGCGCCAGGAAACGCTGACTCTCTGCGCGTACAACAAGCAGCTGTCGGACACCCTCGACCGGTTGGAGGTGCAACCGGCTGAGGCGGTGCCAATGCTGTGGCAAGCCCTCAATTCAGGATCCCAGTTAGCGACAGAAAATGAGCAGTTAAAAAACGCCATGCAAGCGCGCGAGAAGGAGTTGAAGTGCGAGTGCCGCCGCTGGGAAATTGAGTACACTTTAGAGCATCAAAGCGCCGAGCAGTTGAATAGGCGCGTGGCGGCACTAAATGATGCAAATCAACTCCTTACCGAGCAACTTGCCGATCTTGTGAACTTGACAGAAGGCGTTATTTTGGAGTGGTTGGTAGAACGTTGGCAGGTTGCTGCACTCAAGGGGGAGCGGTTGCCCGATGGGCACGCGGTGCCCAACTGCATGAAGGCACGCGTGGCTATGCAGAAGTTGTGTGGGCACGCCGTGGGGCACGACGTTACGTACGGCCTGGCCCACGAGCGCCCCGAGTCTGCTTTGATTGCTATACAGGTGCCGCAGATTTCGAGCACTTGTGAGAAGAGAAACGTATTTACGTCTATCCCGCAGGTTAAACAGGGCGTAGACATCGACATGGAGCAGTTGTCCGACAGCGCACCGGTGGCAAGCGACGAGCAGCCGGCCGGCGACGTGCAGCCGCCCGCAGACGTGCGCCTTGTGGTCGTGAACGCAGATGTTTCCCAGGGGGAGGCAGGTGACGCAGAAAAACAGGTATCTGCTGTTTTGACAGGATGTTCGGTTCAGCAGTGCGAGAAACGCATATTTTTGCCATTTGTGCAGGACACCGTTCCGTGCGCGGAGCAGCCGCGCGTGCCCGTGCAGATAGCTTTGCAATTCGCGCAGCTAGGTCCGCAGTTGTCACCGCTGCAACAAGCGATGTCGCCAGTTTTGTCGCCAGCGGTCACGCCAACGAAATCTGATGTTAATTTAGTTGCTCCAAGTGCCCCCCTTAAGGTCCGTAAGCGCAGTAAGCGGCATAAGGTAGACACTAAGGAAAAAGCGCCGAAGAAAAGCCGCAAATCACGCCGCGTCATCTGCGATGATGATTAGTTTTGGTAATGTGATTTGTAAATTCAGTTTTCATTTGTCTGTGTTTTTCGTTTTATCAGAATATGGAAAATTGTTTATATTTATATAGCACTAATTTTAGGTGCGTTGAACTACTTTAGGGTTAAATTTTTCTCACGGGTTCATTTTCTACTTTACGGGTTGAGTCGTGATGCGGGTATTTTTTATTTATTTTTTATTTTTATTTATTTTTCCCGTTTTATCAGTGTGACCCCCGTAGGTGTCATGGGGGGGTGTAGTAGGGCGACCCCACTAAACAGTGCAACGCGATAGTTGCGGGTTTGTATGTAGGTATTTATCACAGCAGCGTGTATTTTCGGTAGGCACCCGCAATGCACACGCTTTAGGATTCATATTTAACCCCGCCGCATGTGATCTCAGTTGCCTTTTGCCATTTAGATTTCAGATTTCCGCGTGCAGTTATTTCTAGGATCTCAGGTGTCTTTTTCCAGTATTTTCTTATTTTATTGTTGATATGAATGATTCACTGGGTTGACATTTCCTATCCAACGAATCTCAGAGAAAACACAGAATCACGCACACGCACTTTTCCTCAGAAATAATGCAGGCGCCTCAGTAAGGTGTGGCTTTTGATAGCTGCCTGGCCTTTGAGGGCTGCAAATCTTCGTAAGGTGCCGGATTGTGAATCCCGGGCACCACAACTCATATCTGAAAATCACTTGGAAAAGTGTCAAGTGAAAAAAACGGGCAAACGTGCGTAACGGGCAGATGTGCGTATCGGTGCACCGCCACTAAATACCACCCAAATCTGTCACTGACGCTGACGCACACCGATCAATGTCATTGAAGGTGACCCGTCTCGCCCCGGCAGCTAGTGCAGCTATGCCGGTCGCGCCGCAGCCGCAGCCCACGTCCAAAACACGTTTGTTCTCCACCACGCTGCCGTTCGTGGTGATGTATCTGTTGTGCGGGGGGGGGGGGTACGCGGATGATAAATCGTACACACAGACACACACGAACCACAAAGCACCATGGCGTTTTGTTGTCGGTGCCATTTGCCATTTTGCTGCGGCGCTAGACTGAAAAGCGCCGCGGCGCTTGCACTATTTTTGCATGTCGCCAGGAATGCCTGGCAGTGGTGTTTGCTAGCGCCACTACCAACACATAGCGCCATTGTCATCTGTCGGCATTGGCGCTGGGTGTCAGAAAAGCGCCAGCATGCTTTGGCACTTGGCATCAAACTGCTGGCGTGAAAGGTTCAAATCTTCAGTAAAATAATGAAATAAAATTTGACATTTGACATTAAACTTGACACTTGACAGGGCTCTGACCAACTTACTTCTGGTACGCAACCAAATCGACGTAAACATTTACCTAGCCAAAGCCTGCCCGCCGGGCCAGTAAAAGGCCCAGTAGGGCTCCGGCAGGGGACACTCCTCTGGCTGGCACATGAACAACGGGCAGTGCGACGTGATCAGGGGACAATTCCTCAAAGTGACTAGTGACAAGTGGGGGGGGGTTTAAATGCAGGGGTCGTCACGATTTCACCTCGGTTAGATCGGGCGAGTCAACGTCTGCAATCATTGAAAGTGAAAAAACCCGACGCATGATATTCAATTCAACGTTCGGGCTCCACATGGGGTTCAAACGGGATTGAGTTTTCGGGATCGGGATCGGGATTGGCTTCTTGAGATTTCGGGATCGGGATCGGTCTTTTGAGATTTCGGGATCGGGATTGGTGACTCGGGATCGGGACCGGGATTGGCATTTTTTTCGGGATCGGGATTGGGATCATTGAAAAAGGTTTCATATTGTCAAATTTTCGCAAATTTACTGCAAAAATAGGTCAAAAACACGCACGAATGCTGGATAAGTGCTATAAATTGGACATTGGAGGTTCCTGGTCACATTTCTCAGTGCAAAACGTTATTTAAAAAAATTGACAAATTTTCCGGCATCGGGATTGAGTAAAAAATTTCAGGATCGGGATTGGGATTTCAAAAGTTTCGTGATTGGGATTCGTTTTTTGAGATTTCGGGATCGGGATTGAGGTTCCGGGATCGGGACCACAAAATCCCGAAATTTCTCGGGATTCGGGATCGGGATCCCGTTTGAACCCTAGCTCCACACTAGTTGACGCATGTGTCAACTGGTCCGTGTCAACACAGATTTCGGCTTGACGTGTCGCAGAGTGAAATGCACGTGCAAAAATATTTATTTTTCAACATGGCCGCATGTGCATTTAAAGATATACCATATTTCTTCTAATACAAGAGCGCTGTTCTATTTTTTCGTAACTTTTTTACCTGCCGTTCTATCGGAGGCTGCCATTCTATGTTTTCACCAATATTTTTCACACATTTTTAATTTAAACGTTGTTTTTAATGAAACATGAACATTTTAATATCAGAGCATCAATTCAAATGATGATAAATGTGAAAACAACCCTAACGTTAGTTCTGAATAGTGATGGAAAAAGCGTCAGGCGCCAAAAGCGCCATAGCGCTTTTCGGACGCCAGCGCCAATGGCGCCAGAGGAAAATAGCGCCAAGCGCCGGAAGCGCCATCGCGCTTTTTGTTTTGGCGCTAACGCCAGCGCCAGGCCTTTTGTTCCTGGCGCCACACAAAAATCGCGCCAAGCGTCAAACGCGCCATGGCGCTTTTTGTTTTGGCGCTAGCGCCATGGCGCTTTTCCACCACTAGTTCTGAACACGTTGGATGTTCTCACTAGGGTGGGGAAAAAAACGTTTTTTTAACTCGATGTTTTTTTACAAACGTTTTTTAAACGTTTTTTTTTAAAAGCTCCCAGATATGACCTTGTGTCAACATATATAGGTATATCAGACAGTGGCAATACTCTGTGATGTTATATATGACCATATAATGTCTGTGGAGCCATGGTATAGCATTATAAGTGGTGATTTGTGTCAAAAAATATCCATTTTTCGTCGACATATCGTTTGTATATCGCCTTATAGTCAAATGTTCGTCACTTCACGTAAAGTTTGGCACGGAATAGTGATCAAACAATGTTATGAAAGGAGGTTGTTACTTTGGGAGTTAAGTTACACACTGGAGGTACATGGAAGCACATTACCTCAATATTATATACTACAGCAACATATGACGGCTTATTAACCCATGGTAGCACATAGAAATGGATACTTTGATACTAAAAATGCCACAAAACCAATGAAAACAACCACCAATGTCAATTTGTGTGTGAAATTGCGCGCTTGCGCGCAAAAATTTTGCAAAATACCTAGTGCTTAGTACTAAAAATTTCAAAAAAACATTTCGGACGTCATGTTTTCTTTAAAAAAAACGTTAAAAAACATCGGCCAACCCCAGTTCTCACCACCCATTTTTCTAATATTTATGTTTTGGCACTCTTCCAATGTAATTTCTACCTACCACTCTATTGGAGGTACCGTTCTATTGAAGGCTGCCATTCTATTGTTTTCGTGAGCGCAAAAATGTGTCAAAACTTGCCGTTCTATTAGAGGCATGCCGTATTAGAAGAAATAAGGTAGCTCTGCGACTCTAGTAACTTGACACGTGTCAACTAGTGCGTGGGCCGCCATTCAACCCATCACACTCAACCGCCCTCAACATTCGCTTCACCATATAAAACTTCAACCACAACAGCACTTGACACTTTTCTGCGCACTTGAGGAATTGGCACCAGGTGCAGCGCGAACTGGGGAGTCAGGTGATCTCGGCTGAGCTCAGTGTTTCGAACGATCCATTTGAATGCCCGCCGCCAATGCATAGCACCGAAAAGAGAGGGTTCAGTGTACCGGTTCAATGTGAGTTTTATAATTTCGGTTGATTATTCAAATGAGATATGGTACATTTCCGTACAAAGTGTGCATTCCGCAGACCGTAGGGTATAGCAATTATGATGAAATCTCGGCACATTGTTTTTCAAAGTGGAAAAGTCCGATTTTAAAATAATGTTTTCAGGGCGAAATTGGGTTCAAATTGACGGTCGACAGCTAAGTTTAAATTGAATTTGACACACAAATGAAGGTCACACGAATAAACTTTGTTTCTTTTAAGCGTGATGCTACAAAATTTTTTTTGGCGTTTAGTCAACACGAATTTGCGATGTCAACTAGTGATCGTGGGCCCAATCCGACAAAAACAATAGCGCCGAAACGGAACTATTCAAGGAGCCTGTTTTTCCATCACCACAGAGCAGATAAAAAAAAATCAGAGATAGCTCTTTATTTTTCAGAATCCCTCCGCGATAAAAAAATTTCCAACAATAAATTCAACTCGAAAATCAGCAACAAAACAAGACAACTGAAAAATTGCCGATGGAATGAGGGCAAAAATTTCATCAAATTCTTTAATCGAAAAGACCGAATCCCATATCGTCATCTTCGCTCTCGCTTTCGGCCTTCTTCTCTTCCTTTTTCTCTTCTGAAAACGGAATGGTGAAAAGTCACAGGATGAAACAGGAGTAAGTCACATTGGTGACAAAGTCCAAGGTGTTGTTGATTTGAACTTAATGGGGCTACGGCTCCACACACGTTAGTTGACATCGACACCAAATGTCAACTGGTTCCGTTCCCAATTCAAAGCATACGTTTGAACGTCGATCGTCGGCTCGACAGCAAGCTTTGAATCGGGATCGGCACCAGTTGACATTTGGCGTCGATGTCAACTAGCGTGTGGGGGCCCTACGAACAGGCTAATAGTAAATCGATGTTTCAAATGATAAGAATAATGATAATCTTTCTTGGATGGGGAGGGCGTTTGTTGGCTTTAATATATAGGCTTTAAACACGGAGAAAAGATAACTAAAGTGTATATTCGAGCAAGACTTATGGCAAAATCTGTAAAAATTTCGTCGGGGTAAAATCGACAGATATCAGCACATTTTTACGGACGCATATTGCCCAGCGCGCAAAATTCAAAATTTAGTCAGCTAGGTAGACTACTAAAAGGCTATGCGATAGGCAAACAAATATCTTGCCTTTGGGGGGGTGGGTGGATAACAACCTACCAAAGTCCCCCGTCTAAAGCCTTCTAAAAACGTACCCTTCTCTGCGGGCGCGCCTGCAGGTGCGGCAGCGCCACCAGCCGCGGGCGCCGCAGCCCCGCCGCCAGTCGGCATCGCGGCGAGTTTCTTTGATCCTGTGCAAGTGGGATAACTTCGTCTCGGTATTGGAGGAGTGAATAGGGCTGGTAAATCAATTGGCCGCGATTTTTTTAAATTCAAGCGGCACTATTTATTTCTAAAAAATACTATAGATTTTTTAGTTAAATTAAGTCTATTTTCTTCGAGATCACCTCTGAGGGGATATAGATTAAAACGAAAAGCATATATAAAATGATAGCCCGTGTACCGTTATACCTTCTGTGCTAATAAAAAGGCCGTGCAGCTTTGGAAAAGCATGAAATTCGGTTATCGTTGTTGTTCATCGTTCACGAGCCAGTTTATGTTAAATTTCCATGCAAGCGGTCGGAATTCTAAACGCATCGATAAAACCAAACCAACATTTACAACACCCCAAAAACCCCATCCCACCAACCCTCAGCGATCAACTCGGCCAGGTCCTTGCCCTTGAGCGCTTCGACGACCTTCTTGGCGGTGCCCTCGTCGCAGTCGATGCCCACCGAAGCGATGATCTTGTTCAAGTCGGCCACCGAGGGCTTGTCGTTGCCGCCCATGGCGGACAGGCAGTAGGCGGCCACGTAGCGCATGGTGTCGCTGAGATGAGTGATGGGAGAATTGGGATGCGAGAGAAGGTGGGCGGGAATGTCGTGAAGGTTGGGTGCATGAGTTTCACATGAAGGGGTTAACAGCCCCCCCCCCCCAGCAAGAAAAACATCACCCGGGGTAAATAAACCCCATCTATATTTCAGACAACACTCTATATCTATAATCCTGAAGCAATTTTGTGAATAATATCCTTGGAACCACCCCTCCCCCAATTTGAATACTTCGCCACCTGGAGCAAATTTTCAGCCATTTTTCCCAATGTTCACTCAAAATGGCTCATTTTTGCAGCTTCTAGCCAATTTTCAACGACAAATCAAAGTTAAAGACAGCATGAAAAACGAACTAAATGTGTGTGAAGTTTCGCAAAGTGCACGCCGGCAGGAACCCTTAGCCCAATAAGGAGCGGTGCACTTGAAGCGTCGAAAAGTGGCGCAACGGACGAAAACTTACAAATATTTTTTTCTTTTTCTGTTTTCAGAGATTGCGAGAAGGACAACGTTTTAGCCCGATATATTGATTTATATAAATGCTGGTTGCATTGGTGCAGGTTGAGATTAGGTAAAGGTAAGGATCAGTATAACAATGAAAAACGTGTTTATTTGGTCAGGCGTTATTGGGCACTGTTTCTTTGATTTAGAAAGCTATTGTACTCGGTACAAAGATGTCACACATGCAAACAAGGGATATCCTAATATTTCTCCCTGAACTCCGCCTTTAACAAACCAATTTAAGAAAAAATCCCCCAAAAATATGATTTGATCAACCAAATAATCCGAACATCTGCGCAAATCATCCCGGAATAAAAAAAGAAAACTCGCGCACAAAAGAAATTGATTGCGCAAGCAACTTTAACAAAAAAATCGCTGTGAACGGTCAATTTTACTAGCTAAATTTGTTGACAAAATGGGCGACGCGTCTCAAATGGATGTGAGACCGAAAATCAAGGTGACAAGTTCGGACAATGAGACGATCGAGGTTGAGAGAGACGTGATCTGCATGTCGGGCACTATCAACACTATGCTGCAAGGTGAATAAGTTTTGGAGGGGGGGGGGGGGGGGTTGCTGAGTTCCGATCTTAGTTGATTAGTGTGTGTAAATCATTTATTTGACTCATTTCATAGTGTATTGCGGCTTTTAACGACATTGTCGTGTTTTGCACTGCACTTTTTTGGTGTGTTATATTTACAGTTTGGCTTCGGCAGTAAACTTTGCCGCGTAAACATTTTACCTGAAATCCACTTGACGGGTTGGGGATTGGCCACACTGTAAAATGTCAAGTCCTATGCATTCTGAACTGAGGACTGAAATTCAGATTCAGTAAACTACAATCTGAATCCCATTTTCAATCAGATACTACACCACGGTTTTTTTAAAAAATAAATTAACTTTTCTTAAATTCCGCAGATCTGGGCATGGATAACATGGAGGACCAGGCGGAAGCGATTCCGCTATCGAACGTCACCGCTCCTATACTGAAGAAAGTTATTACGTGGTCAGTTTTTTTTGCGCACCACGCGCTGGAAATTTGAGTCATGGGGATGGTTCAAATCGGATTGATTTTTCGGAATCTGGATGATGTATTTCTGTCCCACTTATCATTCCAGTATCGCAGGGATGAAATTTTAAGGGGGGGGGGGGTAGGGTTGGGAATTTCAAAATTTTCGGTTCCGGTTCTCGGTTCTAAAAAATTTCGGTTCGGTTCTCGGTTCCTCAAAATTTTCGGTTCCGGTTCTCGGTTCGGTTCTTAAGTTCGGTTCCGGTTTGGTTCTTTCGGGTCCAAATTGTCAAAAATTTCGGTTCCGGGTAATGAAAAAGATGGGTATCGTGTAATGAAAAAATCGGGAATAAGAAAATGATAAGCTGAACAAAGGAAAAACAACATAAAACAACCCCCCCCTAAAATTTTGCCCCTGTAGTGACAGAATGGTGTCATGGCGCTCGCGCCATTCATAGGCGTCACGCCATGGCGCCATTGGCGTTGGCGTAGGTGCCCCACACGGCCAAAACTCGGTGCACATGTAAACCCAGTGCACATGTAGACCCCTTGCTTCAGGGGCCAGGTACATATCCAGGATTTTTGAGCATGGTGTCTGTTTGTTTACTGAGCCCGGTGTACGGGAGGGGGATTCAGCCAACTGCCCTAAAAGTTTACCTACATGGTGACAAAATGGCATCATGGCGCTGGCGCCATTTGCATTGGTGCCAAAAATGTCTGATGTGTATGTAAATACATGTACATATAGAGAGACTGGCACCCCACTCGCTGTATTTTATAGAGAATTAACAGTAGAATTACCAATGTACTTCTAAAATATCAGTGTGATGGAAAAATGTGGGAAAATGGGCCTACATGCGCACCAGGTTTACATGCACACTGGCACAGACGACTGAGGCCTTCCGTGCATGTTTACCCGGTGTGCATGTAGACCCTAATTTTCACTCAAAATGGCTAATTTTCATGCCCTATTTATAGATTTTCACCTCAAAAATCACTTTTTCAAGTGTTTAATTGTCTATTTTTAGCTATTTTTTGTTAGATATGTGCTTATATACACATTTTTAGTAATTTTTCACTTACTTTTAGCGATTTGCTGCATTTTTTCTACGTCTTGAAAAAGCCTATATATTGAACCCCCTGAACCCCCAAACCACCCAAAAGTTATTTGCCAGCTAGCTATCCCTGTAGAGGAGCGATTAGCCATCTATCTGACCCCCTGGAGGGTCAAAATCTAGAATACCCCTGACATGCACAGCGGGTAAACATGCACAGAGGCACAGGCCCGCACAGACCCCACCGACTGCTGTATATGTATTTTACATACATATACACATTTTAGGGGGGATCGTGAACACATGAGGCTGCGCGACCGGTGAGATGTAATCACCGGTCGCGTGAAGCAAGGATTGCGTGCTTGTGCGCAAAATTGTTACAAATCACCCTAAAAATTGATGCCGGAAGTTACATTTCCATGCATCTTCCTACTCTCACCCGGGAATTATTGTATAAAATTGCAGCCGCCAATTATTGTATAAAATTTTGGTTCTTTTGTTCGGTTCCGGGTCTAAGTGCCGGTTCTTGGTTCCGGTTCGGGTATTTTTTTCGGTTCCGGTTCTCGGTTCCAAAACTGTGCTCGGTTCTCGGTTCGGTTCGGTTCCCCAACCCTAGGGGGGGGCACCGCCACCCCCGATCAGCAGGCTCCGTATACAATCCGCCCCCGCTCAAAAATCCTGGCACGTCATCTGTGCAAAAATACCATTTCACTTGTGATCCAAAGTTGTCAAAAATAGGGTTGGCCGACCGATGTTTTTCGTTTGTTTTCAACTTTTTTAAACATGATGTCCGTAATGTTTAAAAAAATTTTTTTTTAGTACTAAGCTCTAGGTATTTTGCAAAATTTTTGTGCGCAAGTGCGCAATTTCATACACAAATTGACATTTGTGGTTGTTTTCATTGGTTTTGTGGCATTTTTAGTATCAATGCATCCATTTCTATGTGCTATCATGGGTTTATAAGCGTCATATGTTGCTGTAGTAAATAATATTGAGGTAATGTGCTTCCATGTACCTCCACAGTCTGTAACTTCACTCCCAAAGTAACAACCTCTTTTTATAACCTTGTTTGATCACTATTCCGTGCCAAACTTCACCTGAAGTCACGAACATTCAGCTATAAGGCGATATACGAACATGTCGACAAAAAATGGATATTGTTGACACAAATCACCACTTATAATGCTATCCAATGGCTCCACAGCTAATTTATGGTCATATTTAACATCACAGAGTATTGTCACTGTCTGATATACCTATATATGTTGACACTAGGTCATACCTGGGAGCTTTACAAAAACGTTTTTTATTTTAAAAAACGTTGTTTTTTAAAACGTTTTTTTTTAAACTTTGTTTTTATAAAAACCGTGTTTTTTAAAAAACGTTGTTTTGTAAAAAGTTTTTTTTCCAACACTAGTCAAAAAGTTCTCAGCGATTTTTTTAAAAGTGGGCCCTCAGAAAAAGTCATTTATTTCGTACTTTACACTTAACCCCCGCAGGTGCAACTACCACAAGGACGACCCGCCTCCGACGGACGAGGACGAGAACAAGGAGAAGCGCACCGACGACATCAGCAGCTGGGACCAGGAGTTCCTCAAGGTCGACCAGGGCACCCTCTTCGAGCTGATCCTCGTGCGTGAGGGGCGCTGTAGTTGGGTGGCGAATGGTGGGGGGCGGTAGGGCGAGCTCTCGGGCTCTGCAAAATGTCAAGCAAAGTATCGAACGTCGTTTAAGTGACCAGGAAATGCCATATGTCACACATAGTGTCAAAAGTCATATAAAATGCCATATAATATAGCAAATTTTATTTTAGATTTTATTTTTATTAGACATTTTACATGAGTTTTGACACTTGCATGACATTTAAAATTACAAAATACCCCCGTTCATAAGTACCAATTTTTTGTTTCTTTTTTAACAAAATGCTTCCGGAAAAATGAAAATCCTGAAACCGGAAACGGCAAAAATTGGCTGAAATTTTGCCGGAAATGAAGAAATTCTTCCGGAAATGAAAAATATTGCAGAAATTTTTCTGGAAACAGAAGAAATTCACATAATTGAAAACCTGTATGCATGTTTACCAGTGTGCCTGAAACATAAAATAGAAAATTGAGCCAGAAAATGGAAAAAGTTGGAAAAACAGACAATTTTTTCGGAAAACTGAAAAAGGCGGAAAAACAGAAAATTGAACCGGAAAACTATAAATGAGCCGGAAATGGTACTGTAGGCTAACTAAATTACCGCTAAACGGAACGGTGAAGGTTCAATTTTCCGGTAAACCTTAGGATAAAACCTCAAAACACGGTAAACCTCCCGGTACGGCGCACCTCCCAGGCGGCCAACTACCTGGACATCCGCGGTCTGCTCGACGTGACGTGCAAAACTGTGGCCAACATGATCAAGGGCAAGTCGCCCGAGGACATCCGGCGCACGTTCAACATCAAGAACGACTTCACCCCAGAGGAGGAGGAGCAGATCAGGAAGGAGAATGCTTGGTGCGAGGATTGAGAAGTTTGATTGGAGGGTTGGGTTGAAGGCGCGCGTAGGGCGCTCCGCAGGCGGATAAGGCGCTGAAATTGTGTACAATTTCAGGCGCTTACCTACTCGCGTGTCGGGCGCCTTACGCGCGCCTTGCGTTTTTTATTGAAATTTCGCGCTTCGAGGAATGAGTCACTTGTTCGGGGCGCAGCTCACAGCTGGAGACAATCGCAAATTCTCCAAAAAAATCATTTTGAAAGAAAGGTACTCGTTTTTTGTCTGGAGCTGTACTCTGCCCTGTCGATCGTTTGTTTTTATTCGTTATTTTCAGTTTGTATCTCGTGCTGACATCTGAATGCAATCTATACACTGAATGCCACCGTATTTTGATGAATAAAAATTTTGACCCAAATCGACCCAGAATTGGAGCAATGCAAATTTGATGACGAAACAAAACTTCTAGTATTTCATCAAAATTAGATATGGTAGATTTGATTGTATAGGGTTCCGTCC
Source organism: Sphaerolaimus hirsutus (assembly GCA_964036195.1). Classification (NCBI taxonomy): domain Eukaryota; kingdom Metazoa; phylum Nematoda; class Chromadorea; order Monhysterida; family Sphaerolaimidae; genus Sphaerolaimus; species Sphaerolaimus hirsutus. The sequence goes on from OZ038451.1 coordinate 8,303,843, forward strand.
GAGGACTTACTTGTGTGCATAAGAAAAAATACTTATAATGTTTACACGAAGTTGGCAATTGTATAAGTAATTCTGTACTTTTTAAATGTGAAATGGGTGCAACGTGTTTTTTGTAAACCAGTGGTTTTCAAAAATTCACGTTGCGTCGAGTTTTCACATCTGATCAATTTTTAGTTCCGGTTTCGTTTATGTCACACCCCCAGATTTCCCACTCTCATTTGGTTTGAGCAAAATTCTAAATAGTTTTGCGATTATCAATTACTCGTCGAGTGCAATTTGCATTGTTAGCATTTTGCACGTTTCTTTTTGCATTTCACACCCTTTTTTCCATTGTGACGTTTTTTAAATTGTGCTACTGGAGCTTTAGTAGAGTTTGGGTCTCTGGACGTGAATTGAAAAATTTTAGGGGATCGTAGGGACTCACTCAAAAAAGCGTAAAACCTTTTTATTAACCTATTTTAGCACCCAAATCGATAGCATGTTTGGAGGTCTGTCGTCTTTTGGACCCACATAAGAAGTTCATATAAATTGAGAAATTGAATTTTTTACAAATTTGTAAAAGTGTCAATATGTTTGTTTGACATTATTGACTCTGATTCTGAAATACGATTCTGAGGCATCTCGCCCAACGTTCACAAAGCCAATGTTCACTCTGATTTAACCATTCCCATGGGTTTTTTGGCAAGAATTTGATCAGAAAAGGTACATAAATAGCGGTAAAGTTAGCGCTGCCCCATTCTCCCACTATTAAAGCTCCCAATATTAATGCTGAACCGATGTTTATTGTGTGCCACTTTATAAATGCACATTGTGCAACCTAGTCTCATTTAAAAACACAATAATAGTGTCTTTTGAGTAATTTTCTTTGAGTTATCACTGTAAGTAAATGGAAATTTGGTAATTTACTATATTCTATACTGGCGCTGCGCACAACTAGTGGACCACCGAAATTTTGGAAACTTTAAAAAAAAATAAAACTCATTTTAGTTTACCAGAATGAAGAGTCTGTCAACTACTGTTGACAGATGAAAAATGATTAATTCTGGTTAGGGTTCAAACGGGATTGACTTTTCGGGATCGGGATCGGGTTTGTTTTTTTTGAGATTTCGGGATCGGGATTGGTGTCACGGGATCGGGATTGGGATTGGCATTTTTTCGGGATCGGGATTGGGGTCTTGGGATAGAGACTTTGGCCATTGTTCTGGCATCCACAGTTGTCCATAAAGGTCTCAAAACACTGTTGGATGCCAGAAAATTGGCATAAAATGCACGCTGGGGGTTTGTGCTCACATTTTTGCATGCAAAAATGTAATTTTTTCACTTTTTATTATTTCCACTAATTTTTCCGGGATCGGGATCCCGGACTTGGGAGTTTCTCGGGATCGGGATTTGAAAATTTTCGGGATCGGGATCGGGACTGCTAAATCCCGGAATTTGACGGGATCCGGGATCGGGATCCCGTTTGAACCCTAATTCTGGTAAGCTCAAATGTGTTCAAAACAGATTTATGAGTTTCCCAAACTTTCAGTGGCGTACTAGTGTGCCTGGCCACACTAAATTAATCGTTATGTATAGATCACTCGCCAATGATGCTACTTTTCTGTCAGAAAACATAGTTTCGAATTATTGAATTGCGTTACCGTTTTGGCTGAACATAATAAATGTGTTTTATATAGGTAATTATCTACACTTGCGGTGCGGTAATTCAAGGGTGGTGTTTTATTTCCCGAATGAATGAATGAATGTTTACTTATTTCAGAAAGAAAATTCCGCAGAGCTGAGGGGCCCGTACCTGTAAAGTGTAATCACATGTTTCAAATGTCAATTGAAATAAATACCAAATTGTTGCTAGCTGTATAGAGTGCGGTGTGCGGGACTGCCACCTGGGAGGGGGTGATCGAAAAATTGCACTGTTGTGGGGAGACTCATTTGTTTGTCCACAACAGTGCAATTGTGTGAAAACACACCTTCAAAGCACATGAACCCCCTGTGTTTATGTGTTCTGAATATGTGTTTTACCATTGACTGAACTCTTGAGGCCATGTAAATGTGCATCATTTGTCTCCTGCGATTTCCTTCAACATATTTATGAGAAAGTAAATTGTCTAGACATCGATAAAAATACTTCCCACTTGAATTACTACCCGCTGCACAGCCATTACTTGTTACTGTACCACTTTAAATCAATAAATGCATACTTTGATATTCATTAATGAATAATGAATGTTACATAAAATACCTGCTCACACTTATTGAAGACTTTTTTTATGTTTCGCCTGACCAAACTGAATTTTTTCAGTCTGTCTCTTATTTTGAATTGTTTTTGTCCTGAAAACATTATTGACATTGTGTTGGGGATTATTTACTTTCGACGAATTTCGATAGCTATGCTTTTAGAAAATAGTTGATATGCGCACCAGTTGACCGTTTGTCAACTGGATACAACTGTCAACTAAGAAATCAGTTTTGCCTTTTTGGTTAATGACAGCAGATTATTTTTTATGAGCGTGAGCTGCTGGCACCGAGAACTAGTACGTTCCCGTAAACTGAGACGAAAACTGTTTTTGTAAACACCTTTCTCGTCACGTCCGGCACCCTATTTTTGATTTCACTTGTGACATCCTATCTCCCGTTTTAGGGCGCGCCAGAAGCTGAAACTTGGGGGAGATGATGGGCCCACAAACGCTAGTTGACATCGACACTAAATGTCAACTGGTGCTGATCCCGATTTAAAGCTTGCTGACGAGCTGACTAACGACGTTCAAGTGCAAGCTCTGAATTGGGATTGGAACCAGTTGACATTTGGTGTCGATGTCAACTAGCGTGTGTGGGGCCATTGGCGCAGCCCCCCTCTACTTCGCATAAGTTGGGGGAGTCGCGGCGACCCCTTACAGGGTAGTTCGCTGTAAGTGCAAAAAAAATTTATCAGCTTTTTGGTGTCCCACACAGGTTCGGCACCCACTGATGTCTGAGCTGTGGGAGGGGTATAAATCTAAAATTTGGAGAATGTGTTACCAACACCGCTCCCCTACTCTACACTATTCAATAATGTGAGATTAATGTAAAAAAATTTGAACAGGCTATTTTATTCTCCCAAAAAACACCACCCCCAATAGATGGATGACAAAAAAATTCACTTTTTGGAACTTTTTTATTAGACACTTGATGAGCTGGTTTATCATACTTAAAGGGGAAGGGTTTGATGTTTAAAGTTGTGTAAAGAGCCATACCTCTAGAATGCCTGCATTGCAAAATTCACTTGGGGGGGAATTTCAAAGTGTAAATTTTTGTTCCCACAATGATGTCATTATAATGTTGTAAATTTCCCCCCATGTAAATTTTGCAATGCAGCCATTCTAGAGGTACGGTTCTTTAGATAACTTTGAAAATCAAACCGTTCCCTTTAAATTATCGTAAACCAGCTCTTCAAGTGTCTAATCAAAACATTCCAAAAAGTGAATTTGTTGTTATACATCTGGTGGTGTTTTTTAGAGAATAAGAGATTTTTCAGAAATTTTTCACATTAATGTCAAATTATTTAATAGTGTATAGTTAGAGAGGGGTGTTTGTAACACATCCCCAAAATTTTAGATTCATACCCCTCCCACAGCTCAGAAATCAGTGAGTGCTGGACCTGTGTGGGACACCAAAAAAAAACAATAAAATTTTTGCACATAGGGCGACCCACCCTGTAAGGGAGCGCCGCGACCCCCCAATTCATGGGAAGTAGGGGGGGGGGGGGTTGCCCCAATATCTCCTCCAAGTTTCAGCTTCTGGCGGTATCTAGAACTAGAGATAGGATGTCACAAGTGAAATAAAAAATAGGGTGTCTGACGTGACCGGGAAGGTGTTTAGTTGACCGCTGCCTCGGTTGACCGGCCGTTAACCAGAATAGTATACGCAGCGCCGTGGATGCAGCGAAAATGCTTGAAGGCATTGTCGGAAATAGCGCTGCAGAGTTCAAACTTCTTGAAACTTTCAAATCCAAATGAGGCGTCCAATTCAAAAAGTCTTACAGTCCATATTTTCAGTTTCAGGTTAGGCTCACTTTCTCTAGGGTGGGCTCCTCCCGCCCACATGCTCAAACAAGTCCCCCTAGAACCCCCACCCCCCCCCGTTATGTAAGTAAGTGTAAAAAATTATCTCTTCCCTTCGAACCACTCCCCCTATAGGAAAGACTTCACTGTAGGAAGTAATTTCCCCCCCCCCTAAAATTTTACCCCTGTAGTAAGGGAATGGCGTTGACGCCATTCGTAGGCGCCACGCCATGGCGCCACTGGCGTTGGCATTGGCGTCAAAACAGCACTATGTCTGTATTTTACAGGCATATACAGCGACATGGACAGGAATTGAGTCGCATTTTCACTGGAATTGAGGCTGCGGAAATTGATCAGTTGAAAATATATGTCGCGGGAGGGGGAAATGCGCGCTTGCGCGCAATATTCTTCAAACTGTCGATAAATCGCCTTCTGGAAGTGCCATTTCTGGCACATTTTTTTGTCCGGCCCGGGAAGGGGGGGGGCGGCCCCCCCCCCCTGCCTACGTCCTTCGTTGTACTTAAATATTTTTCACGTCAAGTTTTCAAAGTGCTTACATCACTTGTATTCCAAATAACTACGCATTCAGAAGTTGCGTTGCTTTTCAATTCTCTCTAGTTATTCGCCCCATTGGTCAAATTTCACATCAGTATGATTCGAACCGCCCAAAGGGAATGGGCAATTAGCGTTCCAAAAATGGGTGTGTTTCAGAAAATATAATTACGGTAAATATAATCTTAGAGTCAGAAAATCTCTCAACAAATTTAATTTAATATCTGAAAAACGCAGAGAAAATATAAATTTATATAAAGAACAAATGACAGATTTTTTCTTCTAATATAATAAATAGCTGTATTTCCTTGAAATACCCCCCTCGGAATAACCCCCGCCCGTCGAAATGCCACCCTCAAAATTTCAACTATGAAAAAACAAACCCCCTGCGGGTATTTCGTGAAAATACAGTATTGACTAAGTCGCCCCTAAAAAAAACGGGAAAAATTATGACATTTTTTGTAGTTTGTTTTTACCGATAATAATAGGTATTTAGAAAAATATCCACGGATTTTTGGAACGCTTTGTGAAATGTGCGGTCGGCGGGGCACGCATTTCATGCATTTTTGCTAGCTTGCGAGCGCCGTGCGAATTCATGAGTTCGCGTAAATATTCAGTGCTGCAAGCTTTCAACTCAATACGCAGCTTTGTCTCGCTGATTTATGCCAACGCGAATTTTAATGCTTGAAGCTTGAATTTGGTGATGGTGTCTGAATGTGTGTATTTGTGTATTGAGCTGTTTTTGCACACATTTTTTGTATTGAAATTGCACATTTGAATGCTGCAGACTAGAAAGTTTCAGTTGATAACATTTGATTGCGGGCACTTTATGGAGTAGATGCGCTTATCACGTTTTCGCGGGTTTTCTCTGTGTAGTACAGTTTGTAAATATTATCAGTTTGGCATCTGTGTGTGCCGAATTTCTTATATTTTGGTCCAAAACTTCCCAGTTCCTTTTTGCATCTATATTTTTTTCAACAGAACTTTTTTTTACAAACCGCAACACTCAGACGTGCAATTCACATGTACCCAATATTGAATTATAATTTTCTTTAAAAGCATTTTTCAACCGATGGTTCAAACTCATCACATCAACCTCATTAAGATTTTCACGATGTATTTTGATTTTTATCTACACGGTAAAAATCATCGCCAGGAGTCTTCGTTGTTTTACGTTGTTTTAAAAACCGCTAAAAAAGTTCCCAAATACCGTATTTCCTCGAAAGACCGCCGCGGGTTTGTTATTTAACCGGCAAATTTTGAGTGGGGATTAATTCTAGGGGGGTTATTATTATTATTTCGTCGTGATGTTTTTGTGAAGAATCGTATTTAAGAATGGGCTTTTACATACCCAAAACTGTTAATTAATGTGACCAAATAGGATATACACATTTGGATATATAAACCGAATAATCTTGAATTCCCATGGGGAATTATCTTTTCGTCAGAGTTTTTGAGGGCGGAACTATTCGAGGGGGGGGGGGTTAATCGAAGAGAAGGCATTATTATTTCGTCAATATGTTCAAGCCTGGTTCTATCAACTTATTGCGCAAAATATGCTTTATTAACGCAATAACATGCCCTTTTTGTTAAAATTAAACTTGAAAAATTGATCATATCAAAGTGGAGAATTATTTAAGCGGGTAATTTTTTCTCACTAGTCTTACAGGGGAGGATTATTCGAGCAAATACGGTATATCTACACAAACTAGGTAGTCTATGTGTAGCTGCGATGCATTTTAAATACATTTTATGACATTTGATGGATTTGTTAATCATTTTCCATGACATTTGTATCAGAAGTGTTGTTACCATCCATATAAGGTAGGCCTAGTGAAATTCTTGATTGATGACGATTAGTACCTTTTTTATTCGTGCTACCCCATAGAGACCCCCTAGAGTCTAAACTGTTTTACCGCACCCCAGGGGTCACCTGGATTTTGACACTCCGGGCCCCGGGGGGGGGGGGGGGGGTTTGGATAGATAGCTAAATGGTTTCCGGGATAGATAGATAGCTGGAAAAAAATTGGCGGGGGTTGCAGGGGTTCGATATATATGCTTTTTCAGGGTGTAGAAGGAAGAAAATGGTGAAAAAATCGCTAAAAGTAGGTGTAAAATAGCTCAAAATAGGTACAAATTTTTACAGGAGCATATAGTACTAAAATAGCTGAAAATAGGTAAATACGAACAATAACTAGTGATTTTGGAGGTGAAAATCTATAAAATGGGATGAAATATAGTGATTTTGAGCGAAAATTGGGGTATCGTTTCAGATAGATAGATAGCTGAGCGGTTAGGGGGGGGGGGGTTAGGGCGTAGTAGCCCAAAATTTTGTCTCCTGGATAGATAGATAGCTGAGCGGTCTCTGGGATAGATAGATAGCTGGGCGGTTTGGGGGGGTAACCACTCCCCCAACCCCCGCCCCATTGGAGACCCCTGCCGCACCTATCCTCTTGGGTGGCAGACGGTACGGCTTTGCGGTGCACGGTACGGTACTGTCAATTTCCTATCTTGCGGTAAACGGTACGGTAAATTTTTTATTTGAGCGGTAAACGGTACGGTAAAATATCCAAAAATGCGGTATGGTATGGTACTGTACGGTAAATTCTGCCACCCTACCGCCACCCCCACTTAAAACGGGCGTGACATTAGTTTGCGAACACGCCCAGTAGATACAATTTGCATTCATTATTTAATAGCGTAGTGAGACAAGCTTACGTAGCTGAAGGCGAAGCCTGAGTGAACCTAAATATTCAAGTGTGTTTCGTTCTCAATGCTAGTAGAGCAATGCGTAAAACCACTGTTTAGCCAGTAGTATTTAGCTTTTGTATGGCTTTTGGTGAATACCTTGACTTGGGACCTTGTGTGGAATAACTAAGACCTTGACCCTGTAGTAACCCCCCCCCCCTTGTGTTACGTTAAAACCCCCTATCGGAATGCTAAGCGAATTTTCAAGCCATGCTTTGTGCATTTGTAGCTTTCGGGGGTCTAGTAAGGGCTAGGGGGTACCCCCAAACGCTCCAACTATCTATCTGTTACGTATGTTATGACAAAATTTTTATAAATACGTGACTGATTTCAGTGTATTTATAAGGTGTTATTAAATATGCGATGTGAAACGCGCATGTTATTAAATGCTCCGCTGTGGGCAATTCAGGAGCTTATCGATTTTTAGCGACTTTTCACCCTTGTCTTCCTTCTGCACCTAGGAAAAGGATCTATGTAAATAATATTGAACTCCCGCGTACCCTACACAGCCCCCTACATTTTTTCTGCTCCGGAGCGATTTCCTATCTAGTGTGTATGTGGACTAGGGTGTCAACAAAAAAAATTTACGGAAAACGGAAACGGAAAAATTTTTGCACTTGCCGGAAAACGGAAACTTAAAATTATTTGCACTTGCCGGAAAACGGAAACGGAAAAAAATTTGCATTTGCCGGAAAATGGAATGGAAAACGGAAGAACATTTGCCTGCGGAAACGGAAAACGGAAAGTTGACACCCTAACGTGGACCCCCGCAGGGGTCCAACTCTACAAGACACCTGGCTTTTACATAACATCTCTTGTTCGTTTGCACGCTTGTGTCAATTGCGATGGGTCAGGCTTTAAAAACGTCGCTCGAAATTTTTGAATTTTTTCTAAATTTTTGTAAAAAATTTGGTTGTAAATACAGAAAGTTGCTTACTTGGCGACCGTTTTAATGTGAAATATTCAAATAGGATGCCGGTGGTGGAGGTTTACGTAAACCTTAATATAAAAAACTTTCTTAGCTGCATATTCACACACTTGCCAACGTCCCATTTACCCCAACAGCACTGATTGTGTTCTGTTTGTGTGTGTTATTTTCTGCTTTACATAAAAAAATGTCTTTGCACTTTTCCACATTCCAGAGACCACAAGAAGCCGTGAATTTCGTGCTTCGTGCTGCGGCCCTAAAAAAATGGCGCAAATCGACAAAAATTTGGTGGAAAAAGTGAGGGCCGATTTTTTGGCGTCATTCGAAGGTGACAAGTGCCATGATTTCGATTTGCAAAGAGTGAGACAGTTGGACTGGCTGATTGAGCGCTTTCTAGAAAGGTTTCATTTGTTGATTTGTTTGTAGTTTTTTGTCTGGTGCTGGTGCTTGTTTTGGTGGATGGTCTTCGTGGAGCGAGAAGCGGTCGATAAGTTCATTGACCCAGATTATTTCAGTGACCTTGCACGCGTGATTCACGCTGGCAGCCTGCCAATGATATTTATGCAGACAATTATCATAAAAATATTAAAAAGTTCATTGCTGTTCTAACGTTTCACGTTAATCTAATCACAACAATAAATGTTTTTATATTTTTACGAAAATCGCATGCCAATTAATATTATCATTGGCACGCATCCAAATTTGTAAGGGTGCCACGCAGGGCATGCCATGGCGCCGGCGCCATGAACGTTTTTTTGACGCCAGATTATCATCACCAAGACACTGGTGATGATAATCTGCGTTAACGATCGCGCCGCGGGCGGACCGCCGCGGCCACCGAAAATCGCATGCGCAGATTGCGCATGCGATAAAGTTCATGAACGCGGCCGCGCGCAAACGGCCGCGACGGACGGCCCGCCGCGTAGTAAAATGCGCCGCGCCATAGTACGCCGTGCGTGGCGGCGCAGGAATGCGCGCACGGACCCGTTGTCCGCGCAGTAAGACGGGGGCCGGCGGGCGTGCACGCACGTAAATATGTGGCGCCGCCCGCGTTTTAGTGTAATGGGGGCCACATATTTACGTTATTAACTGCCCAAATCGCATTTCGCGAGCAAACTTGGGCAGTTAATGACTTGTTTTCCACATGCATTTGAGGGGGGAAAACAAGTCGTTAAGATACATATTTTACAGCCATTTATAGTAGGCATGTATCATTTATAAGTGAATACCCCCCCCCATTGTAAAGTTGTGCATAAAAGGGGAAATCCACACCAAAATAGGCATCAGTTGTGGAATGGGCCTTAGAATTTCATCAACCAATATGTGCACATTTAAGACCCAAATAGGTAGCTGCAGCCCCATTTCACACTGTTCAGGGCCTGTCATTTCTTTATTGTTTTGGCAGAACCCGAGCCCCATTCACCCACTTATTTTGGTGTGGAATTTCATCTGTTTTTTTGTATTTTCGCCTAGTTGATTTTCGTATTTTCGCCCAATGTTTCTTTGCATTTTCGCCTAGTTCATTTTCCGTATTTTGCCTAATCGATTGTTGTATTTTCGCCCAACGCTAATTAATCGTTAATTAATTTATGTATTTTATTCACAAGTTTCTTTCTCAATAAACCCCCATAAAACGAATTTGGTACACAGATTATTTGCTTAATTAACCCCTAAAACACAGAGTAAGACGCTAACCATTTTCTAATTAAATAATCAACCTCCCTACCACCCAGCCAGCTGGCGCCATAAACGCCAGCTGCGCTGGGCCCCTTTTAATTGGCTCCCAATGTGGGGCTCGAACCCACGACCCTTGGATTAAGAGTCCAATGCTCTACCGACTGAGCGAACCGGAAAACCTATTTTTCCGCTAGAAAGTCCTATTTCCTACCCCATTTTTCCCCTAAAAAACCCCCCACAAGCAGCTTGCTGAGGACGTGACCGCTAGGGCGTCTCGACGAGCTCCAACGCAACGGCTGGAGGCTTCACCAGCAGCTGGAAAAAAACGCAGGAAAGTTTACCGAAAGTGTGCGGCGGCACAATAAAATGCGCGTCGCCGTGTACGGTTTCATATGGGTAAAGTTTCGATGACGTTCGAATGGAGGGAGTGGTAAAATTGTAGGTTCTAAAGGAACCGTTTTTGCCTTCAAAAAAAACTACTCAATGAAGCGAGAAAGTACGCTGAGTATTTTCAACGGACGTGACACTCTGCACTGCACTCATTTCCGTCTGGGATGACATTTGATGCACTTTACAAGAGTGCGAGTTGACCAGAAAAGGGTCTACACACGCTAGTTGACATCGCGAATTCGTGTCAACTCAATTGTCAACTAAGTATTACAAATAGGTTGCTCAAATACTCACGCTTAACAAAAACGATGAACATTTGAGCGTCCTAAAATCTGCTCGACGAGATATTTTGGAAAGTGGAATTGACATAGTTGCTAAATTTTAGTTGACACGAAGTCGGTGGACTTCCAGCATGTGTAGAGCCTCATGCCCTCGTTCCAATCAAACCCCCCCCCAAACACTCAGCAACGTCGCTGGACGTGTCGGCCGCCGCTACGCGAAGGGCGACAACGGCCCCGGCAAGGGCGAGGCCGCGCGCCGGCGACAACGAGCGCGCCCACGCCGTTCCGGCCCCAACGTCGGGTCGGCAACATCGGTGGGCGCCCGCTGCCGCATGGCCCTCAACTCCAAACGTGCCGCGGCGGCGGCGAGTCGGCCGCCAGCGCGGCGCCAACGTCACCTGCATCACAGGGGGTTGACGCTTTTGTAGATTGTTTGATTTTTTCGGGGCGCGGTTTTGTTGGCACGGCGCGAGCACGTACTGGTCGTGCTGCGCCCAAAAGTGTGGAAAGTGCCCCAATGGTACCCTTTTCAAAAAGTATACGTCATGTAAAATATTTTCCAAATGTCAAATATTTCAACGTACTTCCCCTATGAAATAATCCGGGAGCCGAATTCCCTCTGAAAATGCTCCAAGTACGGTCACAGAAAATAAAATGTACTTTATTCTCAGAGTTACGGTAGACGCTTTATTAAGCGTCAACTGAATAATCAAATAGTGAGTTCCCTATTCCTAGTTCAGTTTTCTAAAGTTCTGAAAGAATAATTAGCCCTTTAGAATATTTGAAAAACAATTCCCAATTGATTCACGGCAAAACGTTTTTTCCCGTTACTCCATGTGAATAAATAAAATGTGTTTTTATTCAGGAATTTACGGTGATATTTTAGGTAGAAGTACTGTGGTTTCCCGTACCCCCATTTACGAGAATTCTGGCGAAATAATACCCCCTTGAATAACTTCCCCCCTTGGAAAACGATTTTCCCCTGAAACTTATTCCGGCCCGGGCGAAACGTATTTACGTGCCCGCCAAGTAAAAAGTAAATACTTTGGGCACCCAAAACAAAATCTGAATTGACATGGAGACCAGTTGACACCCAGCGTGTGTGGCGCCGGGTCAACTCGGCGCCAAAACTTCGTTTACAGTTATTTAAGGTGAAAGGTCGATTTTCTAGATTGAAATTTGACATGTGAAAATCATCGACATGTGCGCTGGCGAGATGTGACCCCCCAATCGAACCCCTTGTCCACGTCACTTCACTTGACACAACTCACCAAGTTGCAGATATCCACGGCGACCGAATCTCGGAGGCGCTGCTCTGCTCGAACCGCAGCGCCACTTGCCGTCGCCAGCGGAACGCGGCAGAATTTCACGGCGCCCGGACGATCAGGACGCCGCGACGATCGGCCGCGTCGCGCCCTGCGACGCAGAGAAGTTCTCTTTTAATATTTGTGAAGTTGGGTAGTTGTGAGTGGAAGGGATTAAGCGCCGCGGCGCGCTCAATTGGCAAGAGGGGGCGCACGGCCCAGTGCGCAGAGTTGTCAAAAGTACCAAACTTTTCAAGTATACGTATTTTAGGCATAAAGTTTGCACCATTTCCGGTTCACAACTTTACTAAGTTACCCCCCCCCTTTTTAACATTCATAACTTTTGACATAAATATGGTAAAATGTTCAAGTATTTACCTACTCCCCTCGAATAATATTGACCTATTTTAGCTATTTTTGGAGCTATCACCTCGGAAATGACATTTTATATTTATTTGTCATTTGGGGACTTCCGCTCCAAAAGTTATCGCTCGCGAAGAGCTGGCCAGATTTCCCACACAAAAAAAAAATGAAGTTTCATTTCCAAATTTAGTTTGCTCTATAAATCGAGTACGGGTACGAATATAGATCCGAAAATTTCGGTTTGTGTACTTCTCGAAAAGGGCTTCTCAGTGGTGTGACTGGTTTTGCCCTGCGATGCACCGTTAGGAAGTTATTTACATTTCAATTTTAAATTTTCAAATTTACTCCTTATTTTGGGTGGTTTACCAAATACGACATAACTCCCAAAATATTTACCAGCCGACAAAACTTAGGAATGAAAGTCCCCGTTTCATTGCACATTTCTGGTGCCCGTCGACCTTTATTCTCGACGGTACACATCTAATTAGTATACAAACATAGTTGAAATTTCCTATGTTTTTCTAAATTAGCCCTATTTTGAGACTTGAGCGTAAATGCTCGTCCGCGGTAGATTTCGGAACCGCCCAAATAATTAGAAGCCCTTTAGGCTGAGTTGACATCAAGTCAACTATATATTTGTGAGTTCACGCTTTCGAGTGAAAGTAAATACTTTTACAGCTCTGTAAACTGACCCGGCGCCAGAACTATGGGCTAAACTAAAAAGTTCAAAATGAGTATTTTTGCTGAACTTTTACGCGCTGGAATGAGAAAGTGAAAAGGTGCCAAAATGGGTATTTTGTGACATTTTATTCAGAGGGGTTATGGTCGGTTTCCATACTAAGTGTGATGTCCGCCAAGTACAGCGTCCAAACCCGCTGACGCTGAATGTAAAAATGGGCCCATACACGCTAGTTTACATCACAGATTTGTGTCAACTCGGTGTCAACTAAATAACACAAAATTTGTAAAATGCTTCACACTTTTCGTGAATTGAAAGTGAAGCGTCAGAGGGTACAATAGTTACCGTACTTTCAAAATTTAGTTAAAATCTTTTGATTGACTAAAATTTAGTTGGCACAAATTCAGTTGACAGTCAGCGTGTGTGGCACCAAGTGAGAAATTCCGCCCTGGAAGTTCATGCCTCCAAAGCGGAAATGTATTATTAGAAATGTACGTCCGGGACCGATTTTCGATGTTGTTTTCACACTCAACTCAATCTTAGGATTTTGGGAGTCCTCAACTTTGAGAAATGGACCCCTGGAGTGTCATTCAGAAATACATTGAGAGTAATGCACTCGCTTGAATAACTCCCCCCTCCCCTTTAAAATACGGTCCGTCCGAGACACTTTATTTAGGAAATATCTCCCAGATTTAAGTCTCTGTATTTCCAGTGAATAAAGTGACATGGAAACTTCAAGTGTCAAGTTCACTCCTAGAGAAAAATGTGAAGCTAGAGTTGTTAAAGTACTGAACTTTCTCAAAATAAATACATGTAAATGTATTTACCCAGTACTTAAGTTTTGAACTTTTCAAGTAGAAGTTAAGTCTTGTGAAATTCAAATTTCCTTTATTCAATGATTTAATTACCCAATTGACGTGAGATGTACGTCACCCTTTTCCATTCCAAGGGAATTGTTTAGGACCCCGTTTTTCAACAAAAATACCTTTCCAAGGTCCACTCGGAATTGACGTCAGGTGCAGGAAATTTTGATGTACCTAGTCTTTTCAGCTGAATTATGGCTAAAATTGAGTTTTCTAGCAAAATTCTGAATTTTCACTGGAGGTATGAACTTCCAGAGTGGAGGTTCAACTGCTCACCCAAGTGTGCTTGGCAACAATGCACTAGGCACATGTACTCACGTACCGTACTCACCTATAACCCTGCCCAAAATCTCTCAGCTTTCGTGTTGGCAAGGCGCCAACTTTTGGCACCTGCCACTGCTCTTCGTTATCGCTTCTGCAGCATCACCGGAAGGCAGCTGCAAGGAAAGGAAGGAATTGAGGAAGGATAGGAAAGGGATCCAGAAAAACCGGTGGGCTATTCTAGGTTACCTTAAGGAGTTCTTTCATGTAGGGTTGGGATGATTCAGGAAATTTTAATTTAGGTTATAACTTGATATTTTTGTTAAAATTAGGAACCATACTGTTTTCTCTCGTGGTCCGAACCAAACACAGAACAATTTACAAAAGTAGTGACACAGAAAACAGTATAAATTAATATTGTTGGGTAAAGTTCTGTTAGGTTAAAATTTCTGATAAAACAGGACACGTTCTCGTTGTCCGAGCTGAACAGGACATCAGGACAATAAAATGATAAAATTCTGTAATGCCTCTCGTTGTCCGAGCTGAACAGGAGGTGTTCCAAAAGTAATAGGACAATGGGACAGTAAAGAAATGATAAAATACTTGAAACAGGAACCTGCCGTAGTCCGGGCTGAACACAGGAGGTGTTCAAAAAGTGGTGGGACAGCAGTTTTTGCTAAAAAAACAGTACAAAACAAATTTGTATAGGAATAAATCTTAGGAATAAATTTGGGGGTTGGTTCCATAAATAGTGGGACACCCCTCGGAAACTTTGGCAAATGCCACTCCAGAAACTTCACTTCAAGATGTTAAGTAGTTTCTTTTCACACAGTTTCCCAAAAGCTCACATACAGATAACTGACCTCAACTGCAGCTGTAGACCACTTCAGCATGCCTGATCACCATGCAGACCTGGATACAGGGAGAACAGTGGGCCAGGGGTATTTTCATCTGTTTTGGGTTCTGTGTTTCTTTCTTTCATATTGTTTTGCAATCTTGAAACTATCCTGCTGTCTTTGGTATCCAATTCTTGCTATTTGTATCCATTTATTGTGTTTGACCATTTTGATCATATTATTGCATCATACTTATTTCTATTCACATTTACAACCTTTGCACTCTGTAAACTGTTTTTTTAGAGCCTTGTTGTATGCAATTATACCTGCCACTGTACTATTACTGCTGCTTAAGCACCTAGTGGGACAACTTTAGCTGCAACAAGGATTCAGACAAGTTCCCCATAGCCCTACTTAACAGTTGTGTTGGTGCAGTTTGAACCATGACCTTGAAACTTTCTTAACTGACTTTTAACTGTGTTGTTGCTTGATATTTGAAGGGTTTACACATGTTGTACACTGTACAAGCACTGTGCCTCCATTCTATTATTGCAGTTAGCCCAGTTAATTAGTCCAGCTTCCCCAGATGGCAGTTTTCCTAATGGGACATTCACAAACACAAAAATTGACTATCTGAGTCAAAGAAAAGAATTCTGGTTTTGACTTCTATGCTCCCCTTCTACCCATAGGCCTGGAAAACAAAAAGCCTCTTGGGAAGCTAAAACAATCCAGAAATGTTCTCTTTTGTGCTGATGTTAGCTTCTGGCAGTTCCAGAAGCGGCGGGGAAACAAAAGCGGCTTTGTATCACGTGTGAGAGACGTGTACCCGCGATTGGAACATCACGCTAGCACCCCGCTAATGCTGCTACATACCTTGGTGGGAGGAGTGTGCTTATGTAGCTGAGTTCTAGCACCAGTAGCCTATGAATCCCCTAGGTACTGATAACCCACCCACATATATTTGGTTAGCCTGTGATTGACGCACCGAACAAATGGGCAAGCCCGCTTTTCCCCTTGTAGCTGGCAAGGTGAGGACCTCTCAGTTATGTCATAGCACAGGTGCGTCCGCTGCTGAGAGAAGCAAAAAACGCTAGGTTACCTGCTACACTTAATATGTGTGTTAGCCCCACTGAATTTGAGTAAGTGCCTGAAGCCTTGCAGTGGCTTTAGAAGGGCTGGGAAAGTTACAGCCACTCTCCCTACTACTGCTGTGTTATTGTTACCCTTTTGCACTGGGGATTTGCAAACAAGGGATCCAACCAAACAAAACCCATTGTTGACTAGTGTATTCAAGAATATTTAATTCATATTGAATTGTTGTTGAATTTTGGTATTTGAATTTTGATTTTTTTTTATGAACTTTGCTTATAGCTTATGTTTGCTGCTTCAAATTGCTTTGGTGTATTATTCATATGATCTGGTGACAGTTAGGATAGGGTGTCTCTGTCAGTTATCTGGCAGGACAACCCGAACCCCAATTCACACACACAATCAAATGTCCTTACATGTTGTTGGTTTCTTCAGTTTATATGGTTTGGTGACAGTTAGGATAGGGTGTCTCTGTCAGTTATCTGGCAGGACAACCCGAACCCCAATTCACACACACACAAATGTCCTTACATGTTGTCCACTGGCCAATTGATATTTCAGATCTACACCATATAGCCATCACAACTGCTGGAAAGCTGTACCTGACTGGAGCTCTATTCATGCTGTCAACCTTCAACAACAGGCTGATGGACAATATCACTCCAGAAACCAGATTGGTAATTTTGAACAAAAAAAAGAACTGAAGGTAACAGTGTCTGATGTCCTTTTTCCATGACTCAATTTGATATCAAACATATTACATCACATGTCTCACTTCATCTATTTGCATTTAGAAAATACAAACCAAGTATTATTACCACCCTACTTATTGATGAAGCATATTAGGAGCCCCATTGGAATATTGCAACAAGTGTTTTCACCTAGCTACTAGAAACATGCCAAAAATATCATTGACGTTATTTATTAATTATTATTTAGTATTTTAACAATTATTTGATATTTTAAATGATGATCGTATCTGGCACAGTGTTCAAAACATTTGAAAGTGTGGTACATTGAACTTGATCTAGGAGCTTTGCCCCAGCCATGAAACACCTTTGAGTTTTAAAATTTGCATTATAGATATGTTTTATATATCTATACTTATGCAATTGCTTGCTCAAGCTATTCCCATTGATGATGTCTTAGCATTGGAAAACTATTTCCTGTAAGACTACAATCAAGACAAAAAGACTTTACGTTTCCATTGAAAACAAAAGACTCTAAAAATTATTTCAATTTCAATAAAATTAAAAAAAAAACTTTGCAAATAACCATGAGCTACCAATACTTAATACGTATATATATGTGTCAAGAATATCCCTTAAAATTTGGTTTCAAATAATATTTTGACAAATTTCGATTTTGATAAAAAACTTGAATTATTTTATGTCAAATTATGCCAAGAAATAGAATGCCAGACATGAAAACAACATCTAAATCCTACTTTCAAACTCAAATCTGTCATACATGAAGTTATATCCCCAGATACAACTGCTCAAAACTTATGAAATTTCACTTGAAGTTTCACTGAACTTTGAAAATTTGTGGAAATACCCAAATGCCACCCATATAAGTAACAAAGTTTTGTTTTCCAATCTTAAATTGACCATTCAATGTTAAGCTCTCCAATCGACATTAAAGAAATTCAGTATCCACCCTGTGCCAAAATGTAAGATCTATCTAGGATATGAGCACGAGATCAAGCGCAATGAACCACATTCGAATTGTAAAAAAAAAAATGTGCCATTTACAGACTCCCTTTTTGACATCAAATGTTTCATTCCATAAATCAACGTCGAATAAGCTTACTCTAAACTTCCAAACAAGACCAATTTTCAAGTTGTTCTACATTGATCTCAATCCATGTAATTGGCAAGTCAAGGCAAGCCAAAAATAGAATTATGTTATTAATCATGAAAAGCTATTCTATTACCAAATATTTCATGCCATTCCAAAATACCCTTAATTGTATATTAATTGAGAACACCCACAAACTGGTAAAAAAACCACTTGCAGGTCACTGCGCCAACGTGTGCTGCAAGCCAACCCACCAAGGGGTAAGAAACTGCAACCACAAAATTCTGGACCATGAAACCATGCTTTGTTGTGCGCCTGTATAGCGCGATAACTTGTATAGCACGATAACACTCACTTGTAATAAGCTACAGAATTCAGTATCATCAAGCTAAGCAATATTTTTTTTGGCTAAATGTGTCGTGTTCAAAAGAACCACTCCAAAATTGGCACTTTAAAAACTCAGCAACAAACCCCCTTGTGTTTTCAAAATCTAGGAGAATTTGCCTAAATTACAGACAGTGTTATTGTGCTAACTGGCTACAAACAAAACCCCAGTCTACGGAGTGCGCCAGGGTACGCAAGCATGTAGGGTTCAAACGGTATATCATATCAAATATCAATATTGAAATTTAAAAAATATCGAATATCGAATATCGATTTCAAAAATTTTTTAAAAGATATCCAATATCGATATCAAATATCGTTATCAAATATCTACCATTTGTCCGATATATCAAACCTGTATTGTGCCCTCAAATTTAATTTTCATTTTCAATTTTGAAATATTTATGATCGATCGGATGTGCCTATAGCATTGAGATGTAGAGCTTGCTAAAGCCACTTGCACCATTCAAAATTCAGTAAAGAAATGATTGAAACATGTGTGCAAATACATAAAAAGACAATATGCCACTTGAAATATGCATGACTTTTCGATATTGATAGTCGATAATTTTTATTAAATTTGTTGATATCTATATATGATATACAATATCGTTTGAAACCTACTCGCGCTTACATACCAAAAACTTACGTTTTCCATCCTTGTACCATAGATATTACTTACCCAAAATACCCAATCCCTGTGAATACAATGAGACTAGACCAGCACACTTATTATCACAATTGTGCACAGTTTTAGCATTGAAAGGGGATAATTTTGGGAAATATGTGTATCACCAAAAATCATAAAAATCTTGTAGAATCCTCTGACCAAAATTTCAAAACAAATAAGTTCTTTTTGATCAAATAATATAGTTTTTTGAAAGGATAAAACATAAAAATGGAAATGAATGGTAATATAAAACTTATACATATTCCAGTTTGGTACAAAAAGCATTTCTTATTATTTATACCCATGAATAGCTTGCATGATCCCGGTTTTATTATTTTCTTTACGAAAAAAAAAAAAAAAAAACTCGTGATGCATTTTCTTCCCAACCAGTTACATCCATACTACAAGGTTTCCATTTTTTAATGTAAGCAACTCAAACCACAATATAAAAAATATAAAAAAAACTGACCACTCTGAAAATAAAACAAGAAATGTCCATGTACACCCTATTTTTCCTAAAATTTACCTTTCAATGCTATCTATGCTACAACACCCCAAAAAACCTTACCAAAACAGTTTCCACTAAAAAATTTTTTTTTTTTTAAAATTATCTGACAACCTACAGTTTACCCAAGTTTCCACCTCTACTCCTCTTTAAACCCTGGGGTCAGGGTCATTACTGTTGAGGGGGGGGGGACGCGTGGGAGTACGAGCCCGCTGGGTACCCGCTGGGTAGCGCGCTTGGGCGCAGTGCTTTCTTGAAGGTTATAAGGCGCGAGGGAAACCAGGGTAGTGCGCAGCGCTTTTGTGGGTAGATTAAGTTTTCTTGCATAAGTTAGGTAAGGCCGAAAGGCCAGCGCCCGAATCTCCACCCAGGTCAAGTGGAGCCTTCCGGCCTTCAGCTGGATTGGTTAATGAAAGACCGATAAGGGGTAGGAATGCTTGGGAGGGGTGCGCGCACGGGTTCACGCTTTTCATGCGTGAACCCCGTTACCATTTGCTTAAAATGTTATCTACTTCAAAAACTTATTTTATAAACAACTTGATACGACAAGCCACGCTACCATAATTTGCGCATTTTACATGATACTTCGCAATCAAATGCTCTTCAAATCTGCAGCAATTCATAATTCTAAGATAACTTTTCATTCTAGTGATTGTATTTTTCACCCTGTACTGCCATTAATAGTTCCGCCTCTGCTGCCAATCCTTTTTGTTTGATTCTGACCAAAACCTTTCACACTTAAACACAAAATCTATCAACATGAACCCCACTCATAGATCGAGCACAATTCTAAACTAAAATTTATCAACCAAATTTTGCAAATTCCAATTATTTAACCCGCCAAAAACTACCTCGCTTCCGACCCGCCGGCTGGACGCGATTACGCCAAAATGTCAACCGATGAAAGTATGTCAAGACAAGCTAGGTGTTTAACATGGTACACATTGTGTAGAGATCTTGCATGTTTTGTATGTATATTCCTTATCGCTGTACCTATCACGTATGTGTTGTGGAAAACTCATCTGTTGCTCAACAAACTGCCGCATTTTTGAACTTATCATTTCATAGGCAGCAACCAAGCGGCGGTGATGGCTCACTCGCCTCGAGAACCAGCAGACCAAGCTGTGACCTCGAATGACAACGCGATGACTGAAGCCATTCAACTGGTCGTTTTGGCACAACAAGATCCGAAAACCCATCTCCGACCCCTACAAATCGCTTACAACACGCTGGTACATCTGCTGAGCAATCTAGTCCTGGATGAAGAGTCACGGTACCGGCTTACCGAGTGCTTCAGGGATATCAAAGTTGATACGCTCCTAAAAACGGTCGAGCTGCACGGCCAGGTGGCTACCGCAGCTGCGACGCGCATGGCTGAAGACATGTTGCGAGGCCATGTGTGCCCAACTCAACCAGCAAATCCCAGCCATCAGGGTCCCAGTGCCCCAGAACGTGAACTGATCTTGGCACCAGTGTCGTTGGCACAACAGGTGCCCAGCCAAAACTCGTTTCCACTGGCAGGAGCAATTGAAACGCTAGCGGATGAAATACATCCACGTGCCCAAAGAGCCCCGAAAAATGCGATGGCTGCGCCACAGCCACGGCATGTCAATCCAATGCCGGTGTCACGCCCTAATCCACGAACAAATGCCATTAGCTCCATGTGCTGGAAGCTCCGCCTGGGTGCGCTACAAAAACAGGTACACGTCTTCACGGGCGAACCTGAACAATCATGGGCTATGTTCATTGAAAACTTTATCACCATGGCAAAGTCCCTACACCTTAGCGAGACTGAGATGTGTGATTGGTTGCCATCTTTCCTGACAGGCTTGGCTCTGCAGTGCTATGAAACGCTTTCGAATTTGCAAAGAACTGACTGGCCTGAACTTCAACGCGCGCTCGCTAGGCGATTCAACACCCCATTCAAGCGGAGCATGATGCAATTCGAACTTGACAGTGCACGGCAAGGCAATCTGCCAATTACCCGCTATGCCAGCCACATTCACCGCATGGTGCGCGCGCTGAACCCCACCGATACTGCGGTGCAAATTGCTCGCCGCACGGGCGAAAAGGTGTTCTGTTCAATGTCAAGCGAACTGATAGCCTTGGTGCACATGCAGTCTTTGACCCCTCCCGATGATATCCAGCTTCTCACGTCGGTCCTTGAACGACTCGAGGAATCAGCTTCACACATGAAGCATGCGGGCATGGGCTGGGCCATTGGTGCCAACCAGGTCAATGCGTTGGCTCCAGCCATACCCACGACACAAGCCAAGTTGGATGAAGTTCCAGCTCATCAATGGAAGCTCCCATTGACGACCAGTGTGCGACAGGTGAATTATGTATCGCAGCCAGCGACTGAAGCTCAGAAACAGCCTAATCTGCAATTTAATCGCTCCCGCGACCGCCGCATTCGCCGCAACCCCGACACCGCGTCGAAACCAAAAGAGCGGACGCCGTATCGCGAGCCGGACATTGACGACAAGCCTAAGAACCCCGCGGGTCGCAGTGGGCCACCATCTGTGCATGCCGCTGCTAAAACGCGCGTTATACGCATGGTACAATACCAAGGCGACAAAGACGCCGAGGCCAATTCCGGTTCTGACACTGAAGGGGAACAATACAACATCACCGCGTCAAAAAGCGACATGCCAACCATCCTGGCAATGTTGAAAGAATCCAACCCGGAGCTATTGATCGAAGAGGCATCCGATGCCTGCCCCGAGGACGCCTAATTTGACACCCGGAATTTTGGTGATGGGATTTGGTGATGGCACTTATCAACTTTGGTGATGGTTTCCCACAACTCATGCATTTATAAAATGACACACAATTACTGTCTGCGCACATAAATCCATAGAAGAGTCTTCGCAATGTGTACCTTACCCATCCATGCACTATACACTTGCCATTCGCACGACCAAAAACTCTTTACGCCTCACAGACAAAGGTCCAGACCCCAAACGCCGGCGGCTAGATGAAGTAATAGCTGCCATAAAAGCACAAGGGCTCCCACGGCTTGGGGAGTCACCAGAACCACAGCTAGAATTGGACTATGACGAGTCAGACTCAGAAGAACCAGATACATCAGAGGAACCAGAAGTACCCCAAGAAGATGATCAGAATCTGGACAAGGCACTGGAATCAGAAACTGAACCAAACATGGACACAGAATTGCTTCCTCAAACATCGAAACAGAAGCCAGAGATCGAGCTAACCACGCCTGGAATGTGGATCCGCGGGCAACTCGTTTTGGCGGGTTATGAGACCGACATCAAGCGTCGGGCGCTTCATACAAACCCGCCGAAGCTCGATAAAAGACAGATGGCACTGGTGCCCACCCGAAACCCAACACGGGACGGCGTCCTGTATGCAGGCGAACGCATGCAGGATGGCAAGATCGCGAAAGACATGACACTACTCCACTTAGAAATAGACCCAGACAAACTCAGAATGCTGCTGCTCAGTGTCCCATGGGAAACACTGGTAAACACCGAAGCCAGCATCATCCTCAACGAAAAAGGACAATGGACACACGTGCACATCCACGCAACCCTGGCGCAGCTGCAGCACAGGGCAGAGATGGTGCCAGATTACTATTTGGCCATAGCACAATATGGAACAGCCACTGGGTGGACAGGCTGCGAAGTCACCATCCTGACCACAATCACTGGCAAAAAGCAGGGAAAGAAAAGCCACCTTGTGTCAGAAGTGAATGCCCTAGCTGAAATTCAGATACTGGGCCAGAAACACTTCAACAAAGAAAACCAAGCGGCCAGATGCATGACGCAAGAATTCTGGATCAGTGACAAAGCAATCCCACGAGTAGTTGTCAAGAGCCTGCAGGAGAATCAGCCTCTCTTCTGGATCCCATGTGTACGTGGTGGTGGGAGACACATCAGACCCATCATCAACGGCATAGTCAGCCTCAGAAGGATGGCAGATCTGGCCCCACACCAGCCCGGCCAGACTGCTGCCACGGCGGAAGAAATCCGAGCGATATTCCCGCGTTTTGACATACCGAAAGTCGTGAAGAGAGAGGGACTCACTGAACACCAGCTGACCACATTAGATGGCTTCACTGATCTAACACGTCTGGCTTTCAATCCGCACGCGCCAGCCAATGCGCCCGCGCATTCGTCCATTGAAAAAAGAGAGATACACCTAGAGTACAAATTCTGGCAAGCTTACCACTGGATTGACACCATCCTGACCACAAAGACAGAGGAAGAACAATCCGCTATCTTTGAAGCAATAATGGCTCTGTCCCACGAGACAGCCATAGCGAAACTCACACTAGCTCTGACGCGCACCAAGAAGCAGAGAACAAAATGGTCAGCCCAGGTCAGATTTATCATAGCGGATGACTACAGCTACTTGACCGGACATGTCACGGTCCAGCGCGATCCAAAGACATCATGGTCAACCCGCACGCCAGCTAAGCTGACATTTGACAACCCCAAGCTGGAGCTGGCAGGAACCGTGACATCCATCACACCACGCAACAATGGGAAATGCCAGGAGATTGGGGTCACTATGCTGTCCAAAGCAACGGAAAGGTACTTGAGGAGCCACGACATGATGCGCACCAGCCAGGTCCGTGTTCTGGCCAGCGATCAGTCGTGGGAGGATCATGACAAGGAAATGTGGGCTATGCTGTCCTTCGCCATTCTCAACCCAAGGAAATGCAGAGCGGATATAGAAATTATGCGGGTCCTACTGCCAAACCAACTGCGTTTGGTGAACCAGATAGAGGCGGCCGTTCAAGATCCGTATGTGTACACATACCCCACCGAGTTTCCCGAGGGAGTGAACGACCGACAACGTGCAGTGATCAAAGCCCTGCGAACAACTGAAAAGTGCATCGCCATCCGCGCCCCTGCCGGTGCGGGGAAAACTGTAACATCCCAATCAGGCTCTGAGGAGCACCTCAAATCAGGGGCATTGCGGCACCAGACAGAACCGTTGGCCACTAAGGTGCTTTTGGTCGCCTCCGACAATGGGGCGGTTGACCGAAATGAGAATGACATCGTGCGCAAGATATGCCCAAAGGGGTGGCAACACCTGAGACTTCAAGCCACCTCACGCACCATCGAGCAGGCTGAGCGCTCCAAAGACTCCCGTCGCGCCGGAGACCGTTTTCTATCGCGTGACGAGCAAGTGCCCCCGCGCTGGTTTGAAGAGATCAAAAAGAGCAGGGAACAAAAAGAGGCTGAAACTGCTCAGATAGATAGTGCCATCAGTAACAGATATCAGATCGTCACTGCCACCATATCCACAGCGCTCAGCAGAATCAGAGACAGCCGTTTCTCTATGCTAATTGTAGAGGAAGCCTCGAAGGTGACAAAGCTGGAACTCTGCCAGTTGTTGTGCCTGCTCAATGCGGAGGACCAGATACAGAGGCGCTTCATTGTGGTGCTTCTCGGAGATGATCGCCAACTTTCTAGGCCGACATTATCGCACGTGCCAGCCAAGCGAATCCTGGAGACCGTTTTCAACGAGAGCGCATTGGAGCGCATGAACGCCATATTGCGCCCAGAGGACAGACATGGACTGCGCCAGGTTTACCGGGCCTCCGCGGAACATGCCAATTTGGTGAAAAACATGATCTACTTGGGCCAACTCGAAGCGCCAGCATTGCCAGCCACCAAGGAGAGTTACATGGCGGTAAAACCACCCGGTTTTCCACTGCCATATCGAATCAGCCAGGGCAAGAAAATCTACGTACCGGCCATCTATTGGGTGGACGTGGAGACCCAGAAAGCGGTCACAGATTCAGAGAGGGAACAAACAGTGCGTCATTGCCCAGAGACGAGGAAAGAGTTCAAGACCTTTATGGAAAAATGGCATCACGCGGCAGGAGATGCGGCGTTTGACGAATTAAGGGTTCTGGCCTACTACAAAGACTTTGAGAGAGATTTTGAGAATGATGTGACAGAGCTCAAACGAAGGGGCATCACAAACCTCAGGGGCAGAGTGACCACGTGCGACATAGCCCAAGGGTCTCAGATGCCGGACATAATGCTGGTGCCCGGTTGGAGTGCCAACACCAGATACAAACAATCGACGCAATTGACCAACATGATGCGTCTCTGCGTCGCCCTGACGCGCCAACAGAGATCGCTGACCATTCTCGCGGACTTCGAGCCAATGTTCAAATTGTCAGAGACCACAGAGAAATGGCGCCAACTGTTCTCAATGATCCACCAGACTGGGGCATTCATCATGCAGCCCCACCGCTACCAGAGAGCATGCACCCTGCTGAGAATTGACTATGATAAGCGCCCGCCATGCATTGTGGCACATACAGCGGCAGAATTCTTCCGGATGAGGGACAAAGAAGTAGAGTTGAGGACTTGAGTAGGGGAACGTGCGTTTGGATTTGGATGTGAGTTGCATTCTTTCTTTTTTTTCTGATGACCAATTAATTAATTATGCAAAATATATCATAAAAATTGTATCAAGACATGGTCCAATTTTCACCTTTCTTTGAACTTCTCGAGGTTTTAAGTCAAACAAAATGGACAATTTCAGTTTCTATAACGTGTCTTCAAGGCACTGGGAGACGTTTTCCAGAGAACCCACTTTCCATATAGGACAAGTTTACCCGAAATGCCCAGGAAATATTGTACCGTTCATATTTCGTGAATTAGCATTGAAAATGACCAAGGAAGATAAAGTCTCAGTTACTATGGAGAACAGAAATAAGCCGATTCAGAAATAGAAATAAAAATATGAGTCTTGAGACCCAACATGACATTTTCATTGGCTTCAAACAGCTTTAGCATCCCTCTTGCATAGTCTAAATCCCTTGGTAGAGTTTTCAATGCTAATGTGATATTTTCGCAAACACAAACTTCATTTCTTTTCACAGTTTGCAACGACTGTACTACAACGACGTTTTTTTGACCAAAAACAGGATTTCATCGATGTACCCCGCATTTTCAGCATTATCACGTGACCTTTGATCTATACTTAGCTAATGTGTAATTTCGCTTCACATTTACCTCGGCTAAAAAATATCTATTGAAACGTATCAGTAACTAAAATTGTTTAAAACTTGTAAACTTTCTATTTTACTGTTCCGTAGTTCAAAATCTGTGAATTTACCAAGTCGCTAAATGAACAATGTGTAATATGTTACAAATAGTTTATGTACACCGAATTTGGGTGGAAAATCACCCCGGCCAACCATTGGCCTTACCTAAAACCCAAGTTACCATTGTTTATTCACCAATTTAACCAATACATTACACGCATGAAAAGGGACCAGAGCTACCAATTATTCAGTCTCCAGTATTCTTGAATTTTGAACCAAAATGTTAGCTATCGTTCCTTTCCATGTGCGAGTTACTCAGGCACTTGTATCCTGTACTTTAGCTTTCTATTGTGTTCACATCGACGCACTGGATCCAATGATCTGCCCGACCGATCGCCCGCCGACTGCAAACTACGATCTTCCCGCTAACACGGACTGTGACTATTCCACTACGGCCGAATTTGCCGCGCCTGGCAAATTGACGCTGCAGCTATATCGACGGAACTCCCACCAGCACGTGACAAGTGCCCATGTGTGCACCAAATGGCAGGAGGTGCATTCCCGCTATACTAATTTCGTCTACACCAGCTATGACCGCACCACATACGAGCCGATCGCTGTGACGACCGACGAATGTCGGCGTATGGTCGATTACCACCAGTGCATCACAACAAAGGACTTGCAACCATCTGGTCTGGGGCAGTGGCGCACACAACATGCATCGCCAAGACTGCCAACCCGCGGTGCCTTCCGGTGCTGCAGGACAATAACCAGAAATGTGACCCAATGCGCGGTACAACAGACTACTATCTACCGACAGCAACAACAAGGCCCTCTGCAATCCACACTGGGAATCGACATTTCCAAATGTCGCTATCGCGACAACAATTGTGTGCTACCTGATCAGCAGCTGCTGCTCTGGCAAGCCAATGCCACCACAGAATGCCGATTTGAACTGTGGAAAGAAATGGCTGGCATTAGCCTACAACGTCAGTGGATTTCCTCTGACAATCAACTAGCACTGACCTTCATGAGCCCACGTGAAATCACAGACTGTGGCGAACAGCTCTATGTCAGTGACCAGGGATTTGCAGTCCAGACAGTTGAAATGAGTGACCATTCCATTAAGCCACTCACAAACATCACCATCATTCCTGAAGAAAGGCACACCTCAGAAGAGATTGCCGCTCAAGCAACACTACGGCAGTTGCATGCTGACCAGACTCAGAGATTCTACTTCAGATTCCTGATGGTCAAACACTGCCAAATGCTGCGAACACTGCACGCACTGACCATTTCGCAGTTACGTGCTGACCCAACCGAAACAGCGCGCATGCTACTACAGCACCCATACCTAGTAGCTGAGACAGTGAACAGCATAGTGCACGTCTGGTTCTGCCAACCACTAGCAAACGGCACGTACAAGCTGCTGCCTATGGATGTAGCCTCCGGTCACTGTACAAATCACATACCGATTGAATTCGCATCCATCGAACAAGGGCCATTCTATCTGGACACAGCCACTCTGACTGTGACCAAACAGGCCTATGACATACCATGCACGCAAGCAGATGGTCAAATTGTCAAGGTCCACAATGCCACATGGCGCTACAATGCGGCCACCGGAGACTTGCACCCTCTGCCTGGACTGCCACACATACCCCTGCTCCATCAGAACCAGGGACAGAGAGAACCGCACCCAGGGGTCAATAGACCAATGCGGCTACTAGGGTTCAAACGATATCACTTTTCGATATCGATATTCGATATTCGATATTTTTTCAAAATTTTCGATATCGATATTCGATATTCGATATTTTTTCAAAATTTTCGATATCGATATTCGATACGATATGGACCCTCGATATCGATATTCGATATTCGATACTAAAAAATGGTCGATATTCGATATCGATATTTCGATATTTTCGATATTCGATATTTAGCTTTTGGTATACCTATCAAGGCATATTTCAAGCAGCATATTGTAATTTCATATGGTTGCAAACATGGTTGATTATCTCTTTACTGAAAAGTACAATTGATTTTAACAAGGTTTACAATGGTCAGAATGAGAAAATCGAAGAAAAAACATGACGAATCAAATTGTATCAGACAAACAAAAATAGGTAGATATTACAATTCATACTTATAACCCAATTGATTAAGGGCATGTTGCAAAAAAGCAGCATATCAGCATTTTCTGGCTTCAAATTTGAGGTAGGTAGTAGGGTTCAAACGGGATCCCGATCCCGATCCCGATCCCGAAATCTCAAAAAACCAATCCCGATCCCGATCCCGAAACCCCAATCCCGATCCCGATCCCGATCCCGAAATCTCAAAAAGTGAATCCCGATCCCGATCCCGAAAAGTCAATCCCGTTTGAACCCTAGTAGGTAGTTCAGTAGGTATGTGGCCAAGCCAAATACAAGAAATGTGGAGTAAGGACTCCAAAAAAGATGACATTAAATACTTTACTTTTACTCATCAACTTAGATACTATAAGCAAATCAAATTAATCACAAATATCTCAAAACAAAAATAATAACTTAATTAAGGACATTATACAGGTTCGATATATCGAAAATATGGTCGATATTCGATATCGATATTCGATATTTTTTCAAAATTTTCGATATCGATATTCGATATTCGATATTTTTTCAAAATTTTCGATATCGATATTCGATATTCGATATTAAAAAATGGTCGATATCCGATATTCGATATTCGATACGATATATCGTTTGAACCCTAGCGGCTACACCCCTTTGAAAGTTCACCAGATTGGAATGCACGTGAACAACTGATCAATGTGCTCCAGAAACATCAAGAGGTCATGGAGACTTTGGGCTTGAGGACAGGACAAACAGCAGAAGAAAATACCAGAGAAATAGCCCAAAATGTTGCGGTCACAGGCATGACTCAAGCTGGAAAGCACACATGGCTTAAATGGGCCATTGGGCTGGCAATTATCCCGTTGGCAGCAATATGGTGCTTTATCGTGGCCAAATGCTGCCTGCCCTTAGCCATACGGGCTAAGCTGACACACAATGTGCTGGATGTTGCCATCAATATCACCAAATGGCTGTGGCAACAAGCCACCACACTAAGCAGATGCTTCAGCGCAGTCCACCGATTCCGGGAACGTCACGAAAGAACACGAAATCCCGTGACTGAAGCTGCGGTGCCTCTCACAGTCTCGGTGATGGAAGAACCACTCAGACCAAGCCGACACCAGGGGCACTTGGCAGCATTGACCCAAGGTCGAAGTGTCACCATAAATGGCGAAACTATTGAACTCCGACCTGTCAGCATTGTCAATATGGTAAAAAGCCTGGAACCAGAAGACACTGATGAAGTGCCAATGACATCAATCACCATCAACGGGGAATATGTCATGGCTGCCATTGATACGGGGGCTCAGTGCAGCATAATCGGAAAAATGTTAGCTGACACCCTCAGTCTGCCATATGAGCCACAAGCAGACCAGAGACAAAGTCTGACATCCGCTACCGGACACGAAATGCCCATCACAGGGATAATCCAAGCAGAAATTGGAATGGGAGAACAATCGTGGACCCATCGAATGCATGTTTCAGCCGAATTGGGAGACCAAGTGATACTGGGAAATGATGCGCTGCGGGCAGTTGGACAGTTGACGATCCAATACAACAACGAAGGCACCCACATCGCCACCGTGCCAGAAATGACTCAGGTCAATGCAATCAAAGCAGTAAAAATGGTGAACCAACAGGACCTGCTGTATGTAGCAGTCAATATCGCCAACACGACTCTAGCTGCCTTGTTAGATTCAGGCGCACAGTGCTGTCTAATTGACGAGAAAATCGTGCATGATCTGGGTTTGGGCCCAATCCAACCCCTGACAGACAATCATCGCTTGGTGTCCATCACGGGCCATGCGTTGACAATTCCCGGGCAAGTAGACATCAGGATCACGATGGCCGGAATGACCTTACAGCAGAAATTCTTTGTGGCAAAAGAACTCAATAATGAGGTCCTTATCGGCGGAGATCTACTTCGCCGATTCCGCAGTCTGACCATCTGCTACCAAACTAGCAGAGTATGGATCGGCACAAAGCAGATTGGACTGGGTCCAACGGGTGACTCAACACCCACCGAAGGACCACCCACAACGCAGTGGCCAGTGAAGCTTGTGGAAAGGGAACTGATTCGCAGCAACACGCAAAAACGAATCCCTGTTGCTGTGGTTGGTCTCCCAAATTGCGACCCCCAGATGAACCTTGTATTCATCCCGAAATCACCACGAGAAATAAGGGGGCTACGCCTGCCATACTTCCGCGTCCCAGGCGGACATGAACTGCTCAAAATCGACATCTACAACATGTCAGCACAGCACCGATGTCTACCAAAAGGTGAAATAATCGGACACATGGAAATTGCGGGGACGGCAATCCCACTTGCCCGGCAGACAACAGCACAGGCTGCACATGCCGTAAACCAGTTAACAAACCAAGGAACACCGAACATTGAACCAGATAAAGTAGATCTGTTGGCATTATCCGGAAAAGCCCTTGAGGGGAGACTCGAAAAACTTGAAGCTGCCTGGAAATTCGGAGACAAACTGGAACCAGAACAGAAGGAACAGATGACAGAGTTGCTACGGAAATATCACGACTGCTTCGCACTAGATTATAGCGAACTGACCACAATCACTGGTGGTATCTTCCACCGTATCCGGACACATGGCAAGCCACCAATACAGCTGCCACCACGGCGCACACCGCCACACTTGCGAGATGTGGTTGACGACGAGCTAAAATCAATGCTCAGGTCAGGTGTGATTGTCAAGTCGAATAGCCCTTGGCGCGCTGCTATTGTCATGGTCAAGAAAAAGGACAACACACACCGCCTCTGCCAAGACTTCAGGCAACTAAATCTGATCACCGAAAGTGATGCTTTCCCAGCACCAGACCAAGCAGAGATATTTGACCGAATAGCCGAATTGAATCCAAAATACTTTAGCAGTTTGGATTGCCTGGGAGCTTATTGGCAGCTGCCAATGCATCCAGATGACGCTGAAAAGACAGCATTTGGTGTGGCAAATGGCCAACTATATCACTTCACCAGAATGCCATTTGGCCTCAGCACAGCACCAGCATCATATGCCAGGGCAATTACGACCATATTCGAGCCAATCATCAACAAAAGTGTCCTCGCTTACATGGATGATCTGTTGACCGCTTCTCCGACATTTGAGAAGCATCTGGCTGACCTGACTACACTACTGGATAGGGCCAGAATGTTCAGACTAAAATTTAAAGCGAAGAAATGCTCATTCGGCGTGAGCGAGTGTATCTTCCTCGGCTTTAAATTATCCGGAAAAGGATTAGAACAAGACATCCAGAAAACAAAAACAATCGAGGCTTTCCCACTGCCGCAGAACAGAACTGGCGTGAAGTCATTCCTTGGAATGTGTGGATTCTATCGCCGTTTCATTCGGAATTATTCAATCATTGCCAAACCACTGGTTGAACTCACGAAGGACACCACAGAGTTTGAATGGACGGAAGAAAGATTGAATGCCTTTGACTCACTCAAAAAGGCAATGGTCACGGCCCCGGTGCTGGCATTCTATCGCCCAGAGCTGGACCTGATCATATCGGTTGACGCGGCCTGCCCACCAGTACATGGCTATGGAGCAGTGCTAGAACAATGCCAGCCTGAAACGGGCGAAATACGGCCAATTGCATTTGCATCAACAAAGGTGTCAGATAATCGAAACGACTTCCACGCAATGATTCGCGAAGCAGAAGCACTGGCGTGGATCCTGGAAAAATTCAAACACTTGTGCATGGGCAGACAAGTCACCGTGTACACAGATAGCCGTGCGCTGGCGTATCTCATGCACGCGCAAGGGCACTCACAGTACATCACGCGGATCTGCCTGACATTGGCGGGTTATGACTTGGATGTCAAACATCGTCCAGGGAAAGCAAACGTGGTCGCAGACGCTCTTTCCCGAGCACCCACGGGAGAGGACCAGGAACTCTTGACAAGAATCGACAATCCGCCGATGGAGATAGAACTAAACGACAACAAAATCCACAAGGCGCGTCCTTGGTGGAGAGAACTGCCGCCATACGTGCCAGACGAACCAATTCCGGACCCATACAAAGGACCAAAGAAACCCTCAATAGTGGAAAAAGATGGAACCGAACAACCAGCACCTACACGCATTATGACATTATTGCGATCACCACGAGATGTGGGTGAACCAGACCCCGCCCAGTTAAACAACTGGAGGGAAAGGCTGGCAACTGCTCAAACAGAAGACCGAGAAACACAACGGCTAATTGAACAGATGGAGCAGGGTAACCAACCGTGTTTTGGGGCCCACTTCGCATATCCAAATCTGTTGGCTTATGTGCGCAACCCAACACACCCGATAGAGAAAACAAAACGCATGCGCGTCTTTGTGCCAAAATCCCTGAGAACGCAAATGTTGGCAGAACACCATGACACGACAATTGGTGGATATCTCAATGCCCGGAAAGTCTTTTCCGCAATGGCACAGCACCTCTATTGGCCCGAAATGAGGCAAGACATATACAATTATGTGAAAACATGCGCACACTGCCAAGCGCGAAATGCGCCAGTGCCAAAAACCAGACTGCCTATGCCGGACACACAACCCTGTCTGCAACCTTTCGAGTGGATCCACATTGACCATTTGGAGCTACCAGCCAGCTACTCAGGGCACAGCTACGTGTTCCTGGTTGTCGACAAATGTTCTCGATGGGCCGATGGTTGGCCGGTGGAGCGAACTGATGCAAAGACAGCTGCCCAGTTGTTGGTGGAGAACTGGATATGCAAATATGGTGCACCAGCATATCTAACATCTGATTGCCATGCATCATTCACCGGCGAAATATTCACCGAAGTAACCAAGCTATTCAAAATCAGGAAGATCAGCACGGCGCCATTCCACCCGCAGAGCAATGGGATAGTGGAACGCGCCAATCGAAGCTTACTGGGGCTGCTGGCCGCTTGCATGCGAGATCTGGACCACCATGACTGGCCAGTATGGCTGCCATTCGCTCTGATGGCAAATCGTATGGCAGTGCACTCAGCAACTGGAATCTCGCCATACACTTGTGTTTTCGGTCAGATGCCAAGAACCACATTGGCTGCGGACTTGAAACCAAAAAGATTTGAGACAGCAATGGAATATCCCAGCTACATAAGCACGCTGATGGCGACACTCAGGCGAATTTGGGCTTTTGCCAACAAGTCCAATCAAGAACAGAACAGACAGAATAAGGCCGTCCATGACCGAAAATGCACAAAGCCCCAAGGATTGCATTTGGGCTGTTTGGTGCTAAAGAAAGCATTCACAATCCCAAAAGATCAGACAGGAAAGACCAAAGATATATGGATTGGACCATACATGGTTACAAAACTCATCGGAAATCCACCAAAAACGGTGCATCTGCAAAAATGGAACGAGCCGGATGGCCCTGAAACTCGGTTCCCAGCGATGCTGGTCAAGACATGGTACCCTCGGGAAGACACCTATCCGACATTTGGCCACGGAGAACCAGCGGCCCAAGAGACAGAAGGCAGCCCAGACGGAAATCCCGCTGATACAGCCACAGCCGGTGCTTCAAGTGCTGACCCACCAGCCAACACTCACGTGCCTGCACCGCCAGCAGTGCCAGTGATGAGTCAATCACCAACCACAATAGACCAGACAGCGGTTCCTAGGGCTGCCACTCGGTACAATCTGCGCTTGAACCCCAAGAAGAAGGTTATTGGAATGATCCGCTGGAACAGAAAACCAACATCAGACGAGACCAGTGAGCTGGGCCGCCATCTATTTGACGAACCAGAACTGACAGAAGACGAGCAAGAGTGGCAAACGACCCCACTACCAAATGGGGGTGACATGCATTACGAGGCGAATTACGTCAGCCGCCCAGTGGCGCCCACTCCAGAAGAAACCAGCCAGCCACACCCGTGCGACCTGGTACCGCCAATATGCCGATACCTCAAGGCCGATGCCACCAAATCCCACGAATACACCATCTCATATGGTGCCGAAGGAAATACCGTGCATATCAAACCACGGCGACTCAAAATCTTTGTGCCGCCACACAGCTGCCTCCACACTGGAATACAAATCACCGTGCCCACTGGCTACGCAGCGCAGCTGTACCACCCAGAGGATGCCGGATTTCGCTACAAATTATCAGAACAAACCTATCCCATGGGAATGCATTGTATCTCGCTTTGGTTTATTGTAAATACCACTGTTACATTCACCACGGATGATACACTCGCTTGCATACACATGTATAAGGTAGTCGATACAAAACACATCTGAATTAGGACAAACGACACATGGTTGGACAATTGATTGTGTGAAGTGATTATTTTTAACGTATGATCAGAAGAATACATTTTTGGTGAAGGTATATACAGACATTTGTTTGTTTGTTTTTTGACATAAAAACCATCAATTGAACTAAATTTTGTCTATACTTTTACGAAAATATTAAGTCAAACAACCGCTAAGATGACGGCTTTTATGTCTTACTCGAACGTCTATATTCGCTAATTTTACCTGTATGAGGCCATTACAGTTGACAAAAGGGGCCGAATGTAAGGGTGCCACGCAGGGCATGCCATGGCGCCGGCGCCATGAACGTTTTTTTGACGCCAGATTATCATCACCAAGACACTGGTGATGATAATCTGCGTTAACGATCTCGCCGCGGGCGGACCGCCGCGGCCACCGAAAATCGCATGCGCAGATTGCGCATGCGATAAAGTTCATGAACGCGGCCGCGCGCAAACGGCCGCGACGGACGGCCCGCCGCGTAGTAAAATGCGCCGCGCCATAGTACGCCGTGCGTGGCGGCGCAGGAATGCGCGCACGGACCCGTTGTCCGCGCAGTAAGACGGGGGCCGGCGGGCGTGCACGCACGTAAATATGTGGCGCCGCCCGCGTTTTAGTGTAATGGGGGCCACATATTTACGTTATTAACTGCCCAAATCGCATTTCGCGAGCAAACTTGGGCAGTTAATGACTTGTTTTCCACATGCATTTGAGGGGGGAAAACAAGTCGTTAAGATACATATTTTACAGCCATTTATAGTAGGCATGTATCATTTATAAGTGAATACCCCCCCCATTGTAAAGTTGTGCATAAAAGGGGAAATCCACACCAAAATAGGCATCAGTTGTGGAATGGGCCTTAGAATTTCATCAACCAATATGTGCACATTTAAGACCCAAATAGGTAGCTGCAGCCCCATTTCACACTGTTCAGGGCCTGTCATTTCTTTATTGTTTTGGCAGAACCCGAGCCCCATTCACCCACTTATTTTGGTGTGGAATTTCATCTGTTTTTTTGTATTTTCGCCTAGTTGATTTTCGTATTTTCGCCCAATGTTTCTTTGCATTTTCGCCTAGTTCATTTTCCGTATTTTGCCTAAGCAATTGTTGTATTTTCGCCCAACGCTAATTAATCGTTAATTAATTTATGTATTTTATTCACAAGTTTCTTTCTCAATAAACCCCCATAAAACGAATTTGGTACACAGATTATTTGCTTAATTAACCCCTAAAACACAGAGTAAGACGCTAACCATTTTCTAATTAAATAATCAACCTCCCTACCACCCAGCCAGCTGGCGCCATAAACGCCAGCTGCGCTGGGCCCCTTTTAAAATTGAGACACAAATAACTGCGCGTGCAGAGTGTTATGCCACCGGAGTTGACCTACATCTCACTGACTCAACGTATGTATACCCTGCGGACTTTATACTCTGCACTCGCACTTGTTGAGAATAAAAATGGGGAAAACGTATAAAAATCTTCGATTTTAAATGTAATTTGTGGCAAAATCACTGACCATAATGGCCCCACACACGCTAGTTGACATCGACACCAAATGTCAACTGGTTCCGTTCCCAATTCAAAGCTTGCATTTGAACGTCGTTCGTCGACTCGTCAGCCAGCTTTGAATCGGGATCGGCACCAGTTGACGTTTGGTGTCGATGTCAACTAGCGTGTGGGCCCAACGACCCCCTCCCCACCCCACTTTCTGTGCAGCCAGTCGAACGACTGCGACAAGGCGCTCGCATCCCTCAAAGACACGTGCGCGTGGCGGATGGAATTCGGCGCTAATGGTGCGCTCAAATTTTCCCCAAAATTTGGGGTGGCGAGGAATTTACCTTCGCAGTTTTTGAAATTTATTTCCGCTCGGCCAAAGTTATTGCTAGTTGAATGTGGTGCGGTTTTATGGTCTGTTTTTGGAAGAAAATTCAAATCGCTGAAAAAAATCTGGTGCGCAACGCGACTCGGCTTTTTTCTATAAAAAATATGTTTTTGTGAAAGTGCTGGCGCGTTGTTGCGTACAACATAAGCATGTACGGATGTAAACCGTGCAATCTGCGGAGTAAACTCAGGGACGTATCCAGGATTTTTGAGCGGGGGGGGATGCTTGTTTACGGAGGCCGGCAAGGGGGGGGGGGCTCAGCCCCCCCCCTAAAATTTTAGCTACATGGTGGCGGAATGGCGCCATGGCGCTGGCGCCATTAGTAGGCGCCACACCATGGCGCCATTGGCGTTGGCGCCGACGCCATGGAAAGCTGTATATGTATGTAAATATACATACAAAACAGCAAAAAGCACAACATTGAGTATTTTCATAACGATTTGCGGCCACATGGAGCAAATCTGACGATAATACCTTATGTCTGGTGAAGAATGCGCGCTTGCGCGCAAAAATTTTTACGCTGACGTTGAAAAAGTCCCATTTTCCGGTCACTTTCTGGTCTCGCTCCGGGAAAGGGGGGGGGCTGCAACCCCCCCGCCCCCCCCCCCTGGATACGGCCCTGAGTAAACTGTCCCATTGCCCTTCCACATTCCTAGTCAGTGCGTCCATCCTGCGCGCAGATTTGACCACTGACAACATGAGCGAGATTCTCACCAAGGCGGGCATGTACATCCACGGCGCCGACGTACACGGCACGCCGCTCTGTGCGTTTCTGACCGATTAGAATATTTTGTGGGCGGAGTTTACTCGCTGATGCGACCAGTGACGGCGCCGTTCTATTTTTTTCGTCAACTTTTACCTGCCGTTCTATTGGAGGTGCCGTTCTATTTTTTCATCAAACTTTTTCACACAATTTTCATTTGGACATAGTATTTTTCATGAGACATGAGCGACATGTTTATATCAGAGCATCAATTCTAACAAAACCAAATATGAAAACAACCACAAAATCATAGTTCTGAATACCCTGGCTGTTCTCACTAGGGTTGGGACGATATGACTTTTCGATATCGATATTCGATATTTTTTTCTGAAACTCGATATTCGATATCGATACGATATTGACCCTCGATATTCGATATGAAAATATGCTCGATATTTGATATCGATATTTTCGATATTTTCATGCAAGGGGGCATATTGTATTTCCATTTGGTCACAAACATGGCTGATCATCTTTTTAAATGAGTCTCACAAAAGTCAAAATGAAAGGATGAAATAAGAACAGGGTGAATCCAATTATGGACACCCAATTTTTCACATAAGGGTTGAGAGAAGGGGCTGAAAATTTGACACTTTATTGTTAACATATGGAACTTTATGAAAAGCGTGAGAGAGCCAAATTGGACATGCACCACGGGCCTGGAATTGGATCGGAAACTTAAAATGCGATTTACTCAAAATCACATTTTGTGGACTTGTCGGCTTTTAGAATTAGACGCCTCAATTGCAACTTATCGTCAACTCATTCAGTTCAGCCCCGTCATTTCAGTGTGGCTCATAGTTCGTTTGAAAGAGAAAAACCAAGACCCGCGCGAAGCTCGCACCCTGCTGATCTACTGGCTGGACAGGTACTACTTTCAAACGCGCGGCAACAAGTTGGTCATTGTCTTCGATTTGTATCAGACCGGATTGGCGCATTTGGTCAGTTTAGCGGTTCTGTTGAGAAATGGAATGTTGGGCACGAGCGCAGTAGTTGATATCGCAAATTCTTGTCAATAGAAAAACAACACATTTTTTAAACATCACATAGGAACGATGAAGATAAGGTGTCATGATATAAAATAACCTATGCTCTATGACATAGGAAAGTTGAAGTGACATAATCAACCAAAATTGAGTTGACACTAATTTTGATGTCAACTAGTATGCGTGGGCCCAATACCAAAATCGTAACAGTCAACTAAACATTCCCCCACCAAGGACCTGGACTTCGTGCGCTTCCTCCTGGACCAGCTCAAGCTGCACTACCCCATGCTGCTCGACTACCTGCTCGTGTACGACATCCCCTGGGTGCTGAACGCCGCTTGGAGGGTCATTCGATCGTGGCTCGACCCTGCGGCCCAGAAAAAGATCGTTTTTGTCAACTCGAAAAGTGTCGGGGAGCATGTGGATGCGGGGAATTTGCCCAAGCATATGGGTGGACTGGTGGGTTTTTGCTTCCCTGTTACGGCACTACACAACTGGTTTACAACGCCACCAAATGTCAACTGGTTCCGATCTCAATCAAAGCTTGCTGGCGAGTAACACTACACATTATTGTAAATATACACGTATCATCAGCAAGCTTTGAATTGGGATCGGAAACAGTTGACATTTGGTGTCTTTGTCAACTAGTGTGTGTAGGGCCTATATTTAATTTGTTTACCAAACATTTTACGATGAAATCTACCACATCGTATCTGAAAAATACAGTATTTTCTAATCAACATACGTTTTGCTCACTGTGGGTTTAAAAAATGGGGGTCGTTAAAAAACGTTTTTATAGTATTAAAGTAGTATAAAATGGATGCAAGTAGTAAAAAATATGTGGAATTGATCAACTTGTACCCCTGGCTGATTGGTGGACACTACAGTCCATTCGTTGCACATTACAACAAAATTTACCATATACTATCTGAATAAAAAATTAATAAAACGATTTGTCATCAAGTTTACTAGGTAGATATCATTCACCGCATCTTCAATTTTCCATTTTTTTAATTTTAATCTCATTTTTTCTCTGAGATTTTGCCAACCCTGATTCACCGTCAGTGAATACGCCGCATGTTTCGTTACGCAACTTTATTCATCAAAACACGGTAAGATTGTCTCTTATGTCTACAGTGCTATCACAATACCTAAATAGCTGCATTCAGTCAAATGTTTGCCTACACAAAGATCTGTAACATGTGTAAATTGCGTCTATCCAGGACTCAGGACAGTTTGCGCACGAAGCTAATAGTCAATTTAGACTGTATGCACATGGACCCACGTAAATGCAATACTTTATGGCCCCCAGGTGCCCCTCGATTTGTTTACAATTAGTCACAGGACAACTCGGCACGGGGCAATTTGACACGTGGGGACTTCCGTTCCAAAAGTTCACAAGCGCCAAATCCAGAAAAATCGAGTTAGCTGTGGATTCGACATCCACGTATAATTCTGCCCATTTTGGTAAAAAGATCAGTGTTATAGTCCACGTCGTTCCCGAGATACAGTGGTACCGTTTTTCAGAAAAATCACAATTTTCATATCGAAAGTGCACATATCCATCTCAGATCCCCTATGAAAAACAGAACTTTCATTTCGTAAGTGCACATATCCATGTCGGACCACCGGAGTTTCATTTCATAAGTGCACATATCCAAAAAAAATAGTTTCATTTCCAAAAGTGCACGCGTGCTCCGGATCGCTTGCGAAGAGCCGGCCGGATTTCCCATACAAAATAAAGTTTCATTTCCAAATGTGCATACGTGAATTTCCAAATTTATTTTGCTCTATAAATCGAGTACGGGTATAAATTCAGATCTGAAAATTTAGGTTTGTGTACTTCTCAAAAACGACTTCTCAGTCGTGTAATTGGTTTTGC
Organism: Sphaerolaimus hirsutus; assembly: GCA_964036195.1. NCBI lineage: Eukaryota > Metazoa > Nematoda > Chromadorea > Monhysterida > Sphaerolaimidae > Sphaerolaimus > Sphaerolaimus hirsutus. The sequence goes on from OZ038451.1 coordinate 8,344,148, forward strand.
CCTGCGATGCACCGTTAGGTAGTTATTTACATTTCAAGTTCAAATTTTCAAATTTACTCCTTATTTTGGGTGGTTTACAAAATATGACATAACTCCCAAAATATTTACCAGCCGACAAAATTTAGGGACACAAAAATTGTAGACAAATGTCCGACATATCTGAAAAGTGCAGGGCAAGCTTTGTCGCCCAAACATGGCACTGCCGGGCCAGCGCCAAACTTTAAAATGCGATTTTGAAAAATCAAAAAATCTGGATATGTCAACTTTTGGAATGAAAGTCCCCACGTGTCTAAAACCATATCAATATGTGACATAAAATTCGACAAGCTTGTATCACACAAGCTGCCAATAGAAATTGATAGAAGTTTACACGTACCGTATTTTGTCAAACCCCCCCCCCCTTGAAATACGTCGAGTCTAATACATGGTGGTTTTTGTTGCATAATACCTTGCATCTGCCTTACATAATAATATGACAATTTAGTACTGATATTCCAAGTAATTTCTGGGGAAATAATACCCCCCCCCCTTCAAAAGTTCGACTCGGAAAAAATACCCCCTTCCCCCCCCCCCGAATTAATTCAAGGAAATATGGTAGATGTGAATTTGCTCAAAATTAAAATCATAATTATCATTTTAATTCCATTTGTGACAATCTGGCCATACATGTTACAATTTGCTTCATTTGATCCTTTGACATGTTTGGTCGTGTGACGACTTGGTCGTGGCATAATCGTCCGTGTCAAAATGCCTCGTGACGAATTGACACATTACCCTTCTGTGCCTTCCCTCTGATAAAGTATATCCAATGTACATACGCGTACACATTTTGCGCTGTACTCAATTGAATTTGCGGGCGAAATCGTTGTGGCACCTGGCTCGCCGGTTGCCAGTTAACTCGATTGCTTTACTGCGGTTGTCGTTTTATGCATTTACATAAACATTCCTGTTTGAGTCAGGTTGAGCTGACTGGTCCCGCGGGATTTTATGGAGCTTTTTTAACTTTTTTTAAAATCAAATCGTTTTTGCGATGGCTATGAAAAGCTTTCAGCCAAGCAATTTATAGGGTGTTTTTATTGATGTTGTTTTTATTGATGTTTTTTTTGCTCTCACAGCTATTCCATTTTAGCAAACTATGTAATAAATCTGATAAGCCATAATAAATAAGTCATTAATCAACACCACACCTAAAAATGGACATGGATTAACACTTTATCATATGAAAACATTCTGACAATTATTCAAGTGGATGTTGGGAAAAATGTCAGAGAAACAGACATTTGTCCCTGAATATGATGCAAAAAAAATACGAAATGAAATTGCGGTGGCTAAACTGTACGGCTTGTCTGTAAATGGTATGGTGCGGTAAATTTGCAATTTTAGCGGTAAATAATAAAATATTTATGTAGGTAAATTTGCAAATAACTGTGAGTATTTAAATGCTGGTAAACGGTACTGTACGGTGATTATGTATTCATAAATTAGTTTCACTTAACTCTAGAAACTCTAAACTATTCAAGTAGCCATTTATTTTATGGTAGATTTTATGGAGCTTTTTTGGTGTGTGAATACATCACGGTATATTATTTCACCCTATAAATAACGAAAATTTGTCCCAAATTGGCACGCGCTCAATTTGCATCGCACTGCATTGGCATCAATAAATGTTGCGGCGACTGTGGTGCACTGCGCTGCGCTAATGTTGTGCCGCGTACTCGTTGTCGCTGTGTGCCACTATTAGTGCAACAGTGGTTTTTCATGTGACACTGACACTCACAGACTGTGTCAAATGTGTTATGTCCAGAAAATAGGATAAAATAATGTTTGACATGACTTAACACTTTACATGACTTTTAACATTTTACATGACATTTTACATGCCATTTTACAGGGTCTAGGGGTGCCACCCCAGACCCTGTAAAGCAGGGGTCTCCTGGGGGGTACCCCCCCCCCCAAAACTACCCAGCTATCTATCTATCCCGGAGGCAAAATGTTTGGCTACTATCCCCTAACCCCCCCCCCCCAAATCGCCCAGCTATCTCCTATCCGGAGCGATATTTTGCCGAATTTTTTTTTCAAAATTGCTACTTTTCATGCCTTTTTATAGATTTTCACCTCCAAAATCTTTAGTATATGTTCATTTTTGCCTGTTTTCAGCTATTTTGGCTATATATGTGCTTATATACCTATTTTTAGCCATTTTCATTTACTTTTAGCGAGTTTTCACCCTTTTCTTCCTTCTACACCCCGAAAAAGCCTATATATTGTACCCCCGCGAACCCCCCCCCAGAAAATTTTTCAGCTATCTATCCAACCCCCTGGAGGGCTGAAATCTGGGAGACCCCTGCCGTAAAGTGCTCTGTAAAATGTGAGATGTCATGCAAAGTGTCAAAAGTCGTGTGAAATGTTAAATTTTATTTTATTTTTTACCGGCTATTAAGACATTTTACATGCTTTTTACTGTAACTTGGTGTTCCCCCTGGGCAACAAAAATATCAAAAACATTTCTATCATACTTAAATGTGTAAATATTTTCGTATCGCCTAAAATCGTGCTGCCCCGGTAGTTTGCAAATAGCCAAATGTCTACAACTGCATCTGTAACAAGTTTCCAAAATTCTCGAGTGCCCCACTGGCTGACGAAATTCTGTTTCAGCCAGTCTCTCAATTTCAAACTGTCTAGAGACGGAAACTTTGAGCCGCAGTTCCCTCGGGTTTGAATATCATCTTACCTAGTCATTCTATTAGTTTGTTTGTGGACCTTTTAGCGGCTATTTTGTTTGCTTCCTGCGTTATTTCCGTTGTTCTGTTGTTCTGATTGAATGACAGCCCTAGTTTTTTTGTTCCTTTTGAACAGTTTATTCAATAATGTGCCTGCGCACACTAGTTTTCAAGCGAGATTTTGGAAACTCGTAAATCAGATTTGAAAGAAGTGAGTTTTGTAGAATGTGGTGTCCGTCAACTAACAGTTGACGGAGAGTAAAAATTACCCATTCTAGGGAACTCATATACGTTCAATTCTGATTTATGTGTTTTCGAAATTTCGGTTGAAAACTAGTGTGTATGAGCACATAGTCCCTGCGCACACTAGTTTTCACACGAAATTTCGAAGACTCACAAATCAGCTAATACCAAATACCCCCCGGGGGGTGATTGTTTCATAGTGCTCCCGAGAGGGGGGGTATTTCGAGGGGGCTAGGGCCCATTCCGCATCAAAGCCCATTCCGCATGTAGACCCATTAAAGACACATTATGCCTGCAGGGGTAAGAAAGGGGGTGGGTAACACCACCCCAAACCGCCCAGATATCTATGCTTCCCTGGCGCAAATTTTTTTGGCTACATTCCCCTGAACACCCCCCCCCCCCACCTGGAGCGCTTTTGAGCAATTTTACCCTAATTTTCACCGAAATTCCCTAATTTTCATACTTCTTATAGAGTTTCACCTTCAAGATAACTAGGTCATGTGTTTTATTACCTATTTTCAACATGCCAGGTATAATTAAATGTGTTCCGGGCCAACATGCGGGATGGGTTTCCATGCGGAATAGGGCACTGCCTTTCTAGGGGGGTTATTATTTCACAAGAACTTTTTTGAAATCCTAGTACAAAATCGTTGTTTGTGATGTGCGCTGGGGTAGAAAAATGCATCAATAAGTGACATGTAAAGACTCCTGTAGACTAATATTAATACGAAGATGGTAATTATAAACACTGTTCTAACGTGATTCCGACATTGTTTTAACGTGTGTTCTGCACTACGCAGAACACAAACTGCAGTATTTGCCATGTACGTTCTCTTTACACTCAATCTGGGGGGGGTATTTCGAGGGGGGGTGATTGTTTCATAGTGGTCTCGAGAGGGGGGGTGGGGTCAAACGAGGGGGGTATTTCGAAGAAATACGGTAGAACGCATTTGAGTTTTCTACAACGAGGTGGCCGTCAACTACAGTTTACGGAGATTAAAAATGACGCATTGTGGAAAACTCAAACACGTTCAAAGCTCATTTCTGAGTTTTCGAAATTTCGTGTGAAAACTAGTGTGCGCAGGGTCAATATGCCCCCTTGTTAATTTATGCGCAAATGTTCCGTTCTATGAAGGCTTTCAGTAAATATATTTGTAGCATTTTAAGTGAGTTGCGTAAGCAGCTGTCAGGAGATGACGCATAAAAATGAGATGTTTCGTGTTTTAGAATGCTTTGTTTTTAAATCTGTTTAGTGAAGTGTTCTCACTCATTTGCGTAAAATTTCCCGTAGTCACTAGTACAAAAAGTCTAGAAAAAATTGAGTCTAAAAGTATTTAAAAAATTGCGTCTTAAGCATGGAAGATCTATTGGCACTGCGCTGGCGCAATCTATGGGTTACATATTTACATTTTTTTCTTTTTTCTTTTTTTTTGTAAAAAGGGGGGTTCACCACACTGGATTCCGATCGCGAGTCCGGCAAATTGTGGGGGATTTTCCTAGAACTTAGTCACATTTGAATCCTACTTGCGAACTAGATTGACGTGTTTGTGTCTGTAAATATTTTACAAGAAGTGTTCCATTCCTATGCACCGCCCACTCCCTTCGGGGTAAATTTTTTTTAGTGAATAATTCTCCAGTCCAGGGTACAAATTCAATAAGAAAGTATATAGGACGGGCAGAACGCTTTTCAATGAATGATACCGTATTTTAATGAATAAGGTGACGTGGAAATTGTGCACCGAATAATCCGAAAGTGGAAGCAATGTGATGTGATGAGACAAAATTGCAAAATGACAAAATTTAATTCAGATGGAATATGGTAGATTTCGTTGTAAGTTGTTCGGTGGGGGGTTCACTAAACTTTGTGTCCCCCCATTCTGATGTAGGTACTTTGCTTCAATTATTTATATGCCACTCCAGTTTAGCTTTGACTATTTTGACCGATTTTTTTCTGTTTGTTCCAGTTCTGAGATATTTATTTATAGGGCGCTTGTAAAAACACGCTCGTTTTCTAAAACAAATAAAGTTTAACATATTTAAAAGTCTAGCGCCAGTCCCGTGCCCTGTAATGTGTAAAATGTTGTCCTGTGCCATGTAAAATTTATGTTGCATTTACGCACGAAAACAATACTTAGCGCTTCACATTGGCAGTCAGCCAACAATGACTAGCACTTGTAACTATTGTAAAACAAGAATAAATTTGGTTACCTTTCAAACGTTCTATCTTTACGTCCTCACAACACTCGTTCGCAGTGCTGGCACACTTCCAACGTGAGACATGAATCAGAGCGCGTGTAAACTGTTCGGTCCGTTTCGTACACTATCAATCTTGTTCAACTCCCCCCCCCCCCCGCAGGACCACTACTCATTCACCCTGGAGCAGCTAGCCCAGGAGGGAGGGGGTGCCCAAATGGCCATGCCGCTGACGCCACCCCCGGACGATTTCGACGCGGACACCCCCTATGCCACTATTGATCGAGCGCTCGCCAATGGTGCGTTAGTGGTTATGTTTACTAGGCTGACCGTTGAGTATGCGTTTGAGGTTACTTATGTCAGTGGATAATGTGTGAGCGGGATACTTATGCGTGCACTTTCAGAAAAAAATATTTAAAAAACGCGAAGGCGGAGTCGTGTAGAAATGACGGAAGTTCTTTCCTTTAATATTTTTCTATTTCTGGAACTATTGATTTTATTAACTATGACTAGGGTTGGCCGATGTTTTTTTTTTAAACGTTTTTTTTTTTTTTAACGTTGTTTTTTTTTAAAAAACATGACGTCCGAAATGTTTTTTTTTTTTTAAAAACATCGGCCGAAATTTTTAGTACTAAGCACTAGGTATTTTGCAAAATTTTTGCGCGCAAGCGCGCAATTTCACACACAAATTGACATTGGTGGTTGTTTTCATTGGTTTTGTTGCATTTTTAGTATCAAAACATCCATTTCTATGTGCTACCATGGGTGAATAAGCCGACATATGTTGCTGTAATATATAATATTGAGGTAATGTGCTTCCATGTACCTCCACAGTGTGTAACTTCACTCCCAAAGTAACAACCTCCTTTTATAACCTTGTTTGATCACCATTCCGTGCCAAACTTTACCTGAAGTCACGAACATTTGACTATAAGGCGATATACGAACGATATGTCGACGAAAAATGGATATTTTTGACACAAATCACCACTTATAATGCTATCCCATGGCTCCACAGCCATTATATGGTCATATTTAACATCACAGAGTATTGCCAGTGTCTGATATACCTATATATGTTGACACTAGGTCATATCTGGGAGCTTTTAAAAAAAACGTTTTTTTTATAAAAAAAACGTTGTTTTTTTTAAAAAACATCGAGTTAAAAAAAAAATTTTTTTTTTCAACCCTAACTATGACGTCATGATGGAGTGTTTCCTTCAGAAAAATGCATAGAGTGCAGTCCGCAGAGTATACTGTTATTAGGGTCTGTACTTGCAGATTGTCATTCTGGGAGGGTGAGACTTACTAGGATGCTCAAACATTTGGGTTATTACCCTCCCCCCCTAAACTAGACCCCCTGATATACTTGATTTTATTTGTCTTTCCAGGATCGCTGGGCAGCGGGGCTGACCAGACGGACACCAGCCGCGGCAGAAACAGGGTGGGTCATTAGAAAACTTTTGTTTAACACTTTTTGGGGCTAGTGCATTCGAACGACTAGGGCTCAATTTCACACCTTGGTAAGTCGCCAGAAAAGTTATACATTCTTTCTTTGTGACATTCTTTCAGTAATTACCGTATTTCCTCGAAATACCCCCCCCCCTTGAAATACCCCCCCCCCCCCTCGTTTGACCCCCCCCCTCGAGACCACTATGAAACAATCACCCCCCCTCGAAATACCCCCCCCCCAAATTGAGTGTAAAGAGAACGTACATGACAAATACGGCAGTTTATGTTCTGCGTAGTGCAGAACACGAACTGCAGCATTTGTCATGTACGTTCTCTTTACACTCAATCTGGGGGGGGGGTATTTCGGGGGGGGGGGCTGATTGTTTCATAGTGTTCTCGAAGGGGGGGGGGGTATTTCGAGGAAATACGGTATACTCGGCGGACCGCAAAGAATCCTACCACAATGTAATGGGCCCACACACGCTAGTTGACATTCGACACCAAATGTCAACTGGTGCCGATCCCGATTCAAAGCTTGCTGGCGAGCCGACGAATAACTTTCAAACACAAGCTTTTAATTGGGAGCGGAACCAGTTGACATTTGGTGCCGATGTCAACTAGCGTGTGGGGGGCCAATGAATTAAATCCTGTTATATATTTCGTAATTAATTATTCCATAGTAAAAACGAAATATTATGATGAAAAACTGTAAGTGTTTTTGGTTCATTCAGATGGGTTATGGTAGGTTTCCATACAAAGTGTGATGTCCGCCGAGTATACCTACCTACCGTATATCCTTGAATAAGACCCCCCCCCCCTTGAATAATACCCCCCCTTGAATAACACCCCCCTGTTGGCCAGGTGAGGAAAAAATAACGCCCCCCCTTGAATAACTCCCCCCTCTTGAATAAGTCCCCCCTCTGGGTAAAACGACAATGTGTATTTGAATGATTCAGATGCCGATGAACTCGAATTTTAGGATGGATACGTTGTTTTTTTCTTGTTGAACTGGTCATTTTCTGCATTAGATGTGTTGACGGAATGCATACAAACAATGAATAACATGAAAGTTTTCCTGGAAGTTCTGAGGAAAAAATAACTCCCCCCCTTGAATAGTACCCCCCCTTGAATAACTCCCCCCTCCAAAACCTCTGACGAAATAATAACGCCCCTGGGGTCTTATTCAAGGATATACGGTATATGAACATATCAGAGCAGGGGTATCCTGGATTTTGATCACCCGGGGGTTGGAGAGATAACAAATCGCTCCATAAAATTTATGGATCGAAAGAATTTGCACGAAAACGTTTTATTCACACATTTTATTTTGTCGATCATCTAGGGCGCATTACTCTAGACTTAAATCTGGCCCCTGGCAAAACATAAAATGCGTCAGAATTACAAGCTCACATTTCCTCTGATGTGGATCTAGATTGAGTTTCTTCCGATGAAATTTTCATGTGTTTTTGCATGTATTATACACATTTCGCACAGCGCAGTTTTACTTTGCAAGACTCGGAAATTTCACACTTTGACTATGTGAGTAAATAAGAAAAATGACGCTGCGCTCGCTCTCAATGGTGCAACTAATTATGAACGTATAATAACGTACATAATATGATATCTACAATTTTTGCAACTCTGTTTATGTTTATGTAGCGAGTCCTTTGAATCCTAACTTTGTGTCTTCACGAATTATTTCACCCCATTCGTGGCATTGCATCCAGCTGCAATGCCAACCGGGGGGGGGGGGAATTCCCAAAGCCTGTAAAATGTCAAATGTCATGCAAAGTGTCAAAAGTCATGTAAAATGCCTTTGAAAATGGCAAGCGTACATTTCCTATTTTACAGGGCATTTTACATGACTTTTGACACTTTTCATGACATTTTACATTTTACACTGTCTTGAACTGGCACCTGAGGCAAGTGGACAAGTGACAATAAGGTTGTCACTGATGAGTGAAGTGATAATATGGTGTAATTTCAGTGACAATTAAAGATGTAAATTAATATACTTGTCCCATGCCACTCGGCTTGCCACCTGAAACTCTACTTGCCACACACCACTTTCCTTGTCACTTCTGCTTTTTGAATCCCTGCTAAAAGAAACTGTCGCTTGAATTGTTTCAAATTCAACTCATCTATTATGCGACAAACGAAGTTTCTGTTTACACAGCAATTTTTCCAACATTTGACGTAAATTTAAAGATAAATATGTCTGAAATTTTTTACTTGTCATCCTAAAACCGGCACATTCGCGAAGGTCGGGTTTCAAGCTTTTGTGGCCTTCGTTTGAGATCAAATTTTGCTTGATGTATTCAAGCGCATTGAAAAGCATCACCCCATATCATATTCAGAATTTATGAGTAAAACAACCGGTCAGTTGAACATGCTCCATAAAGTTGGCTAATTAAGCTAATGGATAAAAGTTTAACGTAGCCTTACATGTGTTGCTTGCGGGTGCCACGCAGCGGCGCCGATGCTTAATATTTTATCAGCACTGTTTTATGTGATTGAATTTTTGCTCGATAAATTAATGTCGCCGCAAATAGCGCACGCTGTCAAACGAGTTGTCACCTGCTCCCGTATTCAATTAGAACGTAAAGCGTTCGTAAGTAGGGTTGGGATGATCGTATTGTAAACAGCGGGCAAGCCAGGTCCGGCGCCCACTTTCTGAGTGTGGGTCGCCGACCTTCCCCAGCCCGTATTACCGTATTTCTTCTAATAGAAGAGCGCCCTTCCATTTTTTCCGTCAACTTTTTACGTGCCGTTCTATTGGAGGCTGCCGTTCTATTTTTTCACCAATATTTTTCAGACATTTTTCATTTGAACATAGTGTTTTTAATGAAAAATGAACAACATTTTACTATCCGAGCATCAATTCAAACAAGAACAACATTTTACTATCCGAGCAACAATTCAAACAAGAACAAATGTGAAAATAAACCTAAATCAGAGTTCTGAACACCTTGGATGTTAACACCACCCATTTTTCTAATACTTGTGTTCTGGCACTCTTATTTCAACCTGAAGTTCTATTGGAGGTGCCGTTCCATTGGAGGTATGCCGTTCTGTTAGAAGAAATACGGTAGTAGTGGGAGGGGGGGTCGAGTATATATACGCCCTCAAAATTTCGAATAAATAACCCCACTACAGCTGGAGATGTGGCGTCCGGCGCCGACTCAGAAAGTAGATGCCGGAACTGGCTTGTCCGCTGTTTGCATTGTATCGAATATCGACTATTTTTTCGTATCGACTATCGCATGTCGACCATTTTTTCATTGAATATCAATATCGAGGCCCGAGGGTCAATATCGATATTCAATATATGATTCCAACCCTACTGGCGAGGCTCCCGACACTAGAATAAAATGTTTTATTTACTGGCCACCTGCTTTTTTGGTAGTATTTGAAAATTTATTTGAATATCAATACAAATGTGATATTAAATACCCTGATTATCAAGGCCGACCCTAATGCCTATCAAAAACCGGGTCGGACAAATTGTGAATGTTCTGCACATTACATATATGTAAACCAGTGTTCTAATTGAATTTGACCCCTGGGTCGCAATTACATGTCCTTTTTCGTCCACCTATCTATCTACCCCGAAGCAAAATTGTTGGCTGCTATCCCCTGACCCCCCCCCCCCCACCCCTCCCCCTCGAATCGCTCAACTATCTATCCATGTTCAGCAAAGTTTGAGCGATTTAGCAACAATTTTCGCTCAAAATCGCTCAATTTTGCAGATTTTTTTACCCTTTTTTTAGAACCCCAACCCCCCCCCCAAAAAAAAAAAAGCAAACAACAACAACAATTTTCAGCTAACTGATCCCCCAGAGGAGCAATTTGCTATGTATCGAATACCCGCGAGGGTAAAAATCCTGGTAAAACCTCACCTATTTTACACGTTTGTCTTTGTTTGTTGTTTTGATGCAATGTGGGTTTGTGGGTGCCTTCGATGCAGTACAATTAGTACGCTTCATTAATTTTCGCGCCTATATCATTTTTTTGTACACTATAATTATCTATATTAGTTTGTTGCTCGCTGTGATACGTATTTATTTAGTTGATGAATGTAACCAAAACCAGCATAGAAATTATTGTTCTAACTCAATTTATGTCCGTGGTTCAATCGCATGAAAAATACTATTCTCTGGCGAAACAATTGTGATTTATTAACAACATTACCTTTTTCATTTAATTACAGTGGCTCATTTCTGATTTTACTCCACGTTTTTGAAATCCTACTGAAGAATAAACGTATTTTTACCTGAAAACGTTTACACTAAAACTCCCAGGAATCACACAGTAAAATTAATGACGTTTCTATAATATTTTCTGGAATGGAAGTGAATGCTTTTTGATGCTCCTGCAAAAAAAATTTCAATTCCAAAAAAAAAAACAGATGAAAATTGTATGAACATTTTTTGCACATATCATGTTCATGCAACACATTTCACTAAACCAGAACGTTTCAGTCGGATTAAACGGTTTTCCACTGGATGGCCTACATAAATACGGCACAATTTTTCACATTTAATTGTTTCCCACTCTCACTCACAACACAACTCGTTATCTGCATTGCAAAATAGTCTTCGCTATTGGTGCTCTAGCTTGGTTAGGGATGGCAATAAAGTTTTTTCAATTGATTAAAATCTATTTTTAAAATCATACTGGTTATCATACTTCATGGATTATGACCTATACATTTTTTATGGATGAAACACTTCATCATGACATTATCATTGACAAATCAATATCATTCTAAAAAAAAGTTACATGCCTAAAATGGCTGTTTGTCCATTATTATTTGTCTGTGCATGTATTGGCGCATTGCCACAAAAGACATAAATATGTGTGCATGTTCACTGTGCTGTCCAAAGAATATAATGTAGTATAAAAAGTACAAGCCAATGTGCTTGCCACATGCTTCTGAGTTGTGAAACATCACACATTGCATATTCATGTTCTCTTTTCTGTTTTTTTAAACACTGTCCAAGGTCCAATTTCCTTCTTTTCATGAAGTACATATTTACCTAAAACTTCTTTTTGTGTTGTCCAGGTTAGAAATTCTACTGAAGTAACTCTGTTAGTAAATTTGAAAAACTTTTAAAATACTTTTAGCAACTCTGCTTGAAAACTGGGTTAAATCATGTGTGCTTATCTACCAAACAAAGTGTGCCAGGCACTTTCTTTGAACGGCAATATGCTATTCATCCACTTTTCGGATGCACATAACATTTCTAAGCTAAATAAAGTTTCGATCTCAAGAGAACACAGTTGAGACACATCCACTTCTGAAAAAACTCGGAAACTCCAGAATTTTGAAAATTGAACTAATAACGGGAAAGGGCATCTAGAATGAGTCATGCACATTTTTCATTAATTTCCAAAAAAAATTTAACGTCACATGTCTGATGTCCTTTTTTAAGTCTCTTTTTTAACCTTTTTGGAACAAACACGAACAAACTTTAAAAAAAAATAGAAAACGAATTACACCTAAACTGTGGTTTTCTCGAAATCAATTTTTGGAGTTATATACTTTTAGAAGTAGATGCGTCAGGTCACTTTTGGAATCCCCTTGGATTATAAATATGTTTCTTTTCTGCAAGTTATTCACTTGTCCCAGTGCGTGTGTGTTTGTGTGTCTTTATGAGAGTGCTACACGAAACGTGCAAGCGCATGAAACATTTTGTATCATTACACACGCCCATGCGCCCATGAAACACGCCGGTTTGCCCATGAAACACGTGCGCGCGGTGTCATAGCAATGTATGCGCGCGCGTCGCATTTACTTATTTATTTTGTAAGTAAAGTCAACCGTTTTCAATGCTGTATATTACCTATTTACATGCGTGCCAAATTGCGTTTGATGCCTTTGATAATTAAACATGCAAAGTAAACATTGTTAGATGTGTTAATTGTGTCAAAATAAGCTATTAATTCATTGGAGCGACTCAATCAACTGTAGCACAGCAAATATCCGACCAATAATGTTAACAATAGATAATCTGTATAAAAAATGTTTAGACATTGTTTCTTCCAATTAGTAATATTAGTAATGACGTGTGAACAGATTTAGACACTGCGCTCACAATAATCAATATTGAGCACATTCAAATTATCCATGCTGCCAGCCGCGCATTCACGCCTTGCCAATCACAGTAATTATCGACACTCTACTTAACAAATTATCAGTACACAGATTGCGCACTCACGCATTGCTATGACACCGCGCGTGCGTGTTTCATGGGCAAACTGGCGTGTTTCATGGGCGCATGGGCGTGTGTAATGATACAAAGTGTTTCATGGGCGCGTGTGCGTGTGTAATGATACAAAATGTTTCGTGCGCTTACATGTTTCATTGGATCCTCCCGTCTTTATGTGCCCACACACACTAGTTGACATTGCAAATTCGTGTCCACTGAATGTCAACTGAATAACAACAAATAAATTAAGCACCACACTTAACAGAAACAATAGAATTAAGTGTCACAATAAAAAGGTTGACGATGCTCTATCACATGGGAAAGTTGTAATCAAATTATTGACCAAAATTTAGTTTACACGAAATTTGTCACCAGTGTGTGTGTGAGCCCGGAGTGGCCCTACAACTATTTTGCGACAGAAATGTACATATATGCGTTAAAGATATTTGAGTTGACCAAAATGTATGATTTTCCATCTATAACAGCTGTTGACGAACTGATTATTCCTGTAAACTCAATAGCTGGTACAGTTTTCGAAATTTCTACCGTAACCAGTGCGTGTGGCCAATGTATTTGGATATCTGAAACAAAACATGCAGTGACCACTTTTCGCAATAACCTCAAAAATATGAAATGCCTGTTTCTAAGCACCGGGTCCCGAATTCAATCTGATCGTAGGGTGCCCGAAAATTTTGTTAAATCTTCTGAATGTCCGGCGCCTAAGGTTCTAATTAAAGTTCGCCACGCCTATCATCGGACCAGAGCCGATATGTACCTGGCTGCTCAAATAAGATCCCGACAAAATTCACAGCCACCCCCGTGTCCATAAACTGGCTGTAATATTTATTCAAAAGCAGTGGCGTAGTTAGTATTTTTCAACGTATTATACGGACCCCGGCGAACTTTGGTCTCTATGATAACGGAATGGAGTTATGGTGCTGGCGCCATTTGTAGCCGCCGCGCCATGGCGTGATTGGCGCTAGCGTTGGCGCCAATGTCTACTAAATATATACCGTATTTCCTCGAAATACCTCAGGGGGTTTATTTTTCAGAGTGAGATTTTTGAGCGGGTTTAAACGAGAGGGGGTCAATTATTTCGCCAGAAGTTTTTGAAATCCCAGTACAAAATTGTTGTCTGTAACGTACACAGCCGTTGAAAAATACAACATAAACCGCCATGTATAAGACTCTTTAGACTTAAATATGTAAGCAGATGGTATAAACCCTGTTCTAACATAACACAGTCATTGTTTTTAATGTGTGTTCTACCTTTCCCGGATCACAAACCGTAGCTTTTGTCATGTAAACAGGGTGCACGCCAGGTCCGCCACCCAAATTCTGAGTCGGTGCCGGACGCCATATCTCCAGTTGTAGTGGGGGAATTTATTCGAAATTTTGAGGGCATATACTCGAAACCCACCCACTACTATACACGGGCTGGGGAAGGTCGGCGACCCACCTGAGTGTGGGTCGCCATATGAACGAAAAGTTTTTTTGAAAAAATCCTTGTCCACGCGAGGTCCGCCACCCGTTGTTTTTTTGATATAACGGGCTGCCAAACTAAAACTGTTGGGGGGAATTGATCGAAATTTTTGAGGGGGTGTACACGACACCCCCCACTACTTTTCACGGAAGGTTGAGCCCCCTGGCGACCCCCCTGAGAGTGGACCACTGGCAAACAAAATGATATTTTTGAGAATACGCTGTCCAGGTTTAGCACTGGACAGCAAAAATAAAAATTACATTAGAATGTCCTCCAAGGGACATTCTAATGTAATTTTTATTTTTGCTGACCTGGACAGCGAATTCTCTAAAAATATCATTTTATTTTCCAGTGGTCCACTCTCAGGGGGGCTGCCAGGGGGCTCAACCTTCCGTGAAAAGTAGTGGGGGTGTCGTGTACACCCCCTCAAAATTTCGAT
>OZ038451.1:8359089-8404817 GCA_964036195.1 Sphaerolaimus hirsutus
AAAATTGAAGTGTGAATAAAATGATAAACGTTAACGGTGCTGAGCCGAAATTTGGCATGTGTACTCAGTAAATGAAGGAGTACACACATGCCACATTTGAGACAAATCGAAAAAAACTATACACCCCCCAAAAAAATTTGCATCAGCGCATGTCACCGTCTCGCAAAAATTTTGTGCATGCTAATTTGGTGATAATTCACCTAATTAACATGCAAACAACCCATACACGCAAATTATTCATTTTTGAAAAAAAATATTTTTTGCCCGGTCCCGGTCCCCGGCCATAGCCATGTACATTTGCATCCAGTTTGAATCGCTAGTGATGTGTATGTCTTGATATTTGTACCCTATTTGGTCATATTGTTTACGGTTTTGTGTAGGCAAAATTTTTTTATTCTTTACGATGAATTTCACATAAACTTTTGAAAAAATAACACCCTCCTCGAAATACACCGCAAAAATTTTGCACTCTGAAAAATAACCCCCCCCCCCCTCAGGTGCCAGGTCCGCAAATTGAGAAGTGAAGTGGCAAATGCGAAGTGAATTGCGAAGGAAATTGGCAAAAGCGAAGTGAAACGGCAAGTAAATTGGCAAAAGAGAAGTAAAAAAAAAAAAAAAAAGTGATTTCCCTTCGCTTTTGCCAATTTCCTTCTCAATTCACTCCTCACTTCTCATTTCACGTCGCATTTGCCATTTCACTTCTCACTTCTCAATTCGCGGAACTGACCCCTGGGGGCATTTCGAGGAAATGTTTTCATGTTTTCGTGTTTTCAGGAAATAAAACATGTTTTCCATCGAATTTTTTGAAGAAAAATTTCTGATGTAAGTGGACAAGACGATCCCTAACAGGATGAGTCTACAAAACCTAAAATTCTTTGGGCTATCACCTTGTATTAAATACACATTTCCTCTGTAGTATGCAGCCACATTATCAACCATAGTTTGATGATTCGTTGGTCTGATATTTGTGTGCTGAGGAGCACTCTGTGAATTTGTTCCAGGTTGCCACTCCTGCCATTTTACTGCAGTAGCTGTATATGTGTCAAAAAGCCACACCTCTGCAATAAAATATCATAATAAGGTATGCACACACAATATAAGTAGTCAATGCATTCATAGTATATATAGCAGAAGCATATTTCTGCTCATCACATCATCTGGTTGCTGACACCTCTATTTGAAATAACTCAGATTTATTTCTTACTTGGTTTAAACTGGCATCTATTTATATTCAGGGCCAATTTCTCTTATGCTCATTTTCTTGAAGCACCAATGACAATGAGAATGAGCATAACAGAGTTGGAAAAACGTATTTACGTTTACCCGAAATACCCGGTTATTCAGGTATTTATATTTACGTTTACGTTTTCCAAAAATACCATTACGTTTTGTTACGTTTTCCTGACCAAAATACCCGGGTACTTTGGAAAACGTAAAAATTCCGATATTTAGTAGTTTCTTAGTGGCCGTGCCCTCGGACGGAACTGCATATTTCCATGAATTCTCTACAGATAATGATGCGTGAGCACTTAAAATGATCAGAATGATGTGGCGATCGCTTTAGTGTAGCGATTAGAATGATTACAAACAATACCTCAAATATTTAATACAGTCCAATACATAGCCACTTTTGTTTACTGACTGGAGTCAATGCCACACATAAAAATGTAACTGTATATATTTATGATTAAAAATTCAACACAATTTTAGGTATACTCGGCGGACATGATACTCTGCCCTCGCACTGATTTATGTCTCGTGTTGGAATCATGTGATTTCCATAAAAAATCATCGATGTGAATATGTTAGTGAATAACATTATAAAATACAATCAATTTTGTCATTTTTTATGAAACTCGCACGCGTTAACCATTGTTGGCATGCTTCCAGCGGGAACCACGCGTGCGAGGTGTAAAGTAACCGGAGTATATGGCATATGTCATAATGTTTTATGGGACATATTCCCAAAATAGGCTAAACAAACAGTTTTTAAAGTCGCAATGCACTGAAATGGGACCCCGGAAACCTTCCCTCCGTGGACATCTTACCTTCTGAAGGTATGATGTCCAGGCGGACATCATATCTTCAGGCGGTCATCTTACCTTCTTGGGAGACGGTCATCATCATTTCGTTCTGTTCTGGTATGATGACCGCGGAGATATGTTGTCCCCGCGGACATCATATCTTCCAAAGGTAAGATGTCCATGGAGGGAAGAATACCTGGAATCACTGAAATGGTGCTGTAGAGCGTCCGTTTAGCCATGCTGGGCTTTTGAAATTTGGTAAAAGGATCCATTTGGGCTAGGGAAACGTTTGAGTGAGTTATATATCAGATTGATTTACAAAAAGGTGTAACTTTTGCTCAACTTTGATGTTTATATCATCGTTGTTTGTGTTAGATTATCATTTGTTATAGTTGTCTGACTTAATGTAGTTCATTATGGTGAGCATTTAGACCTAAAACATAAAAATATTGTATGGAAATCAGCGATTGACCCATATAAAGCTGAAAATAATGGTGTTTTTCAAAGCAAAGTGACAAATACTACACATATAAAAATTTTACGTTTACGTTTTTATTTACATATTCCTTGGTATTTTAAAAATACCTTACGTTTTAGTATTTATACTTTTGATTTGGAAAAGGTATTTACGTTTACATTTACGTTTTCCAAAAATACCAGTATTTGTACAACTCTGGAGCATAATGCACCTATTTATGGCACCACTATCTAAATTTATTCTACTAGTGATATATTTACAGATACTACAATTTATGCGCAAATATGATAAATACAAGCATGAAAAAAGCAGTGGAAAGGTAGGAAGGAACTCTGCATCAGCATGTTGTAAATAATCGGGTGGGCGCGCCAGCGCCATCCCTCGCTGCCGAGGGAGGGCGCAAGCGACCCACCCATAATATGGTCAGACACACCAAAATGCGGAAATCGCAAATTTAAAATCGCAATAACTTCGGAACGCAATGCGCTAGTTCAGAACCGACTGCACCATTAAAAAGCCCGTGTCGGAAAGTACCACCATGCCAATTTTCAGATCCAACGGTTGAGTTCGAAGGAAGTTATTACGGATTTTATTTTTCAAGTAGTGTTCTTGTTGTTGTTGTTGTTCTTCTTGTTCTCCCGACAATCTTCAAACTGCAATAACTTCCTTGAAACACGACCGATTTTCATGGTTGATGGCTCATATGAAAGAGCATATGATGCCATTTCTTATTTTCGGTAAGTTTCTTCACAGGCTCCGCCCACTTTGGGATGGTATTTGTTTGAAATTTTCAAACCTCAATTAATTTAAAATTTGAATACAAATGCAGCAATAAAAAAAATTTGTTGATGTGCGCCATGACTAGAGCTTTCAAATGAGCCAATTTTTGGCGATTTTGGTTGAGATTTACAAAAGTTATTCAAGTTTGCTTGTTTTGTGTAAAATGCGCAAACATGCCTGAACTACTGCTTGATGTGATACTGAGCATGTGACCTTGCATGCAGATTACTATCAGGTCATAAATGTCTAGTGGTTAATGTCAAGTCAAATGTCAAGTTATAAATGTCAAGTCAAATGTCAAGTGATAAAATATTAAGTGATAAAATATCATATCAAATATCAAGTGATAAATGTCAAGTGGTAGATTTCAAGTGAAATGTCACGTGAAAAATGTCAAGTGATAGATGTCAAGTGATAAATGTCAAGTGTTAAATTTCAAGTGAAATGTCAAGTTTAATGTCAAGTGATGAATGTCAAGACAAATGTCAATTGATAAATGTCAATTGATAAATGTCAAGTGATAAATATCAAGTGATAAATGTCAAGTGATAGATGTCAAGTTATAAAATATCAAGTGATAAAATATCAAGTCAAATATCAAGTGATAACTTTCAAGTCAAATGTCAACTGATAAATTTCAACTGAAATGTCAAGTTTAATGTCAAGTGATAAATGTCATGTCAAATGTCAAGTGAAAAATTTCAAGTGAAATGTCAAGTAATAAATTTCAAGTGAAATGTCAAGTCAAATGTCAAGTTGAATGTTAAACTTAATGTCAAGTGATAAATGTCATGTCAAATGTCAAGTGATAAATTTCAAGTGAAATGTCAAGTTTAATGTCAAGTGATAAATGTCATGTCAAATGTCAAGTCAAATGTCAAGTTTAGTGTCAAGTGATAAATGTCATGTCAAATGTCAAGTTTAATGTCAAGTGATAAATTTCAAGTGAAATGTCAAGTTGAATGTCAAGTGATAAATGTCATGTCAAATGTCCAGTCAAATGTCAAGTTTAGTGTCAACTGATAAATGTCATGTCTAATGTCAAGTGACAAGTTTCAAGTTAAGTCAAATAACAAGTCAAATGTCAAGTCAAATTTCAAGTGGTAAATGTCAAGTCAAATGTCAAGTTAAATGTCAAGTGATCAAATATCATGTCAAGTTATAAATGTCAAGTCAAATGTCAAGTTGTAAATGTCAAGTCTAAAGTCAAGTCAAGTCAAATGTCAAGTGATAAATGTCAAGGTGAATATAAAGTGATAACTTTCAATTGAAATGTCAAATCAAATGCCAAGTGATAAATTTCAAGTGAAATGTCAAGTAATAAATTTCAAGTGAAATGTCAAGTCAAATGTCAATTTAAATGTCAAGCTTAATGTCAAGTGATAAATGTCATGTCAGCTGTCAAGTTTAACGTCAAGTGACAAATTTCAAGTGAAATGTCAACTTTAATGTCAAGTGATAAATGTCATGTCAAATGTCAAGTCAAATGTCAAGTTTAATGTCAACTGATAAATGTCATGTCAAATGTCAAGTGACAAATTTCAAGTTAAGTCAAATAACAAGTCATATGTCAAGTCAAATTTCAAATGGTAAATGTCAAGTCAAATGTCAAGTTAAATGTCAAGTGATCAAATATCAAGTCAAATGCCAAGTTATAAATGTCAAGTCTAAAGTCAAGTCAAATGGCAAGTAAAAAGAGAAGTGAGAAGTGAATTGCTAAGAAAATTGGCAGAAGTCAAATGAGAAGTGAAATGGCAAGTAAAAAATTGAATTGAAAAACTTTGATAAATGGATACTGAACTGTGATCCATATTTCTAGTTAATCATTTTTTGTGAACAATCACATCATGCTATTGTCACAAATATGAGTTGTACATAGAAGCATGAACCAATTTTGTTTAAGAGACTTTTCTCAATGAGTTTTGGATATGTCATTTAACACATAGCATATGCAAATATCATTGGCACACGTTGGCACCATGCCAGCCGATATTTGTAGGATGAAATTCACCCGGTCACATATAAACTTGGCCCACATCCAAGTTATGGGTTGCATATTTTTGATCAAAATATAGTGCTGTTTGATGTGATACTGCCACTATATGGGTCTTCAAGGGTTATGATTTCAAATTGTGCAATTTTACGGAGTGGTGCCATCTACTCCAAAACGATGCCATTTTCATGGAGTGGCGCCAACTACTCCAAAATGGCATCATTTACATGGAGTGGTGCCATCTACTCCAAAACAGCAGTACCATCTACTCCAAAATGGTGCCATTTTTGTGGAGTGGCGCCATCTACTCGCCAGCAGCATATATATTGTTCAGCAAGACACCTACTGGGTGTCATTTGGGGAAGCCTGGGCCACTGGCCACACAAAAGAAGTATATCAGTAAAAAAAATGGCTAAAGCCAAACAAAAAGTGGACGCTGCCTCGACAGCAAATAGACATGAATATTTGCTGTCGAGGCAGCGTCCACTTTTTGTTTGGCTTTAGCCATTCTTTTACTGATAGCTTTTTGGTCAGCCAAACTGCCCCCTTGTACTTAAAAAGCTGTTTCATTACAGCAGGTGCCAGTTCCGCAAATGGAGAAGTGAAATGTGAAGTGAGAAGTGAAATGAGAAGTGAAATGGAAGTGAAATGGGAAGTAACAGGTTAAATGAGAAGTGAAAAGCGAAGTGGGATTTAGATGTGAAGTTTTTTCAACAGGGGTAAACTTTCAATAAAGTTCCGACGCAAGCGAAAAATCGGCACGTTTCCCACTAAATCACCATAACCGTTATCAGAAACAATGCTGTTTAAATCCGAATTCATCCTTTATGTTTTTTGCATTTTTTATTATTATTTTTTCACTTCGTTTTTCACTTCTCATTTCACTTCTCATTTCATATCGCTTTTCACTTCTTATTACACTTCGCTTTTCACTTCTCATTTCACTTCGCCTTTCACTTCTTATTACACTTCGCATTTCACTTCTCCACTTGCGGAAATGGCCCGAGGCCAGCAGACGTGCCAAAATTGAGCAGAAACAAGGGGCTGAGCACAACCTCAAAGAGAAATAACACTCAATCAGGGGTATGGCCATTTAAACATTGTATTTGTCATTTACTTGTTAAAGTCCTGCAAATGTAAGTTGATGGATCCCAGAAGAGCCACTGCCCATTCCTGTCACATGCAGTTTCCACTTGTTTCCTCTCATTATGTGGGAAGTAGGTCTGATTCAAACATGTTATTGTTGCTGTGGTAGTGCTGTCATATTTGGCAAAACTGGCATCCATTTTGCTGCTATATGCTACCATTGAATTTTCTCCAAAGCCAAGTGGACTGCAATCTTTAGTGTTAGAGGTTCAAGTTGGAGAGTAAAATTGATGAGCAGCTCCAACTTGAGTAAAAAATCAAAATGTGCTTAAATTTTTCTCTATTTCAGAGCTGTGATATGCTGTATTTCACAGCTGCAGAATCCATTTTATGTACATATACCTAGATTTTTAGGTTGCCCTATTATTACAGGTAAAACAAGATGAAGATCTGAACTCACAATTGTCGTACAGTGTGTGTTTCTTAATGCAAAATATTACACCTGCCATGTATTGCACATTGACCAGTGATGAACTGCAAACAGAAGGTATTAAATTAGCATTCTATGTAGCATACCTTGATCCTAACTATATATGGCATTTATTGCTTTTGTTGTCTTCAATGGAATTTTTCATTATTGCCCTATTTGCATTGTGATAAATTGGTACAACAGACTGTTTGTAAACATTTTTGTTACCTCTAAATGTTTGAAATTCCAATTTTGTATTTTCAACTACTTACTTGTTCCATCTGTATTCATGTAAGTATTTTTCTAATTATTCATGTGACACTGCAACTTACTAAACAGTGATCAGAATATCAACTGCCAACCCATAATATGTGTAACCAAAAATTCCTCTAACCTATAGCCAAAATGCAGTGTGCAATTGAACAACGCATCACTCCTTTGAGCCCGAGTGTATGCGATGCACTGAACCTTGTGGCATTCCCTTTCACATACTATTTCATCTGACTGATGAATTGACAAAACAATATCATGATCACTATTTATACTGCTGCCATGTCTGTTGTTGTGACAGGTGAAACGAGATACTGGCCATGAAGCTGAAAACAATAGTAAACCGATTTAGGTAAAAATATATACCTAGACCTGTTGATTCAATATTATTATATTTAAATTTTAGCATTTCTGCCTATGGTGACCATGTGCTATTGCAGAAAATACTCACATGGTTTTACCTGCCACAGTGCAGGTATGAATTCATGAATGTCAGCAGTCATTAGTTGGCCTGAATCCAAATCAAGTGCTGCACTAGAGTGGATCTCGTGAGGCAAGGTGGACCCTTCACCAGTCCATAAAACAAGACTGCTTACCTGGAAAATATTATTTGCCAGTTACCGTATTTGTTTGAATCCTCCGCCCTAGGGATTCAATTCTTTCATCAGACTTTTTGAGGGGGGGATTATTATTTAGTCAAAGTTTCCAAGCATGTTTCTATGTATTTATATTTATGTAGGTATTTATGTTGCGTCTCCGATCGTACGCACATTCCATTGTGTTGCTACACACCGGATGTATTTACTTCATTTCCATTCGATGAATCAAACCAGATGGAGCTATTTATGTTGCTTTCTCTGGCTTCATCACTCTGTTTTTCAAAGATGTGCAGTATGTCTTAGTCTATATGTGGGGGGGGATTATTCAGGGGGGAATAATTGATCCTCACACATCTAACAGGGGGGATTATTCAAGGGGGGGGATTATTTTTCCTCACGCGTCTAACCGGGGCAGATTATTCGAGGGGGAATTATTCAAGCAAATACGGTAGTTTCAGTTCATGGATAATCACTTATTTTCATGTGTACTGTTCCTGCCACTAACATTTGCAGATATGTTCATAGCATTTTGCCCCAACCAAGTCCAATCTGATTCACTTTTCATTGTCAGGGCAACTCTCAACCGGATGCCATACTTATTTGGCAGCATCTGGGTGATTTGAGGAAACATCGTTATGCATGTCAATGTGATGAACATAATGAAGGCTTTTTTTATACCTGCTTCATTTTATGAGCTACCATCAACCTGAGGTGTGGGTCAGGAATGGCAGCCAGTGCATAGTGCTGCATGCAGCCATCCAGTGAATCTGCCTCACCATAAATAGCTTGTGTCCAATTGACAAGTCCAGTTCCATCAGTGTGTGTCAGGTAACAGTTGCTTCCATGGTATAAAATAACTGTATTGCTGTTATTGTAGCATGGGCATTTTTGTATTTTTAATGATTGCACATGTGTGATGTGAGCAATGGTCATGATGAGTGCAAACATCCACATTTTTAGTTTAGATGCTGCATTAATTGTTACCAAGGGTTATTAAATGTTTTAATGTTTGCTTTTATGCTTTAATGCCAAGTTCTTTAATTGTTTTCATTATCTGTCTAATTGGATATTCCTGAAGCTTTTTGTTTATTGACTTTGCTTATTTGGGACTGGTGCCTTTGACAGTAAGGGCCTACAAAAAAAATACTTTTATGAGTTG
The DNA here is from genome assembly GCA_964036195.1 of Sphaerolaimus hirsutus. Lineage (NCBI taxonomy): Eukaryota > Metazoa > Nematoda > Chromadorea > Monhysterida > Sphaerolaimidae > Sphaerolaimus > Sphaerolaimus hirsutus. The sequence goes on from OZ038451.1 coordinate 8,367,948, forward strand.
TTTTGACTGGTCACAATTTCCAACAAGTATTGTGGAGTTGCTTAGCAACATTTTTAGGTGTCAGTTGTGTGCAGGGTTGGTATAATCTCAGAAAAATAAAGAGATAAATTTAAGAATAAAGCAACAAAAAAAATGAAATTTGAAAATGAAGTATAAATATTCATATTCTTGTATTTTTGTAAAACAGCACATAAAACTAAGCTTAGTAGTGAAAAAAGTGTCTCTTACATTTCTACTTGTCAACTGGTCAGAAAATATAGTTGGATATGGGGTTTTGAGTGATTATCCTTTACAAACATGCTGACTTGACTTGAGACTCGCACTCTTAGTGGTGTTGAAACAAATTTTAAAAAATTTGTTTCCATATTATTCAATACCATATGATTTGGTTCAATTTCCATGTTTGCCTCATTTGAAAGCAAAGCAAAAGGAACTGCTCTTCTATTTTTTTCAAGAACTGTGGTGTGGTATCATTACCATTTCCAAGGATCAAGAATGAGCTTCATTCTACAATTGTGGTCCTGGTCGTTCATAATACAGGGGTGGGCATTTTCAGTTACCGCTGGAAAAACGCGATAGCTTGAGCTACGGTTGAGCTATCACAGTGAAATTTTAACACAATAGAGTACACTCCATAGGACACCTATTCTGAAGTTTGCAGCCCAAACGGGCACATTTTGGGTGAGTTGTGGAACACACAGTTTTTAGTGTAATTTTGTGACTCGGCGTCACGATAGGATAAATCAAGGGTGGCATTTGAGGGGGGGGGGTCACTGGCTTTGGCGTCGTCCCAATCTGTCGTACATTGGCCGATTTTGATGCCCTTTGAGTAAATATGTTGGGGTTTGGGGTCGGGGCTACGACCAAATTCTTTTTTTTTCTCGAACAGTACCCCAGTCCCGAGATAAAGGGGGTTAAGACACAAAATTACACAAAAAAACTGTGTGTTCCATAACCCACACAAAATGTGGCCGTTTTGGTTGCAAACTTCAGAATAGGTGTCCTATGGAGTCTACTCGATTGTGTTAAAATTTCACTGTGATAGCTCAACCATAGCTCAAGCTATCGCGTTTTTCCAGCGGTAACTGAAAATGCCCACCCCTGTACAAAGTTGTTCCTTAAATGACATTCACATGGATTCGATGTTATACTCGGCGGACCGTAAAGTATGCGCCCGAAATTATTTATGTCTTGGTCGATAACGCGCGAGCTGGATACTTATGTAGCACTTTCACAAAAAGAAAAATATTTTTTTTAAAGAAAAAGGCGGAGTCACATAGAAACGAGGAAGGTTTTTTCCCATAATGTTTTCTCTTTTTTACTGGAATTATTTTTATTTTATTAATGATGACGTCATGATGGAGTGTTTCCTTCAGAAAAATGCATAGCATGCGGTCCGCCGAGTATATCACAATTTTTAAGTTTCAAAAATTGTGAAATTGATAACAATAAGCATTTAAATGTTAACTATATAAATAATTAGGTATTTTTGTGCAAGTTGCAGCACTACACACACACACACACACCACTAGCCATAATTTACCCACAACAAATTACTATTTCTGCATAAATATGCACTCTTGTCATCAACAATAAAAACCGCTAGAGCCTTGCTAAATAGGCTTTTTGTTGTGGATGAGAAAAATGAGTGTAATTTCCATTTGTTAATACTGTGAATGAATGACCAGTGGTGTGTAAAGCGCAAATTGCTCATTTTATTGTAAAATCAATAATTTTTCAACTTAAGCACGCCAATACCGTGTGAACACTGCTTCACTGATGCATTTTGTTATTGTTTTCATTGTTTTTATAAGAAAATCTCAAAAGTTGTGTTCCACTTTTTTATAATTTATTTATGATTATAATTCTGTATCAGAAACGGTGACAGGAATTTAAAAATTTGAAAAAATCATAAATTGAAAATATTTCAAAACTTTTTCAAATGATCAAAATTCTGATTCCCATTGTGTTATGACTTATGAGTGTCACCTCTGGTTGTAAATGTTTCGCCATGCTCCCATGTGTTGCTAAGTTGCCTTTTAGTAGTGGGCTGCCTATCGTTTATGATTGATTTCTGTGTTAGATTGAGTTTGACCCTTTTATGTGACCTGTTTGATGAAGTAGTTGTACCCATTCATCATGATGTTCTATGTTTTTGTTCTGCTTCTTGTGTGCCTGTCTCAATTGAACAATTGCGCCCTATAAAAAAACTAGAAGGATTCTCCTCTGGACCTTTGGTCTGGTTTCACAGTAAAAATACATTACTGCAACCACCTGAGATGGACCAACCGGCAAACCCTGATATTGGAGTTAGTGTTTTCAAATTTGTATACTAAATATTTATCATTTTCACTATAGTTGTTAACATCTACTCGAAAAATACTTACTGTGCAAGGAAAATACCCACTTACTTACTGAGTACCAAACTTACTCATTCAGTTTTACGCGTGAGTTCTAAATCCCGTGCCAATAGGTTTGTATTACCATATGCTTTGAGGTGGAGTTTAGTTGGACCAGGGAGGTCATAGCAACACAATAAGCAGCTCATTCAAATGAATTTGTAATGCCACATCAAAGGTGCAACTTTAAGTATACTGAAAAGTACCTGAGTACAGAAATGGATTTAAATAATTTCAATATGGCACATAAAAAGTGACTACACCATTAGGTATGTACTATTTATTATCATGTTCCAAAAAATTATCATATGACTCGAAATACCCCCACGAATAAAAGCCCCCCTTGAATTACCCCCTCGAAACACACCCAGGTTTTTTCGAGCCGATAAAAGAATATTCCCTCCTTGAAATACCCCCTCTGGAATGATGTAAATAATGTATCTATTGATGCCAGTTTGCATCGCAGACACACATACCGTATTTACTCGAATGATTCCCCCGGGAATTATTTTTTCCTCAGACATTTTCGAGGGGGGAACTATTCAAGGGGGGGGGGAATTATTCAAGTGGGGGAATTATTATTTCCTCAAAATTTTCAGGCATGTTTTCATCACACTACATACACAATTACCGTATTACCTCGAAATACCCCCATGGGGGTTTATTATTTCGCCAGCAAAATTTGAGGGGGGGTTAATTCGAGGGGGGGGTTTATTCGAGGGGGGGGTTTTATTATTTCGCCAGAAAATTTCGTGGAATTCGTAGTAAAGAATACGCTATTTCTTACACAAAACGGTAATAAATGTGAGAATATAGGTTATATTGGGGCTATAGATGTACATATGTATACAAATGAGCGTAAAAGAGTAGCTGCGATGCAAATAAGTAGTAATAAATACATCATGTACATTGCATACATGATGTACATCATTCCGGAGGGGGGGTATTTCGAGGGGGGGGTTTATTATTTCCCCAGCCCATTTTGAGGGGGGGGTTAATTCGAGGGGGGGGTTAATTCAAGGGGGGGGGATAATTCGAGGTAATACGGTACATCTAATTTCCATTGGTAATGCACATTCCATTGCATCTTTGCACAGCGAATGTGTTGCATTTGTATGCGATGAATCAGTCCAGGCACAGCTTTTTTGCTTGGTTTCATTCCTTCGATTGTTTAAAAAAATATATGTGCATTATCTATCCTCTCATTTGGGGGGGGGGGATTATTCAAGTGGGGGAATTATTTTTTCCTCACTCGTCTAGCATGGGGGAATTATTCGAGGGGGGAATTATTCAAGACGGGGGAATTATTTGAGTAAATACGGTATGTCCCGTTTTATCCTATTTTCTCACATTTATTACCGGTTTTGGGTATGAAAAAGTGTATTCTTTACTATGAATTTCATGAAAATTTCTGATGAAATAATAACCCCCACCCCCCCCTCCAATAAGCTCCCCTTCGAAATAGCTCCCCACTCAAAAGTTCCACTCTGAAAAAATACCCCCCCTGGGTTAATTTCAAGGAAATATGGAAATTGGGTACCTCTGATTGGAGCGTATGCTTTATTAAGGTAATACAATGTATTTTCTGTGATTTTATTTAAGCAACTTCATTTACTGACAATAATCCACAGGAACATAAACATGGTGTAAAATGGCTAAAGGGTACCGCAAATCCTCGAATTAGACCCCCTCAAATAACTCCCACTTGAATAACTCCCCCTGTTGGCGAGGAAGGGAAAAAATAACTCCTCCCTCGAATATCTCTCCCCTTTGGATGACATACAAAGATACAAACAACAAGATAATACAAACAACAAAAGACATACAAAGATACAAAATAACATACAAAAGCATATTAGCCTACAGCAGCGACAGCAGATACATGACGTGTATGCAGTGTATACACACGTTTTTGTTGTTGTTGGATAGTTTAATACATGAATTACTTGAGTTTACCAGAGTTGTTAAAAGGTATGTACGTTAAAAATACGCGTACGCGAGTACGCGATAAATACATTTACATATACTTTTCAAAAAAATACCGTACGCACTTGTACGCGTACACTTTCAAAGCGTACGCGTACGGAAAATGTATTTATGAAAATTCAATGTGGGACATATTTATAAAGTAACTACACTGCTATGTATTTACAGAAGTGGTTCCATTGAATATTTTAGATATGTGGGGGTAGTGCCTTTAAAAATTTCAAATTTCGCAACCAAATCGAAATGGTTATGGAGGCAATGGATGTGGTAAACGAGTCGGGAGAATGATAATTTTTATCTCCTAGAAAAAAGAGACCTTGAAAACTACTAAATATATAATCTGTCATTTGCTTATAGAAAAACATACGTTGTGCTGTACACGTATGAAGAAGTGCCCACTTTTATGCATTCTATGAAGAAAAGTAGTCATTTCAACACTCACAAAAAAGTACCCACATTTACGCGTACGTACGAGTAAAAAAAAAGTATTTTACGTTTTCTATACTTTGTGGTGAGTAAAAAAAAAAACTTTACGTTTACATATACTTTTTAAAAAGTTCAGTAATTCTAACAACTCTGGAGTTTACAGACTACATCCATGCAATGAATTAAGTCATTAAGTTTTCTGAGGAAAAATACTCCCCCCCCCCCTTGAATAACTCCCTCCGCCTCCACCAAAACATCTGAGGAAAAAATTACTCCCATGGCGGTCTTATTCGCGGATTTAGAGAAATTTATCATATTACCTCCAATATAAGGTACCCTCTAATATAAGGTATACCTTTTGCATTTTTTGAACGTGATAAAATAAATATAAGGCATATTTTACCTCCAATATAAGTATGCCTATAATATGAGACACAGCTGGCTGCATGCCAAAACGTGTAAAATCGTAAAAACTGTTGTCCAACATGGCGGACAACAATGAAAATGGTGCCGAAGGGGATCCAGACAACTCTGTGCAACTCGTATTAGGCCTGGTTCACCATTTTGTTTCATTACAGTTTGGTAAAATGAATTGCATTGTTGTTCACTGTTGGTAATATGTTTGCAAAATCTGGCGAAAACAATATAATGTATACCTCTAATATAAGGTACATCAAAACGCTAAAAAGGCTGACGAAATCAATATAAGGTAGGTATACCTTATACTGGTGGTAATACGGTAACACATTTAACGTGGAGTAACTCGAAATTAACATAAAATGACCGACAATCAAAATTCAACATACAGGGGTGGGCATCTTCAGTTACCGCTGGAAAAACGCGATAGCTTGAGCTACGGTTGAGCTATCACAGTGAAATTTTAACACAATAGAGTAGACTCCATAGGACACCTATTCTGAAGTTTGCAACCCAAACGGCCACATTTTGGGTGAGTAGTGGAACACACCGTTTTTAGTGTAATTTTGTGACTAGGCGTCACCCATAGGATAAATCGAGGGTGGCATTTGAGGGGGGGGGGGGGTCACCGGTCTTTGATGTTGTCCCATTCTGTCGTACATTGGCCGATTTGGATGCCCTTTGAGTATGTTGGGGTTTGGGGTCGGGGCTACAACCAAATTCTTTGTTTTTCTCGAATAGTCCCCCAGTCCTGAGATAACGGGGGTCAAGTCACAAAATTACACTAAAAACTGTGTGTTCCACAACTCACCCAAAATGTGGCCGTTTGGGTTGCAAACTTCAGAATAGGTGTCCTATGGAGTCTACTCTATTCTGCTAAAATTTCACTGCGATAGCTCAACCGTAGCTCAAGCTATCGCGTTTTTCCAGCGGTAACTGAAAATGCCCATCCCTGTACAATAACCAATAACTCGCATTCAACATAAAATCACGGCTTAACATGTAACTTATCCGTCCAGAAATTGTCGCCTTTTTTAATTGCAACAATGTTTGGCAAATAGCGCACCTCCACAATATTTAGATCACTATATGATGCATTTTTTGGTCCAACACCGTGTAAAACTTTAAAGCGAAAATTCACATTGTCAACCAACTCTAGCAAACGTTTTGTATTTTTGTCACGGTACAATAACTCAGTATCCTCAATTATGTACCTGGAAAGAAATGATGTCTCCTTGAACAAATAAATACAAGAAAAGAGTGATACCTTGAAAAACCTAAAACACCGTGTTACTGTGTAAAATGTACAAAACTTTTTTTTCTGTGTTTAAGTATGTACCTAAATGTAAAGCACTTTGTGTCTTCAATTAAGTTCCCAGGAGAGTTGTTTTTCATCAGACTTTTTTCATTTGAAACGTAAGGGAGGGGTTATTTTTTCATGAGAGGGTTCAGTATAATGCACGAATCTGTGTTGGCAAAATGTCAGTACAAAAATAAAATGGGAAATTTAAGGATAAAATAAAATAAAATGGAAAATATGAAAAATGTATAAAATTTGTATTTTTGTAAAACTGTTTAAAAAAATCATATATTTTTTGTAAAATATTATTTACCCTGAATCCTCGATCAGTAACCGAGAAAAAAGTGCTATGTATCTTTTCACTGCTTTGTCGCGCATATTGTTAAGAGTAGTGATGTAAAAAACGCCAGACTTTTGGCGCCAAGCGCCAAAAGCGCCATGGCGCTTTTGGCATGCGAGCGCCAAGCGCCAATGGCGCCACAGCAAAATAGCGCCAAGCGCCAAAAGCGCCATGGCGCTTTTCCGGACCATGGCGCCAAGCGCCAATGGCGCCAGCGCCAAACATTTTTGCTGCTCATAAAGTGCAACCGTGCTAATGCAGTGCTGTTTACATATTTGTGTGAGACGCAAGATATAAATAAGTCAAATCGAGTCAAAACTTTTATTTTTCTGATGTTATTTTACAGCTGAGAGTTGGGTTACCGTATTTCTTCTAATAGAATCACATACCTCCAATAGAACTACACCTACAATAGAACGGCAGGTTTTAGCACGTCTGCGTGCCCATGAAAACAATAAAATGGCACCCCCCCCCCCCCAATATAATGGCAGGTAGAAATTACGTTGGAAGATTCATGGTTGTTTTCACATTTGGTTTTGTTTAAATTGATTCTGTGATATGGAAAGTTGTTTATGTTTCATAAAAACACTATGTTTAAATGAAGAATGTGTGGAAAATATTGGTGAAAAAATAGAACGGCAGCCTCCAATAAAAAGGCACCTCCAATAGAATGCCAGGTAAAAAAGTTGATGAAAAAAATAGAATGGTGCTTCTCTGTTCAAAGAAATACGGTAACAATGGCAAGCCATCTAGAAAAAAGTGCTTACCGTATTACCTCGAATTATCCCCCCCCCTTGAATTAACCCCCCCCCCTCGAAATACCCCCCCGAAATTTCGGCTGAGGAAATAATAAACCACCCCTCGAAATACCCCCCCTAAAATTGAGTGTAACGTGAACGTACATGACAAATACCGCAATTTGTGATCTGTACTATGCAGAACACACGTTAACACTGATGATTAGGTGACGTTAGGGAAGGGTTCTTATGTATATACAGTAATATATGCCTATAAACACATAAATCTATGTGATCGTTCGATATTTTTACGTCTGCGTATGGGGAATTTCCGAAAATTTCTGGCGAAATAATAGACCCCCCCCCCTCGAATAAACCCCCCCTCGAATTATCCCCCCTCAAATTTTGCTGGCGAAATAATAAACCCCCTGGGGGTACTTCGAGGTAATACGGTAGATTTTTATAGATACGTCGAACACGCATTTGAACGTCGTTCATCGGCTTGTGAGCAAACTTTGAATTGGGATGGGAATCCTTAGGCCCCTTATTCCGTTTCCTTAGATTTGTTCTTCCTGGAATATGCTTAAACACATTCAATTATGTCAATTATGCACACAAGGTCTTTTTACAAAAAATAATGATTTATTTTTGAACCACTTGGCGCTTTTTTGGCGCTTTTGAAAACGCTAGCGCCAAGCGCCAATGGCGCCACGGCATCATAGCGCCAATCGCCAAAAGCGCCATGGCGCTTTTCCGTAGCACAGCGCCAAGCGCCAATGGCGCCACAGCAAAAAGGCGCCAAGCGCCAATGGCGCCACAGCAAAAAGGCGCCAAGCGCCGAAAGCGCCATGGCGCTTTTACATCACTAGTTAAGAATTTAATCACTTCACGGGTATTTACTAGGGTGTCAAATTTCCGTTTTCCGTTTTCCGTTTCCGTTTTCCACAGGCAAATTTTTTCCGTTTTCCGTTCCGTTTTCCGGCTGCTGAAATTTTTTTTCCGTTTTCCGTTCCGTTTTCCGGCAACTTTTTTTTCCGTTTCCGTTTTTCCCGCTCATTTTCCGTTTTCCGGCTAAATTTTCAGTTTTTCCGCCTTTTTTCTGTTTTCCGCCTCAATTTCCAGTTTTTCCGCCTTTTTCCGTTTTCCGCTTCAATTTTCATTTTTCCGCCTCATTTTACCTTTTTCTGGCTCACCTTTCTGTTTTCTGATCAGCCAAACTGGTAAAAATTCATGCAGATTATCAATGATGTAAAAAAATTTCTGTTTCCAGCAAAATTACTGCAAATTTTTTCCACTACCAGCAAAATTTCAGCAAATTTTATCCGTTTTCCGGCAAAATTTCAGCAAGTTTTTCCATTTCCGTGCAAATTTGATTTTTCCGTTTCCGTTTTTCCGGCCTCTTTTGCCGTTTTCCGGCTGCTGAAATTTTTTTTCCGTTTCCGTTTTCCGCCAAGTGCAAATTTTTTTCCGTTTTCCGTTCCGTTTTCCGGCCGCTGAAAATTTTTTTCCGTTTCCGTTTCCGTTTTCCGTAAAAAAATTTTTTTGACACCCTAGTATTGACACATATTTACATGCACCCCATCTTAAAGCCGGAGTTCCAGCACAACGATAAATAGAAGCTGAAGCGACAAATACATGTCGCCGCAAATTCGATTACACAAGAACGCTTAGAGATATCCATCCCTAAATTGACATCTTGAAAGCACTAACCGATATTTACATCGTATACAAAAATTATCCGAAAAAAACGGTTGTTCCTGAGAATCTACCTAAATTTAAAATTTCGCTATTTGGTGGCAACATTTCACGTTGAGGTTGCCGACAATTAACGAAATTTTCGTTTTACATTATTATCTCAAGAGCCAGTGGAGCTTTTTGGATAATTTTTGAACACAATGTAGATATCGGTCAGTGCTTTCAAGATGTCGATTTAGGGTTGGATATCTCTAAGCGTTCTTGTGTAATCGAATTTGCGGCGACATGTTTTTGTCGCTTCAACTTCTATTTATCGTTGGCTTCATGTGAAGCGTGCTACGATAAAAAGGGTTATTTCTGCGTCAGACGTCGCTTACTTATCTGGCACAAGGCTGCTTATTTCGCTAGTCCTTGGTGTCACCATTGTTGTTATTGATGCTATTTTATTTGACATGTATTTCAATAATGTGTTTTGACATGTTTTGACATGTATTAACACTTTTCACTGTGTTATTTTTCTCACCATGGTTATGTTTGTGCCTGTTACTTCGCTACCCAATTGATTCGCGCAGCGAGTGGTGGTGAAGAATTTGAATTTGAAAAATATTTACGATGGGAAAAAATTAATGTTTGTACTTTTATTCAGATGGGATATGGTAGATTTCATTGTAAGGTGTAATGTCACTGGAGTATACTGACTGTTCTTATGTAAATCCGTTTTTGGTAGTAATTTATTTCACCTTTTACACTTTGTTTATTTGTACAGTTTTTCCTTGAAAGTGGGTATAGAATGGGTAAATAATTCAGTGATAATTCATGCTGTTCCGAAAGTGCAGCCACTAAGAAACCAAACGGTTTTTACTTCGGCACCTCCAGCCCGGTGCGGTGCCTTTCGGTGCTAGCACCGGCAGCCGGCCGATGCCCCACGGTGCCGGTGCCCTTTCTAAAGTCTGGCAGAGGTGCCGGCCGGTGCGGTGCCATATTTTCCCGGTGCCTTTCCGGTGCCATACTCACACAATTCCATACGGGGCATTCGATGGGTGGCCCCCATCAGAATAAATTTAATCAAGGTAAGCAGTGTTTTCTGATGAAAAAATAACTATTGGTGCGAGTGCATGGTAACACGGTATTTTAATTCAAAATGTAAATGAGGCGTCCAATTCTAAACGTCGACAAGTCCAAAATATTAGAATTTCGAGTTAGGCCTGAAAACGTCATCTGGGGCTACTCCTGCACATTTTTCATCATTTTCCATAAATTTTTCGACCTCAGATGCCACTATATGATAGTGTCATCTGTAACATTGTTTTGGGAAAATTGCCAAAAAATTGGGCTAAAAGTCAACAAGTTCACCGTCCGGGAACTTTTTTGGTTGGGAACAACGCAATCAATGTGATAAGTCCACCATAGACACAGATTTCTAAAAGTTGACAAGTCCATAAATTGCCCATAAGGCAGCCTCGTCGTCGCCGGGACCAAAAATGTTCTCGCGTGCAAGAAGTCGACAAGTCCATTTCCCTTCCCAAAACAGTTTTGCTCTGTCGAACTGGAATTTTATGGACATCCGATTTTTCACATATTTAATATGTTGAGAGCAGTGGCTGAAAATTTGACACTTTACTATCAACACTTGGCACTTTATGAGCGAGCACTATTGGACACGCAGCACGGGCCGGAATTGGAAACGAAACAAAGTACGATTTACTCGAAATCGCATTTTGTGGACTTGTCGACTTTTAGAATTAGACGCCTCAAATATTAACCATGAGTTCTCTTTCAAGCAGGGGAAGTACAGGTCGAATGCTGGCCAAACATGCTGAGCCAAGTGACTCGCATCGTCGATAATTACACGGATATCTTTGCTGCAAATGTGAATTGTAAATTAAGCGTAGCCAAATAAACTTACACAAACACATTTGCATACAGAAATATTACATACAGACATTTTTAAAATTTTGTTCACTCGTAAATCAGCCTTGAATGCATTCGAGTTTACCGGAATGACATATTTTTTCTCTATTTCAACTGGAGTTGACAAACATCTAATTCCAGTAAACTCAAATGCCATTCAAAGTTTATTAATGAGTTAACTAATATTTGAGTTTAATGGCAGTAAACGCGCAGTGCCAATGTGTTAAACTCACAATTTTTCACATAACTTTGCAGCGGTCGCAGAATTTTCTTGACCAGACAGTACAAAATCAATATTGGGTGGCTTCAGTCCCATAAATTTCGTTACTTCTCTCGTTTTGCGCACGTCAAGCCCCACCTGCGTTTCAAGGCAATATGTCACTTTCAAGTCTCAACCATTTGGCAATCCCAAGACCTGTAAAGTGTAAAGTGTCAAATGCAAAGTCAAATGTCAAATGTAAAGTAAAGTGCCAAATGTAAAGTAAAGTGTCAATTGTGTATCCAAATCTTATTTTTCGTATCCAAATCTTATCTTTTTGTATCCAAATTGTATGTCGAAAAATAAGATTTGGATACAAAAACATAAGATTTGGATACAAAAAAAAATAAGATTTGGATACACATTTGACACTTTACTTTACACTTGACACTTTACTTTACATTTGTCATTTGACTTTGCATTTGAGCTTTGCTGGGGCTTGGGACTGCCCCCATGTTACTTGTGATTATAGCCCATAATATTCAGTTTTTTCACTGCCAATGTAATGTAAATATTCAAGCATGGAAAAGTGCAAGAGAAAATGCACCATGAAGCATGCACCGGGGGCGCCACAGGCAACGATGAAAAAAATAACAGAAATTGGAATTAAATAACAGTGATATTGGGCACTAGGCAGATCGGATAGGCTGAGCTCATTGTGGACATTTTTGTGGACCTTTTTGACACTTGAATTAATATGCAGATGTTATGTGAGATCAAAACATGCACAAAACCAATATTTAAAATGAAAACTGCTGTTTTGACATTAAAATGCTGTAAAATGATATTTTGGAAAAAGTCGAGTTTTTACAAAAAAAACAACGATATAAAACATAATTACTCGTGTGTCTTTCATGAAAAAACTCAAAACACATTATCATTTTTGAAAAACTCAAAACAATAAACATTTTTTTGGAGAACCCATCATTGGCCACAGGTAGTGATGGAAAGGCGCCATGGCGCTGGCGCCATTTGAGGGCGCCAAAGGGCGCCGCGCCATGGCGCAATTGGCGCTTGGCGCCCTTTTTCTGTGGCGCCCTTGGCGCCTGGCGCCCACATTCTGAAAGGCGCCATGGCGCCCTTGGCGCCTGGCGCCCTGCTTTTAAAGGGCGCCAAAAAGACGCCAGCAGGGTTTCAAGGTGAGTGTTGTATAAATGGAAAAAAGATGAAAAACGCATTCATGGATGATCTGAATTCGCCAGAAAAATGGACTAGTGGTGTGAGTGGGTATAAATCTTTTATGCAACGGTTCATCAGATGTGTCTGACAGATCAGAAGACGCGAATGATGGAACGTTGAACTTGCAAAATCATAAATAAACGGATTCAAATCGTTGCTATTCCGTTTTTTGTCCATTTCGAGGAAACATTGATTGGAAAAGTCAATTTGAAGTGAGTGGATTGTTGTCAAATGACAATATCCATTGTGTTTGAATTGTCATGTGAATTTTACTCGAATTTTTTTGTTGCTAGTGTTGTCTTTGTTCATTACACCCTGGATGTAAAATAATACGGAACTTGTTGAAGTGACTTGTGAACCAGCTCCTATTCCTAACCGAGGAAGAGGACAAATGTGAACGTATGTAAGTTGACGTGAAGCGTCGTCTCTAGTTGACGTCCTAGGAAGAGATTCGTGTGAAGTTGACGAGGTTGCAAACACTGCCGATTCTAGCTGTGAAATCGGCTTTTAAGGGCCAGACCGTTGGCGATTGGTTTGGCGCCAATCGGTCGGCTCTAATCTCCGATTTTTACCCAACATTTCCAATTGTGAAAGTTCAATCCTTGCCCGCTCGCTTCTCCGATGAAAAGCGAGCTAAACTGGCAAGATAGTGAAAATGTGAGACAAGCCAGACAGCATTTGAAATGGCGCGCGGGCCCGGCCCCCCACTCGGGGCGGGCCCGCCGCTTAACATAAACATGACGGCGTATTTGCGTGCTGCTTGTCAAGGAAATGTGGCGGAATGTGAGCAATGACTAAGATCTAGATATGTGAGCGATGTGAAGCGCACGTTGTAAACAACATCGCTTGAGATATTAAATGGCGAATGTGAAGATGTTAAAATTGGAATGTAAATATGAATGAAATTGTAATAAATTGAATTAACTAAATATAAAAGCGAACATAAGAAAGTCAACTTAAATATTATAGGTTTTTACATTTTACGATAATGTTACACACTGGAGAACGCAAATTAAGTAGTGAATGCATGTACTAGGGTGCTGTAGAAACACTTTTAGCACACGCAGGGTGCTGTATGTACTTATTTATCCTGGCGCCTGGCGCCCTATTTTTCAAATGGCGCCATGGCGCCCTTGGCGCTTGGCGCCCTCTTTCCGTGGCGCCGTTGGCGCCTGGCGCCCGCTTTCCGAATGGCGCCATGGCGCCCTTGGCGCCTGGCGCCCTCTTTCTGTGGCGCCCCTGGCGCTTGGCGCCCACTTTCTGAATGGCGCCATGGCACCATTGGCGCCTGGCGCCCTTTTTTCTGGCGCTTTTCCATCAGTAGCCACAGGGTAGCAGCACAGCTATCCAACAATACAATACTATCCAGCGTGCTTATGCTACACATAAAAATGATGGCAGCTTGCCACGAAAGAAATGTAGCCCACTCATTGGGTGAATCAAGATGTCTGACATTAGTGTGGCACATGTTGTTAATTTATGCACAGCTTGCTGACAACTCACTGTCAAATGTGCTGCTGCTTTTAAATTTATTCCATCTTAGCTAACATGCTAACAACTAGAGATAGAAAAACACTATAAAAAATCAATGAATTTTATTTTTTCAGAATTTTCACCACTTCACAAAAAAACATGATCAACCAAAAAAATAGGGGGTTTTTTCTCGAAAAAATTGAAAATGGCCAGTAACTGGGTGGGATATAGACCAACTAAAAACCTATGTGGAGTGGTGTCGGCATTTTGAACTCACCACATGCGCATTTGGAAACATGGCTTTCCAAAAGATCATTGAGTAACCCGTTTGTACTCCAAATTCAATCAATGTCATTTTCTCATGCCTCATGTCTTTGAATAACTTATCATACAGATGGAAATAATGTGGTCTGTAGTATAGTCTGATGTCATCTGTTGGCACCAACTGACCTGCGGTGCAGAGTTGTTATAAGTACTGAACTTCCTAAAAGTACGCGTACTGGTGAATAAATACTTTCATTTTTATCCACGCTCAAAAATACCCAGGTAAAATACTTTTTTACCCTGTAGCTTCTGAGATATACCATAGTTGTTAAGACGTATTTACGTTTACTCGAAAAGTACGTATACTCGAGTACTGAGTAAATACGTTTATGTACTCTTTATGTTTATGTGTTTACTTTGGAAAAAGTACCTGTACAGTACTCGCTTTTACATATACTTTTCAAAAGTACTCGAGTACAGAAAACGTATTTCAGATAGGCTTTTTAAGGCATAGATGGGGAAGAAATGAAAAGAATAGGGAAAAAAAATTGCTAAAAATAGTAACAAAACACGTGAACTCGTGAATTTAAAGGTAAAAATTATTCAAAAAGGTACAAAAATTTGTGATTTTGAGTGAAAATTGGGGCAAAATTCCGAAAAAGTACTCAGTTTTACGTTTTCTACTGGAATAAATTTTACTCATGTTTACTCATGAGTAAAAGTAAAAAATCATTACTTTACGTTTTCTGTACTCAGGCGGTGAGTAAAAAATAAACACTTTGAAAAAAGTTTGGTACTTTCAACAACTCTGAGATATACCAGTTACCCGGGTTAATTTACATAAGTGTTTTCTCATGTATTTTTGAGTATTTTCAGGTATTATAAATTGAGTATTTTGTCTTACTGAGTATAAAATACAACATCCCGTTACAATTTTCATCTGATTTAATGTAATCAGTAGTGATGTAAAAGCGCCATGGCGCTTTTGGCACTCGGCGCTCTAGTCCTGGCGCTTTTCACATCACTAGTAATCAGATATAAGGTTGGGATTGGGAATTACAAAATTTTCTTGTGCAGGTATCGACAGTGTTCATATATCGATGGTGTTTCTTTAATTTTCCAGCTCGCTAAGCCCAAGACCTGTGGGTATTTTAAGGGGGACGCTAGGGAGGGTCATGCAACAAAATACAGTATTTGCCTCATTTAACAATGGATATAAATACCGTATTACCTCGAATTATCCACCCCCCCTTGAATTAACCCCCCCCCCCCCTCGAAATACCCCCCTAAATTTCGGCTGAGGAAATAATAACCCCCCCCCCCCCTCGAAATACCCCCCCTAAGATTGAGTGTAACGTGAACGTACATGACAAATACCGCAGTTTGTGATATGTACTATGCAGAACACACGTTAACACCGATGATCAGGTGACGTTAGGGAAGGGTTTTTGTGTATATACAGTAATATATGTCTATAAACACATATAAATCTATGTGATTGTTCGATTTTTCTACGTCGGCGTATGGGGAATTTCCGAAAATTTCTGGCGAAATAATAGACCCCCCCTCGAATAAACCTCCCCCCTTCGAATTATCCCCCCTCAAATTTTGCTGGCGAAATAATAAACCCCCTGGGGGTATTTCGAGATAATACGGTACTACGAATATGGTCTGTATTTCGCTCATTTCGAAATTTGTAAACTTACCAATAACTTCCGGATGAGCATTCTGTATCCATCCTTTGCATTTCTCATCTGTAATTATATTTATTTTGGACACTTTGTTTGTCAATGACGCCTTGCATTTGCTTTCCACTTCCTGGAATTCAGGGCTGACTTGTTTCTACATATTTGTTAATTTTTATTTATCTACAAAAATTATGACGAACTTTCCAGACAACACAGTATGGACCGAGAATTTTGGCCAAATTTTTTGTCAGCACTTTTTTGTTATTTTGCATTTTCACATCCAATGCTTTTTCCAGCTCTTCTCCATTGACGCATCCTCCATCGAAATAGAAATATGTGGGTTTTTTCTTTGGCTGTGAAGCTTCTGTGTTTTCAACCTTTTGTTGTGAAACCTGCAAATTTAATGACAACTGGGCCAGTTCCGCAAGTGGTAGAGTAAAAAGGAAAACTCCTCTCTTCACTCTTCACTTTACTCTTTACTCTACTCTTTACTTTTTACTCTACTCTTTATCTTTTACTTTACTCTTTAATTTTCCACTTGTGGAACCAGCACCAGGGCGCAGTCCGAAAGTGTCAATGGTGTATCCAAAACTTATGTTTTGTATCCAGATCTTATGTTTTTTGTATCCAAATCTTTTTATCAAACATAATATTGGATACAAAAATAAAAGATCTGGATACAAAACAGAAGATTTGGATAACCATTGGCGCTTTGGGAGTGCGCCCTGGTTCCACAAGCGAAAAATTAAAGAGTTAAGTAAAAAACAAAGAGTAGAGTAAAAAGAAAAGTGAAGAGTAGAGTTTTCCTGTTTACTCTACCACTTGTGGAACTGGCCCCTGGTTAGGGTTGGGGAACTGAACTGAACCGAACCGAACCGAACCGAACCGAACCGAACCGAACCGAACCGAACCGAACCGAGAACCGAGAACCGAGCACTATTTTGGAACCGAGAACTGAGAACCGGAACCGAAAAAAATACACCGAACCGGAACCGAGAACTGACACTTGGACCCGGAACCGAACAAAATAACCGAAGTACCGAAATTTTATACAATAATCCTATCAAAATGCAACATTTGCACCATTGCGTTTTGGACATTTTCCTCCCACAGATGTATGGGTGATGTTACAAAAAATAAAAAACGTCGTTCAAATTCAAATTTTATGCGTTGCTTTGTCGCGGGCTAGCTGCTGCAGAATATCCAGGGCGCTTTGAAATGAGATTGAAACAGCTGCTTTGTTTGGATTTGCACATGGTTTCATGTATGATGCACTACAACTGTATGTTGTTTTTCCTTTATTCAGCTTATTATTGCCCAATACCCGATTTTTTCATTACCCTATACCCGATTTTTTCATTACCCGGAACCGAAATTTTTGAAAATTTGGAACCAAAAGTACCGAACCGGAACCGAACTTAAGAACCGAACTGAGAACCGGAACCGAAAATTTTGAGGAACCGAGAACCGAACCGAAATTTTTTAGAACCCAGAACCGAGAACCGGAACCGAAAATTTTGAAATTCCCAACATTACCATGGTCCCAGATTTAATTAGGAAGGCAGGCATCCGACAGGTGCAAATGAATCCATATACCGTATTTCCTCGAATTACCCACTGGGGGGGTTTATTTTTCAGAGTGGAAATTTTGAGCGGGGCGTTAAACGGGGGAATATTTCGAGGGGGCTGTTATTTTGCCAGAATATTTTTGGAAATCCCACTACTTAATTGTTCTTTGTAACGTACACAGACGTCGCGAAATGTAACAAAAACCGCCATGTAAATATAAGATTCTATAGCAGGCTGGCCGCTCGGGAAACGCGTCGCGTTTCCCAGCGCGTTTCATGCTACGCGTTTCACATGCAAATGTGTAACGCGCTGTCTTTAACCCAGCGTGGTTCACATGCGCGGTGAAACGCGCTGGTGCGCCCTAGCGCATTTCACGCCAGAATATGTAACGCTTCAATTGAATCAAAAAAATTTAAAATGTTAATGAAAACATGCAGTAAATAATAAAATCAGATCTTGAATTAATTGAAACAAACCAATCAGCAGTGTGTAAATTAGAACTGCACCAAACAACTGCAAGTTGTATTCACAATGCTTCCAAACTACTTGAAAGATTGAACTGTGGGAAATTGTTGCGGTATTTTCGGGTATTGAGTGCTGGTTCGGGTATTGAGGTCGGGTATCAGGTTCGGGTATTGAGGTCAGGTATCGGGTTCGGGTTCGGGTAATGCAGTCGGGTTCAGATATCGGGTTTCGGTTCAAAAAAGTGTGCGGGTATCGGGTTCAGGTCAGATCGGGTCGGGTCGGGTTCCCAACCCTTGCTGCGATGGTAAGAAATCAATATGTTTGAACCTCATATCAACCCCTAGAACCCCTAAAAACATTGCTACAGATCCTCGAATACTTTTTAAAATAAAAACACGCACATTGATAAAGCTTGTCTTCGCTGTGGAAATGTATATCGATGATAGCAATGCGCCAGCAGCGAACACAGTCACACAGACCGCTATCCGTTGACCATTCATTTTGACATTTGACATTTTCATAGTTGTTTAGTATTGAGTGCACGGTTTTGACTTTGGGTGATTTTTTACACCGGGTGAGTACACTGACTGAAACATCACAATCCAACTACAGAACACTGGGTTATCATGCAACATCAAAAAGGTACCATATTTCCTCAAAATACCCCCCCCCCTAGAAATACCCCCCTCAAAATGGGCACTATGAATTTGTGGTCCGGGAAATGCATAACAGACGTTCAAAATACTTACTGTGTTATGTTAGAACATTGTTTATACCATCTACATCCTTATATAAGGCTGTAAAAACTTATAAATGGTGGTTATTGTTGCATTTTTCACGTTTTTCTCTCAAAATTTTAACTCTGAAAAGATAAACCCCCCGGGGGTAATTCGAGGAACTACGGTATATATGTCAGTTCTGAATAGAAGACTTATATGCTGGCTTGAAAAAACCAATGCACTAACTGAAGTGCAGGGAGTTTTTCGGCCAGGCAGACAAACGCTAGATTCTGTACAGATCCTTAAGACATACCACTAGGCCTAGGGCTCGAAACTCGATTTTTTTCAAACTCGAGTTCGAGTCGCAACCCCTAAAATTGTTCCGCTCAAGTCGGCAAGTCGAGTCGGGCGAATTTGTGAAAAGTCGAGTCAAGTCAGGCAAAAATCTCGAGTCTCGAGTTGAGTCGGATGCGTTACTTTTTGGAATGACGCTCACAGAAATTTCAGATACTGGTTTCTCTACCAATGTTTTCACACACACTTAATGAATTCTAATGTCAACAGTTCATTTTCATACCAAGATAAAGCAAAACTATTACTTTCTGTCACACATTTTCACTGTTGCCACAAAAAAAGTTGCAAGTGACAAGGCAATGGAAAAACAACATATTTTATTGACCTGATTTTTATTATTTGTTAAAAAAAATTAAAGAAAATCATTGAAAAAATTACATCCCTAAACCAGCCAGGAAATTACATGCATAGTTGTTAAAATGTGTTTACATTTACTCAATAAATCCATGTACTCGAGTATATACAGAATGATATATTTTGCATATGGGGTCGAAATGTGTGCTTGTGCTCAAAAATTTTGAAAAATATGTTTAAAAATTCATATTAAATTAGATATCTTTGACATGATTCAATGGTGATCCCCGACTCAAAATTTGCTAAAATTTTGAGTCGTATCGGGCAAAAACCCAAAGTCTCGAGTTTGGGCCATATTTTTCCGGTCAAGTCGAGTTGGTACCCAATTTTACCCTCGAGTCATGAGTTAGGTCGGGTCGAGTAGAGTCGAGTTTGAGCCCTACATACCACAATTATGCACAGGATAATGGCAACACTTTGGTAACTTGCTTTGTTGAAGCAGTAAAAGCATTTGACAGAGTGGATGGATTGGATTATGAGTGGAAATGGAAATGAAGGGGATCCCACACAAACTAACAACACCAATTTCAAATTTATATGATAAGACAGCAGGGGTGATGACCTATGGCCGCTACGTAAGTGAGCAAATGGAATACCCAATAAGAGTGGCACAAGGAGTGGCACATATTCATGACTTGGCAAGAGAATTATTAGATACAAAAATGGGTGCAAAGTGTGGAAAAATCAAGACAAAATTCCAGCCCTATTCTTTGCAGATGACATAGTGCTAATGGCATCAAAGGATGGTGAGCTAGAACACCTACTCAGTGTGTTTAGTAGCTGGGCATGGAAATGGAGTGTAAGTATCAATGCATCTAAAAGTGAGGTGTTACAATGGGGGGTTCACAATGTTGCACCAAGGCATTGGTACGTCCAATCTGGATCACGAGACAAAGTGCTTCATGAGAAATTTTCTGAAACAAACTCACTACGTTACTCAGGTGTAATAACCTGCAGTGGTAAGGATCCATTCAAACAACACAAAGACAGGGTTGTGAGCAAAGTGTGCCAATTTGGTTCACTAGCTATAAATGCGGTTCGAAACACTGTCACCCATAAACACAGGGTACATCACATGGAATGCATATGTAGAACCTGGGAGCATGTACAATGTTAAGATAACAGGATTGGATCACAAACAGTTAGTAGAGATGGATAAAATATATGTACAAATAATGAAAAAGGTGGCAAAACTTCCAAGATCGTGTAGTAACAATTCAATGCTGCTGGACATAGATGGAATTTTGTCATCAGACAATTACCACCAATTAGTACTGACAAATGATAATTATATGTATCACATAAACATAGAACGATGGTTGGTCAAGGCACATGACGTGGATAAAACACTGTTCAACAATAAAATAATAAAAATTGACAACACAAATGAAAAGTTAGTGCAAACAAGTAAAAAAGCTGTAAATTTATGAGTGGATACAAGCGTCATGCGAAACTATGATATCAAACAACACATTCTGAACACGTCAATGGTTCCTAGAAAAAAAAGTTCAAAAAGTGACGGCTTTACAATACAGCCGGGGGAACTTGGAGCAGATGGAAAAGTCAAGTGTTCATTACAATGAATTGAACTGGCTGGCAGCTACACAATGAAATGTAGCTCTCCGACAACTTGCTTCCAACTAGATGACAACGCCTTGTTTACTGTTGGCAGCAAGTTGGAACATAGTTGTCATCGAGTGGCAGCGAGTTGGAACGTAGTTGTCAGCGAGTTGCAGCGAGTTGGAACGTTTTTGTCAGCGAGTGGAGCGAGTTGGAACGTAGTTGTCAGCGAGTGGCAGCGAGTTGGAACGTAGTTGTCAGCGAGTGGCAGCTAGTTGGGCTGCATGTTTCCAGAAGCTGCACAGCTGGCAGCGAGTTGTCAGCAAGCTGAATGTGATTTGCACCACATGCACTTTACAGGAGCGTGTACAAATCGTTTTGACCCAGAAATGTACAGTCAAACATGAATGCAGAAAATGAATTATTGGCGCTGCGCACGCTAGTTTACCGCCAGATTTTGGTAAACTCATAAATTGTCTGTGAATGCATTTGAGTTTACCAGAATGACGTATCTGTCAACTGCAGTCGATGGGGATCCCGAATAACTCATTCCAGTAAACTCAAATGCATGCAAATCCGATTTATGAGTTTACCAAAATCTGACAGTAAACTAGCTTGTGCACGCGCAATGTGGGATATAAAATTAATGCATGAAAATGTTGCTGCTATTGGGCATGATTTCAGCAGATACATATGTATAGCAAAAAATCTATTTATATTGCAGTGTGCAGAACAATTTTTTTTCAGTTTGTGCAGCTTCAGCTCACTTGGCAAGAATGTCCGCCATTGCACCACTGAAACTGCACTGTACAAGCTTTCGGCAAAAACCATAGCAAAAAAACTGGTGGAACATTTAAATGAGAAATTGGTGTACCCATTTTTCAACATAATCGCACAGGGCAACTGCCATTTGTTGTGGGGGTGCCCCCACCAATTGCCTACATCACTGTCAAGTGGCACCCCCTGGCACCCCTCTGTTCTGCCGCTAGAGATAAAAAGATAATTGTTTCCTTTTTTTCCCAGCAAATATAAATGGGAAGTTTCAAAAACCTGTGCAAAATAGTGTTGTAAGAAAGTGTGCAGCCATTTTTTGGTGTGCTGGCAACACAAGCAATGTCATGCTTGTGCTGGCACTTTTTTGAAAAATAAAAATCCTTTATTATTTCTCATAGGCCATATTTTGACTGCTGGCAATTTTGGGGGTATATTTAAGCTCATGCTGCCCCTCCCAACAAAAACTGGCCTCCAACATGCAGACATGGGCCACTAAACCATATCAACAATCATTTTGAAATGATTTATCATCAAAAACATGATTGTAAATGGAAAAAACTTCATTTTTGCAAATGTAAATGTAAATGCCCTGGCGTTGCAGGTGTCAGACACGCTGTCACACATATGCACTCTGTAAACGAGGGCATTTTCACTGGGGGCCATAAAAACATACATAGTGCAAAAACGTGGCCCAAGACCATCCATTTGTTGCGCATGGAGCTGAGGAAGGCAATTCTGTCCACCATGTGCTGCATGAAGGTCTTGGGACAATGGATGAAACAGTTTTTCCAACCTACATTTTAATCAATTTTTTTTTTAGTTTGATCAACAACGCCATCGTTGTGTGGAGCTTCTGGGGGAGCTAAGGGGGTAGAAAAGTTGCACATACTTACAATCTACCAATGTCAAAAAAACTTTTTGGTATCAAATGTACTGAAACAAATGTTATAAAAATTTAAATTTCATCGGGAACAAAAATGTGTATGGATTTCTAAACCTATATATTTTCGAGAGAACTGCGTGCAAAGGATGCCTAATGCAAAAGATAGGGGCACAATCACAGCCTCATTTTTTGCCCGATTCGTGTGTGTTTTTGCACACAATGCAGTCACTATTTATTAGTACAAAATGCCCTTTACAAACACGTTACAATCTTGACAAACAGGGTTAGTAGATGGCAAAGTTGCTTCCCAAGAATGCAATTGCACATGTATAGGGGGTGAACTTGAGTTTTTAGGGGCTGAGTTTTCAATTCAGGGTTGAGTTGATGGGTGTTTATAAATTAGGGTTGAGTTGACAGAAGTTTAAAAATAAGGGGCTGTTGACACAAGTTTACAAATTAGAGGCTGAGTTTATGGGAGTTGAGTTGATGGGTGTTTGCCAAATTAGGGGCTGAGTTTATGGGAGTTAACAATAACATTACCATAATCCTTCAGTGAGGCCCCCGGGGCTAAAAAATATAAATTGTGATATGATGCATTTGTCGGTTACTGATTACAATGATTTGAAATATGCACTCCATTCTGACAGTACATTACCATAACCCTGAAATTGAATCCCTGGAGCCAACTTTCAAATTGTGAAATGATGCATTGTGGGTTTCTAATTGCACTGATTTGATATATAATGCACTCCATTTTGACACTACATAACCCTGAAAACTACATGACCATAACCCTGAAAATGAACCTCTGGAACCAAAAACTTTCAATTTGTGAAATCATTCATTCTTGGGTTTCTGATTGCACTGATTTGATATATGCACTCCATTTTGACACTACATTACCATAACCCTAAAAATGAACCCATGGGGCCAAATACTTTCAATTTGAGAAATAATGCATTTTCGGGTTTCTGATAGCACTAATTTAAAATATGCACTTCATTTTGACACTACATTACCATAACCCTAAAAATGAACCCCCTGGGCCAAAAACTTTCAAATCATAAAATGATGGATTTGTGGGTTTCTGAGTGTAACAATTTCAAATATGCCCAGGGCTTCAAAAATTAGAAATTGTGAAATGATTCAATGTGGGTTTCTGATTACACTGATTTGAAATATGCACTCCATTTTGACACTACATAACCCTGAAAACTACATAACCATAACCCTGAAAATGAACCTCTGGAGCCAAAAACTTTCAATTTGTGAAATCATTCATTTTTGGGTTTCTGATTGCACTCATTTGAAATATGCATTTCATTTTGACACTACATTACCATAACCCTAAAAATGAACCCCCTGGGCTGAAAACTTTCAAATCATAAAATGATGCATTTGTGGGTTTCTGATTGTAGCAATTTCAAATATGCACTCCATTTTGACACTAAATTACTAAAACCCGGAAATTGAACCCCTAGACACAAAAATTTCAAATTGTGAAATGATGCATTTTGCAGGTTTCTAATTGCACTGATTCGAAATGACTCAATTTCAACTCTACATTACTGTAAGCCTTAAATTGAAAATTGAAAATAAATTAGAAATTGTGAAATGATGCATTTCTGGCTTTTTGATTGCCTTGATTTGAAATATGCAGATCATTTTGACACTAAATTACCATAACCCTGAAAATGAACCCCCAGGGCAAAAATTTTCAAATCATAAAATGATGTGTTTGTGGGTTTCTGATTGTAGTGATTTCAAATATACACTCAATTTTTACACCACATTACTAAAACCCTGATAATGAACCCCTGGGCCCAAAAACTTTCAATTTGTGAAATGATGCATTTGTGGGTTTTTTATTGCAGTGATTTGAGATGTGCACTCCATTTCTACTCTACATAACCATAACCTTGAAGTCTAACCCCTGGGGCTAAAAAATTGAAGATTGTGAATTGATGCATATGTGGATTGATGCTAGCGATTATTTCAAATATTCATTCTATTTTGACACTACATTACCATAAACCTGAAAATGAGTTTACAGGAGTTTCCAAATTAGGGACTGAGTTTATGGGAGTTTCCAAATTAGGGGCTGAGTCTATGGGAGTTTCCAAATTAGGGGCTGAGTTTACAGGAGTTTCCAAACTAGGGGCTGTGTTTACAGGATTTAGAGGGGGTCTCCATGGGGTGCCATTTTTGGGGGGTCTCCAGGGGGTGCCATTTTTTGGAGGCACATATGGGGGTGCCATTTCAAGGGGGTCCCCATGGGATGCAATTTTTTGGGTGGTCCCCAGCGGTGCCGTTTTTTGTTGGTCCTTAGGGGGGTGCTATATTTTTTTGTGGGGGGGGGGGGTCCATAGGGGGTGCCATTTTGGGGGGAGGGGGGTCCCCAGGGGGTGCCATTTTTGGAGAGTCCCCAGGGGGAGCCAACTTTGGGTGGGTCCCCAGGGGGTGCCATTTTTGTGGCGGTTCCTAGGGGGTGCCATGTTTGGGGGGTCCCCAGGGGGTGCCATTTTTGGGGGGTCCCTAGGGGGTGCTATTTTTGGGGGGTCCCTAAGGGGTGCCATTTTTTGGTGGTCCTCAGGGGGTGCCACATTTGTGGGGCCCTAGGGGGTCCCATTTTTGGGCGGTTCCCAGGGGGTGCCACTTTTGGGGGGGTTCCCTGGGTGATGCCATTTGGAGGGGGGTCCCCACTGGGGTGTCAGTTTTTGCAAGCCTCTGAGTAGTGGGTACCTATAGCAGGATTCTCTCCAACCTTCAGTTGGGTTTTGTGGTTCTCTACAATTAATACCACAAGGATTTACAAACACAAAAAGAACAGCAAAGCACAAATGTAACCAATTTAAGATAACAACAAAGTTTGACACCTTGTAAAAACCACACTATCATATCACAAAACCTATACCACACAAAATGCACACTGCCCAACCATTTTACAGAAGTTTACAAAAAATCCATTCCAAAACATTGCATCTTTGGTATTGGTCTTGTTATTGTTGGTACATTACATACCACATTTCAAAACACATGCCTAGCATGTGGGCAAACTTAACTAAACTATCATATTTCCTCCAATGGTATTAATTGTAGAGAACCACAAAACCCGACCAAAGGTCGGAGAGAATCCTGCTAGTCCCATTTATATTTTCCAGAAAAAAGGTGAAAAAAATAGTTTTCTGCACCAAGGGTCCCTGAGGGGGGTGCCCCATAGGGTATATATAATAAATACTTGGGGGCACCCTCACACAAAATGACAGCCTGACAGCTTGCCTGTGGGATTTTCAAAATATAGTTTTTTGAAATTCCCATTAAAATTTTCCACCAGTTTACACTGTAGAAAAAATGCACTGCAACACCACTCGTTGCACATTTGTTGTGACATCACGTGACAAGATGAGACATACAAAAATGTCATGAAATGACAAAAAAAAACACACAAAAAAACAGTGTGCTACTAGAAGTACCTGATTTCAGTGGCATATGTGCACAAACATTGGACACAACGTGTCTGCGTACACTAATTGACAAATGGTAAACTACGAATTGAAATTTGTAGACTCATTTTTTCACTTCTCAGCACATCTGAGTTTACTGGAATGTGTTATTTTTAATCTCCATCAACTCAAGTTGACAAACAGCTCATTCTGGGAAAACTCAGATGCGCTGAAAAGCTGAAAAATGAGTTTTCTAAATTGTTAGGTTACCGTTAATAAATAATTGTGTGCAGCGCCATTGCACTTGATTTTGCATGGTTAGAATCAGGGTTGGTTTTATAAAAATTCATTTTAGTAAAATTGTATAAAAATTTTATTTTATTTTTATTTTATTCTTGTTTCATTTTATTTTATTTTATTCCCGAAAGTCATTAATAAAATAAAATGACACATTTTACAAAAATTTTACAAAAATTGTACAAAAAATCAGAATCATGCATGCAAGGCCAGAAAAATGTAATATTTAGACTTATACATGAAAAACCTGTGACAAATTTTTCCCTTACTTTTCAAAAGTTGCATGCAGTATGTATTATTAGCTAGCTGCAAGTGTAAAGTTACAATTAGTGATAAGAATGGTTTGCATTTTCAGTAGAAGGACTAGTGGAGTGTGCTGGGCACATTTGTAAAATGTAATGCAATTTGTCAATTGTCATGCAAAATGTCAAGTGTCATGTCAAATTTCAAGCAAAGTGGCAATTGTCATGACAAATGTCATGCAAAGTGTGTATCCAAATCTTGTGTTTTTGTATCCATAGTATGCTTTGTATCCAAATCTTATGTTTTTGTATCCAAATGTTCACATAAGATTTGGATTCAACAACAACATAATTTGGATACCAAAGATAAGATTGAGATATAAAATATAAGAGTTGGACACAATTTGCTTGACAATTGATACTTTATTTTTACAATTTACACTTTACCTTACATTTGTCATCACAATTGACACTTTACACTTGGGACTGCTCCCAGATCCATGAATAAACAGGTAGAAACTCGAGCAACGAGATAAAATTTTACAAAAAATATGAATTTTTATACAATTTTACAAAAATACGAATATTTTACAATTGTACAAAATTTTTACAAAAATTCGAATTTTTATACAATTTTCAGGCTAGTTACACAGGTCCCAGCCGGGGACCGGGACCCGGCAAAAAATAAAAAAATACAAAAATTAAAAATTGGCGTGTATAGGTTGTTTGCATGTTAATTAGGTGAATCATCACCAAATTAGCATGCACAAAATTTTTGCAAGACGGTTACACCTGCCAATGCATATTTTTTTGGGCAGGTGTAAAAAAGGTTGCGATTCAACTCAAATTTGGCATGCGTGTACTCCTTCGTTTAGTGAGTACGCATGCCAAATGTTAGCTCTGGGCGGTTACCGGTTTTTTTAAAATTTATACTTTAATTTTTTTCAATCACTATATTTTTGTATAGTGATCGAAATTTTGCCGGGGTCCGGTCCCTGGCAATTTTGAAATGGCCCCGACCGGGGTCAAACGTCCCCGGTGGGGAACTTTTTTTTCAGTAAACAAATGATTTTGGTCCCCGACCGGGGTCGTTTGGCCCCGGTATTACACAAAAATTTGTGGTACTTTTTGGGACTTTGTGGTAATTGTCCCCGGTCGGGGCCAAACGACCCCGATGAGATAAAATATTTTTTCAGTAAGTATTTTTTGTGATTTCACTGAAATATGCATGGTCGGGCTGAAAAGTCCCTGGACAGTGCTCGCCATTCGCGCTAGGGGTAAGCTACAGTCATAAAATTCTAAAACGTAAACATATCAGGTGTTTTGAGTTTTCACCCAAAGTTTCACCCCTCTAGCTCCACCCACTGCGGAACTGTGGGGGTTACAATTTCGGTCATTGTACTGATGTACACATGGTGCTCTAGCTCAACGCTGCTTTAAGTTGTGATCATGAAACTTTGGCCAGTGTAAGCCAGTGTGTTGGCAATGTGCTGATAGTATTCAACACTTTCATCAACATCATTGCTATTAAGGTAAAGTTAATATGCAAATCAGGGTGATGTGCAAGAAACGTGTGAACTGTGATTAGCATTCGAAAAATAACCTGTGATTTATATTTTTGAAAATCACAATAAATATAAATAACCCGTGATTTATATATATTTATATTTTTTCCAAATTCTGAGTGATATATTTATATATATTTTTTAAGTTTGAAAAAAAATCACTGAGAAAATCACTCATACTTGATACATTGTGGTGCAATTATTGCGCTTTATGACTAAAACATGTAATCTGTGCAAGAGAAATTTGCGAGTTATTGTCTCCAGAAAATCTCTCTGTTCATGTAGAGCATTATTGGGTTAAAATTGTATTTGAAGCAGGTAAATATTGTGCCTACACACTAGTTTTCACCCTGACTTTTTTGAAAACTGAAATGGCCAAAAATAGTGACATGTTTCCACTACTGAAAGCTGTATACAGGGTGGCGCACGTCAGGCGCACGGTTTCAATCTGCTCTCAACAAGTCAATTTTAAATGAAACCTGTTCAAATTTGGTATGGCAGTAGATAAATTCATATACCGTATTTCCTCAAAATACCCCCCGGGGGTGATTGTTTCATAGTGCTCCCGAGAGGGGGGGGGGTTAAACGAGGGGGGGGGTATTTCGAGGGGGGAGGGTTATTATTTCACAAGAACTTTTCTGAAATCCTACTACAAAATCGTTGTTTGTAATGTGCGCTGGGGTAGAAAAATGCATCAATAACTGACATGTAAAGACTCTTGTAGACTAATATTAGTATGTAGATGGTATAAACACTGTTCTAACGTGATTCCGACATTGTTTTAACGTCTGTTCTGCACTACACAGAACACAAACTACAGAATTTTCATGTACGTTCTCTTTACACTCAATTTGGGGGGGGGGGGTATTTCGAGGGGGGGTGATTGTTTCATAGTGGTCTCAAGAGGGGAGGGGGGTCAAACGAGGGGGGGGGTATTTCGAGGACATACGGTAGCAAGATTTTTATGTTGGAACATGTAGCACATTGAATGAATGTTTTCCTTTGGAGTTATGTGAAGGAGAAGGTCCACAGTCCACAGTTGCCCAAAATGATGGACATTGAGCAGTTGAAGCATCTGATGGTCCAGCAATTCAATGAAATTTTGCCTAGCATGCGTTGTGGGTGAAATGCTTAATCATTTGGGTATTATCATATTGCAATAATGGTGGTGGTTCTGTGGAGTGACGTTCTTTCATATGGTTTGATATATGTGAAAATTTAGCGATATGAATGTGTGCTCTTAACATACTAAATGGGGTACATTTATCTACTGATATACCAAATTTCAGCACTTTTCATTAAAAATTGACATGTTGGGAGCAGATTGAAACTGTGCGTCTGACGTGTGCCACCTGGTATGTTCAGTTTTCACAAATGGCATGAATTTTGGTGGGTGGTGTTGGCAAATCACTAGTTTGATTACAAAACTCAAATGATGACAAATGGTGACATCACCATCAATTAGTTTTCATTTTGTATGTGACAGAAATGTAAACTGTTTTAGTAACTTTTTATTTATGTCATCCTGCTATGAATTCTATGGCTATCTTTTCGGTATAAAGCATCTCTCTATCTTATAACATACTTTTCTGAAATAAAACATGACTTTGAATCAAAAAATACCAATTTGATGCGATCACAATTTATCTACAGTAATTGAATACTCAGTTTACCATTTTTGAAAACTGACGATGCTTGGTGACATGCACCAATGTGAGCTGTTTCCAAATATGGGGAACAATTGTGGAAAACTGTCACCATGGTGTCACCAGTGCCACTAGTGTCATCACAATGTTGCCAAAATGTAGCCATGTGTCCAAAAATGAGTTTTCACAGCACATCATTATTGAAAAAGTGCTGAGCATGAGCACCTATTTAGTCAAACATCCATTGCCACAACCAGGCGCTATAGGTTGAGTGCTAAATATTTGCAGTGCAAAATATTTTTGAAGTTTTCATTGAGGTTGAACTAAAGGTTGAATTTTTCTGTGATATTTGCTTGATGATTTCACTTGTAAAATATTGGATAACTGAATACTGCTTGTGGAATGATAATAAATAGACTGTGGTATATTAGTACATTTTTTGTGCTTACAAATGGTAAATAAAGCCCAGAATATTGCTTGAAATTGAAATAAAGCGCAAGTGATTTTTTGAGATTTTATTCGAGCTTAGAGTTATTTTTTCAGTAATTTAATTATATTTTCTGGAGACCTAGAGTGATTTATATATATTTATATTTTTTCCAATATTGGAGTGATATATTTTCCAAAAAATCGGTGATTTTTTCGAATGCTAACTGTGATGGATGTTTTGGTGATCATCTGAGATCATGTTGTATTGCAGTGATTTTAATGTTGTTTTGAAATGTGCAGTAAATAATTATATACATTAAATTTCATTTGTGTTGTGACCAAATATTTTTGGTTGCTCAAATAATCCCCCAGTCCTGAGATTAGGGCGTCTATTCAAGGTGTTCATTTTGTATGCCTTATCTGGACATTGATTTTGAAG
Source organism: Sphaerolaimus hirsutus (assembly GCA_964036195.1). Classification (NCBI taxonomy): domain Eukaryota; kingdom Metazoa; phylum Nematoda; class Chromadorea; order Monhysterida; family Sphaerolaimidae; genus Sphaerolaimus; species Sphaerolaimus hirsutus. The sequence continues at coordinate 8,398,761 of OZ038451.1, forward strand.
CTGTATAAGGTGGTCATTATGGGCTGTTTATGAGCGGTTGACGATTAAAATGATCAGGACAGCATGCAGATTCAATTTTTGTGGTCGGATTAGTGATGTGTAAATTTCATATGCTGATTTGGTCCAGTTGAATGAAAACGCATGCAATTTCAGAACTCAATATCTCAGCTATTTCTCAGCAGATTTTCACCAATAAACACTTAAAATGATCAGAATCACCTGGAGCTTCCATACTTATGTTCTGATTATCAGCTGCCACTCCTAGACCGTGTAAAAGACCCTGAAAAGTGTCAACGACCCTGTAAAAATTCATGTGTCATGTAAAATACCATGTAAAGTGTCATGTGTATCCAAATCTTATTTTATCATATCCAAATCTTATGTTTTTGTATCCAAATCTTACTTTACACATAAGATTTGGATACAAAAACATCAGATTGGGATATGATAAAATAAGATTTGGATACACATGACACTTTACAGGGTATTTTACATAATACATGACATTTTACAGGGTCTTTGACACTTTTCAGGGTCTTTTACAGGGTATTTTACATGATACATGACATTTTACAGGGTCTTTGACACTTTTCAGGGTCTTTTACAGGGTCTTTTACATGACACATGAAATTTTACAGGGTCTTTGACACTTTACAGGTTCTTTTATAGGGTCTGGGAGTGCCCCCAGCATGTGGTCTATGCCCTTTCTAGTTTACACACTATTATTATTTTGCATATGGCCTGCAGCAACATCTTTTGATCTCCAAATGATTGAGATTGTGATTTATGATGATCAGTGGTGCACAGCAATAATTACTTTGAATGGCTATGTCAGTGACAGATTGTTGTTAGAATGGTTTTTTACAATGGGGTTTTTATTCTGGCATAAACTGTATTTTCCAATGGGACACATTTCTCAGTTGGAAAAAGTTCACATTGATGTGATTGAGTAGTCAATGTTTGATTACTGTATTTCCTCGAAATACCCCCCGTGGGGTGATTGTTTCATAGTGGTCCCGAAAGGGGGGGGGGGTTTAACAAGGGGGGGGTATTTTGAGGGGGGTTATTATTTTGCCAGAAATTTTTTCAAATCCAAGTACAAAATCGTCGTTTGTGATATACACTGGGGTAGAAAAATGCATCAATAACTGACATGTATAGACTCCTGTAGACTAATAGTAGTATGTAGATGGTATAAACACTGTTCTAACGTGATTACGACATTGTTTCAACGTGTGTTCTGCACTACGCAGAACACAAACTGCAGTATTTGTCATGTACGTTCTCTTTATACTCAATCTGGGGGGTATTTCAAGGGGGGGTGATTGTTTCATAGTGGTCTCAAGATAGGGAGGGGGGTCAAACTAGGGGGGAGGGGTATTTCGAGGGGGGGGGTCAAGAAAATACGGTAATCAAGTGGAGCATTTGATGTTTGCATGTGTTTTACTCTGCTCCAACACATGGTTTCTGCATGGTAGTTTTACAAAGTGCAGAAAACTCCTAACTTACATGTTTCATTGTCAAAATTGAAACAGCTACTCAATTGAGCCTTCAATAAATTCCACTTTGAATACCCCCACCCCCACTTGAAAAACTGAACATTGAAAAACCTCCCTCTAAATAACTCCTCTATAAAGTTGGCCTTGAATGATGATGTAAAAAGCGCCAGACTTTTGGCACTAAGCGCCAAAAGCGCCATGGCGCTTTTCAGGAACACAACGCCAAGCGCCAATGGTGCCAAAGGATGTTGGCGCCAAGTGCCAATGGCGCCAGCGCCAAAAATTTTGCTGCTCCTCAAGTGCAGCAATGCTAATGCAGTGCTATTTACTTGTGTAAGATGCAAGATTATGCCTAATTGAGTCAAGACTTCTTATTTTTGTGATGTTATTCTACAGCTGAGAGTTCCGGTTGACAATGGCAAGCCATCGTGGAAAAAAGGGCTTCAATTTGTATAGATAATGTCATGTGTCACATAAAACACTCTGTTTAGTGTCAAATGTCATGTACAATACCCTTTAAATTAAAGTGTCATGTTTATCTAAATCCTATTTTATAGTATCCAAAACTTATGTTTTTGTATCCAAATCTTACTCTTTTACATAAGATTTGGATACAAGAACAGAGGGTTTGGATATGATAAAATGAGATTTGGATATGATAAAATAAGATTTGCATACACATGACACGTCACAAGGTTTTTTACATGATATTTAACACTTAACATGGTTTTTACATGACACCTGATTACGGTTGGTTGTATAAAAATTATTTGTGTACAAATTGTATAAAAATTGTATTTTATATTAATTTTCTTCTTGTTTCATTTTATTTTATTTTATTCTTCAATTTTCCATTTTATTTTTATTTTATTTTTATTTTTTCTGAGATTTTGCCAACCATGCACCTGACATTTTACAGTGTCTTTTACACTTTACAGGGTCTGTTACAGGGTCTGGGACTGGCACCAGGTACATTGCATATAAACATATAATATCAACAATACAACTTGATTGTCAACACAACGCAACACCATGCATTTGAACATCTCTCATCTGCCCATTATTTGGGAAAGTGTTGAATATCCTTGCAATTGCATGAACATGTATACTGTATTTCATTGAAATACCACTGGGGGTGATTGTTTCATAGTGGTCCCAAGAGGGGGGGGGGTTAAAAGAGGGGGGGTATTTCGAGGGGGGGGGTTATTACTTTGCCAGAAATTTTTCAAATCCTAGTACAAAATCATCGTTTGTGATGCACACTGGGTAGAAAAATGCATCAATAACTGACATGTATAGACTCCTGTAGACTAATAGTAGTACGTAGATGGTATAAACACTGTTCTAACGTGATTACAACATTGTTTTAACGTTTGTTCTGCACTACACAGAACACAAACTGCAGTATTTGTCATGTATGTTCTCTTTACACTCAATCTGGGGGGGTATTTCGAGGGGGGGGGGGATTGTTTCATAGTGGTCTCAAGAGGGGGGTCAACGAGGGGAGGTATTTCAAGGAAATATGGTACAAAATAAGCAGTAGAGGGTTTGTTCTTCCTGAATACACTTACAGTAACACATTTACTTCTGTAAATCAAGCACACAAAATCTTTTCACATAAAATAGTGATAAATTTTTTGAACTGCTTGGCGCTTATTTGGTGCTTTTTAAAATGTTAGCGCCAAGCATCAATGGTGCCATGGCATCATAGCGCCAAGCACCAAAAGCACCATGGCGCTTTTTTGTAACACAGCGCCAAGTGCCAATGGCGCCACAGCAAAAAGGTGGCAAGCACCAAAAGCGCCATGTCGCTTTTTGCTTTGGCGCTAGTGCCAGTCGCCAGTGTTGTGACGCTTTTACATCACTAGCCTTGAATAACACCCCTTGAATAAATCCCTCCTCATTGAGTAATTCCTTGCTTGAGTAAGATGTGATTGAGATTGATCAGTCCTTGGTTGGTAAATTTTGTGCACAATTCCTGCGTGGTACTTGCAGACAGTGCAAAGAAGTTGTAACTTACATCTCTCTTTGCCAAAATTGATAGAGCTACTGTATTTACTCCATTTTATCCCTCTCTAACTCCCCCCTGTTAGTTGAGTGTAGAAAAAATAAAAAATACCTGCTCCCTTTAAAAAAAACCCCACTCCCTAGTAAAACTCTTCTCCGATTGATGTCTGAAAACATCCATGGGATAAAATATGTTATGTTTGTTTTCTTTTTGGTCATATATTCTTTTGTCTGTATTTTTGGGCTACTTACAGCAGCCTCTATAAGGAACTGGTCCCCAGTGAAAAATAATTTTTGCAAAAGTCAATAATTGGTGTGTATGGGTTGTTTGCATATTAATTACATTAATTATCACAAAATTTGCAAAATGCAAAATTTCTGCAACATGGTTACATGTGCTGACGCATATTCTTTGGGAGGTTGTATATAAATTCATCGATTTGTCTCATTTTTGGCATGTGTTTACTCCTTCATTTACTGAGTACGCATGCCAAATTTCAGCTCAGAGGAGTTAGCAGTTCTTATTTTTTAATGCTTTTATTTTTGTCAATCACTGTATTTTTGTATAGTGAACAAAATCCCACTGGCGACTGGTCCCTGGTGAGTACAGAAAGGTCCCTGACACAGTCAATTAACACAAATTTTGTGCACAATTCCTGTGTGGTACTTGCAGACAGTGCAAAGAAGTTGTAACTTACATCTCTCTTTGCCAAAATTGATAGAGCTACTGTATTTACTCCATTTTTTCCCTCTCTAACTCCCCCCTATTAGTTGAGTGTAGTAAAAAGAAAAAATACCTGCTCCCTCTAAAAAAAAACCATTCCCTCATAAAACTCCCCTCCAATTGATGTCTGTGAAAACATTCATGGAAAAAAATATGTTATGTTTGTTTTCTTTTTAGTCATATATTCTTTTGTCTGTATTATGGGGCGATTTACAGCAGCCCTTATAAGGTGAAAAATAATTTTTTTCAAAAGTCAATAATTTGTGTGTATGGCTTGTTTGCATTTTAATAATGTTTATTATCACAAAATTTCTGCAAGATCATTACATGCGCTGATGCATATTCTTTGGGAGGGTGTGTAGCAATTTTTTCAATTTGTCTCAATTTTGGCATGTGTTTACTCCTTCATGTACTGAGTACGCATGCCAAGTTCCAGCTCAGAGCAGTTAGCGGTTCTTATTTTTTAATGCTTTTATTTTTGTCATACACTGTATTTTTGTATAGTGGACAAAATCTCACTGGGGACCTTTCTCTTCTCACCAGGGACCAGTCCCATGTGGGATTTCATTCACTATACAAAAATACAGTGATTGACGAAAATAAAAGCATTAAAAAAATAAGAACCACTAACTGCTCTGAGCTGAAATTTGCAGCATACTCACTAAACAAAGAAATAAACACATTGAGACAAATTGAAATAAACACACAAAAATTGAGACAAATCGAGAAAAAAAATTTATACACCCTCCCAAAGAATATGCTAAGTTACTCCATTTTATCCCTCTTGAACTCCCCCCTGTTAGTTGAGTGTAGAAAAAAAAACCTGCTCCCTCTAAAAAAACCATTCCCTCATAAAACTCCCCTCCAATTGATGTCTGTGAGAACATTCATGGAAAAAAATATGTTATGTTTGTTTTCTTTTTAGTCATATGGTGTGTATGGGTTAGTGTACAAATTTCCGTTTTCCGTTTCCGTTTTCTGCAGGCAAATTTTTTTCCATTTTCCGTTCTATTTTCCAACTGCTGAAATTTTTTTCCATTTTCCATTCTGTTTTCCAGCCACTAAATTTTCCATTTCTGTGTTTCTGGCTCATTTTCCATTTCCCAGCCGAATTTTTAGTTTTTCTGCCTCATTTTACCTTTTTTTGACTCAACTTTCTGTTTTCTGTTACAGCGAAACTGGTAAACATTCATGCAGATTGTCAATTATGTGAATTTTTTTCTGTTTCCAACAAAATTTCAGCAAATTTTTTTTTGTTTCCATGCAAATTTCATTTGTATGTTTCCATTTTTCTTGCCCCTTTTTCCGTTTTCAGGCCGCTGAAATTTTTTTTCCGTTTCTGTTTTCCGCCAAGTGCAAATTTTTTCTGTTTTCTGTTCCGTTTTCAAACTGCTGAAATTTTTCCATTTCCATTTTCCATAAAAAAACTTTTTTAAACCCTTGTATGGGTTGTTTGCATATTAATTATGTTAATTATCACAAGATTTACAATGTGCAAAATTGCTGCAAGATGGTTACACACACTGATGCATATTCTTTGCTAGGGTGTATAGAATTTTTTTTTGATATGTCTCAATTTTTGTGTGTTTACTTCTTCATTTAGTGAGTATGCATGCCAAATTTCAGCTCAGAGCAGTTAGCGGTTCTTATTTTTTAATGCTTTTATTTTAGTCAATCACTGTATTTTTGTATAGTGAATGAAATCCCACATGGGACCGCTCCCTGGTGAGAACAAAAAAGTCCCCGACACAGTCCAAACATCCCTGGTGACAAATTTTTTTGAAGTGCCACAAATTTTTGTGTGGCACCATGTCCGAACAAACCATG
>OZ038451.1:8405017-8480294 GCA_964036195.1 Sphaerolaimus hirsutus
ATAAAAATGTGAAATTGGTATTGATACGGCTGTTCGCTGGCATGCTGCCAATGTTGTATGGACGACATTTGAAAATAACGTATCCAAAAAAATTATTGCTAAAAAAAAATCGCGGAATGTTGTTTCAGTATGGCCGTGCGGGGACAAAATATGATTGAAGATCAGCGTATCGCGCTTCTGCAACGAATGACCCATTTGTCTTTTAAATCAACTTTTAACTCACCTTTTAACCTTTAACTCAACTCTTAACATTTAACTCAACTTTTGACACAACTTTTAACCTTTAACTCAACTCTTAACATTTAACTCAACTTTTGACTCAACTTTTAACCTTTAACTCAACTCTTAACATTTAACTCAACTTTTGACTCAACTTTTAACCTTTAACTCAACTCAACATTTAACTCAACTTTTGACTCAACTTTTAACCTTTAACTCAACTCTTAACATTTAACTCAACTTTTGACACAACTTTTAACCTTTAACTCAACTCTTAACATTTAACTCAACGTTTGACTCAACTTTTAACCTTTAACTCAACTCTTAACATTTAACTCAACTTTTGACTCAACTTTTAACCTTTAACTCAACTCTTAACTTTTAACTCAACTTTTGACTAAACTTTTAACCTTTAACTCAACTCTTAACTTTTAACTCTTAACTTGTCTACTTGCGGAACTGGCCCCAGGTGCCAATGCCACTGCAGTATTCTCTAAAAAGGGGAGCCAGCCAGGCACTTGGGGGGGGGGGGGGGTCCCAGACACTGGGAAACCAAGCTTGTCACTTGGAAACCACTTGTTTGCTGTTGTCAGCATTTTCAGCAAGTTGCAGCAGTTTCTAAAAGTAGCGGTATACCTGTCAGCTTGCTGAATGTGGGTGCGTGACATAGAATTCTAAATGGGCTGTCAGCAACCTAATTTTTTTGGTTGTAAGAGACCTGGGGTGGGGGTATTCCGAGGAAATACGGTAATATCAGAGATATATTTACCGTATTTCTTCTAATAAACACCTTCCCGGACAAGTACACCACCCATTTTTTTATTTCACTTCGGATGTAATATCTCCGTCCATGGGGGTGCTATAAGGCTGAAACTTTGTATATATAAAGTTGTAAGACCCCCTTACTCCCCAACAATAGGGGGAGGTGCGGTGACTCACTACAGGGTGGGTCGCCCTATATGCAACAATTTGTTTTGGCGTTTTTGGTGTCCCAAGCAAGTTCACCACCCACTTGATTAGCTACACTTTGAAGCCTATATTTCCAGCTGTGAGAGTGGTAGAAAGCTGAAATTTGGGGGATGTCTTGCCAACAACCCCCTCACAATACAGCAGTGGGGCGGCTGCCGATGACCCACGAAAGCATGGGTCACTGCACAGGGGTCTCCTAGGGGGGGGGCTGGGGGGGGGCTGCCCCCCCCCAAATCGGCCAGCTATCTATCTATCCCGGAGGCAGCTCAGCTATCTATCTATCCCGAGGCAAAATTTTTGGCTACTACCCCCAAAGACCCCCCCCCAATCGCTCAGCTATCTATCTATCTGGAGTCGTTTTTGAGAAATTTTGCCCCAATTTTCGCTCAAAATCACGCATTTTCGCACCTTTTTATAGTTTTTCACCTTCAAAATCGTGCTTTCCGGTTATATACATCGTTATATACCCATTTTTAGCCATTTTATACCTACTTTTGGCTACTTTTAACTGATTATTACCGATTTTTTCCCCTTTCTGCCTTTTTTACCTTGAAAAAACCCATATATTGTGCCCCCCCCAGCCCCCCCCCCCAGAAAATTATTTCAGCTATCTATCCCTCCGGAGGAGCCATTTGCTATCTATCCAGCCCCCGCGAGGGCCAAAATCCTGGAGACCCCTGTCACTGCATACAAAGTTGATCATTTTTTTAAGAACAGCCCAAGTGTCCCAAACAAGTTCCCCACCCAACTGCACTATAAAAATGTTGCAACAACATACCTAATATAAAACTGAATCGGGTTTGAACCCTAATTCTGCTGATGAAAAATTTTTTTCAGTATTTTCCGCTCCCGCTCCATCCCATAAACAGCAGACCAAATATTTCAATTTAAACCAATTTTCTGTTTCACACTTATTAAGAAGGTTTACAAAGTTCGCTAGGGAAGGGTCTAACGTTCAAAGTTATGTAAACAACATAACCTCTAAAATGCTTCCATAAGAAAATTTATTTGGGGTGAATGAAAAAGTGAAAATTTTGTCAAATTTTGTTCCTGCAATGACATCATTTTGACATCATAGAATTCACCTAAATTATAGTAAATTTCCTTATGGAGGCATTTTAGAGGTTATGTTGTTTACATAACTTTGAACCTTAGACCATTCTCTAGTGAACTTTGTAAACCAACTTTTTAAGTGTGAAACAAAAAATTGGTTTAAAGTGAAATTTTCTGTCTACCGTTTATGGGACAGGGTGGGTGCCCTACTGAAAACAAATTTTTTGGCTGAACTAGGGTTCCAACAGGATTCAGTTTTATATTAGGTATGTCGTTGCAACATTTTCTAATGGAGTTGGGTGATGAACTTTTTTTGGGACACTTGGGCTGTTTTTAGAAATTGGTTAACTTTATATGCAGTGACCCATGCTTCTGTGGGTCGTCGGCAGCTGCCCCACTGCTGTATTGTGAGGGGGTTGTTGGCAAGACATCCCCCAAATTTCAGCTTTATAGCGCCATCACAGCTGGATATACGGCTCTCATAGTGTAGCCAATCAAGTGGGTGGTGAACTTGTTTGGGACACCAAAAACGCCAAAAAAAATTGTTGCATATAGGGCGACCCACCCTGTAGTGAGTCGCCGCACCTCCCCGATTGTTGGAGAACGTCTTCACCATCCATTTTCTACTAATTTTTGTGCTTTGGAGCACTCCCAACATAACTTCTACCTGCCGTTCTATTGGAGGTGCCGGTCAATTGGAGGCTGCCGTTATATTGTTGTCGTTGGCGTAAAAACGTGCCAAAACCTGCAGTTCTATAGGAGGTGCCGTTCTATTGGAGGTATGCCGTTCTATTAGAAGAAATACGGTATATTTCTTTCTACGTAATGGCATTTTCCAGAGATATAAATAATAATTGAAGATTTATATTTACCGTATATCCTCGAATAAGTCCCCCTCTCGAATAACACTCCCTCTCGATTAAGTCCCCCCTCTTGTGAGTGTGAGGAAAAAACAACTCCCCCCTCGAATAACTCCGAGTTTGATGGGTAGAAACATTTCATAACATTTCACATTTACAAAAAACGTTCTATGTATTTAATTTGTAAATATATGTAATATCTTGCAGCTAGAGTTCGCTAACATTGTTTTCACTGCTTGACTTGTTAATTTTGTATTCCTACTAATCATTTATGTTACCAAATTTATCTCATTTGAGAAGCAAATTTATCATACATTTTACTGGAAATACTGACGAAAAAATAACTCCCCCCCTCGAATAACTCCCCCTCTCTCGAATAACTTCCCCTCAGAAACTTCTGACGAAAAAATAACTCCCCTGGGGACTTATTCACGGATATACGGTACTTCAATAGTTTCAGGGGCCAGTCCCGCAAGTTGAATAAGTGCTGTACTCTTGACTTTTAACTTGACTATTGACTTTGTCACTTGCGGAACTGGCAAGTGACAAATCAAGGTAAAAGTCAAAGTCAGAGTTGAAGACTTGTCAACTTGCGGGAAGGGCCTCTGTTGGCAATCCCAAGCCCTGTAAAGTGTGAAGTAAAGTGTCAAATGTAAAGTCGAATGCAAAGTCAAATATCAAATGTAAAGTTAAGTGTCAGATGTAAAGTAAAGTGTCAAATGTTAAGTCACAAATACAAATTTGGATACAAAAACATGATATTCGGATACGAAAAAAGATTTGGATACACAATTGACACTTTATTTTACATTTGACTTTACATTTGACACTATACTTTACATTTGACACTCTCTTTGCCACTAGTAGTGTCCTTCCTTACTGTTGTGCCCTACTTCGTTCAATGGCTGGTGCCACTTTTTAGCACTTTTCCATCACTAGTCTTAGCTAACATTGTGTTGAGACTTGATAGGCAAAGAGCACCTTTATCTGTGTCATTGTGTAGCAGTGACATTTTGTGATATGTCATTGCATGAAATATCACAGAAACAGACATGGTGATAACAAAGCATGAGTTGTCAAATTGAAGATACTTAAGGAGAAAAATTTGACCTGTAGATCACTGTCTGTTTTCTCTGTTCAAATTTCTTATACATTTACATCAGTTTTCAGTCAAAGTCTCAAAGACACAGAAACAACATGAACAACTCATTTTTGCTGGTCCTAATGTGCATCGCAGCTGCAGTGGCATGGGTATTATAATATTTATACACCAACTTTTTTCTCCAAATTTAGCTCAATAATGTCTGAATATTTTATGCAGCGCAAATGTGATATTTTTACGGTATATCCTTGGAAAAAACCCTCGAATAACACCCCCTTGAATAACTTCCCTGTTGGGCAGGTGAGTAAGACATAACCCCCTTTGAAAAACTCCCCCCTGTTGGCCGGGTGAGCAAGACATAACTCTCCCTTGAATAACATTCCCCCTTGAGTAACTCCCCCTAACGCCAAAGCATCTGATGAAATAACAACTCCCCTGGGGTCTTTTTCAAGGATATATACGTATTAACTATTTGCAGCCACAGCCCAGTCTTGGAGTAGCAGAATTGGAAAACGATGAAATGCTGGCCACATTGAGCCGTGAAGTGTTGGATGCACAAAGAGTAGGTTGATAAATTGAACAGAAATTTTCAAGCTGTGCAAGTTTATTGGTTGATTGATTTCCTATTAAGGTAAATCAGGTGCCAGTTCCGCAAAATGAGAAGTGAGAAGTGAAATGCCAAAGGCGAAGTAAAAGCGCAAAGGCCAAGTGAAATGGCAAATGAATTGGCAAAAGTAAAGTTAAAAAAATTAAAATTAAAATTAATTTCCCTTCGCTTTTGCCAATTTCCTTCTCAATTCACTTGCCATTTCACTTCGCCTTTGCGCTTTTACTTCGCCTTTGCCATTTCACTTCCCACTTCTCAGTTTGCGAAACTGGCCCCAGGGGCCAGATTTAATTCTCCCTACAGATTTGTAGGGTAGGGCGTATGCCCGATAGATTTTTTAAAGTTCAGCCGCATCGATGCACATGCACCGAGAGGTAGGCGGTTCGTAAAATACACGAAACTATCCCTTAAGGTCGCCGATATTGCAATCTGACGTATATCGCTTCGATTTTGGCCCGGAAATCACGATTTTGTCATTTCTTGGCCGTCTGCCAATTCGTTTTTTATTTTAATTTGTCTTGCGGGTTACTCGCATAAGTCGCGCTTTTGTACGCTCGTGCATGCATTTCTTTCTTGCGCTGCCCTCATGGTTTCGGTTGTAGGCAGTGAACACTAAAAAAGTGACCATCTGACTACACAAAAGCGCGACTTATGCGAGTAACCCGCACAACAAAATAAAATAAAAAACGAATTGGCCGACGGCCAAGAAATGATGAAATCATGATTTCCGTGCTGAAATTGAAGTGATATACGTCATATTGCAATATCGGCGACCTTAAGGGATAGTTTCGTGTATTTTACAAACCGCCTTGCTCTCGGTGCATGTGCGTCGATGCGGCTAAACTTTAAAAAATCTGTCGGGCGTACGCCCTACCCTACAAATCTGTAGGGAGAATCAAATCTGGCCCCGGAAGTGCAGACAAACCAGTAGATTGCCTTATGTTCTCGAAAAAGACCCAAGGGAGTTACTTTTCGTCAGAGGTTTTGAGGGGAGAGTTATAAGGGGGTATTTTTTTCTCACTCGGCCAACGGTGGGAGTTATTCAAGTGGGACTTATTCGAGGATATACAGTATACTGTCTATTAAATTTGAAAAAAGCTGTTTTTCAATTGTTACAACAGTAAACCCAGTAAATCCCGAGCCGCCATTTTCATTTCAGATCCCAAGTTTGGAGACGCGGTCCGATCCAAGAAAGTGCGCACCGTGCCTGCTCTTGTCCACTGTGGTGTATGCCCAAGTGAAAATACGTGGACACAATATCGAACAGATAACTAAAGTAATGGGAGTACTATGCGAAAAACACCCTGACCCAGTGTGTCAAAAAATTATTGGGAGCCTGCCAGACATCATTGGGAAGATAAGAGACAATGTGAAAGTTTGTGACATCTGCCAGGGGATGGAGCTCTGCTGTATGTTTGGGTTATGCTTTTAGTATTTACTAGAAGTTGGCCAGGAGCCAATTCCGCGATATACAGAGTCACAGGGATAGTGGTAGGTTGTGTAGCACAGTAAAATTAGAAGTAAGCTGTTCACAAATGGCAAATTTTTTAATTTCGATGTTTTCTAGATTTCTTAAAAGTACCATTATGAAAAACACAAATAATAACAAAAAATATTTTTGGGGATAATTTGCATTTGATGTATTTTACTGCAGGTACCAAGGCATATAGTTTTTTCTGTATTTTATGTTTATTTCATACATATTTTTATCATTCATAAAATAGGATAAAATAGATGCCAAATAAATGTTATCTTTTCAGAAACCACCTACTGTTCTTGAGGAATTTTGGTTGGCATGATGTGAGAATTTGGTTGGCTTGAGTGACAGTGATTTTAGTGAAATCAAAGTAAAACGCTGATGAAATTACATTCAATTTGTTATTTACATAATACCTATGTATTATACTTTCTGATTTATTTTCCTCCAAAATTGATAATTTCTTTGAAGAAAAATGTATATTTTTTCTAAATTTGCAGTAAAGTTTGGTTTATGCTTGGGTGAAGTTCATTGCAAACCCCCCTACTAGACCCCTGACCTGACTTCAATGTAAACTGCGTTCGGATCAGGTCCGGCAGTCAGTTTCTGACCTGACTGCTGTCGCCATAACTCCCGCTGTGGGGGGAATTAAGAGATGAAATTTGGGTGGGACGTAGCCGACATTCCCCCCTACTATACTCCAACGCAGGGGCGACGGCGACCCCCCTAAGTGTGGGTCGCTGTATACGCGCAAAAAATCTTACAGAATTTCGCTGTCCGCGTCAAGTCCGGCACCCAGTGGTTTTTCACCACTTTGGCTGCCTTAACTCCAGAAACGTGGACACGAAATAGCTGAAATTTTGGGGGGTTATCGTCAACATCCTGTGGCACCATCGACTCACCAAAAGTGCCGCTCACTGCGTATACCGCGCTGTTTTTTTTACAGATACAGTGTATGCATCAGGTCCAGGACCAACTTGCGTTTCACCTAGCCAAATTCAGTTTAAATATATTTTTTATTAGACACTTGAAAAGTTGGTTTAGGATGCCCTCTAGGGAAGGGTCTAAGGTATAAAATTGCATAAGAAACCTTATCCCAAAAATGCCCCACTAAGGAATTTTAATGGGGGTGAATGTGATGAAGTCACTTATGACATCATCACCATACAAATTTGTACTGTGATGATGTCATAGGTGATGTCAGAACAGTTACCCCCATTAAAATTCCTTAGTGGGGCATTTTTGGGGTAAAGTTTTTTATGCAATTTTACACCTTAAACCCTTCCCTAGAGGGCATCCTAAAACAACTTTTAAAGTGTCTAACAAAAAAATATATTATTACCGTATTTCTCCGTGTAAACCGCCCCCCCCCCCCCGTGCACAACGACGGGGCGTTATACAGCTTTATAGCGCCCCGGGGCATTATACAAGGTTTCAAAAAACAAAAAAAAACTTGAAAATCACACGACAAATAACACTGCGTAATAATGAAATGCGCGCCCAATTTGAACCATTTCAATGCTATATCTGGCGGCACTGCGCCGCGTCTGCGCGGCATGCACGTTTTCCAATTGAATAAGCTGCGCGTTGGGAACAAAAAAATGTAAATATGTTTTGCACGTTTACAAAATGTGAAAATCCTATAAAAATGTGAAAATATGGTGATGTATAACGCCCCCCTCCCAATAAATTAACGCCCGGGCGTTGTACAAGTTTTCAAAAAAGGTTGGTAAAAAGTGCCCCGGATTTGTATAACGCCCGGGCGGTTTACACGGAGAAATACGGTAGTGAATTTTTAGGATGCAACTGTAGGGTCATTGCTAAAATATCGCTTAACAGGTAACTTCACTTGCATTGTACAGTATCATATGGGTCTGTAGAATTGTAAAACTGCATGAGATGACTGCATTGAGCATTTTTGAAAAAATTTATAGGGTGTTGGACTCTGGACTCTGGAGTTAAGGCAGCCAAAGTGGTGAAAAACCAGTGGGTGCCGGACTTGACGCGGACAGCGAAATTCTGTAAATTTTTTGCGCGTATACAGCGACCCACACTTAGGGGGGTTGCCGTCGCCCCCGCGTTGGAGTATAGTAGGGGGGGAATGTCGGCTAAAATACGTCCCACCCAAATTTCATCTCTTAATTCACCCCACAGCAGGAGTTATAGCGCCAGCAGTCAGGTCAGAAACTGACTGCCGGACCTGATCCGAACGCAGTTTATTTAGATAAGATTTTACTAAGGGTAATATGTCACATAGTTTCACTGTGAATTTGCATGCTTAAAGCACCAATGACTTGAGCTGCAAACTTAAAAAAATTCTAAATCTAACATTCTAACAACAAAGTAAGGTTAAAACAACAATAGCACGTTTTAGATTTTGTCAGTTTTCTTTTATTCATATTCTGGATGTTGGATTTTAACAACATTGACCGCAAGGTGGTGCCTTTATGCAGCCACCCCAATGACACTCCAAAATTGTGCCATTTTTATCGAGTGGTGCAATCGATGTATCGAAAACTTATCGCGTTTATCTCATTTTTCTGTTTATCCGCAACATTAATACATTGACTTTCACAACGACGAAATTCATTCCGCTTCAAAACATGTCATATTTATGAAGGCTTTTTATGAAATCATATTTTCCACTGCTTATGCGATTTGCAATCACACGATCAAATGAAATTGAAAAGATTCAATAAGTGAGAATCGTGAATGTGAAGCACAAATGGGGGTCTCCAAAATTGAGACCTGTGGGGGTCCACAGAGCAAACCGCGTTTATGCACTCGTGGGTGCAGATTTGATAGTTTTTCAGATATGGCAGAAATATCTGAGACTGATAAATGGGTATTTGAGCGCGTTTGAGTTTGCCGTAATGAGGGTTCCGTCAACTGATGTTGGCGGAGCTCGAAAATCTGTTATCATGGTAAACTCAAATGTGTTTTAAAAATTAATCAGTTTGAAATTTCGACCATTAACTACGTGCTGCGTTTCAACCGAAGCTTCAGGCCTCAGGGGTAGGAAAAGGGGCGGGGATAACCCCCCAAACCGCCCAGCTATCTATCAATCCCGGAGGCAAAATTTTGGGGCCACTATCCCCTACGCCTCCCCAAAATCGGCCAGCTATCTACCTATTTGGAGTGATTTTTGCGAAACTATACCCCAATTTTAGCTCAAAATCGCTATTTTACATACCGTTATGCAGATTTTCACCTCCAAAATCCCTAGTTCATGCATCTAACTGCCTATTTTCAGCTATTTTTAACACATTATGTCCTTATATAGCCATTTATACCGTTTTTCACCTACTTTTAGCGATTTTTCTCCTTTTCCTCCCTTCTATGCCTATATACCGTATTACCTCGAATTATCCCCCCCTTGAATTAACCCCCCCCCCTCGAATTAACCCCCCCTCAAAATGGGCTGGGGAAATAATAAACCCCCCCCTCGAAATACCCCCCCCCCCTTCGGAATGATGTATGTCATGTACATAATAAATACGTCATGTACGCAATGTACATGATGTATATTACTGTTAATTTGCATTGCAGCTACACATAAGAGTAGTTTGTGTAGCTATCTACGTTTTTATGTCCAAATATATCCTGTTTGGACACATTTATTACCTATTTTGGGTACGCAAATGCCTACTATTTACCACGATCCTTACGAAAATTTCTGACGAAATAATAAACCCCCCCCTCGAATAAACCCCCCCCCTCGAATTAACCCCCCCTCAAATTTTGCTGGCGAAATAATAAACCCCCATGGGGGTATTTCGAGGTAATACGGTATATAGAACCCCCGCGACCCCCCCCCCAGTAAAATTTTCAGCTACCTATCCTTCCGGAGGAGCGATTTGCTATCTATAAAACCTCCTGGAGGGTCAAAATCAAGAATACCCCTGCGAAACTTCGAAAACTCAAATCACCTTTGAACGCATTTGAGTTTTCTAAAATCATGTGTCAGTCAACTACTTTTGACGGATATGGAAAATAACGCATGCTAGAAAACTCGAATACGTACAAAGCTGACTTGTGTTCGAATTTTCGGTTGAAAACTGGTGTACGCAGGGGACCGATAGTGTGTAGAGCCAAAATAGGTTAGTAGACGGTCGATTGTGGGGGCATGCAAGCCTTGAACTGTCATTCTAACTACCGTATTTCCTCGAATTACCCCCGGGGGGTTTATTTTTTCAGAGTGAAAATTTTGAGAGAAAAACGTGAAAAATGCAACAATAACCACCATTTATAAGTTTTTACAGCCTTATATAAGGATGTAGATGGTATAAACGATGTTCTAACGTAACACAGTAAGTGTTTTGAACGTCTGTTATGCATTTCCCGAACCACAAATTCATAGTGCCATTTTGAGGGGGGTATTTCGAGGAAATACGGTACGACAAATAGCTGGCCCGTTTTGTGGCTGTGCGCGCGAGACTTGGAAACACAGGATTTTGCTAAAACGGGAAAAAATTACGCGATAAAACGTTTCACGATCACTGGATGAATCAGAACATCATGCATTGATGTTATCATTAGAAGGCGACGCATGACTCATTTGTGTGGGGTGTGTCAGCTAGCACACCATTTAGTTTCAATTGGCAGAGAAAAAGCACTAATGGTAGCAAGCACCAGGTGCCAATCCCAAGCCCTGTAAAGTGTAAAGTAAAGTGTCAAATGTAAAGTCAAATGCAAAGTCAAGTGTCAATTGTCATGCAAAGTTCAGTAATAAAATATTTTCTTTTTTGTTTTGATTGACACTTGACTTTGCATTTGACTTTACATTTGACACTTTACTTTACACTTTACAGGGCTTGGGACTGCCCCCAAGACACACAGGAAAAAGGGGCACCAGGGGCCAGTCCCGCAAGTGGTGAGTAAAAGTGAAAACTCTTCACTTTACTTTTTACTCTGCACTTTATTTTTCCACTTGTTGAGCCAGCACCAGGTTCAGCCCCAAAGTGTCAACTATGTATCCAAACCTTATTTATGTTTTTGTATTCAAGTTCATATGTTGATAATAAGATTAAAATACAAAAACATAAGATCAGGGTACAAACACAATATTTGGATACAATCGACACTTTGGGACTGCCTGCCCCCTGGCGCTGGTTCCACAAGTGGAAAAGTAAAGAGTAAAGTAAAAAGTAAAGTGAAGAGTGGGGTGGCAAGTTTTCTTTTTTACTCTACCACTTGTCAACTACGTGTCAACTTTCCATTTTCTGTTTCCGTCTTTCCGCAGGAACATTTTTTTACCTTTTCATTTTCCAGTAACTGAAAAGATAACATTTTCCACCTTTCCATTTTAGGTAAAATTGTTTTTTGACACCCTAGTGCCAATGCCACCAGCATTCTCCAAAAGGGGTGCCAGTCAGGCACTGGGGGTTCCAGACACTGGGAAACAAATGTTGCTGACAACCACTTGTTTACAGTTGTCAGCATTTGTCAGCAACCTGCAGCAGTTTCTAAAAGTATTTTTACTGATGTAGCTGTCAGCTTGTTGAATATGCGTGTGCTACATAAAATTGCAAAGTAATTTTTGTTTGTTTTAAAAGATCTGGGGGTATTCCGAGGAAATATGGTATTATCAGAAAATATTGTTATGTTTACATTTCTTCTCAGCATTTTTCAGAGATAAATAATAATATAAAATTTTTATTTACATACTTCTATAGTTTCTTGTCTTTCTCAGAGACATTCAATTAAATTGTAGCCATATTTATATTTTCTTTTTGAGAGATTTAATGTAAAATCATTGTTAAATATTTCATGTTAAGTCATGTTTCTCAAAATCATACATTTTTCTGTGGCACTATTGTGCCTACACGCACTAGTTTTCACCGTGACTTCGTGGGAAAACTGAAATTTTTTCAAATGCAAATTAATGAACACGGTTGAATGATTTCATTTTATTTTAATTGGAAATGAAATTGATGAAAGTTAAAATTCAAAAATTTTTATACTAAAACACATAGCATACAAAATGAGTAGGCTGGATGTGGCCATGTGGCCATTTCAGTTTTCACATCGGTCACGGTGAAAACTAGTGTGTGTAGGGCCATTGACTTACTTCATGGCTACTAGTGTCCTTCCTTACTGTTGTGCCTGAGCTCCATGGATGGTGCCACTTTTTAGCACTTTTCCATCACTAGTCTTAGCTAACATTGTGTTGAGACTTAAAACGCAAAGAGCACCTTAATCTGTGTCATTGTGTGGCCGTGACATTTTGTGATATGTCATTGCATGAGATATCACAGAAACATACATTCAGGGTAATAACAAAGCATGATTTGTTTTATTGGAAATACCTATTTAAGGAAAAAAATTAGACCTGAAGAACACTCTCTGTTTGCTCTGTTCAAATTTCTGATACATTTACATCAAGTCTCAAAGACACAGAAACAAGATGAACAAGTCATTTTTGCTGGTCCTAATGTGCATCGCAGCTGCAGTGGCATGGGTATTATAGTATTTATACACCAATTTTTTTCTCCAAATTTAGCTCAATGGTGTCCTTTTAATATTTTATGCAGCGCAAATGTGATATTTATACCGTATATCCTTGAACAAAACTCCCCTCGAATAACACTCCCCCTTGAATAACTCCTGTTGGCCAAGTGAGTAAGACATAACCCCCCTTGAATAACTCCCCACTGTTGGCCGTATAAAATCCCAAAAAGATGAGCGAGAAAAAAGATGTCCTATTTAAATTTTGGGTTTTATAAAAGTAATACGTATTCAGTTCTATTTCTATATATGCATATATCTTCCAAGTTTCTGTTCGCTTTTCATTCGTAATTCTCCAAGTGAAGTCAAAATTACCCAAAGTAGGCAAAAACACTGCACACTCAAAATGTCAGTAGACAGCGGCAAATGGCAATAAAAACACCTGCGGCATGTCACTTCAAAAATCACCTTTACGCTAGCAAAAGGCTATGTGAAATGCGACAACTGTCACCAGACAGTTGATAACAAAATACCTCAAATAGTTGAAGTTGAGTTGAAGTTGAAGTAAAATAAACAACAAAAAATAAGTGACAAATTTAAGTGAAATATTTACTGCAGAATTGCACACTCCCAACGAGAAAAAATAAAAAATAAAAAACCCTAATTTTATTTTTTCACTGTAGAATCATTCTTTTGGCAGCAGATCCTCAGGGTCATCTTCCTCATCATCCATCCAATTCACATCTTCAAATTCTGCCTCGGTGATTGGAGAAGTTCCTATTTCTTTTGACGTTTGCATTGAGGTTGATGCATCCATTGAGATTGGAACACTTGAGCTGCTGCCTGGTGAGGGCTCAATATAATTTGAGGTTCGGTGAAAGGGTGACTTGTTGAGGGTTGACTTATTTCGTTGTTTTCGAGATTTTGAGAGTTGAAGTTGAATCTCACCTTTGGTTTTAACTGTCCAAGTTGACTCGCAAACCAATTTTTTATCGAGTGTAGCGACTGTGTTGATGTCGCTGGCTTCAGACTGATAATCCGGGGATTTCGGTTTAGTAGTTCCGGATCCGAACATTCTATCGAGCCTTGCCTTGAGAGGCTCTCGCCCTGGGATGGTGATGGCGATTGAATCGGGAGGGTGTGCCTCCATGTCGTAGGTTGAGACTTCCGATTTCGCATCTGGTTCGGGAGTGACGACCGGAGTATGGGTTGAAGTGGGAGAGACACACACTGGGTTGGCTGAGTTGAGGGATAATCGAGATTTGTTTGGTTGAGATCGCTTCCCGAGTCGATTTTTAAAATAGTTGACTTTTTTCTTACCCCTCTTTGCAAACAGTTTAGGCCTCCTCCTGGCATGCACGACCGACCAGTCGCTCTCCTCCACTGCGTGTATAAGAACAGTAAATATCCAATTCCCACAATGGCAAAAATGATAACTAAAAGGTTGAGTAAGGTTTGCAAGGGCCCAGTTAATAATTTATCCAAAATTGACACACTGCCTGCTGCAGTACCTTCTACAAGGTGGCCTAATTCTTTGCCAATTCCTTCAAAATATGCTCCAGCACCTTGACCAATTCCAGCTACAAAAGCTTGAATTGCTTCCGGGTCATTTGATAGAGTTGATAAGAATTGGACTGACCGACCAACTTGATGTTCTAGTTGATGTAAACGTTGAAAATGGTGATGTGCAGCAGTAAGGCTGAACGCTATGTCTGTCATGCTTTTTCCAGGAGCGCCAGATACATTCAATACAAACGGCTGCCATGTACCTTTCCAAATTAATTCCACCGGTACTTTAGTAATGTGAAGATTAGTTCTACCATTTTCATTAGCCCAAGATTTGTCGTTCAATTGATAGTATTTATGATCTTTAAATTGACAATTATCTAAGGGTGAATGAGTGATTAAATCATTAGTACCGGGGGCTACAAAAAGTACATGTTGATGATTCTTTATTAACACTGGTAGAAATTTATAGCATGTATTGTTGAATTGATGGTTGAAGAAAATATGTTGAGCGCTGACAGTTTTGCATTCCCAAAACATCAAAATATCTCCATGCCACTCTGCATACACATCTTCTCTGCCCAAAAGTGCCCGTAAACCCAGTGTTGGGTTGAAAGCAATTATTTGGTTGATGATTTTTAACTGGGTTTGACGTACATGGCAAAGTTGCTGCCAAAACATTGCGAATTGTTGATTTTCTAGAAATGCAATTTTATCAACAGTAAATTGACGTTGAGCTAACAAAAGGTTTGCCAAATCAATTATGCCTTTATTAGTAGCGTTGAAGTGATTAAAATCATATTGAATCAATTCACTTTCTTTCCCAGTTGATACTCTTTTTTTAATAATTTCAATGAAGGTTGAACCTTGATCAGTGTACCTGGCATGTAATGGTACACAATTTGCATGATCCGGTCTATTTTTCTGGTTAACAGTTGAAAATGCGGCTTGAATTGATTCAATGATGAAATGTTGATGTACCATTTTTGCTTCATACAATCCTATACTTTCAAAGGCACATTGATGTTGAAATATAGAAGCATTCCATATTGCTACTCCATTATCATGGTCAGTGCAATATCCAGCAGAAGGGTTGCAGTGGGATAAGTCTTGAATTTCAGACACTAATTTCAACCCATCTAAGCTAGCTACTGTACCTAATTCAAGTTGAAAGTTGATTACTTTGTTTATTTGTTTATGACAAAAGTAACAATATTGAATCTTTAAACTCTCATTTGTAGACCAAAATCCTTCATTGATTTTTACTAATTTTTTGTGCTTCCATTTCTTGTTGATAAATGCCTGTTGACACTCAGCTACCGTTACCAGTTTATTTCTGAGTATTTCTGGCGGTAACATTGCTTTCCCACCGACTACGCTCATATAGGTCACAATTATATGTTCTTGCTCATAACATCTAAATATTTGAGTTCGTTGAGGTTGTTCCCTTAGTGACCATAACTTTATTTGAACATTTTTGATTTCACTAGTTGGTGGAAAAACGCACTGTACATCGTGGGGAATTTGAATTGCATGCCCTGTGCGCGTTTTATGGCATAAGTTGAAATTTTTGTGATATTGAGTTGACCAAGCTGGCGTTGCTGATGCACCCCAGATTGGCAATTTTACCATTGAAATCACTGCACTCCAAAAGGCATACGATCCCACATAATGACATGCTCTTTTAGGCATTTTACGTTTGTGACCATTTATTATTTCATTTGATTTTGAAGAGGGTTGAATTTTCTCTTCAGAATCTTCAGGTGTTGAAATTGAATTATCCACTTGCTCATTGTTTTGAGTTCCAGATGTTGACTTAAATGGAATTTCTAGAGGATATAAGTGAATGGGTGATCTCTCTAATGTTGAATAATTGGTCGCTACAATAACACTTCTAATTTTCTCATCACTGGAATATTTCAATTCTTTTATTTGACCTAAATGCCAGGCACCTCGTGGCTGCTTATCTATTTTTACCAGCACGATCTGTCCTAGTTGAGGTTTTTCGGTGACTTCACCTCTTTTCGGTTTGAGTTTAAGTTGAGAATCTTTGAGTAAATCGAGGTATTGACGCGACCATTCATTCCATAACGTTTGTCTATTTTGTTGAATGGTTTCCCATAGTTGAATTATTCCCTCTCTTTCTTTGTCATTGATTGAACTTAATTCTATTTTGTCTAAACAATTTACAGTTGAACAATTTTCACTCAGTTGACTTTCAACGGGTGACACTCCCCACAAGAAATGAATTGGACGCAGCACGATTGCGCCTGCGTCTGATGCTGACAGACATGTCAGTGGTCGTGTGTTGACTGCAAATTCAACATCCACAAGCACTGTGTTGAACTCATTCCAAGTGAGAATTCTACGCCCGCAGGCTTTTTTTAACACCCTTTTTACCAATCCTACCATTCTCTCATATACGCCCCCTTGCCAGGGGCTATGTGAAGTAGTGAAATTCCATTTGACTGATTGAAATGACTTGACACAATGTTTGAATGCTGGGGCATTGTCAGAGGTAATTGAATCTGGCAGCCCTCTCCTTGACACGAATCTATTTAAGGCCGTTATTGTGTCTGCCGTTGATACAGAATGGCAAGATTCTAAGTGAATAGCTCTCGTTGAAAAACAGGTGACTAGTAAAATGTGGTGTTTATATTTGACCCCTTGCAAAGAGTAATAAAGTGGACCCATATAATCGATTCCACAATGTTGAAAAGGTCTAACTTTTGCTTGAGTTCTTGTTGAAGGCAAAATGTGAAATGATGGTAATTTGAATGGGCCACCTTCTGCCTTCCTGCAGATCACGCATGAACTCAAAATTCTACCCACTATTCTCTTTGCATTGGGCAACCAACATGACTCCCGCACATCTGCTACAGTGTGGAGCACACCACCATGTTGATTTTCTTTGTGAAAATGGCGAACTACTAATTGAGTGAGGTGTCCATTTTTAGGTAAAAAATGCAACCCCAGCGCCTTTCTATCATCAGTGGGCAACCTCACTGGTCGAACAATCAGTTGGTTTTCCCCATCCCATGAATATTCTTGATGAGGTTTTGAATTGACATGTTGAACTAGTTGAGGGCATTCAATACATTGAGCAATTCGCAGCACATGTCGCCATGCCTGCAACCTCTCCGCATGTTGAAAAGATTGAGATAAATAATTTGAGCTACTATCTCTTATCTTTTTTGACATGAAAAATTTTCGTAACCTCATCAATCTAATCACAGTATTCAAAAGTTTATTTAAACTGCCAAATTGGCTTAGTTCAATGTTGAATGGGTTGAATTTTGTTGGGTCGATAAGTTTGGAGGTGTCAACTGCTTGAGTTGCAGCTCCAGCCCAAATTGGTCGAGCAATTTTATCAGTTGACTTAGCCAATTCGGTTGTGGCTTGGTGATAGGCTGAAATATCCAAAAATTCTTCACTTAACTCTAGCGTTAAAAATGGGGGTCCTTTCTGCCATGTTCTATCATTGATTAAATCATCAACTGTGCACCCCCTAGATGCAATGTCAGCTGGGTTGACCTCTGTGGGAACTTTGGCTAGAGTTACTTTGAATTTTTGGATAACTGAATTGATTGATTCAACTCTATTGTTGACGAAGGTAGCCAGTGGTTTGGCAGTTTTCAACCAACCAATCACCACTGTACTGTCCGTCCATAGAAAATATTTTTTTATTTTCCAACTGCCCATACTCACTAGTTCCTCATGTAAATAGGTGATTAATTTTGCACCTATTGTTACCGATAGTAATTCTAATCTAGTGATCGGCATGGTGGCGCCAGTTTTTGAAGGTAAAGGCGCTAGTTTTGTGCGGGCAGTAAGGAAACCACTTGAGAAATTTGTGCCGTTGACTGTGCAAGGTTGACGGATATACGCGCATGCAGCATATCCCAATTTTGACGCGTCACAAAACATGTGTAATTCTACTTGTCTTTGATCATTCATGACGTCAATGCCCAGTTTATGCAGCGAACGGTGAATTTGTACTTTATACAGTTGAGTTAAGTGATGTTGAAGTGCTTCTAATAAATCTTGAGCTTTGGGATCTGAAATCACCTCATCCCATTCAGAAGTTCGTGTTTGCTGCAATAAACTTGACAGTTGAAATTTGAGTGTTAAAACAGCTGGTGCTGTGAACCCCATTGGGTCAAATGCTGATGCTAGTAGTTTGTTGAGGTTTCGTCGAGTTGGTAAAGTGATGGTTGAGGGATCAAGTTTAGGGGTTGATAGTGTCAAAGAGTCCTTTTTTGGGCAATATTTCACCCCCAAAACACTGACTGGTTGCCCTAATTTTGGGCTTTTATCATGATTTGGAATATTTTGCATGACTTTTTCACTATTTGAAAGCCATTCCCTCATATTCATTGAACAACTGTTGAATAACTTTTTGATCATAAAATATATTTGAACTCCTTCTTCATCGTCATTCAGACTCATTAGAAAATTGTCCACATAAATGTTGTTGAGTGTGGCAATTATTTGATTCGCCTGTTTCGGGTCCTTTCCACGCACATTTTGTGCTTCTTTTTCTAGGTGATATTTGATTACAGTTCCTAAAATTGATGGACTGCAGGTTAACCCAAACAGAACTCTGGTGAATTTTAGGATTTGAAGGTTATTTTCAGTTGAAAGTTTAGAATCATCTTTGAGCCAGTAAAATCGAGTGAAATCTTTTGCATGATCTACCAACCCTATCTGAAGAAAGGCCTTCTCAATGTCAGCAATCAGCACTACTTTGCCAGCTCGAAACCTCAGCAACAGTCCCACTGACTGTGGGGTACTAATGGGACCCCTGTAAAGACACTCGTTGAAACTGGGTTTACCTGCAGAGCCGTCATAAACAACTCTGCAAGATGTTGATTTCCCAGGGGTGATTACAGGTGAATGTGGTAAATAGTGGACTAGGCTCCCATCTTGAGGTTCACCATAACAGGGTTCAATAATGCCTTTTTCGATTTGATCGCTAATTACCTTTTTGTAACTTTGAAACAATTCTGGATCACGTTGAAGTCTTCTTAATAGCGATTTGAATCGAGAAAAGGCCTCACCTTTGTTATGGGGTAGATCTTTGATGTTACTTTTATAAGGCCAGTCCACTATATACCTTTTGTTGAGTTTATCGAAAATGATTGAATTGATGATGAGTTCTTCTGCGATGTCATCGTCTACAGTGTATGGGTCATCCCCTATACCTATAGCCTCTAAATCGTGGAACTGACGTAAAGTTTCCTTAGTGATTGCAGTTACGCTTGATGACGCTGCAAAAGAAGCTACGGAAATTTCATCTTTATTTTGTTGCTCATGCGCTGTTCCAGCAAGCATGAACCCCAAATTTGAATCAAGCACAATTAATCCTGATGGCAGGGTGACTTCAGTAGGGTGAATGTTGAATTTCCAATAATTATCTTGACCTATCACTACTGCCGGTTTACTCAAGCGTTGAAGTTGATGCGGTTGAAGGTGACTTTGAAGGGGTGCTGCGAAAAGCTTGTGAGCATCCTCCCCCCACAAGGCATGAATGAATTCTAGATCTTGAATTGATAGTGGAGGCGGTTGAATATAAGTAGCTAAGTCATTCATCGATCTTAATGTGAGCAAAACATCTTCATTTCGATGTTTACTTTTAATCGGAATTATGACGTCAACTAATTTTGCGCGCACTTGAATAGGATTTTTTACTGCAAACACATGCATTGACAGCAGCACGCTACCTTTAGGTATTAAACCCAACTCAGTGGCCATTGATGACTGAATGTAAGAATATTCACAGCCTGTATCAAAAAAGATATCGACTTCGTCAGACATCATTTGGTCATCTGGGTTGAATAAATACGACTGAGCCACTTGCAATCTTACTGAGGGGCGAATTAAGGGCTCACCCGAAACGTGCTCTGTATCCGGCTGCTGTTGACTTGACGCCGCAGTAGTTGAGTCTGACAAGTGGTGAGGTGCCGGTTCGCGTTGAGTTGACACTTGCATTACCTGAGTAAATGCAAAATTAGATGACGTTTCATCAATTGCCGCATTTGCTGAAGTTGAATTTTTTTCAGTTACCTGTTGATTGGAACTACTAGCTCCCTGACTTTTCCCAAATTTCTCCGGACATAGGGCACTATGATGCTGATTTTTCACTCTACAATAGTAGCAGCTGAGGGGGGTAGTGCAATTTTTTGCCATGTGATTTTTTCTGGTACACCGCAGACATAGCTCTTGATGATTTCTCAAGAAAGCGAGCCTGTCCGCGCGTGTAGCCACCTTTTTGCAGTCAGTTGAATAATGATTTTTTAGGCCGCAAAAAAGGCAATTGTAAATAGGTTGAGCACCACCCCCTCCCTGGCTCATAGTTCCCCTCTGAGCACCCTTCTGTGACTGTTGAACCACGTTGGCGCTCGTTTCTTGCACCGTTTCGGAAGTGCTGCAAAATGCAACAGTACTATTAGAATTTGAAGCTTTTCCGGTCTTGAAAGACTTTTTTGAACTTGAAACTGTTGGTTCAGTTGAGTCAGGTAAAACTTTCATGGAATCTAAACGAGCTTTTGCCACTTCAGTAAGTGCAACAACAAACCGTTCAACATCCATTCTCACATCAGGTTGACCTCGATGAGCATTGCGGTGCTCGTCGTTGATAGCCAACATGATGTTGGACGGGACGCAGCCTTTCATGTGCCGCAGCACCGCGCCCGTCTCGACGTGTTCACCACGCTCTTTGAGTTGGTTGAGGGTTGAAATTATTGCACGGGTAAATTTCATTAAACTATCACCTCTACTAGTGGGGTGATCAATAGTGAGTAATTTATCCCATAGTGCATTTGTGACTTGAGAAGTATCGCCAAAATTTGATCTTAGCATTTCAATTGCCGTGTTGTAATCAGTGCCATCGACTTTTAGCCCAGCTAAAAGTTGTTTGGCCTCGCCTGTTAAGGCTTTGCTCAGATAGGCGAATTTTAACCCATCTGAAATTTCAGTTCGATCATGAATTTGAGCTTTATAAATTTGCCACCAAGATTCCCAAACCAAAGGGTCGCCATTATAAGCTTCTAACTCGGTTTTTGGCAAACGCATTAGTTGAATGGGCGGTTTTGACTCACTTTTCAAAGGAACTGAAATTGAAGTTGAAGACTTACCGGTCTGGCGGCCCTCTCTTTGCCACTCAATTTGCTGCTTGACATTGTCCAATTGTGCCGCCACGACTGCAGTATTTTCTCTCATGCGGTCCAGCAGGGGGTAGACAGCTCCTTCCGCGTAAAGTGTCTCCTGCATGTTTTTGACTTCAAATTTAACCAGCTCCCTAGTTTCAGCTGCCGCGTCAGTTTTAGAGCCCATAGCAATAATTTCCTGCACGCCCGCAGCATATTTATCCGCCGCTACTTGAAGTGCTTCCGTTTTCTGGTTGTAATTGTTGAGTAGAGTGACTAGTTGAATTTTGACATTGGTTGCATGTTGATAATTAACTTCAGCCGAACTATTTGGGTCAAATTCATAGCTAACTATAGCTTCTTTAATCAATCTCACCGCATCAGTGCGGTACGCGTTTAGCGCCTGCCGCAAGCCTAACGTCGGCGTGATGTCGCTCATAACTGAGTTGAAAGAGCGTTAAAGTTGAAATGTTGACTTTAGGTGCTTTCCCGATGGGAAGCACTTTCTGTTGGGGTTTAAATTGAGGTAGGTTCGAGGCAGGACAATAAAAAATTAAAATCCTGCCGGCTGCGCCATATAAAATCCCAAAAAGATGAGCGAGAAAAAAGATGTCCTATTTAAATTTTGGGTTTTATAAAAGTAATACGTATTCAGTTCTATTTCTATATATGCATATATCTTCCAAGTTTCTGTTCGCTTTTCATTCGTAATTCTCCAAGTGAAGTCAAAATTACCCAAAGTAGGCAAAAACACTGCACACTCAAAATGTCAGTAGACAGCGGCAAATGGCAATAAAAACACCTGCGGCATGTCACTTCAAAAATCACCTTTACGCTAGCAAAAGGCTATGTGAAATGCGACAACTGTCACCAGACAGTTGATAACAAAATACCTCAAATAGTTGAAGTTGAGTTGAAGTTGAAGTAAAATAAACAACAAAAAATAAGTGACAAATTTAAGTGAAATATTTACTGCAGAATTGCACAGGCCGGGTGAGTAAGACATCTCCCCCTTTGAATAACATTCCCCCTTGAGTAACTCCCCTGTCAAAACATCTGACGAAATAATAACTCCCCTGGGGTCTTATTCAAGGATATACCATATTTCCTCGAAATACCCCCCTCGAAATACCCCCCGTCTCGAAATACCCCCCTCAAAATGGGCACTATGAAATAATTAGCCCCCCCCTTGAATTACCCCCGCCCCAAATTGAGTGTAAAGAGAACCCAAACACCTTCCCGATCAAGTCCGGCCGCCTATTTTTTTTTCACTTCGCAGGCCATATCTCCAGTTGTGGGAGGGGTGGAAAACTAAAACTTGTGTGGTATATAGGCGCAACCCCCCACTACCCCGCATGAATAAATGGGGCAGCGGCGACTCACTATAGAGGGGGTCGCCATATCAGTGAAAAAAATTTGCAGCGTTTTCACTGTCCCGCACAGGTCCGGCCCCCGGTTGATTTCTTACACTGCGGGTTCCGTATCTCCAGCTGTGGGAGGGGTGTAGATCTGAAATTTTTGGGATGTGTCACCAACACCCCTCCCCTACTATACACTGGCCAGGCGGTTTTTGGCAACTCACCACAGTGTTGGGTGCAAAGTTTTAAATTTATAAAAATGTTACTGCCCCACACAAGTCCAGCATCCAAGTGAATTTCAAAAAATGGACACTTTTGTGTTGTTTTAACACTTATGTGGTTGACAATGTGAAATAAGCATGAAATATCCACTATAAAAATATCTTATCCAACCTAAAACTGGCCACCACATGAACCCCTTCCCCCAAGTGGGTGACAAAAAATCACTTTTTACAACTTTTTTATTAGACACTTGAATGGCTGGTTTACAATAATTTATAGGGGAGGGTTAAAGGTCTCAAGTTGTGTAAAAAATCTTACCTCAAAAATGCCTTCATAAGAAAATTTGCTGGGGGTGAATTTCAAATTGTAAAAATGACATCATTGCAGGAACAAAAATAGGCAAAATTTACAATTTTAAATTTACCCCCAGCAAATTTTCATATGAAGGCATTTTTGAGGTAAGGTTTTTTACACAATTTGATACCTTTAACCCTCCTCTATAAATCATTGTAAACCAGCACTTCAAGTGTCTAATGAAAAAGTTGTAAAAAGTGATTTTTTTGTCACCCACTTGGGGGGAGGGGTTTGTGTGGTGGGCAGTTTTAGGTCAGATAAGATATTTTTTAGAGGATATTTCATGCTTATTTCACATTGTCAACCACATTAGTGTTAAAACAACACAAAAGTGTTCATTTTTTGAAATTCAATTGGATGCTGGACTTGTGTTGGACAGTAACATTTGAATAAATTTTAAACTTTGCACTCCACAGTGTGGTGAGTTGCTTAAGACCGCCTGGCCAGTGTATAGTAGGGGAGGGGTGTTGGCAACACATCCCCAAAATTGTAGATTTATACCCCTCCCACAGGTGGAGGTACGGCACCCGCAGTGAAAGAAATCAGTGGGGGCCGGACCTGTGTGGGACACCAAAAAAGCTGCAAATTTTTTTTGCATTCGGCGACCCACCCTGTAGGGTGTCGCCGCGACCCCTTCAATTCATGCAAAGTAGAGGGGGGTTGCGCCAATATCTACCCCAAGTTTTAGCTTCTGGCGCATCCTAGAACTGTAGATAGGACGGCAGAAGTAAAATAAAAAATTGGGGGCCGGACTTGATGTTGGCCGGAAGGTGTTTACATGACAAAACTGCGGTTTGCGATCCGGATAACGCAGAAAAATATGTCTGTGTAAAGCCCAGATTAGAAGTCAGCGTGATTTTGACGCAAAATGATGACATAAAATGATGTCATAAAATAAATTACATGATAGTGGATCATGCTACAGGTCTACAATTTTTTATGGATAATATATGAATCAATACCTTAATCGTGTTCAATGCTGAGTGTTATCAGCGACAGCTAGAGCGAATTGAAAAATTGATTTTTTTCATTTTACGTCATCATTTTATGTCAGGGAACTAATTTAACATTTTATGTCAATGGTTGCATGAACCATTGACGTGAAATGTAAGATTAGTTCCCTGGTGTAAAATGATGGCATAAAATGAAAAAAATTGAATTTTCAAATTCATTCTAGCTGTGGCTGACAAAACTCAGTATTGGACACGATTAAGGTATTGATTCATATATCATCCATAAAAAAATTGTAGAACTGTAGCATGATCCACACTCATGTAATTTATTTTACGACGTCATTTTACGTCGGCATTTTACGTCAAAATCACGCTGAGCTCTAATCTCGGCTTTACGTCAGAACAGGGTTTGTATTTTACTATCTAAATGCTTTTATAGGTCTAAGATTACTATACATATAGCTTTTGTTGCATTTTTCGACGTCTGCGAATGTTACAGACAACAAATTAGTACTGGGAGTTCAAAAAATTTCTGGCGAAATAATAAGCCCCCCCCCCTCGAAATACCCCCCTCGTTTAACCCCCCTCAAAATTCTCACTCTATTTATTTACCATTTACAGCCACAGCCCAGTCTTGAAGTAGCAGAATCGGAAAACGATGAAAAGCTGGCCACATTGAGCCGCGAAGTGTTGGATGCACTTGCACAAAAGGTAGGTTGATTAATTGAACAAAATTTTTGAAGTTGTGTCAGTTTGTTGGCTGATTGATTTTCTATTAAGGTAAATCAGAAGTGCAGACAAACCAGTGGATTGCCCTATATCCTCGAAAAAGACCCCAAGGGAGTTATTTTTCGTCAGAGGTTTTGAGGGGGGAGTTTTCAGGGGGTTTTTTTCCTCACTCAGCCAACGGGGGGAGTTATTCGAGGATATACAGTATACAGCCTGTTAAATTTAGACATATAGCAGTTTTCCAATTGTTACAACAGTAAACCCCTCAATTTCCGCGCAATTCCAGAGCCATTTTCATCTCAGACCCCACCTTTGGAAATGCAGTCAGATCCAAAAAAGTGCACAAAGTGCCTGCTCTTGTCCACTGTGGTGTATGGCGGAGTGAAAATATATGGACACAATATCGAACAGATAACTAAAGTATTGAGAGGAGTGTGCGATGGTGGTGGCCCAGTGTGTGAACATTTTATTAGGTTCCTGCCAAGTATCGTTGGGTCGATAAAAAACAATTGGACAGTTTGTGACGTCTGCCGGGTGATGGAGCTCTGCTGTATGTTTGGGTTATGCTTATAGTATACTCGCCGGACTTGATACTCTGCACTCGCACTGATTTATGTCTCATGTTGGAAGTGTGCCAATGATCATAAAGTCAGGCAATTCTTGTAAAAAGGTAAAAAAAATTCATCGTTGTGAATACGTAAACTTTTGGGTTTTTAAAACAGGAATGTATTTTTTCAACTATTTATGAAAATCGCATGCGTTAAATATCATTGGCACGCTTCCAGCGTGAGCCACGCATGCAAGGTGTAAAGTCTCCGGAGTAAAGTAGAAGTTCGCCGGGGCAGGGGCCTATTCCGCAATATACAGGTGACAAAGATTGTTATAGGTTGTATTTTAGCACAGTAAAGTTAGAAGTATACTCCAGCGACATTACACGTTACAACGAAATCTACCATATCCCATCTGAATAAAAGAACAAACATAAATCCTTATTCATCATATTTATCAAATACACTACCGAGCAGAATAGTTGCGACTTTTCACACATAGAGAAACTGTAGACTGGGGGTCCACCGCAATGTTTTAGCTTCCGAGTTTCTTGTCCCTAGCCCAATTTTGATACCATTTGAGTATGTTGGGGTTTGATGTTGGCTGGGGCTACTACGACAAAAATTTGTTTGCTCAAATAATCCCCCAGGCCCAAGATAAGGGGGGTCTATAAAAAGGTGGTTAATAAATATACAAAAAATGGGCAATCTGGATGAGTGTCGTTGAAGCTCAATAACTCAACCATTTCTGGGCTCATTTCAATCATTCAACTCTTAAAATGATCGGGAAAACCTGCAGATTCTATTTTTGTTGTCGGTTTAGTGATGGCTAAATTCCGTATGTCGATTTGACCCAGTTTTTGAACATTGAAAAATGATTTTTTTGAACATGCTATCATAAACTTTAGACAACAGGGAATACCGTATTTCCTCGAAATACCCCCCCCCTTGAAATACCCCCCCCCTCGTTTGACCCCCCCCCTCTCGAGACCACTATGAAACAATCACCCCCCCCCCTCGAAATACCCCCCCCCCAAATTGAGTGTAAAGGGAACGTACATGACAATAACTGTAGTTTGTGTTCTGTGTACTGCAGAACACACGTTAAAACAATGTCGGTGTCACGTTAGAACAGTGTACATACCATCTACATACTAATATTAGTCTACAGAACCTTATAAATGGCGGTTTTTGTTGCATTTTTCGACGTCTGCGTACGTTTCAGACGACAATTTCGTACTTGGTTTTCAAAAATTTTCTTGTGAAACAATAACCCCCCCCCTCGAAATACCCCCCCCCTCGTTTAACCCCCCCCCTCTCGGGACCACTATGAAACAATCACCCCCCGGGGGGTATTTCGAGGAAATACGGTAATTTGAAACAAAAATGAGTTCAATATCTCTTTCCAATCAAAAGTTATGGCACTTCAAAGTTATCAATGGTGTCTAAATATTTCACGCTGATTTTACTGGGGTTTTCAGCAAGAAAATGTTGTTATTGAACAGTCTATAAAGTACTTTAGACAGAGGGAATTAATACAGCAAAATTTTTTTTCTCAATATCTCTTTCTAATCAAAAGTTATAGCACCTACAAACTTCCATCTTCATTCCATACATAATAATTGCACATTACTCATTCACAGTTGGGCCAACTTTTCTTCCTAATAGAGCAAAGGCAAAACCCCAAATTTACACACCAAATAGCCCCACTCAGTAGTATGCCTACCCCCATTTCTGAGTTGCTGGCAATGGATGCAAAACGTCAGCAAAAATAAATAAATGCCACACTTGCCATATATGCATTCCATATGCTGTTCATGCTTCAAATGTTTCTTGCTGCACACAGAGCTCAGCGATGCAGGCAGGCAGTTGCCATGGTAAAAATTTTGTTTAAAAATGAACATAGGAGTTGGATATAGACTTTAAAGTGAGATACTGGGTGGCTGCTGCCAAAAAAATGAAAAGTCTCAACTATTCTGAACCATGAACAAACTGAGTTAATATGTTTGTACACTAGGAATATATGCAGATTTGAACTTGAGGGACAGTCATCCTGGGCATGTGTAGTCAACCCCCAGGGTACCCATGTATAGTATCCAAATGTTTTGGATATCAACCATTTTGAAATTCTGGCAACACAAATCACGCAGCGCAAAAAGTCTCAACTATTCTGCATGGTAGTGTATAATGAAAATATTTTTATATTTGTCTTTTATTCAGATGGGATATAGTAGATTGCATTGTAAGGTGTAATGTTGCTGGAGTATAAGCTGTTCACAAATGGCAGGTTATTAAATCTGGAAGTTTTCTACAGTTGTTAAAAGTACCATTAAAATACAAAAATAATAACAAAACATATTTGTTGGGATAATTTGCATTTTATATACCTAGGTAATATACCGTATAATTTTTGGTATTTTATTTTCATTTCACACATATCTTGATTATTCATGAAATAGCATATACCTATGTGATATTTATACATATTTCTTCTAATTGAAAAGCGCTGTTCCATTTTTCTGTCGCCTGCCGCTCTATTGGAGGTGCCGTTCTATTGGATGTATGCCGTTCTATAAGAAGAAATACGGTAGCAATAACTGCCAAATAAATGTTATCTTTTCAGAAACTACCATTAATGAGGAATTCTGAATGGCATAATGTGAGAGATTGGTTGGCATGAGTGACAATATATGATTTGAGTGAAATTGATGTAAAACTCTGATGCAATCAATTTGTTGTTTACATGAACTTTATTATACTTCTTTCTTCTATCTACTTCAATCGATAAATAATTTCTTTTAAGAAAAATGGATATTTTTGCTAAAAAATGCAGTAAAATTTGATTTATGCTTGGTGAAGTTTATTGCAACCCTTCTAGACCCCTCTCCTGACTTCAATGTAATTAGATGAGATTTCACCACGTAGCACAGCTCGACGTAAAATTCTAGCGTATTGGAGAGGGAGAGGAGAGGGAGACTCGCCCTTCTATTAGAAGAAATACACATACTTTTATTGTAAAATCTGCGGTAAGTGTTCAGTAAAATTAGAGACTATTCTATTTTTATCAACTTTTTTTACCTGCAGTTAAAATGGTACGAAAGGTATGAAAATTAGTTATTTTGAGTGAAAATTTGGGAAAAATTACTAAATAAATACTCACTTTTACATTTTCGGGGGAAAAGTATTTTTCTGATGTTTACCCATGAGTAAAAGTAAAAAATTTTACTTTATGTTTTCTGTACTCAGGGGGTGAGTAAAAAACTAAGTGGGTGATTTTGCACTAAAATTGCTCAGCGTATCTGTTGTATTAAATGAATAGTGCTTGTGAAATGATAATTAGTGGATTGGGGGAAATTAGAGTTCACTTTTTGTGCTTGCAAATTGTAAATAAAGCCCATAATATCAACTGGAATTAAAATAAAGCGTGAGTGATTTTTTGAGATTTTTTTGAGCTTAGAGTGATTTTTTCAGTAATCTAATCATATTTTCTGAAGACCTAGAGTGATTTATATATATTTATTTTTCCAAACTTGGAGTAATACCTATATTTATATACCGTATTACCTCGAAATACCCCCATGGGGGTTTATTATTTCGCCAGCAAAATTTGAGGGGGGGTAAATTCGAGGGGGGGGTTTATTCGAGGGGGGGTCTTATTATTTCGCCAGAAATTTTCGTAAGGATCGTAGTAAATAGTAGGCATTTGCATGCCCAAAACAGGTAATAAATGTGTCCAAACAAGATATATTTGGACATAAAAACGTAGATTAGCTACACAAACATGTCCATGTGTAGCTGCAATACAAATAAACAGTAATATACATCATGTACATTGCATACATGGCATATTTATTATGTACATGACGTACATCATTCCGAAGGGGGGGGGGGGTATTTCGAGGGGGGGGTTTATTATTTCCCCAGCCGATTTTGAGGGGGGGTTAATTCGAGGGGGGGTTAATTCAAGGGGGGGGGGGATAATTCGAGGTAATACGGTATATTTTCCAAAAAATAAGTGATTTTTTGAATGCTAATGGCCGCTAATGGCGTCCCACATATTTACTAGTTGAAACTTTTGTTGACTTCATCGCATTCCGTCAGATCCCCACTTAACTCAATTTTTTTCACTTTTGCATTTAACGGGTTACGGAATCAAACGCTTCATTTGTCTTTACCTAATGACTGCGCATGCAAAGTTTCCGCGATTAAACGTTAGTCCTGACATTTTTGTGTACGTCTTATTTTTTTTGATTTTTGGGGTTCACGTTCCCGAAGGGAGTTTATTTCATTTACGCTCAGTGAAGCGAAACATAAGTGGAACAAAGTTGTAGAGTTTCATTTCTGCTGAGTTTACCTACAATTGATTTTATCACTTGTTTTTTTTACCTACAATCAGAGGGTCTCACCCATTGTTTTTACAAACCCACTTGTTTGGCCACACCAAGGGTAACCCCTGCAGCAACTAGCAGGGCAGGTAATGCGAAAAGCGGAAGAATGCGTTTCTGCTTTGGCGCTTCTGCTAGTCCCATTCTCTCTTCGGCAATGTCACATCCCTCTTTGACTTTTCCCTGTGGATTAAGTTATACTCCGGTTACTTTACACCTTGCACGCGTGGTTCCGGCTGAAATTGTGCCAACGATCGTTACCGCATGCGAGTTGAATAAAAATAAGACAACATTGATTTTTGTTATAATGTTATTCATAAACATATTCACATCAATGAATTTTTTCATCTTTTTACGGAAATCGCATGATTAAATGATCGTTGGCACGCTTCCAACACAAGACAAATCAGTGCGAGGACAGAGTATCGTGTCCGCCGAGTATAGCAACTTTTGTCTAACTGTCTGAAAAAAAGTATTTTAATTTTTCGGTATTTTTCCTAAAAAGAGTTTTCAAATTTTGTAACTTTTTTCCAAAATAGTTTTTGAATTTCGAATTTAGTTTTCAATTTTCAATTTTAAGCTTTAATAAAGGTATTTGCATAATGTTCTCAGATCACTGTTTAAACTACATTTTCACAGCTATCTATCATTTAAGTTGTTGAAAGCACTGATTTAGATCAGTGTATAATATCTTGGTTTTATTCACTTAGTGATCAGACACAGGTAAAGGCAATGAAAATGCATTCTCCATCGAAAACTAGCTCGTTGGCCTATGTCCAAGTTACCGGTTGCATATTTAGGATAAAAAAATAACGATAGAAAACATACACATAGCACTCAAAATCACTCAAATTGTTAATTTTCACTTTCATAATTGCTATTTGTGTTTATATAGATGGTTTTAGCTATTTTCCGCCTAGTTTTATTATATTTATACCGTATTTCCTCGAAATACCCCCAGGCGGTTTATTTTTTTAGAGTGGAAATTTTGAGGGGGGGGGGGGGGGTTTATCGAGGGGGGGGGGGTCTATTATTTCGTCAGAAATTTTCACGAAATTCATAGTATATAGAGTACGCTTTTGTATACCCAAAACCGGTGATCAACGTGTCCAAGTAGGGTATATTTTTCTTTTATTTTCACTTGCCATTTTTATGTGCCGTTTCACTTCTCACTTCACTTCTCACTTCTCATTTCACTTCGTTTTTGCCAGTTGTCTTCTCAATTCACTTCTAATTTCACTTCGCATTTGCCATTTCACTTCTCACTTCTCATTTTGCGGAACTGGCCCCAGGTATTTAACAGTTCAACAACAACAAAAACGTGTTTATACACTGCGTACACGTTGTGTGTCTGTTGTCACTGCCATACGTAAACATTTTTTATCATTTTCATCGATAAATTTGTAAATTTTATAGCATGTTTTTCACCCAGCGAGGGAAGTTATTCAAGAGGGTGGGGGGGGAGTTATTCGAGGTGGGGGGGAGTTATTTTGTCCGTCAGCGTTTTTGAAGGGGGTTATTTAAGGGGGAGGAGTTATTCGAGGGGGTCTTATTCGAGGATATACGGTACAAGTATAATTGAAACACGTACCTGTTCGCACACGGGGCAGTTGGATGTGAGGATGTCTGCGCAGTCGCCACTAGATGCTGCACTCTGTGGTTCGGCATCGTCAATGTGCGAAGCTGCAAATTTCAGCAGACACTTCTGGCACTCACTATACACCGCCTGAAAAAATACTTTTTTTTAAATTTACCTAAAATTGTTTTTTATATATTGAATGTTAATTTTCTGTTGGAATTTCTTCCTTGATTGGGTGGAAAAAGCTTATATGGGACCATTTTGGTGACCCACATATTTATGTGTTCACACATGTGGGTCACCAATAATACTGTTTTATAATTTTACCATAATATTGCCTGTGAATGACATTGATCATATTTCATTGTTCATTCACATCCTTTAACATGTCGCTGTAGTATATAATATTGAGGTAATGTGCTTCCATGTACCTCCACAGTGTGTAACTTCACTCTTAAAGTAACAACCTCATTTTATAACCTTGTTTCATCACTATTCCATGCCAAACTTTACCTGAAGTCGATATAACATTTGGCTATAAGGCGATATACGAACGTATCGACAAAAAATGGATATTTTTGACACAAACCACCACTTATAATGCTATCCCATGGCTCAACAGCCATTATATGGTCATATATAACATCACAGAGTATTGCCACTGTCTGATACACCTATATATGTTGACACAAGGTCATA
Source organism: Sphaerolaimus hirsutus (assembly GCA_964036195.1). Classification (NCBI taxonomy): domain Eukaryota; kingdom Metazoa; phylum Nematoda; class Chromadorea; order Monhysterida; family Sphaerolaimidae; genus Sphaerolaimus; species Sphaerolaimus hirsutus. Next base: position 8,437,233 of record OZ038451.1, read on the forward strand.
TCTGGGAGCTTTTAAAAAACGTTTTTTATTAAAAAACGTTGTTGTTTTTAAAAAAAACGTTGTTTTTTATAAAAAAAACATCGAGTTAAAAAAATACGTTTTTTTCCAACCCTAGTCATGTCATGCAAATACAAATACAACATATCTGTACATACACCAAATTCACTCACTGTGACTGTGAGACCAATGAAACATATTATCAGGAAAAATAAAGTTTTCTGTTTATTGTGATGGAATATGGTAGACCAGAGTTGTTAAAATACTGGTATTTTTGGAAATTGTAAGTGTAAGTGTAAATACACTTTCCAAATTTTGAGTATGGATACCTAAAGTGTAAGGTATTTTAAAAATACCTAGGAAAGCGTAAAAAAAGTGTAAGTGTAAAAATTTTTTTAGAAAGAGCTCTCACTGTTGAGCATTAGAAAACACCGCTGTTATCACCTTTAAATCAATTTATTTATCATTTTCATGCATTATTTCACATTTTACAGCCTTTTATGAAACATTTCAGACTGTAACAAAAACTGTAGTGGCATGAAGTTCCCTAATAATCGCAGTTTTTCAGTGTTGATATTTTACTGATTAAGCAATGCGATACACACTGTTTAAATGCAAGAATGGACATGCAGCAAATGTCAATGCAAAAGTTGACTTTGTGTCCAGCTGGTGAATTTCCATTGATCTTGTCCTTTTTTACAAAAGTATGATGAAACTGTAGAATACCATGAGTACTGATCAAAGGTTGTAGATCAAAGGCTAGTTTGTACATTTGCCATATTTTCTACATTCAATGCATTTTTTGTACATGACTCTATTTTATGCTTTCTCAAAAGCATAAAACATGGCCATCTGAAAGAAAAAAATACACTTTCTGTACCCGGGTATTTTGCCCAGGAAAGTGTAAAAAAGTGTATGGGTATTTTATGAAAGTGTAAGTTTAAGTGTAAATATAAATACCCATTTACCCGGGTATTTCGGGTAAGTGTAAATACACTTTCGCAACTCTGTGGTAGACCTCGTCCTCACCTCACTTAATTTTTTATCGTTTTTGTAAAACTCACCCCGAAACCCTACTAGGACTGCATATAATACTAGGTGCCAACTGCCAAGGTCACCACAAAAACGGGTGCCAAGCACATAGTTGTTCAAACATATTTACGTTTACTCAAAAAGTATGTATACACGAGCACTGGGTAAATATGTTTACGTATACTTTGAAAACAGTACCTTTACTCGCTTTTACGTATACTTTTTGAAAGTACTCAAGTACAGAAAACGTATTTCAGATAGGTATGGTTATAGGCTTTTCAAGGGGGTGGATTGGGAAAGGGAGAAAAAAAGCGAAAAATTATGGAAAAATTCGAAAAATAGGTTAAAATGACAAATAACTAGTGATGCACAAGCGCCATGGTGCTAGCGCTTGGCGCTAGCCCCAACGCAAAAAGAGCCATGGCGCTTTTGGCGCTTGGCGCCACTTCGCTGTGGCGCCACTGGCGCTTGACGCTGGACTTAAGAAAACCGCCATGGCGCTTTTGGCGCTTGGCGCTATAGTGCCCTGGCGTCATTGGCGCTTGGCGCTTATGTTTTTCAAAGCGCCAAGAGCGCCACATTGTTGACCATTCACAGCATTAATTGATGTTATGTTTAATTGATGTTTAAAATGTAATATTGCAAAAAATTGCATTCTAAAATCTACATTCTGCATTCATGCTTTATTGTTTATAGGGATTGGAATTTTCACTGCTTGCTTTATAGAGGATGTTACAACAATGTGATGTGGTGCATCATATTCACAGATCGTGATCAGATTTAAAATTGTCCTGTTTTGTTATTTAAGTGGTAAATATAAACACCTTCCCACCCAAGTCCGGCCCCCTATTTTTGACTTCACTTCGGATGCCCTATCTCCAGGTGTGGGCAGGGTGGAAAGCTAAAAGTTGGGTGGTATATAGGCGCAAGCCCCCTCTACCATTCATGAATGGAAGGGGCCATGGTGACTCACTACAGGGTGGGTTGCCCTATATGTCAATAAATTTTGTGGCATTTTTGCTGTCCCACCCAGTTCCGGCCCCCACTGGATTTGTTCAATCGTGGTCTGGAAAAGGGGTGCCAGGTGCCTATTGTGCCACAGGAACAGGGCACCATGGTGTGGCACCCTTTGGCACCCCAAAATGGCACCAGCACCATTCAATCGCTTATCTTGTAAGCCTCCCAGTAAGCAGCAGATAAAAAAATTATAAATTTGCTAATTTTTAAATTCACTTTTTGCATTTATTTTTTTACACACTTGATGTTTTATAGGGGAGGGTTTAAGGTTCAACGTTGTGTAAAAAACATTATGACCAAAAAAACATTATCATCAAAAACAACAAAAAATTTCTCACTGGGGACATTGGCCCTGGTCGGGGCCGTTTCTATTGCCGCCAGGGACCGGTCCCCCATGTGATTTCATTCACAATACAGAAATACAGTGAACAACAAAAATAAGAGCATGAAAAAATAAGAACCAGTTGCCGCGCTGAGCTGAAATTTGGCATACGTACTCAGTTAACAAAGGAGTACACGCATGCCAAAATTGAGACAAATTTATACACTCCCAAAGAAAATGCATCAGTGTGTGTAACCAGCTTGCAGAAATTTTGTGCATGCAAATTTGGTGATAATTCACCTAATTAACATGCAAACAAATCATACACTACAATTATTCACTTTTGAGAAAAAAATTTTTTTGCTGGGGACCGGTCCCCGGCCGGGGCCTCTGTAAATAGCCAAAAAAGTACGAAAATAAGTGATAATTAATGAAAATTGGAGCAAAATTCCTAAAAAGTGCTCACTTTTAAGTTTTCTTGGGGGAAGAGTATTTTACTCATGTTTACTCAGGAGTAAAAAAAATTTACCTTGTTTTCTGTACTCAGGGGGTGAGTAAAAATTAAATACTTCATGTTTACATATACTTTGAAAAAGTTTGGTACTTTTAACAACTCTGGAGGGATATTCAAACAGACCAGAGGCTCCTGGGCAGAATCCTGGGCTTTGGCAGTGACAGCCAGCAAGCCAATGAATACTAGCAGAATCAGCTTCATGTTGCAAATTCACTCTCGTTGTCTTTTTCTCAGTGTAGGGCAGTCTGATGATATGCTGACAAAATTCCATTCCTTTTAAACCAGCTCATGGCATTGAGATGCGCCGCATTTGAACAACATCAAAAGTGCATGCCGCTTGATTGAAATTGAAATCAAAATTTAATTAGGTTTCAGAATGTCCACGTTGTAATATACTGGTTGGCAGAAAATCATTCAAGTACAAGCTTGTTCAGGAATTACTACAGTGTTGGTTATTCTGATGTTGGAGCGATGTGATTGGCGTTTCAAAAACATCTGGAATTTATATTTTTTAATATAAGAAAAAATAAGAATAATTCTTATATTTGTTTACACTTTGACCTCTTTGACTACGACTCCAGATGAGGTCTTTCTTGACATATTTCGAGGCCAAAGATGGGCGCCAAAAGACTCAACTCAATCAAAACAATATGGTTGTGACCAGGGTTGGCAAAATCCTTCTATTGGAGACCCACCATTCTACTGGAACAGATATTGTATTTAATTGATATGTTTATTTGGTGTATTTTCCACCACTATTTTCCTAATGACAATAAACCAGCTAAAAAGTGTAAAATAACCTAGCAATGGTATATTAAACTTGCAGCATGAATAGTTTTACTTTACACAATGGCAATAACTTTGGATTACCTGCTCACATTTGACGATGCTATTCCACATTACTAATTAATGATTGTATTAATGGTTTCATTTCTGTTTTGTGACATTTTGTGTACTGAAGTATCCAGCAATGATATGCTCAGTGATATTGGTGCTGCACACACTAGTTGACATTGCATCTCACAGTCAACTACTAGTGTTTAGTTGACGCAATCAATGTCTCAGTTGACAAAAAAGAGATTGCGTATGTGTAAACCCTTTTTTCGTTTATTTTGGCAGAACGTTATCTCAAACGATGGCAAACCCCCCGGAAAAAAGTAATTTAATTTTTAAATGTTTTTTATAAAATGAATTTTCGAATTTTTCTCCAAAATAATTTTCGAATTTCGAATTGAATTTTCGAATTTTTGAATTTTTGAATCTTTTTGGCAATTTTCGAATTTTTAAAAAATAATTCATTTTGAAGCTTTAAATGCTGTATTTAGATAGTTTTAATGCTTGGATCGCGTTTGAACCTTATTTTAACTGTTATTTGGCATTTTAAATAGTCAAAGCGCTATTGTGGACCAGTTTGCCACATCTTCATTTCATTCACCACACTTGGTCCGGCTGAAAAGTCCCCGGGCAGTGCTCGCCATTCGCGCTAGGGGTAAGCTACGGTCATAAAATTTCGACTCGTTAAGATATCGGGTGTTTTGAGTTTTCACCTAAAATTTTACCCCTCTAGCTCTACCCACTGCGGAACTGTGGGGGTTACAATTTCGGTCATTTTGTACTGATGGTTAGTGATGTTAAAGGCACCGGGAAAAATAGCACCGCACCGCACCGGCACCTTTGCCAACGCATGAAAAGGGCACCTGGCACCCTGGGGCACCGGCCAGAAACTGGCACCGCACCGCACCGGCACCGGTGCCTTTTGGAAAAAATGGCACCGGCACCGAAGGGCACCGGCGGGTTGCCGGTGCTAGCACCGAAAGGCACCGCACCGGGCTGGAATTTCTGGAGTAAATATCGGGCAGTTTCTCAGTGGTCTCTCACCTTTGGAAATGCATATTTCCATGAATTTTCAACCGATTTTGATGGTTGAGCACTTAAAATGATCAGAATGATGTGGCAATCACTTTTATGAAGCAATTACAATGATTACAAATGAAAGATAAAATATGTAATTCACTACAATGTCCATAGCCACGATTGTCTACTGATCGGAGTCGTTGCTGTACAGAGAATGGAACTATCTTTGTCATAAACTGACAACAAATTTTGAACAAAAAAGTAAGATAAATATAAAATATAAAAATGATTTAAAATACAACAAAATTTTAGATTCGCTCATCAGATCACGTATCGGGTATAATGGATTTCACAGTAGGTATATTTATTTGATAGGAGGGTTACAAAATACCGTATTTCCTCGAAATAACCCCCCCCCCTCGAAATACCCCCCCCTCGTTTGACCCCCCCTCTCGAGACCACTATGAAACAATCACCCCCCCCTCGAAATACCCCCCCCCCAGATTGAGTGTAAAGAGAACATACATGACAAATACTGCAGTTTGTGTTCTGCGAACACACGTTCTGCAGAACACACGTTAAAAGAATGTTGGAATCACGTTAGAACAGTGTTTATACCATCTGCGTACTAATATTAGTATACAGGAGTTGATACATGTCAGTTATTGATGCATTTTTCTACCCCAGCGCACATCACAAACCACGATTTTGTACTAGGATTTCAAAAAATTTCCTGTGAAATGATAACCCCCCCTCGAAATACCCCCCTCGTTTAACCCCCCCCCCCTCTCGGGAGCACTATGAAAAAATCACCACCCGGGGGGTATTTCGAGGAAATACGGTAGGCAAAAACGGTTGGGTAAATATATCGCTGTTTTTTGAAATATGAATAAGCACATACTATGGACAAAATTGCACAGCACATGAAGCCTTGGCCGGTGCCTTTCCCGGTGCCTTTTACTTTGGCCCTGGTGCTAGCACCTTTGGCACCGGCAAAAAAATGGCACCGCACCGCACCGGCACCGGTGCTATTCTGAAAAAAATGGCACCGGCACCGTCATAGCACCCCTGAAGATTGCAATGGCACCGCACCAGCACCGGTGCTGGTGCCCTTCGGTGCCCAGCACCAGGGCACTGGTGCCCCGGTGCCTTTACATCACTACTGATGGTGCTCTAGCTCAATGCTGCTTTAAGTTGTGATCATGAAACTTTGTCTAGTGTAAGCCACCAGTGTTGGCAACGTGCCAGCACTAACCAACATTAGCTATGATATCATAAGCCTAGTCCATTGTCATTACTGTCACTACTCTCACTACCAAATTCATCATTCTGCCTCTCCCTCTGAAAAAGTGGTTATGCAGGGTGCATTTTGCATGCACGCTGCTGTTGAACACAGGTAATGTGTCCACTACAGATAAGTAATAAGGAAATTTTATTCACATAATTCATTTATTGCATGTTTGAAAACAACATTAAAATCACTGCCATACAAAGACCATCACCAAAATCACTGCCTTATATCAGACCATCACCAAAACATCCGTCACAGTTCCCACGTTTCTTACACATCACCCTGATCTACATATTAATTTAACTTAATAGCAAGATGTTGATGAAAGTGTTGAATACTATCAAGTATCAGCACATCGCAAACACTGGTGGCTTACACTAGCCAAAGTTTCATGATCACAACTGAAAGCAGCATTGAGCTAGAGCACCATTTGTACACCAGTACAAAATGACCGAAATTGCAACCCCCACAGTTCCGCAGGGGTGTGGAGCTAGAGGGGTAAAATTTTAGGTGAAAACTCAAAACACCTAATATCTAAACCTGTCCAAATTTTATGACCGTAGCTTACCCCTAGCGCGAATGGCGAGCACTGCCCGGGGACTTTTCAGCCGGACCAAGTACAATGCAAGAGAAAAAAAATTAAAATAAACATTTGCAAATTTAGTGAAAACATAAAAATAGGTTTGCCATTTTCCAGAGCATATTCAATGAGTTTGACACTTTTTTTCAATTGTGATCAATGTTTTTGATAAGCGGTGTCAATTTCAGCGTGAGTAGAGCGCTGCGGTTGCAAATAGAGTCCACAAATTTTCAATATAGTTCAGATCAGAGTTGGAAAAACGTATTTACGTTTACCCGAAATACCCGGTTATTCAGGTATTTATACTTACGTTTACGTTTCCGTTTTCCAAAAATACCATTACGTTTTGTTACGTTTTCCTCACCAAAATACCCGGGTACTGGGGAAAACGTAAAAAACTTGTGATCATTCACACATGCACATGTTAAAATGGGCCGCACCACCTGCAGCCAACAACATTCTTGTGTTTTTGCATAAACATAAATATTTAACATAAACGTAAAAAGTGACTGCACGCTTGCACTTGGAATACTGGGTAGATATTCATAAATGTGTTCAAATGCTGAACACTCTTTGTTTGTTTGTGTAGCCTTGTCGTTATAATTTTTTTTGTGATGAATTCTGACGACGCACTTGCAACAACTGTGCAAAACAACACGTTTTGAAACTAGCAGGGCGAGTGCAAGCTCTCGTGCCAATCCCAGACTCTGTAAGATTTGCCACCTTCCAGGGCATTTTGCATGACTTGAGACACTTTGCATGTCATTAGACATTTTCAAGGCATTTTACAGGGTCTGGGACTCCCCCAGAATCACCAGCGTAGTTGGATTTCGCCACACTTAAAACAGAAAGTGGTGCAGATGGAGCGATTTACCCACCTAAAGGTGAAAATAATGGTATTTTCCAAAGCACAATGGCAAATACTGTGTAAGTAAAAAAATTTACGTTTACGTTTCTTTTTACGTATTCCTTGGTATTTTAAAAATACCTTACGTTTTAGTATTTATACTTTTGATTTGGAAAAGGTATTTACGTTTACGTTTACGTTTTCCAAAAATACCAGTATTTGCACAACTCTGGTTCAGATTGCTTGGTTTGTTCCTGAATGGATGTGTCTGCCTCTGCTGACTCTGACGCCATTTTGGTGTTTTTTGACATATTTTCAATACTTTTTGGCTTTTTTCAGACACACCGTGTATTAATTTTGCATTGATTTCACACATTAATTTTGAGAATGCGTGTTGTGGCCTTGAATTCCCTGAAAAATTCGAAAATCATTTTCGAATTTTTTGAAAAATAAATCGATTTTTAAGTGTTTTTCCCAGGGGTGAAATAAAAATTCGAAAATTATGAAAAAATTCGAAAATTCGAAAACATTTTCGTATTTTCGAATTTTTTTTTACCATCGTTAGTTATCTCACCTGAGCCGAAGTCAAAAGACACCTAGCAAGCACAGATTGACTTCGTAACGCCGGCGCCAACGAACACCACTGAAATTTTCTCTGCCAATTCATTTTAAATAAAATCGGAAAGATACAGTCGTATTGTGTCCATTTGGCATGTTGCCAAAAATACAGGTGAATGATCAGAAAAGCAGCCTTGACAAGCAAGACTGACACTAGCATTTACGGGCTTAATCCCGACCAAATTCGTCAAATGAGCTTATATCACATTTTGTGTATACACAAAACATGGAAATCAATAATGCATAAAAAGGCATTTCCATTTTTTGGCGGGATGACAGTCCCGCGGGCGAGACCCGGTCCCGTAAACAGGACGTTGCAAGTAGCCCAGTACTAGTATTTTACACACAGCCAGGGTTGGTTTTAATAAAATCATTTGTATACAAATTGTATAATAATTGTATAAAATTGTATTTTATTTTAATTTTGTTCTTGTTTCATTTTATTTTATTTTATTTCAAAATCAGAATAAAATAGTAAAATGGAACCATTTTACAAAAAAATTTACAAAAATTGTACAGAAATTTTACAACAAATCAGAATCTTGCATGCAAGGCCAGAAAAACGTTATAATTAGACCTAAACATGACAAACATGTGACAAATGTTTCCATTACTTTGCAGAAGTTACATGCAATAGGTAAATAGTTGCGTGCAATAGGTAGCAAGTGTAAAGTAACAATTATTAATAATAATGATTTACATTTTCAGTAGAAGGACTACTGGAGTGTGCTGGGCACATAATGTGCTGGGCCTTTAATGGCGCCAAAGGGCGCCAGCGCCATGGCGCCATTGGCGCTTGGCGCCCTTTTCTGTGGCGCCATCTGGCGCCTGGCGCCATTATTTCGAATGGCGTCATGGCGCCCTTGGCGCTTGGCGCCATTTTCGCTGGCGCCAATTTGGCGCCCGGCGCCATTGTTTTGGATGGCGCCAGAAATAGCGCCAGGATGAATGTTATTTTCCATATTCAGCTGCCTTATCTGCTGAAATATATCATTTTGGTGATGTTTAACACATTCACCTTTGAAATTTTTTGCTAGCATAGCAAATTTAGGTTCTAGTTAATGGTTTTATAACGCATAAACTGCAAATCTTCAAATATGACCCACAATTAGAAAAATGTAAATAATTTCTTCCTATCTCCTGCATCATTGATTACCTATTTACAATGCACTGGATTTCCTTGAAATATTTTCTGAGGGTTTATTTTTTCACAGCGCGCTCAGACATAGGGTTATTTTGAGGGAGTTTATCCTTAGGAAGGGGTAGGACCATATTTGCTATTGTTATTTGCTTATAGCTACCATATTTGCCTGAATAATTCCATGCTCGAATTACTTTGTCAGACCTATTGAGATGAACAATTCAGGGGGGAGTATTCAAGCAAATAGTGTACGTCTTATGTTTTATGGTTGAGTTTTTCTGCATCTTACTGTATAGGTATGTTACAGGCAAAGAATAGTATACCTAATAAAATTTCATTTAAGTTCTGGCGAAATAATAGCAACCACTCGAATAAGCCCCTTTGAACCAACCATCTCAAAATTTGCTGACAAAAAATGAAACCCCTGGGGGTATTTACAGGAAATATAGTATATAATATTCACGATAACAGGAGTTAGTGGCTTGAGTCACCATAATAAAAATGGTATAGCACGTTGCTCTATAAATGCTTCCTTGATGATCTACAGGCTGAAACAGTGAATTTTATTGTTGGCGCCATTTTGGCGCCTGGCGCCATTGTTTCTGGCGCCCTTTGGCGCCCGGCGCCATTTTTTCAGATAGCGCCATGGCGCCATTTTCTCTGGCGCCCTTTGGCGCCCGGCGCCAATTTTTTGATTGGCGCCATGGCGCCATTGGCGCTTGGACCATTTTTCCTGGCGCTTTTCCATCACTAGTCATGTCATGCAAATACAAATACAACATAACTGTACATACACCAAATTCACTCACTGTAACTGTGAGACCAATGACACATGAGGCATCTAGTTCCGAATGTCGGTAAAGACCAAAGTGTAAAAAAATGAGTTAAGTGCGGATCTGTGATAAGTGCACTTATTTCTTCATGATAGCAAAAGAATTTTTTCAATATCTTATACCGTTCCCGAGATATATATATGCCGATTTTTAGAAAAAACAAAAAAAATCATCCGAAACAGGGTATCTCCACCCTCAAATTTGAAAAAATTCACTCGAAACAGGGTATCTCCAAAAAGAGCCACCAAAAATTTCACTCGAAACAGGGTATCTCCACCAACGGAAAAAATCATCCGAATTACGGTATAGATTTGACGCAAACAGTCCAAATTCCCATACAAAACAGAAAAAATCATCCGAATTACGGTATAGAATTCCAAACCAGTTTTTGAAAAAAATCATCCGAAACAGGGTATCTCCAAAAAAATCTTTGTCCGAAACAGGGTATCTCCAAAATGTCTTTGTCCGAAACAGGGTATCTCCACTGCTCTGGGTAAGAAATTTGCTCTCAAGTTGATCCAGCAGATGATGGGCAAGCAGAACGGCAGCACAACCGGGCCTGTTGATCCCATCGAGAAAGTGGAGATACCCTGTTTCGAGTGATTTTTTTGAAAAAAATCACTCGAAACAGGGTATCTCCACTGAATCTGCTGACCTGCTATCAATCAAATCATCATAACTCTAGCTATATATGCCGGCCGCAGGGTCGAAAATATGGAAAATGTAGACAATTCCATAAGCTTTTCAAAAAGTCTTGGGCAAGACTTGTCACTTTAAAGTGGCCCGCTCGGGCCAACTTTGAATTTTCAAATGCAATTTTGGAAAAACCTAAAATGATGGAGATACCGACATTCGGAACTAGATGCCTCACATATTATCAGGAAAAATAAAGTTTTCTGTTTATTGTGATGGAATATGGTAGACCTCACCTCACTTCCTTTTTTATCGTTTTTGTAAAACTCACCCCGAAACCCTACTAGGACTGCATACTAGGTGCCAACTGCCAAGGTCACCACAAAAACGGGTGCCAAGCACATAGTTGTTAAAACATATTTACGTTTACTCAAAAAGTATGTATACACGAGTACTGGGTAAATATGTTTACGTATACTTTGAAAACAGTACCTTTACTCGCTTTTAAGCGGGAATTAGAGCTCAGCGTCGATTCGACGTGAAATGATGACGTGAAATGTTGTCGTGAACTTAATTACACGAGTGTGGATCATGCTACGGGTCTACAATTTTCTAAGGATAATATATGAATCAATACCTTAATCGTGTCCAATACTGAGTGTTATCAGCCACAACTAGAGCGAATTGAAAAATTCAATTTTTATCATTTCACGTCATCATCATTTCACGTCGAATCGACGCTGAGCTCTAATTCCGGCCTTACGTATACTTTTTGAAAGTACTCAAGTACAGAAAACGTATTTCAGATAGGTATGGTTATAGGCTTTTCAAGGGGGTGGATTGGGAAAGGGAGAAAAAAGTGAAAAATTATGGAAAAATTCGAAAAATAGGTTAAAATGACAAATAACTAGTGATGCAAAAGCGCCATGGTGCTAGCGCTTGGCGCTAGCCCCAACGCAAGAAGAGCCATGGCGCTTGGCGCCACTTCGCTGTGGCGCCACTGGCGCTTGACGCTGGACTTAAGAAAACCGCCATGGCGCTTTTGGCGCTTGGCGCTATAGTGCCCTGGCGCCATTGGCGCTTGGCGCTTATGTTTTTCAAAGCGCCAAGAGCGCCACATTGTTGACCATTCACAGCATTAATTGATGAAATGTTTAATTGATGTTTAAAATGTAATATTGCAAAAAATTGCATTCTAAAATCTACATTCTGCATTCATGCTTTAATTGTTTATAGGGATTGGAATTTTCACTGCTTGCTTTATAGAGGATGTTACAACAATGTGATGTGGTGCATCATATTCACAGATCGTGATCAGATTTAAAATTGTCCTGTTTTGTTATTTAAGTGGTAAATATAAACACCTTCCCACCCAAGTCCGGCCCCCTATTTTTGACTTCACTTCGGATGCCCTATCTCCAGGTGTGGGCAGGGTGGAAAGCTAAAAGTTGGGTGGTATATAGGCGCAAGCCGCCTCTACCATTCATGAATGGAAGGGGCCATGGCGACTCACTACAGAGTGGGTTGCCCTATATGTCAAAAAATTTTGTGGCATTTTTGCTTTCCCACCCAGTTCCGGCCCCCACTGGATTTGTTTAATCGTGGTCTGGAAAAGGGGTGCCAGGTGCCTATTGTGCCACAGGAACAGGGTACCATGGTGTGGCACCCTTTGGCACCCCAAAATGGCACCAGCACCATTCAATCGCTAATCTTGTAAGCCTCCCAGTAAGCAGCAGATAAAAAAATTATAAATTTGCTAATTTTTAAATTCACTTTTTGCATTTATTTTTTTACACACTTGATGTTTTATAGGGGAGGGTTTAAGGTTCAACGTTGTGTAAAAAACATTATGACCAAAAAAACATTATCATCAAAAACAACAAAAAATTTCTCACTGGGGACATTGGCCCTGGTCGGGGCCGTTTCTATTGCCGCCAGGGACCGGTCCCCCATGTGATTTCATTCACAATACAGAAATACAGTGGACAACAAAAATAAGAGCATGAAAAAATAAGAACCAGTTGCCGCGCTGGCTGAAATTTGGCATACGTACTCAGTTAACAAAGGAGTACAGTACACGCATGCCAAAATTGAGACAAATTTATACACTCCCAAAGAAAATGCATCAGTGTGATTAGTACGAAAATTAGTGATAATTAATGAAAATTGGAGCAAAATTCCTAAAAAGTGCTCACTTTTAAGTTTTCTTGGGGGAAGAGTATTTTACTCATGTTTACTCAGGAGTAAAAAAAATTTACCTTACGTTTTCTGTACTCAGGGGGTGAGTAAAAATTAAACACTTCTTGTTTACATATACTTTGAAAAAGGTTTGGTACTTTTAACAACTCTGGGGGGTCATTCAAACAGACCGGAGGCTCCTGGGCAGAATCCTGGGCTTTGGCAGTGACAGCCAACAAGCCAATGAATACTAGCAGAATCAGCCTCATGTTGCAAATTCAGTCCTCTCGTTGTCTTTTTCTCAGTGCAGGGCAGTCTGATGATATTTATGCTGACAAAATTCCATTCCTTTTATACCAGCTCATGGCATTGAGATGCGCCGCATTTGAACAACATCAAAAGTGCATGCCGCTTGATTGAAATTGAAATCAAAATTTAATTAGGTTTCAGAATGTCCACGTTGTAATATAATGGTTGGCAGAAAATCATTCAAGTACAAGCTTGTTCAGGAATTACTACAGTGTTGGTTATTCTGATGTTGGAGCGATGTGATTGGCGTTTCAAAAATATCTGGAATTTATATTTTTTTATATAAGAAAAAATAAGAATAATTCTTATATTTGTTTACACTTTGACCTCTTTGACTACGACTCCAGATGAGGTCTTTCTTGACATATTTCGAGGCCAAAGATGGGCGCCAAAAGACTCAACTCAATCAAAACAATATGGTTGTGACCAGGGTTGGCAAAATCCTTCTATTGGAGACCCACCATTCTACTGGAACAGATATTGTATTTAATTGATATTTTTATTTGGTGTATTTTCCACCACTATTTTCCTAATGACAATAAACCAGCTAAAAAGTGTAAAATAACCTAGCAATGGTATATTAAACTTGCAGCATGGATAGTTTTACTTTACACAATGGCAATAACTTTGGATTACCTGCTCACATTTGACGATGCTATTCCACATTACTAATTAATGATTGTATTAATGGTTTCATTTCTGTTTTGTGACATTTTGTGTACTGAAGTATCCAGCAATGATATGCTCAGTGATATTGGTGCTGCACACACTAGTTAACATTGCATCTCACAGTCAACTACTAGTGTTTAGTTGACGCAATCAATGTCTCAGTTGACAAAAAAGAGATTGCGTATGTGTAAACCCTTTTTTCGTTTATTTTGGCAGAACGTTATCTCAAACGATGGCAAACCCCCGGAAAAAAGTAATTTAATTTTTAAATGTTTTTTTATAAAATGAATTTTCGAATTTTTCTTCAAAATAATTTTCGAATTTCGAATTGAATTTTCTAATTTTTGAATTTTTGAATCTTTTTGGCAATTTTCGAATTTTTTAAAAAATATTCATTTTGAAGCTTTAAATGCTGTATTTAGATAGTTTTAATGCTTGGATCGCGTTTGAACCTTATTTTAACTGTTATTTGTCATTTTAAATAGTCAAAGCACTATTGTGGACCAGTTTGCCACATCTTCATTTCATTCACCACACTTGGTCCGGCTGAAAAGTCCCCGGGCAGTGCTCGCCATTCGCGCTAGGGGTAAGCTACGGTCATAAAATTTCGACTCGTTAAGATATCGGGTGTTTTGAGTTTTCACCTAAAATTTTACCCCTCTAGCTCTACCCACTGCGGAACTGTGGGGGTTACAATTTCGGTCATTTTGTACTGATGGTGCTCTAGCTCAATGCTGCTTTAAGTTGTGATCATGAAACTTTGTCTAGTGTAAGCCACCAGTGTTGGCAACGTGCCAGCACTAACAAACATTAGCTATGATATCATAAGCCAAGTCAATATTGTCATTACTGTCACTACTCTCACTACCAAATTCATCATTCTGCCTCTCCCTCTGAAAAAGTGGTTATGCAGGGTGCATTTTGCATGCACGCTGCTGTTGAACACAGGTAATGTGTCCACTACAGATAAGTAATAAGGAAATTTTATTCACATAATTCATTTACTGCATGTTTGAAAACAACATTAAAATCACTGCCATACAAAATGATATCAGACCATCACCAAAACATCCATCACAGTTCCCACGTTTCTTACACATCACCCTGATCTACATATTAATTTAACTTAATAGCAAGATGTTGATGAAAGTGTTGAATACTATCAAGTATCAGCACATCGCAAACACTGGTGGCTTACACTAGCCAAAGTTTCATGATCACAACTGAAAGCAGCGTTGAGCTAGAGCACCATTTGTACACCAGTACAAAATGACCGAAATTGTAACCCCCACAGTTCCGCAGTGGGTGGAGCTAGAGGGGTAAAATTTTAGGTGAAAACTCAAAACACCTAATATCTAAACCTGTCCAAATTTTATGACCGTAGCTTACCCCTAGCGCGAATGGCGAGCACTGCCCGGGGACTTTTCAGCCGGACCAAGTACAATGCAAGAGAAAAAAAACAAAAATAAACATTTGCAAATTTAGTGAAAACATAAAAATAGGTTTGGCATTTTCCAGAGCATATTCAATGAGTTTGACACTTTTTTTCAATTGTGATCAATGTTTTTGATAAGCGGTGTCAATTTCAGCGTGAGTAGAGCGCTGCGCACCCGAAACTCGTTAGGTATCTGCATGCATTTATGCTGATGTGACATCAAACAAATCATCATATCTCTAGGTATATATGCCGGCCAGAGGGTTGTAAATATGGAAAATGTAGAGAAATTCATGAACTTTTCAAAAAGTTTTGGGCAAGCGTTGACACTTGAAGCATGCCCGCGCGGGCCAATGTCAAAGTTTCAAATGCGATTTTCAAAAATCCCAAAAACGTGCAGATAACGGGTTTCGGAATCAAACTCCTCAAATAAGACCCCAAATAAGGAGTTATTTTTTCGTTGAGGGGGGAGTTACTCAGGCAGGGTATCTTTTCCTCCCTCGGCCAACAGGCGGCTTTTATGCAAGGGAGGGCATTATTCAAGGGGCTCTTTATTTAGGATACCTATACAGTTTGTTAAATTTAATTATAGCAGTTTTTCAATTGTTACAGCAGTAAATTGCACAGCACTGCACTGCATTCATGCACCCCACCCAATTTCCACGCAATTCCCGAGCCGCCATTTTTATTTCAGATCCCAAGTTTGGAGAGGCCGTCGGATCCGAAAACGTGCGCGAAGTGCCTGTTCTTGTCCACTTTTGTGTATGCCCAAATGGAAATATTTGAACAGAATGTCAAAGAGATAACTGAAGTATTGAAATCAGCGTGCCCCGTTGACCCAGTGTGTGACACAGTTATTAGGCGCCTGTCATACATTTTTAGGATGATAAGAGACAAAAGGACAGTTTGTGACGTCTGCGAGCGGCTGATGTTCTGCTGTATGTTTGGGTCATGCTTGCTTATCGTACTACAAGTTGGCCAGGGGCCAATTCCGAAATATACAAGTAACAAGTATAGTGATAGGTTCTAGCACAGTAAAGTTAGAAGTCAGCTTGTTACAAAGGGTAAATTTTCCAATGTGGAAGTTTTGTTGAGTATTTTAAATACCATAAAAATACAAAAATGACGGAATTTTTATTGGGATAATTTACATTTTATATTATTTTTTATTACATTTTACCGTATTTCCTCGAAAAACTCCCAGGGGTTTTAGTTTTTCAGAGTGAGAATTTTGAGGGTGGCGGGTTAAACGAGGGGTGTATTTTGAGGGGGGGGGGGGGTTGATTAGTTCGCCAGAAACTAAGTAAATATATTTCCCAGTACTAAATTGTTGTTTGGAACGTGCGCAGACGTCAAAAAATGCAACAAAAACCGTCATAAGACTCTATAGACGTACATATATAAGTATTGGCTTGGTGCCAACGTCTTTGCCGTTTCAGGGTCGTCTTCTATTGGATCGTCCAGGAATATGAGCTTTCACTCGAGGTATATACCGTAAATTCTCTAATAATGCGACTGTTGTACTATTCTTTTCAGCACATTTTGGGTGTCGCACTATTGGAGATGTTGTAATTGGAGACTATCGCATTATATTTTTTGTCGAATCATAAACTTCATTGTTCACATATAACTCAAATGTGAGGATGACATTGTCAAGTGACAAACATCGTAAAGCAAACTCTTGTGAATTGCCCAGCGGCTCTTGTGAACTTGCCGCCGTGTCCCCGCGCATTGCGACTAGCATTTGAAAAAATCACCGATTTTTTGGAAAAATATATACAAATATATCACTCCAATATTGGAAAAAATGTAAATATATATAAATCACTTTAGGTCTCCAGAAAATATAATTAAATTACTGAAAAAATAACTCTAAGCTCGAAAAAAATCTCAAAAAATCACTTGTGCTTTATTTCAATTTCAAGCAATATTCTGGGCTTTATTTACCATTTGCAAGCACAAAAAATGTACTCTAATATACCACAGTCCATATATTATCATTCCACAATCAGTATTCATTTATACAATATTTTACAAGTGAAAACATCAAGCAAATATCACAGATAAATTCAACCTTCAGTTCAACCTCAATGAAAACTTCAAAAATACTTTGCACTGCAAATATTTAGCACTCAACCTATAGCGCCTGGTTGTGGGAATGGAGATTTGACTAAATAGGTGCTCATGCTCAGCATTTTTTCAATTGTGATGTGCTGTGAAAACTCATTTTTGGGCACATGGCTACATTTTGGCAACATTGTGATGACACTAGTGGCACTGGTGACACCATGGTGACAGTTTTCCCCATATTTGAAAACAGCTGACATTGGTGCAAGTCACAAAGCATCGTCAGGTTTCAAAAATGGTAAACTGAGCTTTCAATCACTGTAGATAAATTTTGATCACATCAAATTGGCATTTTTTGATTCAAAGTCATGTTTTATTTCAGAAAAGTATGTTATAAGATAGAGAGATGCTTTACACCTAAAACATAACCATGGAATTCATAGCAGGATGACATAAATAAAAAGTTACTAAAACAGTTGACATTTTTGTCATACATACAAAATGAAAACTAATTGATGGTGATGTCACCATTTTTCATCATTTGAGTTTGAGTTGTGATCAAACTAGTGATTTGCTAACACCACCCCACCAAAATTCATGCCATTTGTGAAAACTGAACATATTTACCAGGTGGCACACGTCAGGCGCACAGTTTCAATCTGCTCCCAACATGTCAATATTTAATGAGAAGTGCTGAAATTTGGTATATCAGTAGAGAAATGTACCCCATTTAGTATGTTAAGAGCACGCATTCATATCGCTAAATTTTCACATACATCAAACCATATGAAAGAACATCACTCCACAGAACCAGTGCCATTATCACAATATGACAATACCCAAATGATTAAGCAGTTCACCCACAACATTCACACACATGCTAGGCAAAATTTCATTGAACTGCTGGACCATCAGATGCTTCAACTGCTCAATGTCCATCATTTTGGGCAACTGTGGACTGTAGACCTTCTCCTTCACATAACTCCAAAGGAAAATGTCCATTCAATGTGCTACACGTTCTAACATAAAAATCTTGCTAAATGAATGTGTGCTCTTAACATACTAAATGGGGTGCATTTATCTACTGCCATACCAAATTTGAACAAATTGACTTGTTGAGAGCAGATTGAAACCGTGCGCCCGACGTGCGCCACCCTGTATATAGCTTTCAGTAGTGGAAAACTTGATGGAAACATGTCACCATTTTTGGCCATTTCAGTTTTCAAAAAAGTCAGGGTGAAAACTAGTGTATGTAGGCACATTATTTACCTGCTTCAAATACAATTTTACCCAATAATGCTGTACATGAACAGACAGATTTTCTGGAGAAAATCACTCACAAATTTCTCTTGCACAGATTACATGTTTTAGTCATAAAGTGCAATCATTGCACCACAATGTATCAAGTATGAGTGATTTTCTCAGTGATTTTTTTTTCAAATTTAAAAAATATATATAAATATATCACTCAGAATTTAGAAAAAATATAAATATATATAAATCACGGGTTATTTATATTTATTGTGATTTTCGAAAATATAAATCACGGGTTATTTTTCGAATTCTAATTGCGACATCATTACGTTTTTCAAAGTTTTTTTTTCTCAGGGTGTCGGGTGTTTTTCTTATTGGAGAGTGTCACATTATTAGAAAGTGTGGCATTATTTTCACACAACGTGCCCAAGGGTGTCGCACTATTGGAGATGTCATATTATTAGAGACCTGTCGCATTATTAAAGAATTTACGGTAACCTGGAATCACAGCTTAACATAAAATTCAAGAGTAAAAGTTTACCGCGAAATTGATTACATAAAAGTGGATGATTATAAATGTCTCCAAGTTTATGTTTCCCTCCTTTTAACTCATTTTACACTGAAATTTCAGTGAAAAATCGACACGTCCCGAAATGGTGGACGGTGCATGCTGAGTTTTGCACATTCTTGAGAGATATATTAACACTGGATTCACTTTTACGTAATCAATTTCATGGTAAAATTTTATGATTGAATAAATTCCAGCAAATATACCCCAGCTGAAACCTCACTGATCATTCTGAACACTCAAATGCGAGACGACCCTGAAACGGCAAAAGCACCAAGCACCAATGTGTAGATGGTAAACACCTTCCCGGTCACGTCCGACACCCTATTTTTGATGTTACTTGTGACATTCTATCTCTAGTTCTAGGGCGCGCCAGAAGCTGAAACTTGGGTGATGTATTGGCGCAACCCCCTCTACCTCGCATGAATTGGGGGTGTCGCGGCGATCCCTTACAGGGTGGGTTGCGCTATGTGCAAAAATTTTATTGGCTTTTTTGGTGTCCCAGACAGGTCCGGCACCCACTTACCACAAATCCTCGGATAATACCCCTATCAAATACCCCCTTGAATAAACCCCCCCCCCCCCTGTTGGCGAGGTGAGGATATTTCTGACCTGTGCAAGGGGTATAAATTTAAAAATTTGGAACACAATGTTGTGAACACCCCTCCCCTACTAGACACTATTTAATAATGTGAGATTAATGTGAAAAATTTCTAAAAAATATATCTTATTCTCTAAAAACACCTCCCACCAATAGATAGATGACAAAAAATTCACTTTTTGGAAATTTTTATTAGACACTTGAAGAGCTGTTTTACAATTGTTTAAAGGGAAGAGTTTGATGTTTAAAGTTATGTAAAGAACTTTACCTCAAAAATGCTTCCATTGCAAAATTTACTTTGGGGGAATTTCAAAGTGTAAATTTTGTAAATTTTTGTTCCTGCGATGATGTCATTATGATGTCATAAAATTTGCCCCAAGTAAATTTTGCAATGTAGGCATTTTTGAGGTATGGTTCTTTACATAACTTTAAACATCAAATTAAACCCTCCCCTTTAAAGTATTGTAAACCAGCTCTTCAAGTGTCTAATAAAAAAGTTCCAAAAAGTGATTCTTTTGTCATCCATCTATTGGGGTGTGGGGTTTTTTTTCAGAGAATATCATAATTTTTTTGAAATTTTTTACATCAATCTAACATTATTAAATAGTGTATAGTAGAGGAGGGTTGTTGGCAACACATCCCCATAATTTTAGATTTATACCACTCCCACAACTCAGAAATAAGTGGGTGCCATACCTGTGTGGGACACCAATACAGCCAATAAAAACTTTTCACTTAGCGCGACACACCCTGTAAGGGGTCGCCGCGAACCCCCCAATTCATATGAAGTAGAGGGGGCTTGCGCCAATACCTCCCCCAAGTTTCACCTTCTGGCGCGCCCTAAAACTTGAGATAGGATGTCACAAGTAAAATCAAAAATAGAGTGACGGACGTGACTGGGTAGGTGTTTATAAACACTGTTCTAATATAACAGTCATTCTTTATAGTGTGTTCTGCATTGCCAGGATCACAAACCGCGGCTTTTGTCATTTACGTCTCTATACACTTTTTTTTTGGGGGGGGGGTATTTCGAGGAGGGTTTATAAATTCATAGTGGCCATTTTGAGGGGGGGGGGGATTTCGAGGAAATACAGTATATTCATAAAATAGCATATAGCGATAGTCACCAAATAAATGTGTTCTTTTCAGAAACTACTTTTCTTGAGGAATTTCGGACGGCATGATGTGAGAATTTGGTTGGCTTCACTGACAATGATTTTAGTGAAATTGAAGTAAAACTCTGATGAAATTGCATTCATTTTGCTATTCAGTACTTCCTAAACATTTCTAAATTTTATTGTACTTCCTGATTTATTTTCCTCCAAAATCGATGATTTTTTTTAAAGAAAAATGTTGATTTATTCTAAAATTACAGTAAAGTTTGGTTTATGCTTGGTGAAGTTCATTGCAACCCCCACCCCCTTACTAGACACCCTCCCCTGACTTCAATGTAGATGAGATTTCACTAAGGGGAATATGTCACATATTTACCGTATTTGCTTGAATAATCCCCCTGGGGGATTATTATTTCGTCAGATATTTTTGAGGGGGAACTATTCGAGGGGGGGAATTATTCAAAGGGGGAATTATTATTTCGTCAAAATATTCAAGCATGTTTCCATCAACTCATTTCACGAAATATGCTTCATAAACACAATAATGTGCCATTTTTGTTAAAATAAGGTATAACAAATTCATCAAATCTTTAAAGGGGGGGATTTTTCGAGGGGGGAATCATTATTTACTCACTCGTCTTACAGGGGGGATTATTTGAGGGGGGGAATTATTCAAGGGGGAACTATTCAAGCAAATACGGTAGCTTGACTGTGAATTTGTATGCTTAAAGCACCAATGACTTGAGCTGCCAACATAAAAAATGCTAAATGTGACATTCTAAAAAAGTATGGTCAAAACAATATCACTTTCTAGTATTTTTACAGTTTTCTTTTATTCATATTCTCAATGTTGTATTTAAACAAATGGTTCCATTTTTATGCAGTGGTGCGCATGGCTCCAAAAAAGAGCCATTTTTATGGAGTGGTGCTTATGACTCTAAAATGGTGCCATTTTTATTGCGTAGTGCAATCGATGGAGAATGCACTTGTACGCACATAAACCCGGCACGCACATATGCCCGGCATGCACATCATGAAACTGGTGTTATGTGCATGCCGGGCCATGTGTGTGTGGGGTTGACTTTCGTACAAGACGTGTGTGCGTGCTGGATTTGTGATCGGATATCCCACAACATTCCCCAAAAAAAATTTCACAAAAATTGTGCATTTTATACAATTTTACAAAAATACAAATTTGTATACAATTATACTAAAATGTTACAAAAATTCGAACTTTTATACAATTTTTATTTTTTTTGTTGAAATTTCCCATTTTATTTTAGTCTGAAATTTTCCATTTTATTTTTTTCTCTCTGAAATTTTGCCAACCATGCGCCCGCACGCTCATGGCCGGGCACCCACACAGTTCCAGTTGTGTATGTGCCAGGTCTATGTGCGTGCCGGGTTTTCATTATGTGCGTACCGGGCGTATGTGCGTGCCGGTTTCATGTGCGTAATAGGCCTGCCCCCCCCCCCAATCGATGTATCAAAAACTTATCGCGTTCACTTTATTTTTCTGTTTATCCCAGGGACGTACGCAGGATTTTTGAGCGGGGGGGGGCGGATTGTTTACGGAGCCCGGCGAACGGGGGGGGGGCGGCGCCCCCCCCCCCTAAAATATGGCCTTATTGTAAGGAATGGAGCCTTGGCGCTGGCGCCATTTGTAGGCGCCAGCGCCATGGCAGTATTGGCGTTGGCGCTGGCGCCAACGTATACTCTATAGGTACCGATTTAGACCTATATATAGGACTAAGACCATGTTAGACACTTTTATGATGCTTTTTAAGCTCCTGAAAATACACATCAAACAATGGGATGGGGATTTGCGCGCTTGCGCGCAAAAAATTTTGAAAGTGCCTACAAAATCGCTTTAGAAAAGTGCCATTCCTGGCAAATTTTTATGTCCGGCCCGGGAACGGGGGGGGCGGCCGCCCCCCCCGCCCCCCCCCCCTGCGTACGCCCTTGGTTTATCCAACAGCAATACATTGACTTTCACAACAACGAAATTTATTCCGCTTCGAAACATATGTCATATTTAAGGCTTTTTTTATGAAATCATATTTTCCACTGCTCATGCGATTTACAATCACACGATTAAATGAAATTGAAAAGATTCGAAAAGTGAGAATCGTGAATGTGAAGCACAAATGGGGGTCTCCAAAATTGAGACCTGTGGGGGTCCACAGAGCAAACCGCGTCGTTTACGCACTCATGGGTGCATATTTCGAGTTTCTCAGAATTTGGCCCAGCTTTCTGGTTTTGTGAAAGTGCGCCTCAGTCTTGGAAACCCCTGACTTCAGTGTAAATATTTAGATGAGATTTCGCTAATGGGAATATGTCACTTAGGTAACTTATGACTGTGAATTTGTATGCTTAAAGCACCAATGACGTGAGCAGACAGTTAAAAAGATTCTAAACACACGTAACATTCTAACAAAAAAGCATGGTTGGAACAATTGCACATTTCAGTATCCATTTTCCCTCTAATTAGCTTCTCGTTGCTTGAAAGTGCTCCGTGTGTGTCATAAATAGAATACATCCTATCAACGTTTGATATTAAAAATACGGGACAATTGATGTGCCATATCATTCCAACCCTAAACGTCCATTCCGAGAAAAAATCTGTTTATTTTCCTGTGGTCATATTCGTACTGTGGGGGTCAGAACCGGGACCCTCTATGCTTGAGTCCCAACCTTTTCAGAACCCTTTATTTTACAACTGGTTCACAATTGGGGTGAAAAATTTCCAAACCCTAAAGACTTTTTCTCAGAGTGTTGATTCAAATTCTCAAAGTTCCCCATGGGCAGAATGCTGATGAATGGTAGCCGCGTTCAGTCCACCATCAAAATTTTCCAATTTTTGCACGTCCAAAATCGACGAAGCCTCAGTATCAGTGACATATCCATCCTGATTTGTATATAACATTGGCTCGATCAGCCATGGATACGTTTTTAATGCCAGCAGATTCCTGGGGGCTCTCCCGGACCCTGTAAAATGCCGTGTAAAATGTCAACTGCCATGCAAATTGTCAAATGTAACGCAAAATGGTCAAAAAGGATGTGCCATTTTCTCGTTTGCCATTTTACAGGGCATTTTACAAAACTTTTGACACTTTGAGTGACACTTGAAAATTTTCCAGGTATTAAACTTATATGACTTTTCACATTTTTTGGATGACTTTGACATTTTGCATGAGATTTTACATGTTACTTTCCATGATTTTTGACACTTTGCATGACATTTGACATTTTACATAGCATTTTACAGGGTCCGGGAGTGTCACCTGGACGGAAAGTGTCTTTTCCAGTCCTCGTTTGGATGTCTGTCGTACATAATGGGCAGGAATTCGTCCAAGGCGATCATTTTTGAAAGTGGTTCCGCAGCGAGCAGTTTCTTGGCGCCATTTGATGATAAAAGATAGCCGATTGTCCAGTAGTTGTAGCCCGTTGTGGCCAGGTACGGATGTACTGAAAAAATTTTGTTTTTATTTGGGGAAAATTAAAATGATGGAAAATGATTAGCTGTATTGGAATGATGCCAGGGCGCCAAGGAGAGTACTCTATTAAAAATTTATCGGCTAGGGTGGCAAAAGTTATGGTATTGCGCGTGGTACACGGTACGGTAAATTTTCCAATTTTACGGCATGGTGAGGATGTAACTTTTGCCTCCCAAAATATAATCGAACTACCAAATATATTTACCATACAATGGTGACGTAAAAAGTGCCAGGACGTTGGCGCCAAATACGCCATGACGCTTTCCCCAGGGGTCACTCCCAGAGCCCTGTAAAATGTCAAATGTCATGCAATGTGTTAAAAGTCATGGAAAATACCCTGCAAAATTGCAACAGAGTTGCCATTTTGCAGGGCATTTTCCATGACTTTTGACACTTTGCATGACATTTGACATTTTACAGGGCCTTGGATTGGCACCAGTGCGTCATGGCGCTACACGATTTCAGCGCAAAGCGCCATGGCACTGTAACATGACTACCATACACACGCGGATAAGGCGCTCTTAGCACTATTTCGTAACCTCATAACACTATTCAAAAACAGACACCCACCAAAAGTGTTCACAAATTCCGACGTGAAGTTTGAATCCATATTCTTTCCTCCCAAATAAATCAGATCCCATTCGAATTCCTTGTCAGTCTTTAATCGTTGCACAATGTCGGCCAAAATTCTGGCAAAACCGCTGATAAATTTCGGGTCGTCTTCCAACAGGAGAATCATTTCGTGTCCGTTTGAAATGACGTCATTCCAAATTGAATGGTGGCTTAAAAAGCAGCCCACTTCACCCATTTTCAACGGTCTTTTGTGGTAAGGGTCCAAATATTCTGGCAACTGTTTTACTCCAAGATGTGAAAGCTGAGTTTCGTCCAATTTTTGACCGTCAACTGCCGGCCAGTAGGTGTATTTAACACCTGTATGAGAAATGAGGAAATATGTTTAAAGTGAGTTTACAAATTTAACTAATTTTTTTGTGGTTGTTCGTCCATGAGTTACAATATGATATTTTCATTTGACAGCCATTTTACATGACTTGCGCGCATTTCACATCGCTTGACACTTTAAATGACACTTGACATTTTCCAGAGCATTTTACATGACGTTTGACACTTTCCATGACATTTAACATTTTACAGTGTCTGGCAGTGTTACCAGGAACCAGTAACTCACCCAACAAATTCAAAAGTCTCCGCATTCTCCGCATGCGCTCCACTCTCCTCCCTAAATTGACCACATAAATCTCATCCAAACCCAATTTTGAGGGCTCTGGAAATTGTTGTTTCAAAAGCGGCGTGTGCAAGAAACCAGGGCTGTATTCCTCAATTTGAGCGGCTATGAAACCCGTCGCTGTGTCCTGGGTGATTTTTGGTATATAGTATATATGTGGGTTGAATGTTAGATATAAATGTGAAAAATTTGAGATTTTAATTTAGATTTTAAAATTGAGAATGTTACCAAGCGGCAGTCCGCTACTTCGGGTGGGGGTCACAGTCACACATTTTGTAAAATGTCATTTTTAAGTAAAATGCCATAAAATACATTCATACGTAAATTTAAATGTAAATTGTACGTAAAAGTCTTACTGTGCATTTTACATTTTATATGACTACATATACATTAAAATACGATGATTTACATTTGACAAATTTAACTGTCATTTAACACGTCCAATACGCGACAATTTACAGGGTGCGCAGAAAAAACCCAAACCAACCACATAATCCAAATAACTATCACTTTCATCCATCGGCTCAAAAATGTATCCAAATCTATGCGTGTTGATAATGTGAAAATCAATCATTTCCTGTCTGGCCGATTCAGCGAAAACGAAAATATCCTCTCTGAGACCGTTGTAAAATGGAAAATCATCAGCGTCGAATGTGAGTGCGGTGACTCTGGGATCGGATAAATCGACCAAGAAACAGGAAAGTACCATTGGCACCGTGAAAATACCCTGGGTGAGAATAAAAGTGATATTGTTTTCTATTGAAGTCTTTTGGTGATGGAGAATGATGAAGGAAATGGTTGAAGGTTGCATTAATAAGTCCTTAATCATCTAAAATGGTTCTGATTTTGCTGTGCTTGCCTTGCTAGTATGTATACTCGGCGGACATGATACTCTGCCCTCGCACTCATTTATGTCTCACGTTGGCAGCGTGCCAATGATGATAAAGCATGCGATTTTTGTATAACAGATGAAAAAATTAATTGTTGTTAATAAGGGAACATGTAGCGCTATGACAGAAATGACTTTTTTCAACTTTTTATTTAAATCGCAGGGGTAAAAAAGTAGTTGGCACGCTTCCAGCGGGAATCACGCGTGCAGGGTGTAAAGTAACTGGACTATACCAGAGTTGTTAAAACTTAAAAGTACTGTACTACTTTCAAAGTAAACGTAAACATTATTTTTACTCACCCCTGAGTACAGAAAACGTACTAAAATTTACGCAATACGTTTTAAGAAATATGGTATGCAGCACCCCAGCCAAGTGGTGCATGTGCGCGCATCGGGGGGGGGGGGGTGAGTGCATGTGCAAAAAAAGCTTTTTCGTTACAAATTTGAATATTGCACGATGTTTTGGGAAGTGAGATAGCTCACAAAAAGCGATCAAGAAGACATACAGACAAAATCAACCGCAAAACCGACCATTTGTTCGCGATGCAAAATCGGTATATAATCGTCAGTCCTCACGTAAAATCCCAACTCATTAACTCCGCCCCAAAAGTTGCTATAATTGCTGTTTGGTGCCCTTAGCACAGGTGCCACCACAGTCTGTTGCACGCTGATCAGCAGTTGCAATGTTTTTGGCTCGGTCAATAGAATGTCTCCATCCAAAATCCAGACGTAATCCACATTTCGCTTTATGATGGCGCTTTGTAGACAGGAATTGCGTATTTTCATGAGGTTTTCGTGTCTGGAAGGCGGCCATGAGAATGGACCGGTTTCACCTGAAACGGATGGATTTTTGTGGGCTTCTGGGAAACTTTTTAAATTGTGCATAAAATTGTCGTTTTTATGGTTTGTGGTGGAAATGCTTTGTGCAGGGAAAACTGCCGAATGGCGCTATAGGAGCAAGTCGGCTCTTCAGTTATTTTTACAGAAAAAGTGTTTTGGAAACTTTTTTTTGTTGAGTTTTTAACTCAGTTTAGTTAACTTTATTTAAACAATTGTTTCTTGTCACGCGCCAAATTGGCACCAGGGGGAGTTCCGCAACCGGCCAAGTTTCAAGTGTCAAATGTCATGGAAAATTGCACACACATTTTTCAAATGTTATGCAAAATGTCAAAATTTTGTAATAAAAATAGTTATTGCAAATTGACACTTTGTATGGCATTTATCACTTTACTTTAAATTTTACAGGGTGCGGGACTGAAGTGCAGTTGCAAAACTTGAACCCCAAGCACACCTTCATAACCCCCCTCCTCCCCCGTATTGACCCTGACATCAGCATACAATCTCCTCGCTGCACCAGCCCACAGCTCCAATAGCTCGCCGGTCTCGTCCAGGAGGCAGTCCCAGACATTGTAAAATGCCCTGGAAAATGTCATCAAATGTCATGCAAAGTGTCAAAAGTCATGTAAAATGCGCCGGAAACTGGCAAATTTGACAAAAATATAATAAAATTTGCCATTTTCCAGGGCATTTTACATGACTTCGGACACTTTTCATGACATTTGACATTTTACATGGTAATTTAAACGGTCTGGGACTGGCACCAGGGTGTTGTGGTCGGTAGCAAAGTGTAAGTGCAGCTTTGATTTTGGGTAGTCCAATTGTTCCAAATGGCCCAGGAAGTAGGGCAGAAGGGGTAAATTGTTTCGCATTGGTGTACAAACTGGCGGGTGGGGGGGGGGGGGTTATTCAGTTGGTTAGAATTTAGTAATATGGTGTTTTTATTTGGTGCCACTTGTAACCCCTGTAAAATTTTGAATGTCATGCAAATTGTCACGGAAAAGGGTAAAATTTTTCAGCTGCCGGAAAACGGAAACGGTAAAAAAATTTCCTCCGGAAAGTTGACACCCTACATTTTACAGATTTTTGTATAAGGGCACCCACATATTTTTATTAAATATTTGTATTGGGAAATATATTTCACAAAATAATTAGTGACAAGTAGCAATAAAAAACTGTTTACTAGACTTGAATGTGTAGAACTTCGTACAAAAAAATGAAAACAGTCAAATTCTAAAACTGAAATTTAAAAAAAACTACCAAACCGACCTTGTACCACGGGCACGCCATCTTCACTACTTCTGACGGGTTTCAAATTTAGGCATAATGTGAAAATTACACATCCCCAAGCTTTAGCAGATGTGGTATATTTTGGCCGAATCATTTCGCCTCCATTGGGAACTTTGTGAACTTGTAAGTGCACCGTAAAGTGCTCGGAAAGTTACAAGTCAAGTAAAAGCACCCGCCGTTCACGTGTCAAGTATTTATTTACCTGCAAGATGGATATAATAAATCGACACTTAACGAGATTTGTCACTTTTGACATGTTCCTTACATGTTACAGACTAGTTGACAATGACACATAATGTCAACTGGTTCCTATGCCAATTCAAAGTTCGCTAACACTAGCATTATTGGCGATGCGCACACTAGTTTACTGTCACATTTAGGTAAAATCATAAATCGGCTTACGAGCGTATTTCAGCTTACCAGAATGGGGTGTCTGTCAACTGCAGTTGATGGGGATAAAAAATAACTTATCCCAGGACACTCAGATGCGTCCAAAGCGTATTTTTGAGTTTACCAAATTCTGGCAATAAACTAGTGCGCGCATTCGCATTTAATTTTTACGCGCCGGTATTGTAAATAGCACATACAGCTATATTTTTTCAACACTACAGTTAAATTTGCAACATAATCGAACACTTTTGCATCGGAAAATCGTTCGACGGCTCGTCGGCAAGCCTCGAATTGGGATCGGGACCAGTTGACATTTGGTGTCGTTGTGTAGGGCCTCTTATCGCATAAAGAAATTATCGTGAATACACTGGTCGAATTAAAAAAAGCAAAAACGAGGCGAAAACACCTATCTCACGATGAAAAAGTATCAAACTCAATACCCAGCAAACTCATAAATACCAAAAACCGCGAAAATACGCTCGCCGGGTCACTGAAACTCGAGAACAGAACACAAAACGCCAAAAACAGACGCACGCAGAACAGAAAGCGGCCCCAAATAGACCTCTAGATGCAATAAATAGTGCCCTTAAGCTTCTATAGCGGCCGCATAGCCGAGGGCACATTCGAGCGCAAAGGAAATGTTTGTGCCGCGGCGGCCGTAAAGCTAAGTACCTAGATATTTATATGCTTTCTATTTATTTCCTTTTAGCTGCGGGGCTAGTTTTATTTGCACTGTATGCAAATGGGTGCGCCTTATTTGAGGGTTGATGGTATTTATTTATGATATTTACTTGTAATGTAGGCGACTTTTTTTCGGAGAATTGTGAGAGATGAGTATTTTCAGATGAGTGTTTTTTCAGTATTTTCTACATAAATACTCACTGTGCTGAATCGATGGTAAATGTCTCTCTAGAAATCTAGCCCCGAATAACCCCGCACTGTGAGCCTTTCAAGAATATTCGCCAATCAATTAATAAATAAAGTGACCATCACGTATTAAGCCCAACTGTCACTTTTACATGTGTCTCCATGACAAGTAAAGAGAGTGGTGAATAAATTCTGGGCTATTTCATCAACAAATTACAGTAAATACATTGATCTGCAAACCAAAAATCACACGATTTTTCATAAATGACATGATAAATTAATTCAAAACAATTACATGATCGGCAAAAAACGGCGCCTTGCAATAGTTACGCCCACAAGGGTCAAATGAATCATACTGACATCAAACAAAAAAGCCGACAATGCACACCACACAGCGGGGTTGGAGTTGCACTGCCGCTAAGTATCTATCGATCGATCCCAAGAGCAGGGTTGGCAAAATCTCAGAAAAAAAAAAAAAAATAGAAAATTAAAGAATAAAATAAATAAAAAATGTAAAATTGAAAAATAACATAAAAATAAAATACAATTTTAATAAAAATAAAATACAATTTTAATAAAAATAAAATACAATTTTAATAAAAATGAAATACAATTTTAGTAAAAAGTATTTTACTTAAATCAATCCTGGTCACAAACTAAAATAAAAAATAAAATAAAAATAAAATGAAATATTGAAGAATAAAATAAAAATAAAATGGAAAATTGAAGAATAAAATAAAAATAACATACAATTTTAATAAAAATAAAATACAATTTTAGTAAAAAGACTTTTACTAAAACCAACCCTGCCCAAGAGCCAAAAAAGGAAACCATTCCACATTCAGACTTCCAAAAATCGAGGAAACACTGGCTCCATGGAATCACATAAGCGGAACATGGAAACAGCAGAGCAGCGGCTACAACAACATCATGCAGAAACGAGCCCGTGCCATCATGCATCTAAACCGATGATGCATCTAGGTCCATCATGCACCTAATTCTACCCATTATGCATCTAGACCGATTACTCACGAGTATTAACTTACTCGCATACTTTTTGAAAGTACGCGAGTACAGAATACGTTTTTTTAAGGGGACAGAGAATGTCATTTTGCCAGATCAAAAGTGACAAACATTTTCCTTAGAAATACTTATCATCAGAGAAAAAACACATCTTTGATGTATTTCAGGGTAAAAATTGTAAAAATACTGATTTTTACTATATTTTGTTGTGAGAAAAATACCTACTTTTTATGTTCTCTGTGAGAAAATTACCCATTTTTACGTTTTCCCTGGAAAAAAACTCGATTTTACATTTTCTCTGGAAAAAAGTATTTTACTCGCTTTTTACGCAGTGTAAAGGTAAAAATAAAATACTTAACGTTTTCTGTACTCAGGGGCGAGTAGAACAAAAATACTCTTCATATTCGTTGACTTTAAAAAAGTTCAGTACTTTAAACAACTCTGGTTAGATGTATAATTTGTCTTTATGCATAATGGGTAGAATTAGGTGCAAGATGGGCCTAGATGCATAATCGGTTTAGATGCATAATGTATCCTACTCGCAGAAACCACCACAGCTGCACCCGATGCAACTTCCAGACCCTGTAGAATGTCAAATTTCATGCAAAATGTCAAACGTCAAAAGCTCAGTAATAAAATAAGTTCTTTTAATTTTGATTGACACTTTAAATGACATTTTACATATTTATAAAAGGGGGACTGCCACCGGAAAAATTGCTTTATCTCGGTACCTTGATGTCTTTATTTTCACTGAAATGTCAAAATCAAGTGCGTAATTCTCCTTTCTTGCTTCCGGAGGTACGAATTCCACGCCTTGTCAAATGTCAAGTTTCACACAAGTGAATTCTTTTGGAATCTATTGCTGTTAGTTTATAACAAGCGAATACTGAGGTATCCATGAATTTGAAACGTTCGTTGGTTTTCTGCGTGAATTTTGCCGCCAGATTGTCTGCACTTTGTTTATGCGCGTGCACACGCTAAAGTGCAAACTGTGTGCTGGTAAACTCATAAATCGGCTTTGAACGCATTTGAGTTTACTGGAATGAGTTATTCTGAATCCCCGTCAACTGCAGTTGACAGACACCTCATTTTGGTAAACTCACATGCATTCAAAGCCGATTTATGAGTTTACCAGCAGTTTGCAGGTTTAGCGCGCGTACCCCCAGTGTAAAGAAAAATTCCTAGGTATTATATGATATTTTTGTTAATTTGCTAGAATAACTTTATAAAGGATCTAACAGTGAACACGTATAAAAATGTCCAAACACTTGACCCGTAAAGAACGAAAAGCGATCAAAGTAAAAAAACACCATGAGACGAGATCTTGGGCAATGTAAAAACGTCAACCCTGGAACAACTATGTCAACTAGAAAAGCGTCAACATTGCCATTTCAAAATTTCAATTTCATAAAATTGCGTATCACCATTCTCGCTGAGCACCTCCAAACGATATCCTTTTTCAGCCATTTTTCGACTCCTAACCCGAACAATTTCGTTGACCAAAATCGGATTAGAAATGCTGACTTTAACATCCCGGCTGGGCAAGCGTCGAAACTTTTCCATGAAACTCCACTGCTCAGGGGTCAATTCCAAACCGGTCATAAAAATTTCTTTCAGCGTTTCCTTCAGGGGCTTTCCAGTGAACGGGATGCCTTTCACAACCAAGCAACACCTGGGGGCAGTCCCAAGCCCTGTAAAGTCTAAAGTAGTGTCAAATGTCATGCAAAGTGTCAAAGTCATGACAAATGTGAAGCAAAGTGTCAAGTGTGTATCCAAATCTTATGTCTTTGTATGCAAAGATTTGCATACAAAATACATAGGATTTGGATACACAGTTGACACTTGTGCATGACATTTGACACTGTAGATGACATTTGTCATGAAAATTGACACTTTGCTTGACATTTGTCATGACAATTGACTTTTTGCATTACATTTTACATAACATTCGACAATTCACTTCACACTTTACAGGGTGCGGGACTGCCGCCTGGCACGCAAAGCCTTCGCTCGTTGCTCCAAGGCGTTCACGCGGTGAACTAGATTGTTGAATTCGCGCCGGCTAACTATGTTATTTCCGCGACCCCCTCGGGCACGCCCACCACCTTTCTGCATGGGGGGCAAAAAAGTTTAGCATAGGTGTGGGGGGTACCACAGAGGGGTCTGTCAAGGTGGGTCACCCCCTGCTGTATACAGCTATAATACGTATTTACTCGAATAATTTCCACGTCCTGAATAATCCC
Organism: Sphaerolaimus hirsutus; assembly: GCA_964036195.1. Taxonomy (NCBI): domain Eukaryota; kingdom Metazoa; phylum Nematoda; class Chromadorea; order Monhysterida; family Sphaerolaimidae; genus Sphaerolaimus; species Sphaerolaimus hirsutus. The sequence continues at coordinate 8,470,387 of OZ038451.1, forward strand.
ACCCCAGTTAGACAAGGGAAAAATAATTCCCCTCGAAAAATCCCCCCTTCAATCATATGATAAATTTGTTGTGTATAATTTGAGCAAAAATGGTAAGTTGTGTATAATTTGAGCAAAAATGGTAAGTTACCTATAAAGCATATTTCATGAGATACCTCAAATTTGTCATGAAATATCCCCTTTAATCATATCTCACACTACACTAACATCAGCTTTGCCATGATGCTGCAGTACGCAGGAATGGAGTGTTTGCCACTAAAAATACATAATAATGAAAACAACCCACAATGTCAATCTGTACATGCGATTGCGCACTTCTGCACAAAAATTTAATCAACACAGAAAGTTTCAGCAGCCGTTTTCAGCTAGGCTCCAGCCCATTGTGAATTTTGGTAAATTTTGAGCGACCTTAATCAGAATTTTACGAAAACACGCTTATTCCCGATCACAACCATTTTTATGCAACCATTAAAAACGATCGTACCAATCCAACCTCATTTTGCCCATGTCCAAGACCGTTTATGTTATTGGAAGCCATTCGCAGGCGCCAGAGTGAACTTCTTGAGTGAGTAGAAGAGTGAGTTGTTAAAAAAACCGTTAAAAACTTTTGATACATAAATAAGTATACATAAATGTTAATCATTTTGAATTTATGCACGACCAGGGTTGGCAAAATCTCAGGAAAAAAATAATAATAAAATGGAAAATTGAAGAATAAAATAAAATGAAACATGAATAAAATAAAAATAAAATACGATTTTAGTAAAAAGAATTTTACTAAAACCAACCCTGTGCAAGACGAAAGGTAAAAAGGTGAATGAAATTTTTTTATCCCAAAATAAGAGAAGATGAAATATTTATATGATTCCCAAGGAAAACATGAAACATTAAATTTTCTTATTTTTATGTTTATTTCTTTTGCAAATGGTTTGGTTAAAACGTGCATGCTACACAAAATTTCACATAATAAAAAAATGTCTTAAAGTGTCCGGGGCCACTCTCAGACCGTGTGAAATGTCAAGTCAAACAAAGTCTCAAAAGTCAGGTAAAAGTCCTATTAATGTAAACTTCATTATTTTATACTGGTCGTTTGACATTTATCATCACACTTTACATGACTTTTGACACTTTGCATGAAATTTGACATTTTACACGATCTGGTGGCAATCCCAAGCTCTGTAAAGTGTAAAGTAAAGTGTCAAATGTAAAGTAAAGTGTCAAATGTAAAGTCAAATGCAAAGTAAAGTGTCAATTGTCATGCAAAGTTCAGTAATAAATAAAATCTTTTCTTTTTTGTTTTGATTGACACTTTACTTTGCATTTGACTTTACATTTGACACTTTACTTTACACTTTACAGGGCTTGGGACTGCCCCCTGGGAGTGGCACTTGACTTGACAGTAACAGGCTAACTTCTAATGTCTGGGAAACACGTGGAAGTAACGCCAAACCAAAGACATCAAAGAAGACGTGATCATTTGTACTTAAAAACCACCAGATTTGTTGGTTGAATGATGTTGATGCAAATAAATTGGTATGCTACTTTGCAATTAGCAATAATAGTCTTTATAAACTCTCCAACAGTAAACACATATAATATCGAATTTGTGGCGCAATAAATACATATTTACGTGAAACTGGATTGTCACTTTTAATGCTGAGAAATCTTGGGAAAAGTAAATAAACTCTGGAAAAACTGCTCCAAATGAATAACCAATATCACACACATAAATACTGTATTTCTTCTAATAGACGAGCGCCGTTCTATTCAAAAAAACACATTTTTAGATGCTGTTCTATTAGAGGTTGCCGTTCTATTACTTTCGTGAGCGAAAAAACCCTGCCATAACCTGCCGTTCTATCGGAGGTATGCCGTTCCATTCGAAGAAGTACGGTAGCTACCAAGGGGCAATGCGGCAAATAAATTAAGCGTGGTAAAGTAAATTCATAAGTGCGGAACCCAGTGACAATAATTCTCAGTGGCAGATTCACTCATAAGTTTACTTGACTACCACTTATACTCGGCAGACATGATACTCTACAAATAGATATGATTTATGTCTTCGGCTGGCAGACGGCCAACCGGAAACTTATGAACCGACTCCCCACTAGTGATGTAAAGGCACCGGGGCACCAGTGCCCCGGTGCTGGGCACCGAAGGGCACCAGCACCGGTGCTGGTGCGGTGCCATTGCAATCTTCAGCGGTGCCATGCCGGTGCCGGTGCCATTTTTTTCAGAATAGCACCGGTGACGGTGCGGTGCGGTGCCATTTTTTGCCAGTGCCAAAGGTGCTAGCACCAGGGCCAAAGTAAAAGGCACCGGGAAAGGCACCGGCCAAGGCTTCATGTGCAGTGCAATTTTGTCCATAGTATGTGCTTATTCATATTTCAAAAAACAGCGATATATTTACCCAACCGTTTTTGCCTATTTTGTAAACCTCCCATCAAATAAATATACCTAGTGTGAAATCCATTATACCCGATACGTGATCTGATGAGCGAATCTAAAATTTTGTTGAATTTTAAATCATTTGTATATTTTATATTTATCTTACTTTTTTGTTCAAAATTTGTTGTCAGTTTATGACAGAGATAGTTCCATTCTCTGTACAGCAACGACTCCGATCAGTAGACAGTAGTGGCTATGGACATTGCAGTGATCTAAATAGTTTATCTTTCATTTGTAATCATTGTAATTGCTTCATAAAAGTGATTGCCACATCATTCTGATCATTTTAAGTGCTCAACCATCAAAATCGGTTGAAAATTCATGGAAATATGCACTTCCAAAGGTGAGACCACTGAGAAACTGCACAATATTTACTTCAGAAATTCCAGCCCGGTGCGGTGCCTTTTGGTGTTAGCACCGGCAACCCGCCGGTGCCCTTCGGTGCCGGTGCCATTTTTTCCAAAAGGCACCGGTGCCGGTGCGGTGCGGTGCCATTTTCTGGCTGGTGCCCCAGGGTGCCAGGTGCCCTTTTCATGCGTAGGCAAAGGTGCCGGTGCGGTGCGGTGCCATTTTTCCCGGTGCCTTTAACATCACTACTCCCCACAAAAAAGGAGATTTGCGCGTACACTGACTGTTTCGGGTATGACGTCATGTTGTAGTGTTTCCTCCGGAAAAATGTACGGCGTAATGTCACCCGAGTATACCAATTTTCTTGTGACTTGACAAACTTCCGAAATCAGAACCGCCGCACCCTTAAAACCGCCATGTCAAAGGAAAAATTTCAGACATTTTTTCGAATTGGCTCCTCACTATTTACAAATCGTCTTCCCGAAACTTCCAGTTCTAGGGGCCGGAATGTTACTTGACAAATGACAGAGCATTTCTGAATTGTCAAGTCGGCAAAATGAAGCATTCTTTAGGTACCAAATACTGCAAGTGGACAAGTAGCTAGACGATGACAAGTAAAGCAAGTATTTTTTAAATAAAAATAAATCTTTTAACATACAAGTACTTTCATTGACAGAGCAACTTGTTTTTTTGCAACAACATTTTTCTTGGCACTTATCTTCTTAGTAAAATACAACTTTCTCATCACTTGTCCATCTGAGTATCCATTTGACCCATTGATGATTGAAAATATTATTATAACTAAGATGAAACCATAAAATCAAAATGAAAGTCTTGAATAAAAACCCGGTCCAGTTTTTCACCCTAAAACAAGTCAAACACAAAGTACGGTATTTGCCAGTCTCGCCAAAGTGGCACGCACAAAATCACGCCGAAAATCCCGGTCGTTTTCCTGCCATTTCTCAGACAAAAGTTGCCGCACTGCAGACTCGCAGTTCGCTGAAATTTTTAAATACTTTTTTTAATAAAACAATTAGAGCTTAGGGACTTTGCAGTATTTTCGGCTAGAATAAAAGATATTTTTGGCTATAATAGAAGAATAAAAATTAAGCTAAAAAATCAGTGGGACATACTGCGGCGGTTCGTTCTCCCAGTTTTTTTATTATTCTTCGGGAGGGGGCTTACTCGGGGGAGGGGTATTCGGGGATAGCTTATTCGAGGGAGGGCTTATTCTACAGGTATCTATTACCTATCTCGCCATCAAATTTTGTGAGGGGGGGGGGTTAATTCAATGGGGCTCATTCGGGGGGGGGGGGTATTGAATATTTCGCCAGAAATTTTATGATGTTCCACATACTCAACCAAACTACAAACCACTAACCAGCACTCAACTGCGGCGCGCCCCCTTCTTCGTCGGGCAGCTCGAAGTGTACGGCGAGCACAATCAAAGTGCGCGTGTTGTCGGCCGCGTCCGGGTCGCACAGCGAGAACAGGTGCCGCAGGTGGGCAGACCAGCGCAACGAAACTGCGTCGCTGATTACGACCGTGCTGCGTGGATTAGATGCTGATAGATTGGAGAAGGGGTGGGAATATAGTAAAATATACTACCGTAGATAAAAGTGACCAATTTCACACTTTGGCAGTAACAAGAAAATGCAACTTTTCTCCGATAAAATGACACAAGTGTTTGAGTGCAGAAAACTGGTGCTAAGATGGTAATATTTACGACACATTGCACAATTAGATTAGATTAGATATTTATTCTTGTGACATCTCTCGTCATTGAATTTAACATTCTGTAAACTTACAGTCAATCAATGAAACCAACTGATGGGAACCATCAGAAATTTTGAGATCGACAGACTCGTAGAACTCGTCCGCGGGGCTCGCCTCTGCGATCGAAAAGTAGATTAGGTAATTTGATAACATTGATCCCAGAAACGTGGGAAACATAGCTAGGAAACAACGCCAAATTTGCCAATTTGCACTAATTTTCGCCATTTCATATTTAGGTGCCTAGGTACGCTACAACTTGAATCAAATTATACAATACACCTGCATATTTTTACGTACATACATACCTAGCTCGATGTATTCAAAGCTTGGTAGCATCATACATAAATATATTTATTTAAAAATGATCGCCCTCACAAAGCCCAAACTTGGAAGCCCCGCTATGGTTGCGCAGTGTGATAGAAACATAAAATTTATAAAAGGCAATATAAACATGCAAGCTAACCTACAACCCCTTCAGAGCCAAAAACACCAGCTACAGACTGAGCGAGTCCCCTGGAAACTCCAAGTGAAGCCCCGCCCCCCGCGCCCTCCGAAGCCACAACCAGACAGGCGGGCGAGTAGGGCACAGCCCTACTCAGCATAGGGCGCACCATAGCTAATAGTTTCAACCGATTTTCTCCTTGCAAATCGGGCATCCTTCTGTCCTTGGGGCACTCTCAGAACATGTAAAATGGCTTGTAAAGTGTGAAATGTCATGTTAAGTGTCAAAGGTTGCCGTGGGAAAAAGTAAAATTCCCTGGAAAACTGTCAAGCGAGTTTGGCAAAATAAATCACTTTTGACACATTTACACGGTAACATATCAAATTTGATCATGTCATATTTTTTACTGAGTGTTTGTTATTTCACAGGGCATTTTACATGACTTTTGACACTTTGCATTACATTTGACATTTCACAGGACATTTTACAGGGTCTGGGAGTGGTACCAGATCATCGGTGAACAATTCCATGGCATTTTCTGGCAAAATAGCATCTAGCAAATTACCGCTCGTTTGCGAAGTGGGGGGCATGTCCATGTAAAATCTCACGATTACGAGTAGGGCGGTAGCCAGGAATATCATCACGCCCAGAATTAGTAGAATTGTGGAGAAATCTGGCATGGTGCCAACGGGTTCTGAAATGATTTAACGAGTGTTTGAGAAACACCTAAGACGCGGTTTACACGATTTTCTGTGATCGATCAATGCGTCACACATAAAATACTTCATTCTCGTCCCAAAAAAATAGTTGAAAAACGGAAATTTTTGTTGTCACATCGCCTAGAATAGACAAATACCTAGTTATTTTTCACACGGCAAAGTGTTAGAATAAACTAACCGGATGAAGTTACATATTGACTACGTCTGATGATTGTCTCGCCATCTGATAAGGAAGAAATATATATATATATATATATATGTATATATATATATACATATATATTTATGTATAAATATATGATCATGGAATTTATCACAAATTTTTTATTCATTATATTATGATGGGATCCTGCATATGCTTCAGCCTAAGCCGAGTATATATAAAAACGTGAAAACAATGTGTAGGCACGAGATAGCAAAAAAAAGGTAAATGGGCTCGTTGCCAAATGCCAAGATCCGAAAAATGAAGAAAAATGCGCGGGACCAATTCCACATGTCAATTTTCCAAACTTTCGAACCCATCACCTCTCACAACTCTCCACCCCAAACTCAAGCACACCAACCATTGTGCATCAACCTGTGCGCAGTGGGCGACTTTGTGGGCCTTATCAACGTGCCCCGGTTGGGGCTGACCGAGCTACGGGTGTTCCCGAACACGTGTCTGGATTCCGCGTACAGACGTGTAGTGGTGGTCTCGCCCCTGGGTTGGGGGGGGGTATTTATGGTGTCAAATTTCCGTTTTCTGAAGGCAATTTTTTTCCGTTTTCCGTAAAATAATTTTTTTTGACACCGTAGGTGTATTTAGTGTCAAAATAATGATTGATGTCACCGCAGATCTTTTGAATCCGCTGCAGTATTTGAAAACTATGTTGGAGAATATTTTGTTTTCAAGACTTAATTCATCGTGGCAACCCGGACGCTTAATTTGCCATAAAACCTAATTTAGTCTCAGAAAAATCTAAGGTACAGAGTCACGGCCAGATTTTGTCGGTTTAGTAGACTTTTGGCACCCATTTTTTTGCTTCAAGTCACGGTTTGAGTCAAAGCTTGCGGTGTTCCTTGCACGTCGAATTTTGGTCAAATTTCACATGACGCCAGACAAAATTCATGTATAATTTTACAGTGTGCGGGACTGGTCAACGACCAATGAAAATCGGGATGCACCGTGATTACAAGGCCACGCCGCGCGTTCAAGAGCAGTAAAAAACAACCCACTCAGAACTGTCACAATCCTGACAATCATCAACATCCTCAGTCATGTCACAAAGCTCCGCCCCCTCAAAGCCATCTTGCGCTAGCAAGTCAGGGTACAACCTTCCGCCTGGGGCCAAATCCAATTTGAAGGTAGGGCGCCCGACACGCGAGTAAGGGCACAATTTGCATGCACCTACTGTTGTGTCCGGCACCTTGCGTTCAAATTGGACACGGCACCAGGGCTCCGACTGGGCGAGTATTTCCGCGGCGATTTGTCGCGTCGCTGTCGCAGATTGCTGCTGGGACGAGATTCGATTGGCCCGACAAGTTTGTCGGGCTGCCCGATCGGGTACATTGTTGGTTGTGGGCTCCCTAGTGCCACTTAGATCATGTAAAAAGTGAGGTAAAATCATGAAAGATGTAAAATTCCCGGTAAAAAACAACAACAATTTTTTTTACATTTTAGATGGCTATTATACTTTAGGTACATGACATTTTACAAGGGCAGGGGCGCCCCCAATGCTCCCACCCAGACCCTGCAAAATATCGAAAATCTGTAAAATTTCCTGTAAAAAGGCAAATTTTCCTATATTTTAGTGGTCGTTTGACATTTTAGTGTATCTTACATGACACTTCACACTTTACATGACATCTGTGGCGCCCTTTATGTGATTCATAGTGGTGCTTTTCGCCAGCTACAAGATCACCAAACACACTGAATCGGATAAGAAAGTCCAGGGTTTTATCACTCAAAATAGAAGATCGGGTAACCCGACAAAACATGCCGGGCCAATTGAAATCCATCACTGGGGCCGTGTGCGCCTGGGTAGCCACTGGCCATTTTGGGTGGGGTCATTTCTGCAGGGATTTTACGTAAATATACATTTACTTGTAAAACATGAATACCGTATTACCTCAAATTATCCCCCCTTGAATTACCCCCCCCCCTCTAAATACCCCCCCTAAATTTCGGCTGAGGAAATAATAACCCCCCCCCCCCTCGAAATACCCCCCTAAAATTGAGTGTAACGTGAACGTACATGACAAATACCGCAGTTTGTGATCTGTACAATGCAGAACACACGTTAAAACTGATGATTAAGTGACGTTAGGGAAGAGTTTTTGTGTATATACAGTAATATATGCCTATAAACACATAAAAATCTATGTGATTGTTCGATTTTTCTACGTCTGCGTATGGGGAATTTCCGAAAATTTCTGGCGAAATAATAGACCCCCCCCCTCGAATTATCCCCCCCTCAAATTTTGCTGGCGAAATAATAAACCCCCTGGGGGTATTTCGAGGTAATACGGTAGTTTGGTTTCTCGTTGTGGTAAATAATCATGCAAGGTGTCTCCATGGTGGTGTTTTTTCCGTTTCCAGGGGTCAATTCAGCAAGTGTAGAAAAACAATTTATAAGTGAGTAGTTTGAGAAGTGACAAGTGAGATGACAAGCGAAAAGAAAAATTTGAAAAAACTGACATGCCAAAAAGTCGAGAATTCTAGCGTTTTCGTGTCCATTTGTCTTTTTACTTGTCACTTCAATTCTCACTCAAATTGTACTTTCTTTTTACATGCCACTTCTTAAATTACTTGCAAAATCTCCACTTGCGTAATTGGTATCAGGAGGCAGTCCCGAGCCCTGTAAGCTGTTAAGTCAAGTGTCAAATGTCAATTAAAACAAAAAAAGAAAAAAAATTTTACTGAAATTTTGACATACTGCATGACAATTGACAAATTTGTAAATATGTCACTTTGCATGACAGGACTTTGGACTTTACAGGGCTCGGGACTGGCGCCAAATGAATGCTGTTTTCGATGGATCAACGTTTCATCACTTTCAACATTATCCCATAACATTTAGTTTCATTTCGCTATTTAACTGAGAAAAAATCGCAACAGAAGAAATATACAACAAATTTGCAACGCCTCTCAATAAATCGTTGCCAAGCGGTCAGTGGTCAATTTGGTAAGTCGCAATTCACTCAATAAATACCAAGTTCACGTTTTCTAAGGCGCTCCACACGGTAGTTGACATTCGAATGTCAACTGGTTGATGTCAACTCATATTTTAGTTCACGTGTCACAGAGCGATCTTCAATTGCACATGTCGCTAGATTTATTCTTCGTCGTTGCAGCACCGGCAATTGAAGATCGCTCTGTGACACGTGAACTAAAATATGAGTTGACATCAACCAATTGACATTCGAATGTCAACTACCGTGTGGAGCGCCAAACCCACTCACAAGTTCGTCACAATTGCGCACGCATGTTCACGTGTAGTTTACTTTTCAGTTACCCGATAATTAACTGTCAACTAAGCATCGTTCGCAACAATGTCAATTATATAAAAATTACCTAATATAATACAATCAACATGGCATACTACCCCCTTACCCCCCACCCTCCAAATCGGCCAGCTATCTACCTATCTGGAGCGATTTTTGAGAAACTACCGTATTTACTCGAAATACCCCCCGGGGGGTGATTGTTTCATAGTGGTCCCGAGAGGGGGGGGGTTAAACGAGGGGGGGGGGGGTATTTCGAGGGGGGGGGGGGGGTTATTGTTTCACAAGAAAATTTTTGAAAACCAAGTACGAAATTGTCGTCTGAAACGTACGCAGACGTCGAAAAATGCAACAAAAACCGCCATTTATAAGGTTCTGTAGACTAATATTAGTATGTAGATGGTATGTACACTGTTCTAACGTGACACCGACATTGTTTTAACGTGTGTTCTGCAGTACACTGAACACAAACTACAGTTATTGTCATGTACGTTCCCTTTACACTCAATTTGGGGGGGGGGTATTTCGAGGGGGGGGGGTGATTGTTTCATAGTGGTCTCGAGAGGGGGGGGGTCAAACGAGGGGGGGGGGGGTATTTCAAGGGGGGGGTATTTCGAGGAAATACGGTATACCCCAATTTTCGCTCAAAATCGCTATTTTTGGTATCTTTTTATAGATTTTCACATCCAAAA
>OZ038451.1:8480494-8593857 GCA_964036195.1 Sphaerolaimus hirsutus
ATAACCACCATTTATAAGTTTTTACAGACTTATATAAGGATGTGATGGTATAAACGATGTTCTAACGTAACACAGTAAGTGTTTTGAACGTTGTTATGCATTTCCCGGACCACAAATTCATAGTGCCCATTTTGAGAGGGGTATTTCGAGGGGGGGGGGTATTCCGAGGAAATACGGTATCCAACCCCCCCGAGGGTCAAAATCTAGAATCTGCCACATGGCATATAGGCGAAACCCAAAAATATCTCCTATAAGTATTAACCAACGCATCTAATCAAATAAATATTTATATAAAAAGCCAACTTGCCTGTCACTTTATTCACGTGCATCTACTTGGAATAAGAACGGAAACATGTTTATGTCAATCTATTTATCAATACAAAAATAGTTTAAGCGGAAATGCCCGGACTTACTTTCAAATGCATTGGACATGTGTCATTTTCTCGAAATAAATTTACACGGTGGCTCATGGCCCTACACGCACTAGTTTTCACCGTGACTTCGACGGAAAACTGAATTTTTTTCAAATGCAGATTAATCAACACGTTTGAATGATTTCATTTTATTTTAATGTGAATTTAAATAAATGAAAGTTCAAATTTGAAAACTTGAACACTAAAACACATAATACTATAAGAGTAGGCTGAATGTCGCCATTTCAGTTTTCAAAGATGTCACGGTGAAAACTAGTGCGTGTAGAGCCATTGTGGCTGGGCCACGCCCCAGACCCTGTAAAATGCCCTGTAAATGCCTTGTGAAATGTGAAATGTCATGCAAATTGTCAAAAGTTATGTAAAATGCCCTGTGAAATGGCAAACATTCAGAATTTTTTTGACATTTTACAGGGCATTCTACTGCGCCCGCTGACGTTGGATGAGTCGAAAGTGATCAATTTGGGGGTTTTAATATTGGGATTGTGTGAATATCCATGGAGACTGAAGATCCGATTTTCAACGTTGAAAATTCTAAAATGAAAGCTCCCACAGGACTAAGTTCCTACATGAAACATAGGATTTAGGAATACGCCTTAAGTAAAGCATCAAATTTTCCATTAAGATACTCGAAATGAAAGCGACAGTGATTTATCAATTCGCTACTCATTGATTATGAATTGCTTTTTTGTTTTGCATAAATAATTCTCTGACAGCTAGGCAACAGTTCTAGGGACATCGCATTCATCTAAAAAAACTCACACTTTTATGTTCACTCCGAGTAAACATTTTGTATTGTTTGCGAGCTAACTTTGAAAAGAAAATCTCAAACAACTCTCTAAAAATCAAACACCCTGTAATCTAAAAAATGACACATTGTGCCTACACACACTAGTTTTCACCATGACTTCGTGTGAAAACTGAAAATTTTTTCAAACGCAAATAAACGAAAACGGTTGAATGATTTAATCTAATTTACATTTGAATTGAAATTAATGAAAGTTAAAATTTGTGAATTTGAAAACTAAAACACATATAGCATACAATAAGAGTAGGCTGAATGTCGCCATGTGGCCATTTCAGTTTTCACATCAGTCACGGTGAAAACTAGTGTGTGTAGGGCCAATGACTCATTTCATAAAACGTGGTCAACAACTTCTTAAACCATGCAACAAATAAATCAACATGTAAATTAAATACCTTGATGTTTGCTATTTTAATGATGTCTATTTATAAATACAAAATGACTACATTTACACGACTCATACATATACTTATTTAAGTCTATTTAATTGTACCTATCGTAGAACTCTTTAGGGAACCCATTTTAACTCAATAATTGAGCATTTTCACTATCCTAGTTACAACTTATACTCGGCGGATATCACACTTAGTATGGAAACCTACCATAACCCATCTGAATAATGAACCAAAAATTATACAGTTTTTCATCATTACCTATATTTCGTTTGTACTATGGGACTATTAATTACGAAATTTATCACAAGATTATATTCATTCAATTATGGTAGGATTATGAAAATACTTTGCGGTCCGCCGAGCATACCACAAAAATAGAATTAATTAAGTTAAATCACTACAAAAGCTAGTCGCACAGGGAATAGATCTGTAAACTATATTTTTAGCGCTTTGAGCAGGAAACAGTTTGAGGGTGGCCGCAAATGTAATAACTTCATCTCAGTTGCACATTGGCAGAAAGTGGTCAATGTTGCAAGTGAACAAGTGATAAGAGGTATAGATGATAGGTATAGTGATACGCGAATGATAAGTCAAATGGAAAGTGCCTTAGAGGTGACAAGTTAACCCGACTTGCCACTTAAAACCACACCAACCATTAAGCACTTTTCTTGTCACTTTTCCACCTGCGAGACTGACACAAAAGTCAATCATGCGCGATATCCAAACAAATTGCTCTGTAAAAAGCACCAAAGTTTGGGAGGGACGATATGACTTTACGATATCGATATTCGAATTTTTTTCTGAAACTCGATGTCGATATAGACCATTGATATCGATATTCGATAGGAAAAATGGTCGATATTCGATACGAAAAATACGTAGTCTATATTCGATGCGATATATCGTTCCAACCCTAAGCAGCGCTTTATATTTACAATCAGCTGAAAAAGTAGACAGACTCCAATACATTATCAATATCAAAGTCTCCCCTGCCGGGCATCGCCTTCAAATGCGCCGCCATTTCTTCCTTTCTCTTTTTCGGCATCAAACGTTGAAATCTGGTGGCACTACCAGGCCGTGTAAAATGTCAAATGACATGCGAAGTGTCAAAGGTCAAGTAAAATGTCATGCAAAGTGTCGAGTCATGTAAAATGTCATGCAAAGTGCCAAAAGTCATGCAAAAGGCTCTGTAAAATATAGAAGGTCATGCGAAGTGTCAAAAAGCATGTAAATTCACTTAATTTTTTTCGATGAATCAAATTTTCTTTTAGTCTTCCCACCTGTCATTTGCTATTTTCAGGGCATTTTTGATGACTATTGACACTTTGCATGACATTTTACATGACATTTAAAACTTTGCACGACATTTGACATTTTACAGGGTCCGGAAGTGTCACCTGGCCGATTTGACGTACTTCTCGTGGAAAAAATCTCGCAAATCCTCGAGCAAGGGCCGTCTGTGCAGCGCGACGAATTGTTCGCGGCAAATTCTGTTCATCAAGGAAACGGTGGCCGCGTGCGTCCAATAGCAGTCGTGCACCTGCGGCGAAATGTACACATTCTTAATTAAATGCGATGTGATTTTTTGCTAGCCGGTATTTATATAGTGAGGTATGGATTTAGGGGTCTATAATGGTTACCCCCCAAATCGGCCAGTTATCTGAGCCGAACGCTCTTCTTAAATCTGCTACAAATTTCAATAATAATCGCTAATTTTTACGCATTTTTGGTCAATTTTCACCTTCAAAATCACTATTTTGGGCTGCATAAATCATACAAATATACCGCATTTTTTGAAATACCCCCAGGGGCTTTATACTTTTGGAAACCAATTTTGATGGGGTAATTAGAGGGGGTTATTATTCCGAAGGGAGGTAATTCGATGGCGGGTATTTCGAGAAAATACGGTAATCATAAAATTTAATCATGCTTGATATTTGCTCAGCGGGTTGGCAAATATAATTTCAGATTATAAAAGTCGCGCTACCTTACAATTAGTGCTAAGCATGATATCTGTTAAACATTATCATCAGAGATGTTTTGATTCACGGCTGAAACATACAGCAAAACACCACTTCACTTTGCAACGCACTTAGCACACCAGTGATTTTTGTAATCATAAAATAAATACTAGCACGATTACCAGGGGCCACATTCAATTTGGACGTAAGGCGCCCGACACGACAGTACCTACCGTAAATCCTCGACTAACCCCCCCCCCCCTTGAATAACTGCAACTGTTGGTTAGGTGAGGAAACCCCCCTCGAATAACCCCCCTCTTCTGAGTTAAAAAATGCTGCAATAATTAAAAAATTGTCGATGAAGACACAGTTGACAGAGTTTTTTTGTTGTTGAACCTTTAAATACGTGGATTATATGAGTTGACAGAATGCATTCATACAATGAATCAAGAGCAAGTTCTCCTGAAAGTTCTGAGGGAAAAATAACTACCCCTTGAAAACACTCCGATGAAAATACAACTCCGCTGGGGTCTTATTCGAAAATATACGGTATCTGCTGAAATTGTACACATTTCCAGATTTCACGCGATTATCGCATGGCCTACGCTCTTAATTGGATTTGGGCCCAGCGTTGCCATGACATTAGCACATGGAGTACTGGCAGATGGCAATTAATTAAATATTCTCAGCTTAATGTTTCTTAACTAGTTTCTAATTGTGTCATTCTTTCCATCTGTTCCACCGTGTTTGAACTGTCAAGACTTGACAAGTTAAAATAACAAAAACTTGTCCATGGGCGACAAGGGTGCATGCAATTAACCCAGTGGGCCCCCCACTTGCTAGTTGAAATCGCACATTTTTGTCAACTGAATGCCAACTAATGTCAACCAAATAAAACAATTTTTTTAGCATATGCTCTATCACATTGGAAAGTTGAAATCACACAATTAACCAAAATTACCATAGAGCATAGTTAATTTTACATAATGACACTTAATTTGCATCGGTTCTGTTAAGTGTGCTGCTTTTAAAAATCTTTCTGTGTTATTTAGTTGACATTGAGTTGACACAAATTTGCGATGTCAACTAGCGTGTGTGGGCTCAATTTACCATTGTTACTCGTTGCCACGTAAACTGTGTAAAGTTGGCCCGCTGCGGGACACGATGGGGCCAGTCCCGCACCCGCTAAAATGTCATTCATACGAAACATTAAAAAATGCAAAAATTGTCATTTCTCAATATTGTGTATGAATTGAAACCGCTAATGAAATGTCTAAACCGCTTGGCATCTGGACCCATTGCGGGGGTCTCATGGGGGAGGGCCGCTCAGCCATCTATCTATCGTGACGCTACTATCCACTGAGCCTCCCCCAAATCACTCAACTATCTACTATCTATGCGGAGCCAACGTTCAGCGATTTTTCTGCAATTTTTTACCGAAAATCGCTAAATTTTGCACAATTTAGTCACTTTTGTCATATATATGTATATATATATATATATATATATATATAGGTATATCATATTTTGCCCCAGCGAGCCCCCAGAATATATATCTATCCCTCCGGAGGAGGGATTTGCTATCTATCAAGCCCCCGTGAGGGTCAAATCGTTTGAAACCCCTGATCCGTTTTCTATATGCCAAACGGTTTAGATGCCAAACAGTACAGGCCCCTTATACACTGGGGATGTGTTCGAGTTAACGCGACGTATAAAGTGCGGATTTACATTGGGGATAATCGTAATTCACTGTTATTATGACTAGTGAATCACGATTATCCCCAGTGTAAATCCGCACTTATACGTCGCGTTAACTCGAACACATCCCCAGTGTATAAGCTTTATATTAGCGATGTAAAAATATATCACTCTTTGAATCTCGGTCTGATATTGGCACAATATTTATGTGTATTTATATTACCTTTATTAGGTTTAGTTTTAATTTTCTTTTTCAATAAACCACTTTTTATTTACTATCATATAACTGCGCGCAATTAAGCACCAAATTTATCATGTAAACAACAACAAATTAAGTTTGTACACGCCTTTGCTATTGATTAAAGACATTATGATGTCATTGCATATTCCGAGCTACTAATATTTACTAATCTGCTTTAATTACATTTTATAGTGCTCTCTTTAATTTAAATAATCTTATTTGTTTAAACACATGGGGCAATAGAGCTACCGTAATCCGCATATTAAGACGCCCCAATCACAGCCCAAGGTTTTTTTACCCTTTACCATAAAGCTGTAGTTTCTACAAGTTGAAAAATCATTAACAGCACACTATTTTTTGTTTCCATATTCTCCATGCGAGACAATGTAAAATACTTTGCATACATTCCCAAAAACGCGTAAATCTGTTTCCATAAATTTGAGTACACCGAGAAGAATTTTTTTTATCTCAGCCCATCGTAGTTGACGGACTCCATATTCCAGTAAACTCAAATGTGTTCAAAGCCGACTAATCAGTTTCCGAAATTTCCACCGTAATTTAGTGTTTAAGGACCTTTGGTGCTTACCGCAGCATTTCTGCGCTTATAAACTGCAGCCCTTTGTACTTTCCTCCGTGAATATTATGCATGCATTTTTCTGAACGAAACACCCCATCATGACGTCATTATAAAAAAATAAAAATAAAGGTTCCAAAAACGAAAAAAAATCAGGCACGACACTTATGTTGGTTGTACTTGACTCCATCTCTACATTTTTTTGTAAAAGTGGGTACATAAGTATCGCGTTGGTTCATTCGCGCGTAAGACATAAGTATGTGCGGATGCATACTGAGCAGTCAGCTGAGTTTACTTGGCGCCATTTTACTGGCGCTTTCCTATCACAATCAGTAATTACGGTAGATTTGAATAGAATATCTATGGTAAATATCTAGGAGGAGAGGCTGAATGTTTGAGAGCCGCGCCTTTCACGTTTTACATTAATTAACTATGTATTGACCTGTGTAAATTTAATTTGAAATTGCGCAATGTAGTCAGTGTTATTCAACATCACTTTTTATATAGGTGACAGAAAGGTTAAATTTTCTAATAAGATTTACCACATTCGATTCTACGAGTAGCATTCAAAAATGGACGATTTTGATTATAGAAAAATATAATCTCAAAAATATATAAATAAATCTAACAGGAAAATCCTGCACAAAATATAAAAATCTTATATTTATATATTTTCTGATATAAAATTCTGATTTTCAAATTCTAAATCCCAGAAATTTTTGCAATGATCTCTACGAAACAGTGTATTTACCCGCCGCTGAACTTCGAAAATCCTTTGTCGTTTCTTTTTCTTTACCTTTGCATTTTGTTTGCACTGGAACGTTAGCTGACGAATTGGCAGTGTGCCAAGGTGTAGTTTATAAGGCTAGTGCCAGTGGTGCCAGTCACGTTTACACATCACGCAGCCACAAACATCAACCAGCGAAATAACCAAAAAAATCCCCAAAATTCGAATCAACCCCCCCCCCCCAAAAAAAAGACCCCCAACCCCTCAAACTCACACTCGCAAAAACAACCCCCCTCCGCTGGCAGTGAAGCCCCGTGAGCATCATGTGCGTGCCGTCCAGCGAGTGGATGTAGTTGGGCGGCATGGCTTGTTTCTGCTTGTAGCCCAGGGGCATGTCCACTTGGGCGACTGTTTCCTCGTTTTGGGTGTCCAGGGAGGTACTGGGGATGCGCACTTTGCGCTCCTGGGGGGGGGGTTGGGTTTTTTGTGACTTTTTAGTGGGGATTTTGAGCGACTGTTATTCGCGCAGTTAGAAAAGGTGGCGTCACCCCCTACATCTTTCGAATATGCCCTCGCCCAGTAGCCTTAACGCGCTTTAAAAAAATATCCCGCTTAAATTAAACTTCGTCAAGTCATGGCTTTTTTCACATCATTAACTCTATCCCCGCGGGGACGGAGGCGGTAATGTAAACCAGCTGCCGCTAATCATGTTTATGTAAATACGCCCCCTAAACATGTACA
This sequence comes from Sphaerolaimus hirsutus, assembly GCA_964036195.1. Taxonomy (NCBI): domain Eukaryota; kingdom Metazoa; phylum Nematoda; class Chromadorea; order Monhysterida; family Sphaerolaimidae; genus Sphaerolaimus; species Sphaerolaimus hirsutus. The sequence goes on from OZ038451.1 coordinate 8,488,068, forward strand.
TGACAAGCGGGTCTACATAACTAGGGAGCCTACGTCCTACCGCATCCTGTAATTACCTGCACATAGGGCTGTACAACGGGCAAGCCGAGGGGGGTGCGCCATTCGACCGTGGCCCTCAGATGCACCCCCGTGATCAAGTCTGTCGCGCGAACGAACCAGTCTTTTAGAGAGCGGGATTGAGAGAACGATTGGGCTACCTGAGAGGGGGTTGTGGCGCATGTGAGATTTTAGATAAGAGCGATGAAAGCTGTCAAAGCCCATGTATATACTTATAGAAAAAAATTTTCCATTAGGACATTGCACTGTTCTAACTGTTTACAATTGCAGCATAACTGTCAACTGGAAATTAGACATTAATTATCAGTTTGACATAAGTGTCAATTGCGTGCATCACATTTCTGCTTGTTGCTTGCAAATCATTTGAATGCTGGTATTATTTCACATTAATCAGACAACTCAGATTTTTTGAATTTTTTTGTCGAAAAATGCATTCTTTAATGTCCCATTTTAAAATAAAAAACAGGTAATTTGTCGCGCAACAGTGTCAGTGTGCCAGCATTTTCCCATATTTTGTCGTGAATATCTTAGTTCTTCTTTTTCAAGGTGGTGGGGGGTGCGAGCACCAACCGCGTCAAAAATGGCTCCAGCGAGCCACACGCAGGCCGCCTTCACATCGTCCTTGTCCATGCCCTCCACCAGGGGCGTATTCTTCAATTCATCGTAGATTTGTCGCACCGCTCCGTAATGGGTCACGCCGTACACGATGGTCATTACTGGACGCTTGACCGTTTTCCTAGTTACCAGGTGGCCGATTTTAGATGCCACTTGGTCGCCGGACGCGGCCGCTTGTAGTCTGGCCTCTTCTACTCTGAGAATGTAAATTAAAATACTGCGGTTGAAAGAAATGTATGTATTTCTGGTACAACGATACACCACGCAAAAGGAGAAGTGAAATCAAAAGTGAAAAATTACTAAAAAAAACAGTGGCAAGTAAAAAGAAAATGCGAAGAAAAAAATTAACAAGTATTTTTTCAAAAAAAAAAAAAATTATTTTATATATTTTATGTTTAAAATATTTGTTATATTTTTGAATATTTTTTATGCATTTTTCCCACTTGCCATTTGTTTTTATTCTAAATATGTTTCACTTCTCATCTCCCTTATCATTTCAGTTTTCACCTTTCCCTTTGCGCAACTGGTTATTTAAATGAGACTGATGACACATTCTTTTAATGCCGCAGCGAAACCACACGTGCAAAAATTGTCATTTGTCAATTATTTATAATTAGCTTGCAAACCCCCCTCCCACCCACCCACCTAGCCCTGACCATCTCATACACATCCTGGGGTCTCTCAGCCGGACTCAAATTGACTTCAAAAGCCCCGGCGCGGTCCCTGCCCAGGGCGGCGTAATGTTGGTAGCCGTTGCAGCTGCCGTCCTGGGGGCAGTCCCAGACCCTGTAAAATGTAAAATGTCATGCAAAGTGTCAAAAGTCATGTAAAATGCCCTGCAAAATGGCAACCGAGTTGCCATTTTGCAGGGCATTTTACATGACTTTAGACACTTTGCATGACATTTCACATTTTACAGGGTTTGGGACTGGCACCTGTTGCACTGGCAGGTAGCTCACATAGGTGCTGGGGTCGGATGACCTGGTAGGGGGTATATGCGATGGGTGAATGGGTAGGATGCAAGACAGGGGTATCTGATGCGGGTGGGTGGTTAGGTTACACCCGAAAATCGACAGGTATCTAGCGAACTGAAGAGATTTTTGTGAAATTTCGCCCCAATTTTCATCCAAATTCGCTAACTTTTCACATTTTTTCCCTCTTTCACCTTCAAAATAGCCATTTCTGGTTATGTAACTGTACTTAAATGCTTACCTATACTTTAGCCACTCAAACCTATTTTCCAACCCTAGCCACAGGGTCGTTTTCAACTATGTAATTTACAGATAATTCTCGAAGTTATGGCGTCATAAGTATTCTCCCTATCGTTAGATATGAGTCATATTTGATAAATATAAATAATGGTAAATATTGGCTTCTCCACTTGACTATTAGGTACCTAAGTATATAATAAGAGCTATAAAGAGGTTTTGTAGCTCTGAAGATCGTCTGGACGTTTCGTCAGAAAATTCATTAGAATTACCGTAAACATTCTCAACGACACTTGAAGAACTGAATTTGAAATTAAAACACAAAGGTGGTATATTTTCTACGTGGTGCAATCTTGAGGGAAAATTGAATTGCTTTCATCATCTCAAAGCAAAATTTGAAGTGTGTAAACATACGTAACCGTATTTTAGGGCTCCGCTCATGCTATTTATTAATTCCACTTTTATTTCCTGCAATCCGAACATTAGCCCTACCTATCTAATCATATTCGAATTATTGAATATACACACGTGCCACTTCCAGGCCATGTAAAATGTCAATTGTTGTGGAAAGTGACAAAAGTTTTGTAAAATGCCCTGTAAAATTTCAAAATTTATTATGTGAAATAAATTTATTTCAAAATAGGTTAGGGCATCCGCGAACCACAACTTGTCACTTTTCTTCTATTGTAGGGCGTACCTGAGCGCATTAGCAATCTCCATGCACACGGCCAGCGTTTGCCAGGGCTCGTCCGCCTGCAGCCAAAACTTTTCGCCCAGGGTGCAAATTTAATTGGAACGTAAGCCGCGCATGTAAAGCGCCCTACACAAAGGGCCCACACACACTAGTAGACATCAAGATTCGATTTGACTAAATTTTGATTGTTTATGTGATTTCACATGTGATAGAGCATGGTCAATTTAATACAGTGACTTAACTATCATTGTTCCTGGTGGTGTTTTGGGTGGTAACACGAATTTTGGTGTCAACTAGCGTGTGGGGGTCCAAAGCGCACAATGTCACGCGCTAACTCGCATGTAGGGCGCCTCACGCGCGCGCCCTACATCCCAATAGAATCTGGCACCAGCGCGCCCTCCAAGGGCCGATCCGCAGAATCGAGCACCCTATCCATGTTGGCATCGATCCAATCGAGTCGTTCGTCGAGCGACGCCTTTTTCATGGCGCCCGTTAAATTAGCAGCGTGCAGTTTGAGCCAGCGCAGACCCGACTCGCCCAAGGGCTGGCCCACGGCGAAGCGCAGTAAGCCCCTGCGAGAAGGTGGTATTTGGTTAATCAAGTACAATACAGTGTCTAGTGTCAACTAAACTAGTCAACTTTAGTCAACTGACGCGCGTGGTAAACTCCTTTCTGAAAATGATTTTTCAGAGTTGAGATTTCAATTTTACAATGTGAAGAAAGTCACAAAAATTAATATGTACTCTATACACTAAGTCACATTTTTGTCAACTAAGTCACATTTTTGTCAACTAGAATGGCAGTCACTTTTAGTTGAAATCCATTTCGATGTTTACTAGTGTGCCTATGATGAAGCCATTTCATCACTAGTTTGGACCCATACTCTAAACCAGCATAAATGAAATAATCACTATCATTATACTCAGGTCACTTGACAGTCCACACACACGATTAACTATCATTTCATTGACAGATCTAACTTATCCTTTAATTCAACAACAGTCAACACACCCTAATAGCAGCGCACTCAAACTAGTTGCCAAATCCAAATCTATCAGTTGCCAAATCCCATCCGTCAACTCACTACTGTCCCTCACCCCCCCCCCCAAAAAAAAAAGCGCCCCCCCCACAACCCAACCTGCACATGTCGTCGGACATGTGGTGCAGGTGCGGCGACAGGGGGTACACCCGCCCGCGAAAGTCCATGTTGTGGGGGAGCCAGAAACGGCGGCCGCGCAGCCACTCGGCCATTGAGAGACGGTAAAGTACCTGTGGGGGATTTGTATTTGTTTTTATTTAATAAGTTATTTGTTATTATTTAACATGCCCTAAATCCTCGAATAAGACCCTCCAGGGGAGTTATTTTTTTCGTCAGATGTTTTTGAGGGGGGGGGGCTTATTTGAGGGGGGAGTTTTTCGAGGGGGAGTTATTTGTTTCTCAGAAAACTTGAGACTCAAATCATTGCATATGCAGTCTGTCAACTCATGTTATTCAGGTATTGAACTGTACACAACATAAAAAGATGTGTATACACATCATGTATTTATCTGCTGTCGCTGCCGTTGGCTTATATTCTTATGTATTTTGTATTGTATCCTTGTCATACACATGGGGAGTTATTCAGGAGAGGGGAGTTATTCAAGGGGAGTTATTTTTTCCTCACCTCGCTAACAGGGTGGAGTTATTCAATGGGGGGGGGGAGTTATTCGAGGATTTGCGGTATATTTATTTTTATTTAACAACTGCTGATGGCAGGCACCAGCGAGTGGCTCATGCTAAATTTTGCGGCTGTTTCGGTGCGTGTGATTTTTTGCACGTTTGGGGCTCACCCCCCCCCCCCCCCCCGATTTGACCGAGTGAAGATTGCGCGAAGTGGACAAATATAAGTTAAATCACGAGTGATCAGTGGTAACTTTCCATTTTTTAAATTAGGTAAATATGAATTCATTTCACACTTACCACTAGTGGCTTAACACAACTTTCCTATGAATTTATCATAGTTAAAACTTTGGACGTATCGGTTTGTCCAGCGGAAATGGGCCCTACTTTACACCTTTTCGTCTAATTAAGTTTTATACTATTCTTTAATTTTTTTATGTACACGTTTAAGTTGCTCTTACCGGCAATTGAGCTACTTGAATATAATGTTGTGCAGATGAAAAATTATTTGTATAATTGGCGTGAGTAAGAATTAGGTGCCAGTCGTTATATGCAATTCTAGTTACACGTCAAAACATTTTTACTGGGACGTTTGACATTCTTCATGACACTTTACATGGCACCTTATTTTTTAGATTACATTTCACTTGACATGTGCACTGTCCATGTCCAATCCTTAATTTTTTATTAGTTGCAAAAAAAGTAAATTAGATGTTGCCTTATGCTTGCCTTACTTATGTCACAGAAAAATCCATCTTATGTCAACATTTCGTTTCACCTTTTCATGTTCATGGTTTCGCGAAGGAAATTGGACATGAAAGCTTCGAAAACAAGGTTAAAAAACTGAACGTGTTATGTTTTACTTCAGAATGGGGATGGGCGTTGTTTTAAAAAACGAGCTAAGCCGTAGTTTAAAAAAACGTTTTCAAAAATTATTTTGTAAAAACATTCTTAAAGCTCCGGCAAAAAATTTCTAAAAAATCTCTCAAGAAAATATAACTAAATCTATGTAGAAAAACCTGTAAAATATGAATATTTTTATTTTTATTTTCTGATATTTTTAAATACCAACCCCCCAGAGATTTTACCAATGCTAATCATGATGCTCAAATTCACTTCCATTTGTATTATTATAAGTAACATTTAAGGATATGAAAATTATTGCACTACTTGGTGAACTGGTGACAGGAAAAACAACAATTTGTTTACAATTAAAACAGATTATATTTTTTCAAAATCTGTCAATTGCATAAACGAAATGTCCCATTTACATCCCAGCGCTCAACAGAATTGCATGCTAATTTATTCTGCATTGAATTCCTCACAGCGCCTACAATGTTCCTCCCACCTGATTCAATTAATTGACTCGATTTATTCAATTAATTGAAAATTCATGTGCTAGTCCCAGAACCTATAAAATGCGCTGTGAAACGTCCAATATTATGCAAAGTGTCAAAAGTCATGTAAAATGGCAAACGTCCGTTTGTCATTTTACAGGGCATTTCCATGATACATTGCATGACATTTGACATTTTACAGGGTCTGGAATTACCTCCGTGTTTGACACATACTTTCTTCTACTCACACTGTAGCTAATAATTGAGACGATATAATTTTCCATGTACCTGTAAAAATTTTCTATTTCTATTTGAATAACATACTTCAAAACATAATGAGGTACTTATCTAATATTGAATGAATAAAGGTATATATATATATATATATATATTTATATTCTAGAACAAATCACCTCAAATAACCAATGAAACAAAAAAATTTTCAATGGCTGTACATTCAATAAGAAACTCTGGATACCTAATTCACTCCGGTTTGAATGTAATCATTAAGGTGGATAAATATTATAGATTAGATGAAATAATTTGTACTTTCACGCAACTTACACCGCTAATGATGTATACTGATAGGTATCAGGGGTTTAGGCGGTGTTTACAGGAAAAATTAGTGACGAGTGACGACAACACTTTTTAAGTTTCGTATTTTAAGGAAAAAGTTATGTATTTGTGAGAGAAAACAGTGAAGTTCTACTGAAGTTAAAACACAGTTGAGTGACAAGTTTCAGATAATTTGTGCTCGTCGTTACTAAGTTATAGGCACTTTGAAAATGCTGTTATCACTACCAGTTGTCAAAATAAGGAAAAAAATCTAAACGCCGGAAAAAATCTGAAAAACGCGCTGGCCATCCCTAATCACGTTACCCCCGTTCAGGGGTATCTTGAATTTCGACCCTCTGAGTGGTTGGATGGATAGCAAATCGCTCCTCCGGAGGGATAGATAGCTGAAAATTTTTCTGGGGGGGGGGGTTGGGGGTCGGGTTTGGGGGGGGGGGTTGTGGTGGTTCGATATATAGGCTTTTTCGGGGCATAGAAGGGATAGAGGAAAAGGGAGAAAAATCGCTAAAAGTAGGTGTAAAATAGCTCAAAAATGGTATACAAGAGCATTTAGTACTAACAATAGCTGAAAATAGGCTAATAGGAACCAGAACTATGATTTTGGAAGTGAAAATCTATAAAAAGGTATAAAAAATAGCGATTGTGAGCGAAAGTTGGGGTATAGTTTCTCAAAAATCGCTCCAGATAGGTAGATAGCTGGGCGATTTGGGGGGGGGGGGGGGTTTAGGGGGTAGTAGCCCAAAATTTTGCCTCCGGGGTAGATAGATAGCTGAGCGGCCTCCGGGATAGATAGATAGATAGATAGCTAGGCGGTTTGGGGGGTAGCCCCCCCCATTCGAGACCCCTCTCCCCGTTGAAAAATCCTGGATGCGTCCCTGCTTTCGTCCCTTTGTTACATTTTTGTTGATTTATTCCGACTATTTTTAGGCGTTTGCAGATGAAATCAAAAGGATTCAATCTTATTATCGGAGATAAAATAGTGATTTCTCACAAATCTTCCTTAAAAATTAGAAACAGGCTTATACTCGGCGGACATTACACTTAGTATGAAAACCTACCATAACCCATCTGAATAACGAACCAAAGATTATACCGTTTTTTCATCATAATATTTGGTTTTCACTATGGAATAATCAATTACGAAATTTACCACAAATTTAATTCACTAAATCATGGTAGGATTAGTACGCAAAGAATGCTCGATGGCGCCGCAAGTAAGATATTTGATCCGGAAACTTTAATTAAGGGAAGATGATAAAATCATTTGTTAAAATTTATATTAATTAAAAATAAGCCAGGTGTAAATAAACAATAAGGGAGTGGGAGTGGTAGAAAATTGTTATTGTAAAATCTCCATTCTATTCTTTTTTATTTTCGAATGATTCTCGAGTTTATATTTAGTCATACTTTTTCTCAAAATCACCAGAATTTTCAATGCTATCCACTATTAACGATAAGCATTTTTGCCAATGCCGAATGTATATTTACTGTTGAACTGTTATTAGAAATTATGATACAGAAGCATTATTTTTCTATGAGTCATATTTCAAAACTACAAAAATTAATACGGTGTGGCACCCATTTTTTGCGATGATGCTGACAAAATTATCGTCAAAATTGACAACTAGACAAAATTGACATAAATCGTGCTGCAGACCAGAAAACATATTCATGGCTGAATGGAAAGAAAACGGTACGCATGCGCGCTACCTGGGGCCAATTCCACAAGTTGACAGGTGAAAAGTAAAGTGGTAAGTGGTAACTCAAATCATAAGTGCCCAATCAAGTAACCGATAAATGATGAGTGGCATGAAAAAACACGTGTCTGGTTTATGTTTGCTTAGGCATAAACACGCTAGTTGACAACGACACCAAATGTTAACTGGTTCCGATCCCAATTCAAAGCTTGCTGACGAGCCGGCGAACGGCTGCCAAATGTAAAAGCGTTGAATAATGTTGCAAATGAAGCAATACTAGGTAGTGTTGAAAAAAGTATTACGGTACAAGGTCAGCATGAAGTAAGTAAATATTTACCGTATTACCTCGAATTATCCCCCCCCCCTTGAATTAACCCCCCCCCCCCTCGAAATACCCCCCCTAAATTTCGGCTGAGGAAATAATAAACCCCCCCCCTCGAAATACCCCCCTAAAATTGAGTGTAAAGAGAACGTACATGACAAATACCGCAGTTTGTGATCTGTACAAGTCAGAACACACGTTAAGACTGATGATTGAGTGATGTTAGGGAAGGGTTTATGTGTATATACAGTTATATATGCCTAAAAACACATATATGTCTATGTAAACGCTTGATTTTTCTACGTTTGAGTATGCGGAATTTCTGAAAATTTCTGGCGAAATAATAGACCCCCCCCTCGAATTATCCCCCCCTCAAATTTTGCTGGCGAAATAATAAACCCCCTGGGGGTATTTCGAGGTAATACGGTATATACAATAATGTGTATGCGAAATGTTACCCGTCAGCAAGCTTTGAATTGGGATGGGAACCAGTTGACATTTTGTGTCGTTGTCAACTTGTGTGTAGCGCCATTCCACCTTTGACCGTACACTTTTTCTAGTCACCAGTCCGCTTGAGGAAATGGCTCCTGCCGTCTTTCATAACACAAAATAACATGATACTTCAGATCGTAATTACAACGTGACTGATTAGATGGGATACTTTATTATAATTAAAAAAATGTGATAGCGGCAGCCGTCACAGTTCACACCTGCTGATTTTTACGGCCGGATTCGCTGCGGCGGCGGAAAATTTCCCGCTAAAATTGGAGAGTTAATATATTTAAATTGAAAGTTTTAAGTTTCTGTTTGTTTGTTTTTTGTTGGAAAATTCTATTTTTTTCGTCAGTGATGACAGACAAGCAATAATATCCGAATTGTAATAAAACAAATTTGAAATTTACACAAATATTTCCTCCCGATTCCATTCAGTTGATGCGCGTGCTCAGAAAACTAGTAAGGCGCGCCGATTAATTAAATTAAAAAAATTATATCCCATCTCCCCCAGAGATGGCAAAAATTTAAAATAACAAGTCTCGTATTTAGGACCTTTAATTTTCCCCCCATACTTTCTCGCCAGTTATCCGATCGCGGCAGTGCCCACGCGTGAAATTCTGTAAACACTTCCTCCTAATGTACATTCCTTCCTCCTCCTATCTGGGGCCAAATCCAATTACTACATAAGGCGTCCGTCACACGAGTAACCTTATGAAACTGCGCCCCGAACCCGTACAATTTGAGTGCTCACCCCAGCGTAAGGCGCCCTAGCTTCTCATTGGACCTCGGCCCAGTCATGATGGGTATATCAACTTATCGGCCTTACACTCACCAGTTGACAACGACATCGGGTGTCAACTGAGTAGGGATGGAAAAAAGCGCTTTTTTTTAACGACCCCGCTTTTTTTAAAAAAAAGTGCTTTTTTAAAAAAAAAACGCGCTTTTTTCGCTTTTTTTTCAAAAAATGTCAAGACGGTACCTAAAAAGTTCCCAAATAGGGTTCTGAGTCAATATATACAGGTATATCAGACAAGTGGTAGTACTTGTGATGATATATAGCCATAGAATGGCTGTGTAATCATGAGATAGCAGTATAAGTCCTAATTTCTGCCACAAAAATCCAATTTTATGTTGACTCGTTATGTATATCGCTGTTTGTGTATGTTTCATGACTTCTAGTGAAGTTAGGCATGGAATAGTGCTTAAATAACGTTGTAAGAGAAGGCTAATGCATGACAGTGATGTTACACTCTGTAGAAGTATGTGGGAGCACATTGGCTGGATATTATATACTAGACTGACATAACACAACTTATTATTACATGATACCATGGAGGAATAGAAGTAATGGCACTAAAAATGCCACAAAACCAATGAAAACAACCACCAATGGCAATTTGCATGTGAAATTGCGCGCTCGCGCGCGAAAAAATTACAAAATACCTAGTGCACAAGTACAAAAATTTTTGCCAGCGCTTTTTTTTAAAAAAAAGCGCTTGAAAAAAAGCGCTGGCCATCCCTACAACTGAGCCGACCGGTTTCCATTCAGATTTTAGTTGACCGGTCAAGGAACGATTTTCAAATGCACACACCAACATTACATAATTCTATCGCGACTAGGGTTGGCAAGCGATTTTTTTTAAGCGATTTTTTTTAAAAAAATTCCGATTTTTTTTTAAAAAAATCGCAGCACCCGTACCGATTTTTTTTTTTTTAAATCGCTGGCAAAAAATTTTGGTACTCAAGCACTGGGTAAAATGCAAAAATTTTGCGCGCAAGCGCGCACTTTCATGCAAACAATCCATCAGTTTCTTTTTTCATGGCTTTTACAACCACTTTGGGGGTGTAGTACCCATTTATGTGTGCTTTTAAGCATGTAAGGTAGGCTGTGAATCATTTTAGGAAGTATTCATAGTTATGTTTTTTGTGTTGTCACATCAAACATTTATGCAAATGCATCCATGTTCACTTCCAATATCATTTATATTTTGTTCTGAGCAAGAACATGCTATTTTTGCAAACAAAATTGCAAATGGTCGATGAAATGTTATTCATGTCACAAATATTCAATTTAATCACTTTTACACTTAAAAATAACTGACTTTCAAGCTTTTCCGTAGCTCTACAGTACTTTTATTAGCACAGAAAGCATAAGTGTGCATTCCCTACCAATTTATATGGCTTTTATTACCCCCAGAGGCGATTTAAGGCAGAAATAGGGCTATTTTTGACCCCAGCGATTTTTAAAAAAAAAAAATCGGGGTCGTAAAAAAAAATCGATTTTTTTCCAACCCTAATCGCGACATTGCCGTATGTGCACTGGTCAACTCAAACGTCAACTGACATGGAAACTAGTTGACATCGAACGTGCAGCTCCATCCAGACTACGCTGACCGGGAAAAAGCGCGCATCGCATCGCATATAGGTGATAATTAAGAAGAGGCGATAACATCGCTCGCTTAACGGTCTCAGTTTTCAATAGGCTCCGGCGTCACCACTAATCAAGCTGTATGTCAGCGACCTAGCGCAAAATCGCCTTATTCCCGCTCAAACGCGATCTTCTGAGAGTTTTTCATGATACCTATTTGTAATTGCATTTATGCGGGCGTTTTTCACTGCGAGAGGAACTAAACGAATGCCTATTTCCAGTTGTCACAAAAAGGAAACTCTAAAGTATATAAATAGCTACCAGCGATATGTGGTCAGATATTTATGGAATTAGATGAACAGAAATGTGCGGGATTAGAAGATTTAGTCAGCCATTGAGAGATTTAATCAGTTCATCAAAGTCATACAGAAATTATCCAATTTGTGAACTACCCATTACAGAATCCGTCAAAATTCTTGTCAAAATATTCTTAAAAATTTATTTTTCAAATAATGTGTGCCTGCCAACATTTGCACATGCAAAGCAAAACATTCGCAAAATCATAGCTGAGCAAATGGACATTTCTCATAAAATTTGATGTCCAGTGGGCACTGCAGAATACTCGAAGAATGAATGATTATATTGTATTGTTTTCAAAATGTTTTGATTTTTTTTGTGCAGGCAAATCATTACCAGTGCCAGTTCACACTTTGCAGGAGTTTATCAAAAAAGTTACCCAAGTAATAATTTGCTCTTTCAGAAACATTTGCCATTCAAATATTAACACGGTGCAAAAAGAGGGCCACAAATACACTCCAATTAGAATTATTCCAATTAATTAGCTAAATATTTACCATCTATTCACTGAAATTCAAAATAATCATCCCACTTAACATCTATCTAAATTACCGGCAGCAATGACAAGCTGCAGTGAATTATTGACAGATTTGGTGGAAGTATCGAACGATGTCAATTCAAGTGAAGTTGGAGAAATCGACGTCGATCAATTCCCGTGGATGTCACAAATAGAGCACATCACGCAGACGTACATATTTCCGACAGGTATGTCTCCCAGTGGAATAAAAGTATTTACTTAAAGGTTCTACACATACTGCGTGTCAACTGGTTTCCATGTCAACTCAGATTTTAGTTGACGGGTCGCAGGGCAATTTTGAAGCGCACATTCGGCAATGTCGAAAAGCTTGTCATTGCTATTTGTATGGTTCGACGAACGTTCAACTAAAGTCTGAATGGAAACCAGTCGCCCCAGTTGATAACCGAAGTCGTTGTCAACAAGTAATATCTGAAACTTTTACACTTTCACTTGTGAAATGCCGTGTGAAATGGCCAAAAAAAGATAATTTACAATTTGTGTGACATGCTAGGTCTTATACAGCATTTTAAAGTGTGAGCGACTGGCCCATGGGGCACTGCAGCAAACTAATTCAATTTTCAAAATTTATGAATTTCATTTTCGCCATGAACTGAAATTTCACCCCCACCCATACCCCCCACAGAACTGGCGATCGGCTTCACATGTCAACTATTCAATTTGGTCGTGCTGCGGCGGCGGAAAATCCGCAACATGACCTACACGATCTACCTGCGAGCACTTTCCTGCATCTACCTGGCCGTGACACCCCTGGTGCCAGTCCCTGACCCTGTAGAATGTCGTGTAAAATGTAAAATGTCATGCAAAGTGTATAAAAGTCATGTAAAATCCCTGTAAAATGACAACAGTACGTTTGCTATTTTGCCAGGCATTTTACATGACTTTTAACACTTGACATGACATTCCATTTTACATGGCATTTTACAGGGTCCGGGACTGCCCTCCAGATGACGATAAGTCTGCTCAGAAAATGCAAACTCATACCAAGCGCAGTGCTCACGAATTACGCCATTGCGTTTTTTTGCGCCCATTTCGAGTCCTATCTGATCAATGTGCTACTATTTGCTGGCAATTTGGTGATAGCTGCCATAGCTGCAAATGCTTTTTTGGGGGTGTTGAAACCCCTGGCAGTGGAGCCCAGGAATAAAATAATTGTGGGCGTTTTGGTCATGTTGATTTGCCTCACCGCTGCTATATATATTCCGATTATGATGGTTTTTCAGGTGAGCGGGGTATTTTTGGAGGGGGGGTCCTTTAGTTATTCCGTCCAATTCAGCATCAAGGGGTTTGATAATTTATATAACATGTCACAGAGACAAAAATAAGGTGGCAAAAGCAGTTTACAATATTATCATGAGCATGATTTGAATTTGGAACAAATTCATACAATTTAAATACATTGGGATATGCAATTATGATCTAGAAACATTTATCCAATTCCATATCATATAAATAATTACGTGCAGGGGTTTTGTAGATTTGGACCCCCGCGGGGGTTCATATAAATCGCTCCCCCGGAGGGATAGATAGCTGAAAAAAAATTATTTTTTTTGGGGGGTGGGGGTGGGAGTTGTGGGGTTTAATATCATAATATAGTGTCAATATATAGATCCCCAAACCCCCCCCCTACTAAACCCCTGATTACGTGATATGTATTCAGTTAGGTCCCACGAAACTCAATCACTGTGTCAAACTGTCCCGTGACAATTTGCACTCCCCCCAAAAAAACAACAACAACAACGTAAAAATGCCCACCCAGGTGAAATCACTGGAAGACAGCGAACAGGCAGCCCTATTGAACCCCAACCAGACACAACTTTTAAAAAAGGCCGCAACAACATATTGCACAGTGAGCGTGCCTAAGAGCGCCAAAGTTGTGAGACCTATTAAATTAATTTCGGCGGCCATTTTCGAGGTGTTCCTTTTGGTGTCCATTTTGGGCTCCTATCTGGGCATCTACAAGAGCTACAGAAAGAACCAGGTGCCAGATTCAATTGGAAGCCTAAGGCGCGCGCGTAGGGCGCCCACGCGAGTGAAATTTGCCCTACCTACACAACTAGTTGACAACGGCACTGAATGTCAACTGGTTCTGATCCCAATTCGAAGCTTGCTGACGTTCAAATGCAAAAGTGTTTAATCATGTTGCAGATCAACTGTAATATTGAAAAATGTTGTTGTATGTGCAATGTACAAAACTAGCACGACGTAAGATGTGTATGAAATAGTCAACAGCAAGTTTTGAATTGAGATTGAAACCAGTTGACATTTGGTCTCGTTGTCAACTAGTATGTGTACCTAGGCCAATTTCACGCGTTTACTCGCGTGTAGGGCGCTTTACTCTACGCCTTAAGTACCAATTGAATTTGGCCCCAGATGAGTCTCATTAGAAAGAAACACACGCTGCAAATGAAAGCAAATGATAATAGATTGCAGTCGGGAATCAAGAAAAGCGCCAGTACGGCAACACTGCAATTAAGAAGAAATACGAAAAAGGTCTGTCGGTGGCAATTTTTCACACACATTTTCACATTGTGACATTCATAGAGGTTATGAGGTTCAAGGTTCAACCCCCCATCCATGTATGCACATGTTTAAGGCCATTTTGAGCCTAAAAAACTTCTTTTTAAAGGCTTTCTAAACGGGATTGTTTCAAAGGGGTTTGAAATGTGTTCAAGAATATTTATCAGTTTTCGAAATTTCGTTTGTCAACTAGTACGCGCGGGAGCATTTGCTCAAACATTCAATATTGACACATGCACGCAGGTGGCCAGAACGCAAAGAGCGGTGGCGATATGTTTGGGCTCCGTGGCAGGATATTTGGTTTCGAATTCGCTCAGCGCACTCAAACAGGTCAGTTTGATGTATAGCGCCAATGCCAATGCTATATTTAGACGTGGGGTCAGTCCCGCACGCTGTCAACTGACACTCGAAATGTGAAATGTCATGTCAAGTGTAAAATATCATGTGAAACATGACATGTTCTTTCATGTGCTTTTTTAGTGAACGGTTGACATTTTTCATGACATTTTATACGTCTTTTTACACTTTGCATGTCATCTCACTTTTTACATGACATTTTACAGGGTGCGGTGCGGCACCAGTCCTGACAAGTGTGTGATACAAGCTATGGTAAACAAACACAATGCAAAAGGCACCATCCCCTCACAGACGATCTACATGGTGCAGCTGTGTTTCTGGGGCGAGCACTCGGTGGCCGACTTCAAGTCGACGCTGCTCGGCCGCTCGCTCATTCTCACCTCCAACGGCACCCTGCTGCTCAACTTCGCCCTGACCATCATCACGCAGTACTTCGCCAGCGACCAGTACAAGAAACAGGTCCGTGCACTTAGGTTTGGCCAATGTTTTTAAATGTTATTTAAACTGTTTTTTTTTAAACAGGGTTAGGGTAGATAAAAAAATTCATCTTTACCGTGCACTAGGGTTTGGTGCTTTTTAAAAGCTCTACAGTGATTGTATTAACACAGAAGCCATAAGAGTACACTGGCTGTCAATTTATATGGCTTTTAGTTTCATCTATATCCCCAGAACTGATTTTGAAGAAAAATAATACTTATCAATCATGACTAGGGTTGGAAAAAAACGTTTTTTTAACTCCATGTTTTTCTATTAAAAAAAACGTTTTTTTAAATTAAAAACGTTTTTCTTTGAAAAACATGTTTTTTAAAGCTCCCAGATATGGCCTTGTGTCAACATATATAGGTATATCAGACAAGCGGCAATACTCTGTGATGTTATATATGACCATACAATGGCTGTGGAGCCTTGGGATAGCATTATAAGTGTTGATTTGTGTCAAAAATGTCGATTTTTTGTCGACATGTTCATAAATATATCGCCTTATAGTCGAACGTTCGTGACTTCAAGTGAAGTTTGGCACGGACTAGTGATCAAACGAGGTTATAAAAGGATGTTGTTACTTTGGGAGTGATGTTACACACTGTGGAGGTACATGGAAGCACATTACCTCAATATTATAATATACTGCAGCAACATATGATGGCTTATTTACCAATGTTAGCACATAGAAATGGATGCTTTCATACTAAAAATGCAACAAAACCACTGAAACCAACCACCAATGTCAATTTGTGTGTGAAATTGCGCGCTTGTGCGCAGGGACGTAGCCAGGATTTTTGAGCGGGGGGGGCGGATTGTATACGGAGCCCGGCGAACGGGGGGGGCGGCGCCCCCCCCCTAAAATTTTGCCTATGCATTAAGGGAATGACGTAATGGCGCTGGCGCCATTCGTAGGCGTGACGCCATGGCGCCACTGGCGTTGGCATTGGCGCCAGAACAGCTGTATATGTCTGTATTTTACATGCATATACAGCGACACGGACAGAAATTTCGGGGTTTTTTTTACTGGCTTTGAGGCCGCGGATACTAGTCAATTGTAAATATATGCTGTGTGTCGATAAAATGCGCGCTTGCGCGCAAAATTTTTACAAACTGCGACAAAATCGTCTTCTGGAAGTGCCATTTCCGGCACATTTTTTTGTCCGGCCCGGGAAGGGGGGGGGCGGCCGCCCCCCCCGCCCCCCCCCCTGGCTACGTCCTTGCTTGTGCGCAAAAATTGTGCAAAATACCTAGTGCTTAGTACTAAAAATTTGGGCCGATGTTTTTTTTATTAAAAAAACGTTTCGGACCTGGTGTTTTTTTAAACGTTTAAAAAAAGAAAACGTTGAAATAAAACATCGGCCAACCCTAATCATGACTCCACCGATTTTTAAAAAAATCGAGCAGCCTAAAAATCGTTTTTCCAACCCTGCCAATCCAAGACGTGAATGCAGTGAAAAGCACCCAGTTTCTTGGGTGGCGCCATGGCGCCTTTTTCCGTGGCGTCCTTGGCGCGCCGTTTCAGACTGGCGCCCTGGTTTTTGGCGCATTTCCAACGCATCTTTCAACCCCCCCCCCAACCCCCCACAGGTGCACCAACTAGTCGGACCAATGAGCAAGCGCTTCACCCAATCTAGAACGTCAACCGCGGGCGGCAGCACGCTGCATTCGAGCAGCACCAAGCGCGCCGGCGCCAGCATGATGGTGCTCAACCGAATCGCCAGGTGCCAATCCCGGACCCTGTAAAATGCCATGTAAAATGTCAAGTGTCAAAAAGTCATGTAAAATGCCCCGCAAAATGGCAACCGAGTTGCCATTTTGCGCGGGCATTTTATGTGACTTTTGACACTTTGCGTGACATTTTACAGGGTCTGGGACTGCCCCCAGGGTGGTCAATTTGCGACGGACTCACAGCGTAGCGACTACTGATGCGACCACTAGTTTGAGCAGCGGGGATTTCACTGAGAATAGTCACGCTGTGACTCGGCAGAAGGATGGAAGTTGGTGGGGTGGCTGATTGCGGGGGGGGGGGTGATTGAGGGGGGGGGGGGGTCGGCAGGGGTTGCCAATGAGGGGTTCCCCGCAAACACTCCATTTGTCTGTGTATGTTTCGGAACCGATTTTCAAATGATTTGTCAATATCGCGACATGCGAATATGAACATCCATCCTGAGACCGGTCGGCTGGAACAGGTAGTAGCGGTCTGCAAGTGTGCATGCCATTCTAGTGTTGCACAGGCCAAGCTCATGATGTGCACTTGCTGCAGCAGCGGTAGGGGGGGGGGGGGGGGTGCGAGCGCATGTGCACTTGCTGTGGCGCTGACGCTGTCTGGCGGGTGTAGCGCCAGCCCCCCCCCAGTCCCAGCGCCACTACGCCTCTATTTACACCGACAAACAACAGCTCCAACAGCCCCCCCCCCGCACAGCTCCCCTTTTATCGTGGCTGCGGAAATCAGTGCGCGGCAACAAGCAGAAAAGTAGCCGAGGCTCGTTAGCTTCCAGCTGCAGGGAAACTATGACCAGTATGCCGCAGCCGAATGGAATAGTCGACCAAAATGACGCGACTAGGTAAGTTGAACAGTTAACGGTGTTTTGATGTGGCCACAATTGAACTGCAGACAGTAGTTGACAGCGACAACACATGTCAACTGGTTCCCGTCCCAATTCAAAGCTTGCTGACGAGCCGACGAACGACGTTCACATGCAGGAATGATCGTGTTGCAAAGAAGCTGTAGTCAGGGACGTAGCCAGGATTTTTGAGCGGGGGGGGCGGATTGTATACGGAGCCCGGTGAACGGGGGGGGGCCCCCCCCTTAAAAGTTTACCCCTGTAGTAGGGGAATGGCGCCATGGCGCTGGCGCCATTCGTAGGCGCCACGCCATGGCGCCACTGGCATTGGCACTGGCGCCAAAACAGCAGTATACGCTGTATTTTTCAGCCATATAGAGCGACATGGACAGGAATTGGGTCCATTTTTACTGGCGTTCAGGCCGCGGGGACCGGTCAGCTGAAAATATATGTTGTGAAGGGAAAATGCGCGCTTGCGCGCAAAATTTTTTCAAACTGTTGACAAAATCGACTTCTGAAAGTGCCATTTCTGGCACATTTTTTGGTCCGGCCTGGGAAGGGGGGGGCGGCCGCCCCCCCCCCCCCCGCCCCCCCCCCTGGCTACGTCCTTGGCTGTAGTGTCTTAAAAAATATTGCGGTATGTGCAACGTAAATACAAAGCCATATTTACGTGGTTTGAAGTGTATGTATTTATATGTGTATAGGCGTAGTCGTCAGCAACATTGAATTGGGAGCGGAACCAGTTGACATTTGGTGACTTTGTCAACTGGTGTGTGCGGGGCCAACGTTTAACTTGGGAAATTGAACTTAAAATTGACTCTACAAGTTTGCTTTGCTCTAAAGCAAATGGCCATTTGCTCTAAAATCATAGGTTACCTCTGGCATTGAGTAACATCAAAACGCCGTGAACGCCGCTATCAAGTTACCAATTCGCACTTGTCAAGTGTCAAGTGACGACAAAGTTCCAGAGACAATTCCGAACGCCCTAAAATGTCAACACAGCGGCGGCAACTCGACGGGGGCGCTGCATAAAGTGCGAAAATCCGGCAGGGTGCAATTTTCCCGACACAGGGCGCACACGGTGAGCAGGTGCAGTCGGGACGACACCAGGCGCGGCAGCGGGTCGAACCAGGACAGCGCCGTGTGATTGCCCAGGGGGCGGATTCAATTCAGGACGTAAGGCGCGCGTAAGGCGCAATTAAATTTGCTTGCGCGCGTGTCGAGTGCCTAACGTTCTAATTGGATTTGACCCCAGGCCATACATTTGAGTGCATGTACAGGTCGCTTTTCATCATTTCCCTGACTTATCTATCTGCTAATAGTTCGTTGACGTCACAGTAATTTAAACACGTTTTTTTTTTGCTTAACGGGTCGTCCGTTTTATGTAGGTTATTAAATAGGTATTCTAATGTTCTATCGCCCCCCACTTGAACTGGCACTTCTGTGATATATGATAAAGTTGAAGCAGGTATTTCTGTCCATTTTCATCATTTCTAATTGATGTACTAATTATTGTATAGATTGTCGTGTTAACTTGAGTGACTTATGGCTTCAGAATTTTAGACTAGTTAGATACGACAACTTATGTCTAAAATTTGAATTTCATTGGGCGGATTCCATCAGTTTCCTAATTTTGTAATTTTGTGTATTAGTTTAAAATTGAAAAGTGAACATGTCACTTTTTTGGATAAGTGCCACTTACTCTTGTTGATTTCACAAGCCTAGGACTGTTAAGGACTGTTTGATAACAGAGCATTGCGTACCAAAAAGTCACTCGGGCTTAACGAAATTTTACGTGCATTTAAAAAATTTAATTAGTAAACTAGTCCACTGAACACTGCCTCTTTCGATATTAGCATGTAAAAATTAAAGAAAAAAACTGTTCAATCGAAAAATGTGTGAAAAAATTGGTGAAACAATAGAACGGCATCCTCCAATAGAAGGTAAAAGGCAGGTACAAAAAGTTGACGAAAAATAGAACGACGCGAAAAAATGTTGTGGAACGCTACTCGACTATGATTGACGGCGTAATTTACGCGGCATATCTCACTCAATAATCACCATTAAAAAAAAATTTGCCAGACCAGAACCGGCACCCAAAAGTGCCACGCATTCCCAAATTACATTACGCAACTTAATCGCGTAACTTAATTTCTCAAAAGCGGGCGGCGGGCACGAACGAATGCTGTAAACTGCAAATTCGCCACCTAGACAGCCGCCAAATCAAGATCCCCAACAACCACAGGCACTCAACCTAGCGCAAACAAAATGCAATATTCAAAAGAGCGACGCACCGTGCACCACAGCCCGTGCATATCCGCCTGGTTCTGCATATACTCCGCTTTGGCTCGCTGCCAATTCACCATTCGGCTGCGACGCTGTCGCCCCAGTGCATTCTCGTCATCGGTCGTTTCGTCACACGAAGAGCTGAGGGATCAAAATACAGCTACCGTATTTCCTCGATGTACCCCCCTCAAAATGGACACTATGATATTATTAGCCCCCCCTCGAAATACCCCCCAAATTGCGTGTAGAGATAACATAAATAACAATAGGTATGTTTTGTGATCCGGACAATGCAGAACACACCTTACTAACAATGACTGTGTTAGGTTAGAACCTGTTTTATACAATCTACATAGCTATATAAGTCTATAGACTCTTATACATAATGATTATTGCTGTATTTTTCAACGTCTGCATACGTTACAGACAAGAAATTAGTACTGGGAGTTAAACAATTTTCTGGTGAAACAATAACCCCCCTCGTTTAACCCCCCTCAAAATTCTCACTCTGAAACTATCACCCCCCGGGGGGTATTCCGAGGAAATACGGTATACAATTTTTCAACACTAACGTAAAAACAACAACAAAAAAGCACAAAATAGGCAAGCAAACGCACGGGGGCTGCGGCACAAACTTCTGCACCAACTGTTTGGTGTCCCTGCCCAGGCGGTAGGCGTCGCACGGCTGCGAGTGGTCAACCAAAATACAGTTTATGATACAATGTATTTATTTTAAATAAATATACCTATTATGTTGCGCTGTCTTACAAATCTCGCGTATCAAAATTCCGACAAATGTTGACCACATTTTTTCTCAGGTGGAACAAAATCGTCCAGAAGCCTCATTCCTAAAAAATTCCAGCGTAATTCGGCGATTTCCAGGGCTCCACAATCAAAATTTCCCCGCGAAGCCCCCTCGCAATTTGTTCCAGCTAATTACATGTTCGTAAGATTCGCTATCTAAACATCTGAACCCCCGCAAGGGTGAAATCAAAACCCCATTCACCCAAACCACCAAACAAACAATGGGCACTGCAGTTTTCTTCGCCACGGCCACCATTCGTTCATCTAATCTCTCATCCTCGCTCACGCGCCTGAACACATGCAGCATGACTTCGAGCATCTGCGCATGCAAAACCATGTGCACATCGAGGTACGCTTTGCACGTGTGTAAATGTTGAATTGCATAAATGTAAATCCGCTGCTGCTAATCCCCTGTACCGTGCTTATGCCCAAAAATACATGACTGGCGGGTCTACATGACTAGCGGGTTTACATGACTACAGGCACAGGGTCGTGGTCGGCGTACTCTACAAATCCTGTGATATTTGGGAAACTCCTGAACCCGTTGTGAACACATTTGAGTTTTACACAATGAATGTTTTATCC
The DNA here is from genome assembly GCA_964036195.1 of Sphaerolaimus hirsutus. NCBI lineage: Eukaryota > Metazoa > Nematoda > Chromadorea > Monhysterida > Sphaerolaimidae > Sphaerolaimus > Sphaerolaimus hirsutus. The sequence continues at coordinate 8,509,585 of OZ038451.1, forward strand.
ATTGTTGAACGCCTCCAAAAGTAGTTGACAGATTTATGAGATAAACATATCTAAGTTTCCGAGATTTCGCTGGTGTACATAGTGTGCGCAGCGCATGTGTGTATGTTAGTATCTCTTTTTTATTATAAAATCTCTATCTATAAAAAACGCATATAAATACCATGCCCCGTACAAGGGTCTCGAATGGGGGGTTGGTGTCGTGGGGGGGGGTCCCTCAGTTGTCACGTCAAGTGCTAAGTTGATCTAAAGTGCTCCAATCTACTCACCTGTTCATTGACCATCCAACTGACATTGCCCAACTGATTGAGTGCGTCAAAAACGGGGTTCATCGAATCCATAGAGTCGAGACGAGATTCGATAACTTCCGGCCCCATGTAGGGCGTGTATTCGAACAGCGCACGTACTAGACGGGAACGCCTGAGTTTATGGTTGGGGCGTGTTTGGAAGGAATGAGTGGGCAGAGAAATAAACGAGTAGAGGTTAATTTAAAGGTGATACCACCCAACATGAAATTGTCATCAATAAAAAATAAATAAATGGAAAAAGAATTTTTTAACGTGTTATGTCTACTCTGAAATATGAACCAAAACCACATTTGGGCTACTAGACAAAAAATTCCCGAAAAATGCATATTTCTATCATTTGAACACATTTCGGTTTACCACAAGACATGATTGTTGATCTTGTCAACGGTAGCTGACAAACCCCTCATTCTGGTAAACTGAGTGTGTTGAAAACAGATTTTTGAGCTTTGCGCAGCACAGTTAAATATGTTAAAATTCTCTCAGTAGCATTTAATCCGACGAGCACCCTTGTATAGACCCCACACCTGGCCAACTATCTCAAACCTTCTATTTAAACCCGGCAAACCTAGTATACATAGCCCCAGTTCTAGTGTCCGTCCAGGGCACCGGGGGCGCGAGCATGGGCAAGTCCCTCGCGTCGAACACGAGCGAAGGGGGGCACAGCGGGTCGGCGGGGGACTCCACGCTGTACTCGTAGGGCGCTTTTGGTGATGATTTGGAGCCTTTGTTGACGCCAGCGGCGCCCTCGGCTACTGCCAGTCGCTGCCTGAATTGTTATGCGGCATTTTTGAAGATTAAAAAAAGACGGTGATCGTTTGAGCTGTGTTTGAGCTGGTAATGGTTTGAGCTTTGAGAGTGTCACACTGTGGTGTATGCTGGAGTGTTGGTAAACAACAGAGAAAATTTTTTGCTGAACAAGGAAAATGTTTCACCATGAAAAACTATCATTTTCGGTGGAAATTCGATACCCACTCCCACAGTGCCCCATTGGAGACCCCTTCATGTAAAATGTCACTACAAATATAAAAGAAAAGTTTTATTAATGATCCGTTGACATTTTACATGACATTCGACACTTTACTTGGCATTTTTCAGGCTGCGGGGCGGGATTGACCCCCTACTAACCGCACATCACCCCCCAAAACACCCCCTCTACACAACTACACAACAACCCCCAAAAACCCACCACTGTCCCAAAGTAGGATCAATCTCCAAATGCTTATTATTGTACTGGAACAGTCCCGTGGGCGGGGGGTCGTGCTGGGACACTCTGCTAGCTGGCTGGTCGGTGGGCATGCCAGAGTCGCTGCGGCCGGCCCGCGCCACGCCAAACACTGGCGTGACGATTTGGAACGCCTGTGAGGGGGGGGGAGTTGTGGGCGATTCTTGGTGGATAGGGGCGTATCCAATGGGGGGGCGGGGGCTGCAGGCTGCAACCCCCCCCCTTCCCGGGGTGAGACCTAAAAACCCCAGGGAAATGTGTCAACATTTGTGTCAACATTTTCAACATTTGTGTCTAAATTTTGCGTGCAAGCTATTGTCAGGCGCTTGTCAAACTTTACCGCTAGACACATTATATTATCTTTTGTTCTGTCCCAATAATCAGAAATCAACGAAATTGTACTCAATCGTGTACCTCTCGCTGTAAATATACGTATATTTACGTATATATACAGCTGTTCCTGGCGCTAGCGCCAACGCCACTGGCGTCATGGCGTGGCGCCTTCGAATGGGTCCAGCGCCATGGCGCCATTCCATCACTTTGTAGGTAAAATTTTAGGGGGGTGGGGGTTCGTGGTGGCTGGGGGGTTCGTGGGGGCTGGGGGTTCGCGGGGGTTCAATATATAAGATTTTTCAAAATGCAGACAGCAGAAAAATGGGGAAAATCGTTATAAATATGTAAAACACAACCAAAAATTGTATTGCCGATTTTGCATCTGAAAATTGCCGAAAGGCGCATAAATTAGCAATATTATGTGAAATCTAGGTAGATAGCTGAGCGATTTAAGTGGGGGTATCCATGGATACTAGCCAAAAACCTTCCTCATTATAGCTAGACGAAATAAAAGCTGAACGGGGTTTGTGATAGATAATTATATGCCGATTTGTGGAGTGACCCCTCTCAAGCCCCACCCCCATAAGACACCCCTTCAAAACCTACTCAATGTCCACTCACCCTAGTAACAGTACCCCAACGGCCCTTGACAAACTCGCCCTCCCTCAGCGCTTGCCCCTTGGCTCTGGCGGCCCCCATGACAGCCCTGGGCAGGACGCACGCCTGCACGATGGTGTCCAGGCACCTGGGGGCATTCCCAGACCTTGTAAAATGTCAAGTGTCTTGCAAAGTGTTAAATGTCATGTAAAATGCCCTGCGGAAGAGCAACTCGGTAGCCATTTTGCAGGGCATTTTACATGACCTTCGACATTTTGCGTGACATTTGACAGGGTCTGGGATTGGCACCTGGCGCCGATGCGCAGCCGCACCATGCCGCCGGGGTGCAGCGAGAACGACTCGGTGATGCACGAGGGTGGTCGGACTTGGGAAGTGTTAATGAGCGAGTCTCTGAGGCGGGGAAGGGGGGGGAGTTTCGGGTGATAGAGTTTCGGGGGATTTTTAGTGCTTTCTCTGCACTTTTGACACTTGATTGTCACTGAAATTATTAGTGCGAGTGGCGAAAGGCACCACACATTTTTGGAGGGGGTTCTTAACCATCATTTTAAAAGTCCGACAGAGGGCTGACGTGTGGGACCTGTGGGATTTATCCTTCAGGCACCAGAAATCCAGAAACCTCACTTTAAAAATATCTCTCAATAGTATTAATTTACAAAACGAGTTGCAAATACCTAAGCCAAGTAGAACATACCAAATAAGACCTCCAAATAGTCCATTTTTCGAGAAATTTCACTATTCAAGCTTCTTTAACACAAACACAATCAATACGCACGTACATCCACTTTGCGCGGTGGTTGCAGCGCCAGTCAGCCGCCATGTCGGGCTCCAGCAACATGTCCAGGTAGGCGTCCATCGCCTCGTCGTACATCTAAAAGTTGACACAGCGACTCACAAAAACGGTGAAATGAGTAATCGAAGTCAAATTGTCATAGTCAAATTAGATGCGCTGAGAGTTTAGATGCGCTGAGAGTTTCCCCCGAAGAGGGCCATATTTATTTACATCACTATCGCACAAAAACTGGAAGGGTATCTGGTAGTAGGGTGGCAGAATTTACCAGGAGTAAATTTAGTCAGTTTACCGCAAAACTGAAGATTTACTGATTTACGCAAAACTGTCACACTACCTGGAAGGGTGGCCTTGGCCAGCGATATGGATTATTGGTAAACCGGACGGTCCGCTCACCTTTTCCCCACTCCCATCACACGAATTTCGCACAAAAACACCCAACCCCAAAACCCATCCCCAAAACTCACCCTATCAACCCCCCTGTCCTTAGCCAGAATCTGATTTTCCGCCAATCTCAAAACGCTGTCAGCGAGTGCGTAACAGGCGCTATTAACGTGCATGCCCCCGGCTCCGCCCACCGCGGGCCGCTCCACTAATTGTTTGGCCCAGGAAAATAGAAAGTTGGTCAGCGTCTGCTCGCCAGAGAGGAGCATAAGGTCGAATTGATCCGAACGGATTAGGGCTGGGATTTTGGGGGGGGGGCAGGGGTCTCCAGGATTTTGGCCCTCGCGGGGGCTGGATAGATAGCAAATCGCTCCTCCGGAGGGATAGATAGCTGGAAAAAATTTCTGGGGGGGGGCTGGGGGGGGGCTTGGGGGGGGCTGGCGGGGGCACAATATATAGGCTTTTTCAAGGTTAAGAAGGCATAAAGGGGAAAAAATCGCTAATAATCAGTTAAAAGTAGCCAAAAGTAGGTATAAAATGGCTAAAAATAGGTATATAACCATGTATATAGCCGGAAAGCACGATTTTGAAGGTGAAAAACTATAAAATGGTGCGAACATTAGTGATTTTGAGCGAAAATTGGGGCCAAATTTCTCAAAAACCACTCCAGATAGATAGATAGCTGAGCGATTTGGGGGGGGGTCTTTTGGGGTAGTGGCCAAAAAATTTGCCTCGGGATAGATAGATAGCTGAGCGGCCTCCGGGATAGATAGATAGCTGGCCGATTTGGGGGGGGGCAGCCCCCCCCCAGCCCCCCCCCCTAGGAGACCCCTGGGGGGGGGGGGGGGTATTTATATTTTTCGGACTATTTTTTTCGTGTCCAATATCGAATGTCTATAGAACGAGTGCAAAATATCACTTGTCACAGGTGGAAATCGAACCCGCACCTCTCTTATTGAACACGAGCGCGCTAACCGCTAGTCACTATTCGTGGCTGATATGCTGCGATGGCAATGCCATTGACACTATCCCGATCCCTAAAATGAAAAATACCTACCAATCCCGATCCGGAAGAGTCAATTCCGTTTGAACTCTATGCAAATTCATCCAAAAACAAACCACTGCTTTGCATCCAACTTTGTTTGGCGGCAAGCTTCCTTACTTCTTCAGCTAATCTCGATTTCCAGCCCTCAAATAATTGATGCATGAATTCTTGCCAGGAACCGCACAGCGGCGGATTTTTTAGTTTGCGGTCAGTTGCCGGTATCGCACCTGGAGCCAATTCCACAAGTGGAAAAGTGACAAGAAAAATGCTAAGTTGAGTAGTAAGTGGTAAGTTAAGTGACCAGATAACTTATGAGTGACGGTTTTACAGTAATAAATTAATTGGTCACTTACAGGGACGTATCCAGGATTTTTGAGCGGGGGGGGCTGCTTGTTTACGGGGGCCGGCGAGCGGGGGGGGGGGGGGGGGGCTCAGCCCCCCCCCCCTAAATTTTTCCCTATATAGGGACGGAAAGGTGTTTTGGCGCTAGCGCGATACCAAGGCGCCACGCCATGGCGCTATTGGCGTTGGCGCCAGCGCCAGGAACCGCTGTATATAGATGTAAATACGCATACATATGCAGCGAAAGTTGCAAAAATGTGTTCATTTTCAAGGGTATTTGTTTACGGGGACCGATCCGCTAAAAATACAATGTATGGGGAAGAAATTGCGCGCTTGCGCGCAAAATTTTTAAGAAACCTCGAAAAATGTACAGGAAAAAATTGCATTTTCCGGGACTTTTTAGGTCTCACCCCGGGAGGGGGGGGGGCTGCAGCCCCCCCCCGCCCCCCCCTGGATACGGCCCTGGTCACTTATTTAAAATCTACAAATTTGCTCGCCACTTATAACTTAATCACCACTTAGCACTTTTCTAGTCACTTCACCACTTGAGAAATGGACACCTGGCCGGACGACCATGGGTACGACTGGGGTGATAACTTGTCCGTAGGGGCACTGCTCCAAGTTTAGCTGCGCTCGGACGCACGACAGCAAATCGGACTGTGTGTTTTATTATATTTATTTTCAAGAAAGTCGAATATTTGAATAAATGGGCAGTAAATATAAGAAAGTTAGTGTGGAATTGTTCGTATTTTCTTGTCAGATTTGCCTGGATAATGCGTGCCTTTCAATTGTTCCCTCCGCCGTCAACTCAAAATAAAATTTATCGTTCTCTAAAAATTCCATATATTAATTATTCTACCCACAAATCAAAACATTTTTCCAGCCAAGTATCTATTTCCTCTGGTGGCATTCAGCTTTTCTATCTACTCGGTAGTGATGGAATTCCGCCACGGTGCTGGCGCAATTGGAGGTTTCCTAATGGATATTGCGCTATTGGCGCCATTTTCCTGGTGTTTTTCCATCAATTACAATCCAAGAGGAACCAACCTTTTTCGGCAGGCCCACCAAAGTGTCCAATCTGTTTCCAAAATCGACCGGTTCATTCAACCGAGTCAGCAATTCATTGTCGTAATCGAGTCGCGGATTGGGGGAAGATTCCAATTGAAACTCCGCCCCGAAAAGTCGCTTGCCCGTGCGTTTGAGCGCCTGCCGCTCTTCGTATGTGTACAGCGTGCCGCGACAAACTTGGCTCGCGTCCAAATTGTGTGACTGCAGTTAAATAAAATTCTGTATAGACGGATGGAAACATTGAAAATTCTGGATGGCAAACTTTTGGAAAATGCCAAATGTAATGTGAAGGGTTTAAAGTCATGTAAAACGTCATGAAAAACGCCAAAATATCAGAGAAATAATAGCAAATTTCACATATTAGAGACGTTGAGATCAAAAATGCCACAAAATATTTCAGAACCTCCAATGTGGACCTGTGCTTTATGTGAGACTTCCACTTAATATTCGAATATTTACATTTTTCAAATGGCCGCCACATTTAACCCCGCCAATAAAACTTGGCAAACATCCAAAACTCAAACTCGCATTGACCATATCAAGAGCGGCTCGCACGGCGACTTCTGCAGCCAGCGCCCGCTGCTGTCCGGCCTCGTGGAACGCGGCACCGACGCCACCAGCAACGAAATAAAATCAACATAGTTGTGTTTTTTGGGCGGCTTGACTCATTGTATTGTATCTGATATACGGGTGGAAAAACGACCCGGGAATGTTTTTAACGACTTTTTAACTGTTTTTCTCAAAGTTGTTGTTTAAAGCTCGCAAATATGGTTATGACGAGTTAACATATTGGGCCTACACACACTAGTTTTCCGCGTGACTTTCATGGGAAAACTCAATTTAGTTTTCCCATTGTGCAGGCAACAGATGCAAGAGGCCGCCATTTGCAATTTTTTTATGATGATCCCTTTGTGACACCCATTTGGGAAAACTGTGAAAAAATGGTGAAAGTTTAATGAGTTTTGCACCATAAAAAAATTGATTTCCGGAAGGTTATTTATGTTGCATGTTATACACTATGGGAAACTATATATATATGTACATTTTTGTGCTTCCAGTTACTTTTGTTCTTTTGTAAATAATATTTGAAAATCATGAATATAATAATTTTTATAAAATCATTGGTTACTTTGTAACACTTGTAAATTTAGAGCCACATACAGTTTTTTTTTTCTCTTTTATTTGATACTAATCACACACTGTCATTACCACAGTTTGAAAAATGAATGAATTTAACATATATGACATAAAAAAATCAATAAAATTTGAATCACTTGGCAATCAGCTGCAATTTTTTCACACAAGGCACAGCATGTATTCAGTATATCGTCAAAAAAAAGTGATATATCTACACCATAAAAAAACGAAAAAAAAATTTTTTTAGTTTCTTTTACTAAAACATGTCTTAAAAATCGAAAAAATTTTACCCTGAGTGCTCATTAGACTTTTATTGAAAGACAAAAATATGTGGGAACACATGACATCCAAATCAATCATTAATCACGAACTCAACTAATTGTATAGTTGAAAAGCTAAAATATTTAGTTTTCCCATGTTGCATGCAGAAGGTGAAAAATAATTTACACTTGGTAGTAAAATTTTCATTTAGTTTTTCACCTATTACCAATTCATGCAGCACACATGAACAATCAAAACCTGTCATAAAAATTTTAAAAATTCAACAATTCTGCCAATTTATCCACGGCAGAACCCCCTCTGGAGTCTTCATCCACTCCTTCAGTTTCTCTCTCAACCCTGTGGTCACACTCGCGTTGTTGATCACCATGTTGCACGTTATCCAGCCTGTCATACACATCCCTCCAGTCCAACTGCATTATTTAGCATACATTCTTTGTAATAACAACATGTCAAAACAGTGATAAATGTAAAACAAAAACAAAACAAACTGTGCAGTCGCAAATTGTTTGTTCATCTGGAGCGTGCAGCAGTGCTTTCTCATTCCCCATCTGGTGGCAGTCACAAACTGTGTAAAATCACCGTGTAAAATGGCAAGTGTCATGCGAGGTGTCAAAACTAGGGTGTCAACTTTCCATTTTCCATTTATGCTTTCCACAGGCAAATTTTTTCCATTTCCGCTACCATTTTCTGGCTCACTTATCTGCTTTTCAAAAAAAAATTCATTTTCCAGCTCAATTTTCTCTTTCTCAAGTATTTCTGTTTCAGTGAAACTGGTAAACATGCATGCAAGTTCTCAATTTTGTAAATTTTTGTATTTCAAGCATAATTACAGCAAATTTTTCAATTTTCATTCCCATTTTCTGCCAAAAAGTTTTTGTTGACACCCTAAGTATCAATGAATAATATCCTTTGAAGTTGTAGTAACGTGTGCCACTGTCTGAAATGTATGATTTTTACAAAAAATGCCAAAAATATCATGTCAAAGTTCAGTTGAGTTTTCCTAACATGACATTATTTGTGCTAAACTACGATTTCTTTACTGTCGCCATGGTTGTCACCATGAAAACCATGTGAAAACTCAAAAATTTGAAAAAATTATTACTCATTTAATACATATCGTTAAGTGCCCATCTCTCTACACAAAATAGAGGAAAAAATTCTGCATAAGACCTCCAAATTTCACATCTCTGGTCCATTCATGTCTCGTTTAAAGATACTTTTTCAAAGTGGCCACCCGTGTGAAAACTCACTGATATGGCGACAAAAATGGCGACATTTTGACACCATTTTTGTCGCCATGGCGACAGTTTTCCACAGTGGCTTGCATATTGGGAAAACTGCCGACACGTGTGGCGACATTTCTTGTCGCCACCTGTCGCCACCTGTCGCCATGTGTCGCCAGTTTTCACAATGTGTATGCATACTGTTCCCATAATGACAGACAAAGTGGAAAACTGCTTCATAAATTGCAAAAACTGCTATTGAGCTAAGGAATATTGTCAACATGCTGGCACGTTGTGAAAACTCAACATGCATTTTTTTAAACAGTGCAAACAGTGTTATTTGTAATTACTGGTGAATGAGAATAGCAGTGTTTACTTTTGAAGTCATTTTATTTGAGTTTGTTTAATTCATTTGGAAATTGGTTTAGCAAGATGTTTGTGAAGTACTTAGTTAAGTTGTTTAAGGTTGTGCAATTAGTGAGTAGCTAGTTCCTATTATGTTACAACATCGATATAGTTTCATACACACTTGCAAATTTCCAATACAGTCACTTATTCAATCTCATTCACTTTTTGAAGTTTGTGCAATACAATTACAGCTATGAAAAGCTCAAGAAATATGGTCAAAATACAATAATCATGTTTTTGTTTGTAATGTTTGTGTTCCCATTACATTTTTCAAAATTCTGATCCTAATGCATGATTCCATTTACTAAGGCATTATTCACATACCATATTTCCTCAAAATACCCCCAGGGGGTTTATTTTTTCAGAGTGGAAATTTTGAGGGGGGTATTTCAAGGGGGGGGGGCTTATTTGAGGGGGGGGGGTTATTATTTCGTCAGAAATTTTCAGGAAATTCATAGTAAACAGTGTGCTTATTCATACCCAAAAGTGGTAATAAACATGGGTAAATAGGATATATCAGGACATATCGGGTATTTAGACGTACATCTGTACACATATTAACTAATATGTGTATCTGCGATGCAAATTGGCATCAATAAATACATCATGTACATTGCATACATGATGTATATCATTCCAGACAGGGGGTATTTCAAGGGGGGGGGTTATTTTTTCCTCGGCTGGAAAACACCTGGGGGTATTTCGAGGGGGGGTTAATTCAAGGGGTGGGTGTAATTTGAGGAAATACGGTACATTATCCTCAAAAACATTCATTGCTGTCTTTTTACAATTGTATTGTCTGTAATATTTCTCTCATATGTAAAAAGTAAAATGGAAAACAACAGGTGTGTACATGATATTTTTCTTGAAAATATACAATGAAAAACAGTAACAAATATCAAGCATGAGAAATTAACAAAATCAAAAACAAATGTATCACATGTAAAGCACAAAAATAGTAAATATGTATCTGATAAAGCATGATTTCAGTACTTTCACAGATTAAACTGTGTTGATACAACATCACATTTGTTCACATTGCCCTCCTCCTCCTCATTGCCCTCCTCCTCCTCTTCCTCCTCTGTCTGCATGTCAAAAATGGCTGTGGTTAATTGCTAGCTCAACAGAGTTGCTTACACAGCAAAGTTTGTCAGTTTTCACTTATTGCATTCACATGTCGAAAATTGAATTATAGTTGTCCATGGTGACAATGGCGACAATGGCGACATGTTGCCATGTGGTATGGCGACATTCAAGAAGTGTTGCCATACCACATGGCGACATTTTCCATACAATTTTCCACTATTGCATTCATGTTGGGAAAAATTGTGACTTGCCGAAACCAACACACACTTTTTTCCACCTCTAAATTTTATTTCATGCAAGATGGGAAAACTGAATGGCGACATGTCGCCATTTGAGTTTTCCCAAGCGTCACGCGGAAAACTAGTGTGTGTGGGCACAATTATACAGGTATATCAGACAAGTTCCAGTACTATATAGCCATAGAATGGCTGTGGTGCTTTCTTTCAAAAATATCCATTTTTATGTCAACGTATGACGTTTTGGCGAACGTTCCCGACTTCAAGTGATGTTGAGCATGGAATTGTGCTTAAATAAGGCTATGAGAGAAGTGCCAAAAACAAGAACCAAGCCGCGCTGGCAAAAATACTATCACAATGAATCAAGTCCACCCAAAAAAACCTCTCCAGATCAATTCAATCCCGAACCAGCATCCAGCCAATCAACAGCCAACATACAGGCAGCCAGGGTGCGTTCATTTGGCACGATGCCAAGTGTGCGCTGCCACTGCACCAGGGCGTCCAGGCGGCGCGGGTCACTCTCTGCGGCGCAGAGAAACACGTCGCAACTGCAGTGAGAGCCGCACGAAGCGACCCGCTCGAACGTGCACAGGAGAAAGTCGCTGAAGATCTGCGGATGTTAATATCGTGAGGAATTGGCCTGGTACCAGTCCAAAGCCCTGTAAAGTGTAAGGTGAAATGTCAAATGTCATGCAAAGTTCAGTAATAGATTAATATAATATTATCTTTTGTGTTTTCAGTGACATCATGAATTAGACACTTGACTTTACAGTTTACAGGGCTGGGGGCTGCCCTCAGGTGCCAGTCACAGACACTGTGAAATACCCTGTAAAGTGTAAAATGCGTCAAAAGTCATATAAAGTTACAAATTTTATTTTGTTTTCTTTACTGCTCGTTTGACATTTTTGGATGATCTTTTAAATGACTCTTGACACATTGCATGTCATTTAACATTTTACAGGGCATTCTACAAGGTGTGGAAGTGGCCCCAGTGTTTAGTGCCCACATCACATCGTAAGATGTTATAACTATTTTTATAGACATTAGCCATGTCGCCCTACAACCCAAAATAATGGGCCAATAAACCTAAAGCCTCGCCCACAACCACCCACATCCGGGTCGACAATCGGGGAAGCATCTTTGGCCTTGTGCTCGCTCAAATAGGGCCCCACGCCGTAGAACTGGTACTGGCACCTGCGTACCAATTCGGTGTAGGCCTCGTCCAGGTGCGCGCTGCTGTGTGGTTGCGCCTGAGTGGGAGGTTTAATGAAATTAAGGGGCGTTTAAGGCGCCAGAGTTGTGAGTAGGCGCTGAAATGGTACACATCCGTCGGGCGTAAGGCGCCTTACGCACTCAGTCAATTTGGTTCCTGCAAGCACTACCAGACCCTGTGAAATAACATGTATAATGAAGAAAAATAATGTAAAATGCCAGGCATGAAAAACAAAGCAAATTTTTTTACACATTTTAGACGGATTTTTCAACATTACGTGGCCCTCTTATCATGCAGCATGATTGACATTTCACGCGGTCTGGGAGTGCCACCAGGGTGCGGTCCCGCATGGCATGACATGAAGTGTCAAATGTCATTCATATTTGTCAAATGCCATGCAAAAAAGTCAAAAGTGAATAATTTTCCATTTAAATTTACATTTTACATGACATTTCACACTTGACTTCGCACTTTACAGGGCGCGGGACGGCCCCCAATATCATCAAGAAACCCCTGTGCAAAAACGGACCTTGTGCGCGACGAGTCTGGCCCTGAAATATGCCCGCATTGCCCGATTCCGCCCGATCACCCGATCTCGGGCATCTTTGGCTTGGCGCTCGGCGGCCAGCGCCAGCGCCAGGGGCGAGTATCGTCTGCGGGTAATAGGGGTGGGGTATGTGTTTGGGAATGGGGAAAGAGGCTTTGGTTTTGAAAGTCGATAAGTGGAAATCAATGTGCATATTTTGAGAAGATACTATTATAAGATTCAATATCCTAACTGCTGACCTCGCTACGAAATTTAGATTTTTTAAGGCTCGTGAATTGGCACAGGCGATTCCCGCGCACTGGTCGATAAATTCGACAAAAGATGAAATTGTAGCTCATCACAAATTGATTGAGGTAACCATAAATTCATTCATTAATTCAAAAATACCAAAGCTATCCAAAGCTGATCTATCAGTTATCGACATTATGATTGAAAACTAGTGCGAGTAGCGCTGTAAACACAATGTAACCGACTTGCGTCTGGGCTTCTTAACAACCTTCTTCTCTTCACCTCCTTTCTCCTCCCTCACACCTTCCTCCTTTGACCCCTTCTCCCCCAACCAATCACCATCGCTACCCTTAGGCTCCGCCCCCAACTCTACGTGTCTCTCCTCCAGCGGCTGTGCCATCAGAACAGCCTCGCTGACGCGCGGCAGCTCCACCGCCGAGTACACGGCCATGCCGCCCAGGTTCGGCATGGTGGGCAGCGTGTCGTAGAAGGGAGGGAGGCCGCTCTGAGATGGGGTGGAGTTTTGGTATAGTTCAGTGATGAGAGACTGTGCGTGCGTAAGTATTTGGGTATCAAGTTGGAAGAGTGCCAATGGTATGAAGTTTATGAGAAAGTGAAAAAAAATTATCGCTGTGAATGAATCATTTTGAACAGCAATGAATTTCTTCTATGAACGATTAAAAATCCCTCACACTAGTCTGCATGGGCTGTCCCTGATCTACATAGTGCCTTCTACTGATCTTGCTTAGGGTCAGGCGCAATTCCTTCTCCAATTGCGTGCTGGCGCATTCCCGGGATTCTGTGGCGCCATTTGTCGCCACATGTTCGGCTGCCGCGGCAGCGGCGGTTGATCTGTGCGGCGATTTGTGAAATGAATGTCATTTAGGTTCAGACGACAACTGCGGTATCGGTATCGGGAAATTCAAATGTCTTTACCAGTCTCGGTATCCTTTACACACCAATCACTGACAGAGCAGAAAAATACAGAAATAATACACGCGACTAGTGATGGAATGGCGCCAAAAGGCGCTAGCGCCATGGCGCATGGCGCCCTTTTCTGTGGCGCCATTATTTCGAATGGCGTCATGGCGCATTTTTGCCGGCGCCAGGCGCCATTGTTTCGGAAAGACGTTCAGAAAGGGGGAAATTTTTTCAAATGGCGCCGTGGCGCCAATTTTTTTGATGGCGCAATTTTTCCTGACGCTTTCCCATCACTACACGCTCCCCAACCACTCGACCAACCTTCTCGCAGCCCCCGCCCCCACTCTGACTCCGCCCACTCTGGTGAGCAGCGCGGCGGCGTTGTGCGCGCACACGCAGCCCAGCTTCGACGTGCTCGGCCGGCACGCGATGTACATGGGGGCACTGTGTTGGCGACCAGGGGTCGGTCCCAATCCCTGGAAATGTGAATGAAATGACTTTGTTACTGGACGTTTGACATTTGACACATTTGTAGGACTTGTCACAGTTTACAGGGCGCGGGACTGCAACTCGTGTTGTCTAGTTTCACTAAATATTTGAATATTTAGCAGCCGAGATATGGCACCATTTTGGTGACACTGTTTGATGGGGACAGTTTTGGGCTGGTATGCATTTTCTTAGAGTACGTCAGACTAAGTATATTCCAGAATTGTTAGGAGCTCTGTCCAGTACAGAACATTTTTCAAAATATATGTAAACGTAAAGTATTTATTTTTTACTCACCCCAGAGTACAGAAAACGTTTATCAATTTTACTCATGAGTAAACGTGAGTAAAATACTTTTCCTCATAAAATATACAAGCGAGTATTTTTGTCAAACTTTGCCACAATTTTCACACGAAAATTTTCATATTTTGCCAATTTTCACCTTTAAATTCGTCTATTTTCAACTTTGATCCACACACCCATTTTTGGCTATTTTTAGATTTATATTTAAGGTTTTATCTTTTCCCCTCTGCCATGCCTTGAAAAAACCCTATATGAACACCTATCAGAAATACGTTTTCTGTACTCGAGTACTTTCAAAAGGTATACGTAAATGCGACTACAGGAACTTCAACAATATAAGGACTGAATTGGGTTATGATGTTCGTAGTTTCTTTATTGATTGCCAATTCAATAATCATAATGCATAGATGGCACCATAAACACCAAATGAAATAATTTAGGTAAATAAATACTTCAAACAAAATGAATACTATGGAAGAGCGGAATGTCATTTCAAGTAATCGAGCGTCGGTAAAGCACAATTTGATTCAGTGAAACCAACATAAAATCCAAACGAAAAAAAATCTAACAAACTCTCAAACAACAGAATGTAATATGTAAAACAGTGCCAGGAATCACATAAGATTCTTGGAATTTCTCGTCCAATGGACGGTAATTGTTTTTTGTTTATTGACACTTGCGATGTATTACTCGGACGGACACACCCGTATTTCTTCGAATAGAACGGCAGCCTCCAGAATAGCAGGTAAAATAGTTGACCAAAATTAGAAGGGCGCTCTTCTATTCGGAGAAATACCGTATTGATACTAACAACCCAATAAAATAGAGAAAAAGCGCAAACAACAGCTCAAAAATGTATCTTTTGACCTGGTACAATCTAAAACTGCCGGCACAGTGTGTTTTAAAGCGAACTGGCAAAAAAGTTGTTTATCATATTCTATGTAATATTGTTATCTGCCATTAAAAAAATCTGCTGGGCATTTGGCATTTAGTTGACACATGCAGTTGAAAACAGCCAATACGGTATTTTTACGACAGCTCTGCAAAACACACTGCCCCAGTACTTCCAGAACAGACCAAAATACCCAGTATTTATGTACACTTGAATGACAGAACACAACCAAGAATGGAACAACCTAATACCATGGAATTTCCACTATCCTCTCTGAGCAAAGGAAAGTGCGTCATCTGAGCAGTGACCACTTGATTTGGTCCTTTGCTGATTGAAACAGCTGCGAAAAAGAAAGTGTTAGCAGATGCAGTGGTGGGGTCAGATATCTCACTCGCACGTGTCCCATGGACATCGGTGCATGCACAGAGAGCATCCTCCCAACCCTCTGGGCATCTAAAATTTTACCTACAGTGTGATGAAATGGCACGATGGTGCTGGCACTATCGGTGTTGGTACTAGCACCAGATAACGCCGAATAAATGTTTATCCAAAACGATAGTTGAGAAATTTTGCAAAAAACAACAACATTTTATTGATAATTTTTTTGGAAACATCGTTTTTTTAAATGTGGTCTTTGTAAAAACATTTGATTCCATCCCTAGCCATGTCAGGTTCCACGTTGTGGATGCATTATGCACACTGGATGCCCAAGCAGTATGGATGTCCAATGAGCACACATTAATGTCAACGGTGCATGGATGTCCAGAGATGTTGCATATTCAATTAATTAATTTGAGCTTGTCTTACCTGAGCGCCCAAAGTGCCGACACTTTGTTCACCTAGTGAAGTCAGTTCAAAGGAATTCACGTGGCCCGGCTGCACTCGCTGCACTAGATCGCAGCTATTGCACTCGAGCAAAATGCTGCAAAAATGAGTGCGTTGTTTTTTAATTGAATTTATTTGAAAAGAAAAAGTTTTAATTATAATGCAGCTAAAGTGTAACGAAAAATACAATTGATCGAAGTTGTTCATGGAAGAAGACAGATGAAACATAACCACAAATTTGGTGAAAAAGAATTTTATTGTGCTCAAAAGTGAGCGAAATACGCTCAGTTGTTTGCGAGGTATCAATTTTACGGTAAAATTCGGTATTTCCCGAAAGATATACACATTTTTTCGGCAGCATGCATGCTTTTCAGTAAAAATAGACACCAAATCCCTTAGCACCTCCAAAGGCACTCGCAATTGCAAATTTCCATCCCAAAGTGCCAGAAAAAACCTCACCCATCATCACACAACTCATCAATAGCCAACATGACGTGATGCATGTGCGTAATCAGCTGTTTTTTCTCCACTTGCCGCTGCAGAATCACTTCAATAGTGCTGTACAAACAGCGTAGCGCGTTCTGCAGTACCAACTGAAGAAATGGGGGGGGGGTGGATTGAATGAGATGGAATAATTGGCATTTATGGTGTATCCACCCCGGGGTTGGCGGGGTTGGGGGGGGGGGGGTTACCCCCACCCCCAAACCGCCCAGCAATCTATCTATCCTGGAGACCGCTCAGCTATCTAACTATCCCGGAGACAAAATTTTGGGCTACTACCCCCTAACCCCCCCAAATCGCCCAGCTATCTACCTATCTGGAGCGATTTTCGCGAAACTATAACCCAATTTTCGCTCAAAATCGCTATTTTTCATACCATTTTATAGATTTTCACTTCCAAAATCATGGTTCTGGTTCCTATTTGCCTATTTTCAGCTATATTTAGTACTATATGCTCTTGCACCTACTTTTACATTTTACACCTACTTTTAGCAATTTTTTCCCCTTTTCTTCCTTCTATGCCCCGAAAAAGCCTATATATCGAACCACCACAACCCCCACTCCCACAACCCCCCCAGAAATTTTTTCAGCTATCTATCCCTCCAGAGGAGCGATTTGCTATCCACCCAACCACTCGGAGGGTCAAAATTCAAGATACCCCTGGTTACCGGTTTAGGATGAATATTTTTGGCTAGGATAATACTTTACTGGATTATCAGATTTCCGAAACCTGTAAAATAAAAGACGACGAACTTGGATGTATTTACTTCAAATCGTAAGAATCCGCTTGCTGCTTTTTTTACACAAGAAAACACAATAAAAAACACCCACCTCATTTGAGTCGGCGCTGCCTACAACATAGAACAAGAGATCCACGTGCGTTCGATAAACAACTATCAAACCGTCCACGAATACAATTTCAGCTGTAAAATGGTATCTAAGGCGGGATTATGAGAAAAATAAAAATATATAACATCCTGGAAATAAAAATACGAGGTACCAACACAGAGCTTTTCGGGTCTTCGTATACAAGGTTTTCTCGAAGTGGCATTGTTCACGGTGAGAGGGCAGCGCGTCACCATAATACTGCGTGACGAAACAACACGTGACAAAATGAAAACAGACAAAATTAGAAGATAGACCAGGCGCAAATGCGATCCTGTAAAATGTCCTGTAAACTGTCAAAGGTAATGTAAAATGCCTGGAAGATGGCAAAAAGTCGTTTTCTTACCAGTCGTTCAGCATTTTTTTTAGGACTTTTAGAGACTTTGCACCACATTTTACATTTTACAAAGTCTGGGCGACCACAACGTACGACCCAGTAAAGTTTTGCAAAAAAATCATGGTAACAAGTTGTAGCCGGAATTTCCTTCTTCCAACTTCACACTTCTCATTTCACAAAATTTACGTCCAAACACGCAAAATTGGCAACCGCACTGACCTTAGCCAATATACGCTCGCCCTCACGGTCCAATATCAATATGCCACTAATTGAGTGTACGGCTGCATTCATGGAGGTCATCGCTCGCGTTGCAACCTATTTTTCGTCACAATGCTTTTGGTTCAGTGTGATTTCGACACGTGTAAAAACGGGACAAATATTTACGTGTATTTACAAGTGCATAACGTGATAATCCGATTTGGTGGCGATCTGTACACATATATTTCACTAAATTCAAGCTGATTGACGACATATATTTATGATATAGAGTCGACAGAAAATACACTTCATTGAGCATAAAATTCTTGAACAAAGATACAATAGTAAAATATTCACAATGGTCGACCAAAAAAGACTATGCAGTAAGAATATTCGAATGAAAAAACCATCTGAGAAAAAGACAGTCCAGCAGACATTCACCACTCAGAGCGTATTACCGTTTCAATAACATATCTCAATCAACACGCAAGTTGACAACGATACCAAATGTCAACTGGTTCCGATCCCAATTGAAAGCTTGTTGGCGAAAAGACGAACCACGATAAATTGCAAAAGGGTTTAATCTTGTTGCAAATGAAGCTGTAGTGTTGAAAAAATATGTCGGTATGTGACTGAAATAGGATATGTGTATACAATGGAAAGAGTTACTCGTCGGCAACCTTTGAATTGGGATCTGAACCAGTTGACATTACGTGTCAGTGTCAACTAGTGAGTGTAGAGCCAAAAAACCGAATCACTTAAACTTTCTGCCCCTGGTGCCAAAAAGAAGCGTGAGAATTGCAGTTCCAACTGCAAACGCAGCGGCGGCGGCAGCCATTTCCCTGTTTTTATGCCGCTTTTTCTCAGTGCGGCGTCTGTGAAGTTCCTCCCAAACTGGCATCGTGCCATTTGGCCCCTTTTGTTCGTTGCGCCATTCTTCTCGGATCTGATAAGGTAACTGGTTATGTATGGTTTGCGGTTTTCGATTTTTTTGCAAGATATTTTACCTACCGTATTTCCTAGAATTACCCCTCGGGGGTTTATTATTTCAGAGTGAAAATTTTGAGAGAAAAACGTGAAAAATGCAAAAAAATTTACAGCCCACCATTTATAAGTTTTTACAGCCTTATATAAGGATGTAGATGGTAAAAACGATGTTCAAACGTCACACAGTAAGTGTTTTGAACGTCTGTTATGCATTTCCCGGACCACAAATTCATAGTGCCCATTTTGATTGGGGGGGGGGGTATTTCGAGGGGGGGGGGGGGTATTTCGACGAAATACAGTATTTACTATTGAATCGCGTTGCGCAAGCTGGGAAATATGCTTCCGCGTTTCCGATTGATTTTTGGAGGCGGATTTACAAACGCGGAAACAACAAACAACAAACAAAAAGACCGATCAGGGGTCTGTTCAAGGTCTATTGGTCAACATGCAGAATGCAAAAAGAACTGTAAATTCCTTCACACATTGCAGTGGGAATCTTTCTTAACTAGCACTTGATAATTACCCCCTTGAATAGTGCACCCATGAAATGATTCTCCCATCCTAAAATATTCGGAAAAAAATAATTCAAAAGGGGGGCTAATCGAGAAAATACGGTATTTTGTTGCTGCAAACATTAGTTTACTAACAGTGTAAACTCGAAGTGGTCGCTCATAAATCATCTTTAACGTATTTGGATTTACCAGAGGCGGTTATTTCAAATTTCCGTCAAACAAATAGTTGACAGTCATTGTGAATACAAGTCTATTCAAGTTGCCGGCGGCAAACTAGTGTGCGCAGAAAAACTGGCCTCTTCAGCGCGATCCATATCATCTTCACTAATCCCACTACCCAACGGATCCGTATATTTCTCGTCCACGGTGTTGTCCACGCCGGACGTGCCCTTGTAGCCGGCCTGTCTGTGCGCCTGCTGCGCCCTGTAGTTAAGGTTCAAATTCAGATGGGATTGAGTTGTCGGGATCGTTGTTTTTGGAAGATTCGGGATTGCGGTTTGGCGAAAAAATTGAGATTTCGGGTTTCTCATAATCTTTCACAAAAAGGTATGAAAAAAAGCCTCAAAAAAGCCAGAGCAGCGGCACAAAATTAACAATTCCGTTTACAATTCTCAGATCAAATAGAGAACAGAAAGTCATTTTTTCAGTTTCAATAAACAGAATTTTCCACTTTTTGATCTTTAACTTTGGAATTGGAATTTTAAAATTTCAGAATCAGGGGCCAGTTTCGCAAGTGGGGAAGTGAGAATTAAAATGGCAAAAGCGAAGTGAACTGAGAAGAAAAATGACAAAAGCCAAGAGAAATAATTTTTTATGTCCATAATTTTTTTTAATGTATAAATGGCCTTTGCCAACTTGCTTGCCAGATCACTTAGCTTTTGCTATTTTACTTCTCACTTCTCCACTTGCGGAACTAACACTAGAATCGCAAAATCCCAAAAATTATCAGGATTCAGGATTCACTTTAACCCTAACCTGTAGTAGGTCCTGTAGCGCTGGTGCGGCTGGGTGCCGCCGCCGCTCTCGTAGAAGAAGTCTGGCGGCTCGTGCGTTTGTTTCGCGTGTCGCTGCCGCGCGCGTCTGTTCAGAGAATAAATACCTTTCTGTGGACATTTTGGGAAAGTACCAAAGGCTGTATGGAGCAGGGGTATCGAACGGGGTCTGTTTGTACCCTCTATACACTTTCACACAATGCATAAGCAGGTGCCAGGTACATGTCTTGCCTTGGCAGCGTGCCAATAACAACTAACGCTTACAGCATTTTAATTCAGTAATATTTTTAGCATGTTTTTGGTGAAACAAAAGGTTTCATTTTTTCTCCATAGACGTCGTCCATATTGGTTATAGTATCGTTGGCAAGCTGCCAACATAAACCGAGCGTGCTTGGAACCCGCACCTTCTCCGCATCATGTGTTGGAATTCGATAAAATTTCTATAATCCGCATCAAAATCATCTTTTTGAAAACCATAAGCAGTGTGAGATGTCGTTCTTTGATTGTAATCTCTGAAGTCGTAGTGATGTCTGGTGCTAGATGTCGGCCGGGTTTTCATCAATTCTCGATCATATTGCTCTCTTTTGTCGGGTACACCTGAGGGGCAATAAATACAAAGTAAATATTCGCCTTAACAGTATTTGATTTGTATTTAAAAGCAACTTTTAAACTTTTTATGAAAATCGCATGCTCCAATTAGCATTGGCACGCTTCCAGCGTGAACCACAAGTACAACGTGCAAAGTCACCAGACTATATTTATTGGAACGTAACCGGACCCACATGTTTTCCGCCTATCTTTACCTCCGGAACTCCGGAACTATTTATTTACTTTAAATAAAACCCCATGAATGTTAAAATCATAGTGAAATATATTTATGTAAAATCTCCATCAAACCAAAAACCAAATTCACCTAAAACTTCATAAGCATTCGCAATTTGATGGAACCTTTCTGCTGCACCGCTGGTCTTATTCACATCTGGGTGAAATTCCTTCGATTTGTCATAATAGGCAGCCTTGATTTCTGCCGCCGACGCAATTTCCTTGACGCCCAAAACTCTGTACCAATCTTCAGGCGGCGGCGACTTGTCGCTGGATGAAAAACACCTGCCCCATTGACCCGCGTCTGCAAAATGGGGCGATTTTTTTATAGTTTTTATTTATTTTGCGACACATGGGTGTCAGGATTTTTGATGTCGATGGAAAATGGGGAGATAATGATTGGAGATAATTTGAATTCTATATTAGATATTGTTCCAAGATATTACGTCGGTATAGTTTATTGACTGCACATTTTATTACGAAATCTACAATACCCCGAATCAGGGGTTTTGTAGATTTGGACCCCCGCGGGGGTTCATATAGATAGAAAATCGCTCCTCCGGAGGGATAGATAGCTGAAAAATTTTCTGGGGGGGTGGGGTTTGGGGCAATTATCGAATTCAGAAAAGGTCTCTATCAACAATATTTAAAACAATACATTACCCTCGCTCAAGATTATTTCCAACTACAAACAAATTATCCGTATAGCCGTAATACCTTAATCAGTTACGAAATCCCTTATGCAAACATCTTGGCATATTGCCAGGAACAGCCAGCGCCACTGACCTGAAGTAAAATAAAAAACAAAAAAATACGTGCAGCGTACCAAACGGAGTTGAAGTTCCCACGATCCCGTAGCTGCATGATTTTGGCGGTCGGATAAATCTAGCGGCGAGCATGTGACCGAATTTCACCTAAATTCTTTCCATTTTTTCGAAAAATATGACTTTGCATACGACCGGGCGATATTTGCAAACATGCATTTGGTCCACACGTCCGCGCTGGATCGTAAACGGACGAAATTATACGTACAATAGTGCAGGATATAATTGCGTGGTTTGTTTAACTTCATTTTAATATGGAAGTATAAACATTGAGTGGGAACGTAAAAATTGTCTCTTAGTCTCTCAGAAAATTGTCTCGCTTAACAATTAATTTATTTAATCTCGGAGGAAACGTGCGTTTTGCGGTCTTCGTTTCTTTCACACTCCAATTTTGTTTGTATAATTTCATCTCTTTCTGATGGTAAACATAAGTATGCGTAAACTTATAAATCGTGAGACTTTTGCTTCTGAACTCTGCTCAAAAGTCCAATTAACCAATAAAATACTCTTTTGAGTATCATGTTTATATTTTTGTTCTGATTTTCTACTATTTCTGGAGGAAAATCACTACATATAAGATATTGGTGATCGAGTATTGAAAAATGTAACATTTGGCATTATGCCAAGTAATCACCGATCCGTAAAAATATTGGTTTGCGAGAATTTTGTTAGAGTCGCATTTGTGGTTGGCGTTTGCTTATGGCTTTTATAGACACGTTTCGCTCAAAGTGTTAGCGATTTTTGCGTGTGTGATTTGTGAGTTTCGTGGCCCTTTTCAGTGGTAAATTTTTCAAATTTTAAGCATTGTAAGCATAAAAAATGTTGTTGTTTTTATATCATAATAGTCCTTTTCAATGTGCGAAATTGTGATCGCTTCATTGTGCTATACTTTGTATAAAAGTGGTATACTTGATATTATTAACTCTTTCATTTTTATTAACTTTACTGCAGTTGAATTCAATGTTTAGCATGCCAGAAAAATCGGATGTTATGTTACTGTTTCATACGATTTGGCTACCTATTTATAGTCCACTATCTATGCTATTGATGGTTCCTAAAAAAAGTCCCACGTTCCATCTAAATAACATTAATTACTACCGCAAATCCTTGAATAAGTCCCCCCCTCGAATAGTCCCCCCTTAAATACCCCCCCCCCTCAAAAACTTATGGCGAAAAAATAACTCCCCTGGGGACTTATTCGAGGATTTAGGGTATTTGTCTCGTCACATTGCATTGCCCTCTATGTACGAATTTGGTGCGCAATTTTGCACGTGATTTTATTCATCAAAATACGGTAACATTCTCTGTAGGGCGTTCAGTCTAATCAGTACCTGTTCCATGGGAAATTTCTGTAAAAGTCGCGGCGCACCCCCCCCCCCCCCTCCCGGGTCGGACAAAAAAATGTGCCAGAAATGGCACTTCCGTAAAGCGATTTTGTCGGCACTTCGGAAAAAATTTGTGCGCAAGCGCGCATTTCGTTGACGGGCACTATTTTTCCTTGATATACCTATAGTTGAGGACAAAAAAACGGTTCAAAATGGTCGCCGTCGCTGTAAATATATGTATGTAAAATACATCACGTACAGCAGTATTTGGCGCCAACGCCAATAGCGCCATAGCGTGGCGCCTACGTATGGCGCTTGCGCCAAGGCGCCGTTCCTTTACCACAGGGGTTAAATTTTAGGGGGGGGGCGCCGCCCCCCCCCCGTTCGCCGGGCTCTGTATACAATCCGCCCCCCCGCTCAAAAATCCTGGCTACGTCCCTGACACTTGAACCCCAGCCTTGAAATCGGTCAGGTACCTACCGTATTTCCTCGAAATATCCCCCCTTGAATTGTTACCCCTCGAAATCTGGAATAAGATATATAAAACGAAACGTATCAAAAAATATATACGTATCATCAATTATCACATATACTGTCATGAAATTCTTGGCAAGAATAGGATACATTTTGCTCAAAATGTTCACGTTGTTATTTGCATATCAGTGTATTGCTTTTTTTTATGCCTTTGTAACTTTGTTTGTTGGTTGAAATTAAACATTGCTGTATTGGCCCTACACACACTAGTTTTCACCGTGACCGATGTGAAAACTGAAATGGCCACATGGCCACATCCAGCCTACTCTTTTTGTATGCTATATGTGTTTTAGTTTTCAAATTTTAACTTTTATTAATTTAAATTCTAATTTAAATAAAATCGAATCATTCACCCGTGTTCATTAATTTGCATTTGAAAAAAATTCAGTTTTCCCATGAAGTCACGGTGAAAACTAGTGTGTGTATGCACATTGAATCGTTTGACTCCAATGACATGAATTGAACCAGGAACAAATAACAGTGTTTGTGTGTGTGTGAAATTGCGTGATTGCTTGCAAAAAAATAAATACATTTTGAAATTACCTAGTTATTTTTTGAAGTTACTTAAAAAGCGCTGGGGTTCTTGTGCTTTAAAAAAGTACTGTGAAAAAATTTCATCTGCCACATTATTGACCAATTGTTTGCACTTACAATAAAATGACAGCTGAGTTCATTGTGGCCGCAATTTCATTATTTTCCCGCTATTTCATTGTGTTTTAAAGTGAAACTGTGTAAAATAAAAAGTGAAAGGCCAAACAGAAAGAGAAAAAAATTGTGCGCCAGGCATGACAATTTTTGCACCGTGATATTTAGAGTGACATGGTTAGCGATGGCAGACAGAAATTCGAAAATGTTTTTACTTTTCTCGTTTTTATTTCAAGGTCAGAAAAGCGCTCAAGATTTTTTTGAGA
This sequence comes from Sphaerolaimus hirsutus, assembly GCA_964036195.1. Taxonomy (NCBI): domain Eukaryota; kingdom Metazoa; phylum Nematoda; class Chromadorea; order Monhysterida; family Sphaerolaimidae; genus Sphaerolaimus; species Sphaerolaimus hirsutus. The sequence goes on from OZ038451.1 coordinate 8,534,304, forward strand.
GATCAGAAAATTTCGAATGTAAAATTGTAAAATTAATCTAATGTAAAAATTTGTCTGTAAAACAGCTCGGAATCCGTCCAAAACATGAAGATTTATTCAAAATTGTCCAAAGTATTTCAGTATACATTGGATAGGAGAACATTTGAAAGTTCTAGAACTATTCAATTTGGAAATTCTAACAAAAAATTTTGAACAATATCTCCAAATTCGAAAGCTCATTTATTATACTGAATTCACTTGAAAATTCAAACAACTCTCTTCAGAAAGTTTGCCATCGCTAGCCAAGCGTGTGCATTTTTCACTCATTCAATATAAATAGTTGTTATGTATTTATTTTATTTATGTACATATTTAGTATATTTTCTGTCTATAAACTGATGGTACAGTGCATTTTCATGGAAAAATCGAACACAAACAATTTATTGTGCGTATTATTGATTCTCACGATCAAGTAAAATGTAACAGTATTATTTTGGAGATAATTTCTAGGTATATGGGTAATACCCTAAAAAGTTTTGTTTCTAGTTAATTTGGGGAGGGGGGTTAATATTAAGATTTCTGACTTAATAATTGAAAATATCCTGAACGATTTTTGAGAAATTTTGCACCAATTTTTCCTCAAAATAACTAATTATCACGACTTTTTGCCCAAGTTTACCATTTTTCCATGTGTTTTGCTATCTACCCAAATCCCCCAGGGGGTCAAAATCCTGAAGACCCCTGCGTCAATTCAGCCAGACAAGGCACTGTCCCAGTTATTTCTAACAGCCACGAGAAAGTGTATTTATCTGGGTTGTATCAAGTTAACCTTTTTATTCATTCAGTGCAGCACACTAGGTTTGTTATTACATTTATGTAAATATTTATCTTGCATGGAAGTGTTGCTTATACATCTTCATATTTTTATTTTTCTCCTAAATACACCATTTCATATTTTTACGTTTCTTGTTTTTTCCTGTACGCGCTTTTGAGTGATTAGTGGATAATTAATGATGTGTCATATTTTTAGCTAATATGATCTATTTGTGGCGCATAGCTGAACATTTTTATTTTTAGGAAAAGTAAAATAAATAGCAAAAATATTTGTTGGCAAGAAATATGCCGAAATTTGCGGAATAGTTGGGCAGCCCTAGGGTTGGCCGATGTTTTTTTTTAAACGTTTTTTTTTTTAAACGTTTTTTTTTTTTTTTAAACATGACGTCCGAAATGTTTTTTTTTAAATAAAAACATCGGCCAAAATTTTTAGTACTAAGCACTAGGTATTTTGCAAAATTTTTGCGCGCAAGCGCGCAATTTCACACACAAATTGACATTGGTGGTTGTTTTCATTGGTTTTGTTGCATTTTTAGTATCAAAACATCCATTTCTATGTGCTACCATGGGTGAATAAGCCGACATATGTGGCTGTAATTTATAATATTGAGGTAATGTGCTTCCATGTACCTCCACAGTGTGTAACTTCACTCCCAAAGTAACAACCTCCTTTTATAACCTTGTTTGATCACCATTCCGTGCCAAACTTTACCTGAAGTCACGAACATTTGACTATAGGGATGGAAAAAAAGCGCTTTTTTTTAACGGCCCCGCTTTTTTTTTAAAAAAAGCGCTTTTTTTAAAAAAAACGCGCTTTTTTCGCTTTTTTTCAAAAAATGTCGGGATGTTCACTAAAAAGCTCCCAAATATGGTTCTGTATCAATATATACAGGTATATCAGACAAGTGGCAGTACTTGTGATGATATATAGCCATAGAATGGCTGTGTAGCCATAGGATAGCATTATAAGTGGCGATTTCTGACAAAAAAATACTTTTAATTTTGACTCATTATGTATATCACCCTTTGTGAATGTTTCGCGACTTCAAGTGAAGTGAGGCATGAAATATTGCTTATAAATAAGGCTATAAGAGAAGGCTAATACATTGAGAGTAATGTTTTACACTGTAGAATTATGTGGTAGGACATTGGCTGGATATTCTATGCTACACTAACATATCACTACTTATTATTACATGATAGCATACAGGAATAGAAGCAATGCAACTAAAAATGCCACAAAACCGATGAAAACAACCACCAGTGCTAATGTGCATGTGAAATCGCGCGCTCGCACGCGAAAAATTGGAAAATACCTAGTGCTTAAGTACTGAAAATTTTTGCCAGCGCTCTTTTTTAAAAAAAAGCGCTGGGACCCTTGCGCTTTTTTTAAAAAAAAGCGGCGTTTTTTTAAAAAAAAAGCGCTTGAAAAAAAGCGCTGGCCATCCCTATTTGACTATAAGGCGATATACGAACGATATGTCGACGAAAAATGGATATTTTTGACACAAATCACCATTTATAATGCTATCCCATGGCTCCACAGCCATTATATGGTCATATTTAACATCACAGAGTATTGCCAGTGTCTGATAGACCTATATATGTTGACACTAGGTCATATCTGGGAGCTTTTAAAAAAAACGTTTTTTTATTTAAAAAAAACATCGAGTTAAAAAAAAACGTTTTTTTTCCAACCCTAGGCAGCCCCCCGTAAAAAAACCTGCTTATAACTGCTGATTATTGCGACTGATAATCAAAATTTCCCCGTTCCAATGATAGATAGAAACGGGTTTCTGTATTTATGATTTATCGATATTTGTAAATATTTGTAAATAGTTTGTGTAGGTGTTTGTGTTTTTTGTATATATTTTGTGTAGGGTTCGAACGATATGACTTTTCAACATCGATATTCGATATTTTTCTGAAACTCGATATTGGATATCGATAGGATATGGATTCTCGATATTCGATATTTAAAATAGTCGATGTTCGATAATGTTTCGTCTGAACCCTAGCTGTGTGTTGACGTAAATGACAATTCTAAATAATTCGTTTTGCTAATTCGTCTACTTCAAATATGTAAATAACAGGTAAATACTACCGTATTAACTTGAATAGTCCCCCCCCCTTGAATAGTCCCCCCTCGAATAACCCCCCCCCCATAATGATATTTCATCAATTAGTTGCGCCAAATTTTAACAAAAATGGTACGTTTTTGTGTTAAAAATGCACATTTCGTGAAATGACTTGATAGAAACATGCTCGAACATTTTGACGAAAGAATAAATCTTCCCGTTGGATAATTACCCCCTCTAATATTCCCCCCCTCAAAAACGTCTGGCGAAATAATAATCACCCAGGGGGATTTTTCAAGCAAAACGGTATTTATCGTTTTGTTTTTCCTACGGTTTTTAAGAAAGCGTTTTTTTAAACACAATATACATACCTTACTTGTTGTTTCCCAGACAATTATAGTATTTTATTATTGGTTAAATCACTTTTATTGCTTGGCATTGGTTTGTATTAACTTTTTTACAATCATTTCCCATTCAGTCTAGTTTTTGCTAGACTACTGTCATTTCCAGTCAGATTTTAGTCCATCTCTGAATAATTTGATTTTGAGAAATTTTTCAACTTTTTACACACAAAAATCGATTTGCACACATTTTTGCAGGGTCGCCAAGGCCAATGGCGTAAGGGACGTTCTAAAATAAAATCGAAATCGTTATTGCCCTGTTCATGGCGACTTCTCTACACACATTTTTATTCATGTAAATATTGCCCTGGGTTTTTTGGTGGCTAATAAATTTTTAAAATTCGTATGCTTATTGGTGTCATTGAAAAAATTTGGACATTTTTAAGCTAAATATTTATTTTGGATTTGGTTGCTAACTTTTTTGAGACGGCTGTTAATTCAAATTATTGATAAAATGGAAGGGAGCCCTGGCTTGAGTGTGGACGGCGACCAGTCCGCTGAGACTGAATATTGGTGCGTGTTTTTTGGATATCGGGTGTCAAAAAGGTTTTTAACAAAAAAAAACAGAACTTCACTTGCCGGAAAACGGAAAAATTTGCACTTAACGGAAAAATGTAAAATCGGAAAATGGAAATTTTGAACCCAGTGTAAACGGGTCTGTGCCGGTGCGCATGTAAACCCGGTGCACATGTAGACCAGATCTCTCTCATTTTTCATCACACTGATATTTTATGAGTAAATCGGTTCCCGTACTGTCAATTCTCTACAAAATACCTACATCAAATGGCGTGCCCGTCGCTCTATTTGTATGTATATTTACATACATATCAGCGATTTTTGGCGCCAACGCCAATGGCGCCAGCGCTATGACGACATTCCGTCACCATGTAGGTAAAATTTTAGGGGGGTGGGGCTGAGCCACCCCCCGTTAACCGGGTTCAGTAAACAAACAACCCCCACTCAAAAATCCTGTATATGTCCCTGGCCCCCCATTACCGGGTCTATATGTGCACCGGGTTTACATGCGCACCGAGTTCTCGCCGTGTAAACTGGGCCAATGCCTTTCCATTCAGATTTTATTTGTACGGGTCGCGGAATGATGTTCAAATGCACATAAAACCTATAATAATATTTAATTTTTACGCTGCCGCATCTTCACATGAAAATTTCCCAGCGACCCGTCAACTAAAATTTGAATTGACATGGAAACCAGTTGACACGCAATGGCGCACCGCACACTGAAATTTTGCGTTCAGCGTTCGAACGTTTTTGCACGCTGAACTACAAACGCTGAATTCAATATCTAAAGAACACACACAACACAGCGTAAAAAATTCTACTCGCATGTGAATTACGCGAAATATTGCAAATTCCGAAATTTTTACGCTTCAAAAACGTTGCGTTCTTTAGATTTTGATTTCAGCGTTTGTAGTTCAGCGTGCAAAAACGTTCGAACGCTGAACGCAAAGTTTCAGTGTGCGGTGCGCCAATATTTATGAGTATCATTGAGAATGATTTTTTTTCATATTCGCAGGGCCTACGCGCTTTTGGATACCTCGAGAATGTCCACTTTTTGCATTGCAATTTTGCTGATTGTCTACGGCAGCTTTAGGTGCGTATTTTCTTTTATTTTTATGCGTTTGTATCAGTTAATCTACTATAAGCGGGGTGTCTGTTTCGTTTGGCTCCAATTTTCTGCAGTGATTTTAATGTTAGGAGGCTCACAAGTATGTTCACAGGAGGTTCACAATGATTTTATGTGACTATAAAAGCAAAGTTGAAGGGCAACGCTGTAAAAATAAATAGATCCAGTCGGAATCACCTTATGTCATTTATGTATTTATATAATTGACATTTATGTACCGTATTTCCTCGAAATACCCGCAGGGGGGTTATTTTTTCGGAGTGGAAATTTTTAGGGGGGTATTTCGAGGGAGGGTTTTTTATTTCGTCGGAAATTTTCTGGAAAGTCATACTAAAGAATACGCTTTTACATACCCCAAACCGGTAATAAACGTGACCAAATAGGGTATATAGGGACATAACAGTGACGTAAACGTACATTGCAACACAAACTTGCGTATACGTATAACTGCGATGCAAAATGGTCGGAATCAATACATCATGTTCCTTGCATACATGATGTACCTTATTCCAGAGGGGGGTATTTCGAGGGGGGTATTTTTTCCTCAGCTCGAAAACACCTGGGGGTATTTCGTGGGGGGGGGGGTCAATTCAAGGGGGTAGGAATACGGTACACATTGAAGTCATTTATCTATATAATTGACAAATGACAATTTTTGCATGTATTTGCTTTTGTCGTCTGCGACAAAAAAATCCTTACGAGGTTCTGTCCTTTTTTGTCACTGATAACAAAAGTGCATGCGCAAAAATTGTAATTTGTCAATGTTGCGAATGAATAATGACTACAATATTGCTAGTGGTGTGTCTAACACAAACCAGACATACCTTTTTGTCCCAAATGAGACTCAATCTGATTAATCGACTTTTAAACTCCAGCATTGTCATTAGGGTTGGCCGATGTTTTTTTAAAAACATGACGTCCGAAATGTTGTTTTTTTTAAAAACATCGACAGAAATTTTTAGTACTAAGCACTAGGTATAGTGCCAAATTTTTGCGCGCAAGCGCGCAATTTCACACACAAATTGACATTGGTGGTTGTTTTCATTGGTTTTGTGGCATTTTTAGTATCAAAGTATCCATTTATATATGCTACCATGGGTTAATAATAGGGTTCAAACGGGATTGACTTTTCGGGATCGGGATCGGGATCGGGATTCACTTTTTGAGATTTCGGGATCGGGATCGGGATCGGGATTGGGGTTTCGGGATCGGGATCGGGATTGGTTTTTTGAGATTTCGGGATCGGGATCGGGATCGGGATTGGGGTCACGGGATCGGGATCGGGATTGGGATAGGCATTTTTCCGGGATCGGGATTGGGTTCTAGGGATAGAGATTTTGGCCATTTTTCTGGCATTCACAGTTGTTCATAAAGGTCTCAAAACACTGTTGGATGCCAGAAAAGTGGCATAAAATTGACGCTGGGGGATTGCATCCACTTTTTTGCATGCAAAAACGTCATTATTTCACTTTTTATAATTTCCACTAATTTTTCCGGGATCGGGATCCCGGACTTGGGAGTTTCTCGGGATCGGGATCGGGATTTGAAAACTTTCGGGATCGGGATCGGGATCGGGATTGGTATTTTTGAGATTTCGGGATCGGGATCGGGATCGGGATTGGGGTTTCGGGATCGGGATCGGGATCGGGACTGGTAAATCCCGGAATTTCACGGGATCCGGGATCGGGATCGGGATCCCGTTTGAACCCTAGTTAATAAGCCGTCATATGTCGGTGTAGTATATAATATTGAGGTAATGTGCTTCCATGTACCTCCACAGTGTGTAACTTCACTCCCAAAGTAACAACCTACTTTTATAACCTTGTTTCATCACTATTCCGTGCCACACTTTACCTGAAGTCACGAACATTTGACTATTAGGCGATATACGAACGTATCGACAAAAAAATGGATATTTTTGACACAAATCACCACTTATAATGCTATCCCATGGCTCCACAGCATTATATGGTCATATATAACATCACAGAGTATTGCCACTGTCTGATATACCTATATATGTTGACACAAGGTCATATCTGGGAGCTTTTAAAAAAACGTTTTTTATATAAAAACACGTTTTTTTTTATAAAAACACGTTTTTTATTTTAAAAAAACGTTGTTTTTTAAAAAAACATCGAGTTAAAAAAAACGTTTTTTCCAACCCTAATTGTCATTGGATTAAATCCACGCGAACGTCGCTTTACTGCGCAAATTCCAAGTTTGCCCACGCCGTGGAGCCTGGCGCTATGGTTGCAAACTTGCAACATTATTTTTTAGCCATATTTTACAATTTTTTGCATCCTACTATCGATATCAAAATTTTAGATTTTCGAAACTATATAAATATCTCTACATTACAAGCAACGCTGTGCAAGCGTTCCAAAAATAAATTTTTTTCATAATAAAGAGAAAATTTATTGAAATCTCAGAAAATCTCCCAAAAAGTATAATCAACTCTCCCAGAAAAACGACTAATAAATATAAATGAGATTTATTTTTATTTTTCTTCCCAAAAACATAATATTCAAACAGTAAAATCTTGGGATGTTTCGAACGCTAACTGTGGCAAATGCCCAGTATGTCATTTTCACGTTATGTATGAGTGTATGTATGTCAGAGTGACCACACCCCTCAAAAATCAATGCATGCGCACATTTTACGCATGCAATCACAGAATTCACGCATTTGGCATTCGTTATTACGTGTTTATCACGAGAGAATGCGTGTTTTATTGTCTGATTTATCACGGATCGATCGTGTGATTCACGGTTGATTCGTGAAATGAAAAAGTGACCAAATGAAAATCCGCCGCGGTTTTAATACGCGGTGGTTCGGAAAAAATTGTGTTTATTTTTAGTGGGAAAGTGCAAAAATGGCAGTTTTGTTGGTGGGAATCGAACCCGCATCGCGCGGGCGCCCTAATAGCTGGACCACAGTGGAAGCTGTGTTTAACTCACTAAACCCTACTAAATACAATAAATATATGTAAAATATATAAAAAGTCGATTCTCAATATTTCTCAATGTCGTGCAATGAATATTTTAGAGTGGGCCACCCGTCATACCTGTGCCAGATGTGCGCAATATTCATGCGCGCGGAATTTTCGGGGGGCATTTGTGTGCATTGTGCAGTAAATAAATGCATTTTGAATTGCATAAATACGAATGCTATGGGCGCCAGCCCCAGTGATTTGGAACAGCAATTTTTCGATTTTCGTGCGGCTGCCATTTTTCATGTGAAAAAAATCGAGTGAAATGAAATTGGGGGCTGTCTCCTTTGTGTGTTTTTTAAACCAAAATAACAACCATCAACTATTGCAAGTGTGTTATTTCGCAACTAATTCTCTCAACAAATCTCGCAGATCTCTGAACATGGAACGGGATGCTATGCGATACAAAGATAAAACGCAAGGGGAAGCTACTTCGTGTTAGTTTCAGTGAATCTATGGTTGGGGTTGCTATTTTCACTGAACAGGGCCGGTCCCGCACCATGTGAAGTGTCACGTGTCAAATTTCATGAAATATGTCACTCACATTTGTCAAATGTCATGTAACGCCCCATACAAATGTGTCGAATGTAGGGTTGGCCGATGTTTTTATTAAACGTTTTATTTAAAAAAAAAGTTTTTTTAAGAAAAAAACACGAGGTCCGAAACGTTTTTTTTAAACATCGGCCGAAATTTTTAGTACTAAGCACTAGGTATTTTGCAAAATTTTTGCGCGCAAGCGCGCAATTTCTCACACAAATTGACATTGGAGGTGGTTTTCATTGGTTTTGTGGCATTGTTAGTATCAAAGCATCGATTTCTGTGCTACCATGGGTTAATAAGCCGTCATATGTTGCTGTAGTATATAATAATCAGGTAATGTGCTTCCATGTACCTCCACAGTGTGTAACATCACTCCCAAAGTAACAACCTCCTTTTATAATCTTGTTTGATCACTATTCCGTGCCTCTTATAACGTTCGACTATAAGGCGATATATGGACATGTCGACAAAAATGGACATTTTTGATACAAATCAGCACCTATAATGCTATCCCATGGCTCACAGCCATTATATGGTCATATATAACATCACAGAGTATTGCCGCTTGTCTGATATACCTATATATGTTGACACAAAGCCATATCTAGGAGCTTTAAAAAAAACGTTTTTTTTTATAAAAAACGTTTTGAATATAAAAAAACGTTGTTTTTTTAAAAACATGGAGTTAAAAAACGTTTTTTTCAGCCCTAGTCGAATGTCCTGTAACATGTCACACAGATTTGTCAAATATCATGAAAATGGTCACAAAAATTTGTCAAATGCCATGTAACATGGCACCGAAATTTGTCAAATACCATGTAACGAGTCACACAAATGTGTCGAATGTCATGAAACATGTCACCCAAATTTGTCAAATGTCAAAAATGTAAAATGTGAAAATTCGCTAGAACAAAATACAAAAAAACTTGCACCAGTCACTTGACATTTCCCTGTGCGTAGTCCGGTCCGGTCTGGTTGAATTGGCCCTTTGCCAACTTGCTAACGTCGGTGTGCCCGCAGCAGTGCGCACGCTGGACTCCACGCAAGCCCTGCTATTGCCCGTGGGCGCCAGCGTTTCCCTGCTCATCATGTTCTTTTTCTTCGACTCGTTGCAGACCATTTTTGCCCTGTGTACTGCAGGTTTGTTTTTTTGGGGGGTGTTTTTTGGGGTGACGAATTTGTCGATTTTTGGAACCATGAACACTTTTTTTTAAATGCTGCGGGTCGGTGAATTAAAAATGATAAATATCCAAAAACCCAACATATTTTTCGATATCGATAAGTGACAAAAATGTGCTGCATTTGATATCAGTAACAAGTTTCACACGCTGTCACTGGCACTGCCCTCAGTAAAACGTATATGACACTTACCACTTATATTTAGCACTTTCCCTGTCACTTGACACTTTGCATCCACTGGCACACGATTCCCTCAGTGTGTAAGTAGTAAATGCACTATGATCGTTTGCTTGTCGCAGTGGTGGCCACGGTGGCGTTCGCGTTTCTGCTGCTGCCGCTGTGCCAGTACCTGCTGGACCCCTGCAACGACGCCAATGGGGTCGCTAAGGTACGTTCGTACATGTGCTATTAAGTGCCTGTGGGCGGTGATTGACGAAGTTGTTTTGAAATAAATGTGTTTTGAACGCATTTGAGCTTGCTGAAATGAATCATTTTGATCTCTTTGTAATGTTATATTTTAATTAATAAATAATTACCGTATTTACTCGGAAAATTAGTCCCTTTTGAATAATTCCCCTGTTAGACATGAGAAAAAAATTTCTCCCTAGAATAATTCCCCCCCCCCTTAGTCATATCATAAATTTATTGTGTATAATCTGAACAAAAATAGCACGTTATGATGCTAATAAAGCATATCTGACGAACTATGTTAATAGAAACATATTTTAAATTTTTTTTACAATATATGTAATAATCACCCCTCGAATAGTCTCCCTCAAAAAAAGCCAGACGATAAAATGAGTAAATACGGTAACTAAATTTGATAAAATCTAACAATCGAATCAAAATCAAAAACATTCAACTCCCAACAACTATCAACCCCCAACCCCCCCCCCAGATCTCTCTCCCCCTAGTGGGGCGGTACACGTACGCCGAGTGCGCGTCGCTGTGCATGTCCCTTCTCCTGGTGGCCCTGTGGGTGTGCACCGGGCACTGGGTGCTCATGGACGCCTTGGGCATGGGTCTGTGCGTCGCTTTCATGGCGCTCGTGCGACTGCCCAGTTTGAAGGTGTCCACTGTGCTGCTGGCTGGGTTGTTGCTGTACGATGTGTTTTGGGTTGGTTTGAGGGTTTGGGGGTGGCGGAATTTTCGATTTTTTTTTTTGCATTTTGCGAATTTTAGTGCCTCAACCAGAAAAATACACTTTTCAAAAGCATAACAATATTTATCATTGGCACGCTTCCAACGTGAGACATAAATGAGTGCAAGTGCAGAGTATGAAGTCCGACGAGTATATTGATGATCTAACGCGCAGGTGTTCTTCTCGTCGTACATTTTCAACGCGAACGTGATGGTGCGCGTGGCCACGCGGCCCGCAGACAACCCGGTCAGTTTGATGCCAAATGCAGAATGCCCTGTAATATGTCAAATGTCATGCATGTGTCAAAAGTAATGTCAAATTTATAGTCTATTTACTGGTCTTTTTGATCATTTTTGATGTTCATTTTACATGACATTTGACAGATTGCATGACATTACACATTTTGCAGACCCCGTGCGTAGCACCCGGTGCCAATCTCTATCTCATACCCTGTAAAGTGTAAAGTAAAATGTCAAATGTCATGCAAACTGCCAATGTTCATGACAAATGTAAAGAAAAGTGTCAATTGTCATGCAAAGTTCAGTAATCAAATCTTTGTTCTTCTTTTTCTTACACTTCACAGGGTCTGGGACAGCCCCCCCCCCCCGATCTATTCCCATTTACACATCCACCCCCCCCCCGCAGATGGGCGTAGTAGCGCGCAAGCTGCACCTGGTGGGGCTGGGCGGGATGCTGCGCGACCCCCCCAAGCTGTCGCTGCCCGGCAAACTGGTCTTCCCCTCGTCGCACGCGCCCGCCCGGTTTACTATGCTTGGATTGGGCGACATTGTTGGTTGATTGGGGTTGTTTGGGGGGTTGTGGACGTGGGCACTAGTGGACTCGGTGGACATTTCACTTTGTGTGTAAACCTACCGTAACCCATCTGAATAATTAACCAAAGATTATAATTACAGTTGTTTCATTCATCATAATATTTCGTTTTTACGATGGAATAATTCATTACGAAATTTATCACACGATTTTATTCATTTAATTATGGTAGGATTCTGCGCAAAGTATGCGCTCTACTCTGTATACACAACACTGAGATTTGGAAAATTCATAAGCATGTTTCGAGCACATTTCAGTTTACAACAATGAGTGATTTTTATCATCATCAGCAGTAGTTGACAGACTCTTCATTTCAGTAAACTCAAATGTGTTCAAAACAAATTTACTTTACAAATGAGTTTCCTAACTTTTTGCGGTGTAAATACTAGTGTGCGCACCGCCTTTTGTGATCAAGTGTTTTGTGTGTCTGTAATACAGGGCTCTCAAATGGGGGGGGGGGTTGGAGGGTAACTCCCCCCGCCTAAAAAATGGACAGCTTATCTATCTAAAGTTTAAAAAATGTCATTAAAACACTCCTTCCACCACTACACCTCCCCTCAAAGGTAATGCCCGGCCTCCTTCTCTGTTTCGTGCTGCGCTACGACGCGCACAAACGTGCGCAAGCTCTGGGCGCCACCACGGCCGTCAACTGCGAACTGGGCGTCAACTCAGTGCCCGGCGCCGAGCCCGACCCCCAGCTCGCCCAGGGTGGACTGAGTCAGTCTAATAGTGCTGCTAACTTGCTCGTGCTCCGCAGGGTGACCTACTTTCATTGCAGTTTGATTGGCTACTTTTTGGGTGAGTTTTTTTTTTTTTGGGGGGGGGGTTGTACGGTGGTTTTGGGGGGTTGGGGGTTGGTTTAAGGGTTTACCAGGATTTTGTCCTTCGTCGGGCTTCGGGTGTATCTGTACGAGGTTGAATTACTCCTCCGGAAGAAATGGGATAGGCAGATAAAGTTGAAGAAAACGATTCTGAGGAAGGGAAGGGTTCAATTTATAAGGCTTTTCTTGACGTATAAACGCAGAAGGGGAAAAATAGCCTAAAATCTGTATATAACAAAAAGTACAGCTATAAAATACTTTCAAATCCTCTTTTACCATTTTACCCGTACCTTGACACTTTACAGGACATTTGACATGGTTTCTTACATACCCCCGTTGGCACCTTGCCAACCCCCTCCCCCCGCACATCCACTGCACACTCGTTTGCACGCAGGTCTGGTCACGGCGACCGTGGTGGCCGAGGTGTTCAAGGCGGCGCAACCGGCCCTGCTCTACTTGGTGCCCTTCACGCTCCTGCCGCTCTTGCTCATGGCTTATTTGAAGGTTGGGGGGGGGGGGTTGGGGGGTGGAGGGTTGGTGGCTATTCGTGCTAGAGTGGAGAAATGAAAAGATAGTTTTGAAGTTAGAAGATGAGAGAAAAGTAAAGTTTTCTTTAAACTTTCTACTTTCCAACGTTCTACTTCAAAAAAAAATTTATTTCAACACTTGCAGAATTGACCAAAGTTTGAGAGGCCTTTTGTGTAATGATTGGCGCATTTTTGCGATTTTTGGTGATCGAAATTTGCATGAAGACTTTTTAATGCAAATTATCATTTTGGATTTTATACAATTATACTCAATTTTTCAGGGAGATCTGGCGCGTATGTGGCACGAACCATTTATTTATGTGCAGCAGGCTAAATTTCAAACGATTTGACAAATGGAGTTCAAATCAATTGATGTCATCTTAATTAACGCTGCAACATGGAAAAGGGGTTGCTTGTGTGCAAACTAGTTGCCGGATTTTATTAGACCGGGGGTTTTTCGCCGCAGCCCTGTTCATTTTTGCTATACACACTAGTTGACCGTCGTTGACTGGTCAACTGAAAATTCCACTAAAACACATCAAATCAAGTTCTAATCAATGGAAACGCCTCTGTTTCGGCGTTGACGGAAGCATGTTTCAGTTGACGGCTGACCCACTGTCAACTAGTGTATTTTCATGACACCATTGTATCAAATAGTTCACATAAATACAACCATATTAGCTGCCAGGGAAAAACCGGCCGGTTTAATGGAATTGATCCTAGGCCAGTTTGAGATTGTCTCAAATCACTGTCATTTCGTTTGTTATAATATTGTTGTACAGGCCCTTGCGACCTTTGTCTACTTAATCAAGTTCAGTTAACACTTTACTTTTCAATGTTTGCATCACATTTTCTCCCAATAACTTTCTTAATTTCCGTTTTAATTTTGCCGTAAAAATTCGATGCAGGGGTGAAATTTGATTACCTATCCTGACTTTCTGTCAGTATTTGAAAGTGTACGCTGCCGGAGCCATGCTACATGCGAGGCAAGTCCCGCACCTTGTAAAATGTAGTGTCAGACAAAATTATGTAAGTACCGTATATCCTTGAATGAGACCCCCCCCTTGAATTATACCCCCCTTGAATAACACCCCCCTGTTAGCCAGGTGAGGAAAAAATAACCCCCCCCCTTGAATAACTCCCCCCTCTTGAATAAGACCCCATCTGGGTAAAACGATCGATGAGCAACACACGAAAATGAAAACTAGACAAACAGAAAAATAAAGCTATGTCTGGGCTGATTCATCGAATGCAATGGGGTTTGGTGTGTGAAACGAAAAATACAAAAGAATGTTAGCCTATGATATTTTAAGGTTTAGATGATTGAACACGAATTTTAGGATGGATACGTTGTTTTGTTCGTGTTGAACTGGTCATTTTCTGCATTAGATGTGTTGACGGAATGCATACAAACAATGAATAAAGTGAAAGTTTTCCTGGAAGTTCTGAGGAAAAAATAACTCCCCCCTTGAATAGTACCCCCCTTGAATAACTCCCCCCTCCAAAACCTCTGACGAAATAATAACGCCCCTGGGGTCTTATTCAAGGATATACGGTAAGTGCGATGTAAATTTTCGCGAACTTTACCCGGCATTTTACATGAAATTGACAAATCTTGCATAACTTTTTACACGGTGCGGGACTGACCCCCAATCGGCAGACCACAAGTTTTTGGAGCAATTAAATTTCACCACATCCATTTGAGAATAATCTTTTTCACAATTAACCAGTATTCAGCATAATTCAAGTTCAAGTATTCTCTTTACATAACTATGACGTTGCTGCTAAAAATTTCGTTGAGTTCTGTAAAAAAATTGTCTTGGCGCCATCTGCATATTGTCAAGTGACGATGTCAAGTGTCAAGTCAAGTCACACTGTCAAGTCAAGTTGCCCTGTCACTTGACAACTAGCGGAATTGGGCCCCTTCGCGAACTTCCCGAGTTGTTTGCTTCTGATTGATAACTAATCAAAAACGTGTGTGTATATCTATCAATGCTTGTATTATCGCTTTACATGTCCTCTTAGCATTTGTTGCTATTTGTTCGGTG
This sequence comes from Sphaerolaimus hirsutus, assembly GCA_964036195.1. NCBI lineage: Eukaryota > Metazoa > Nematoda > Chromadorea > Monhysterida > Sphaerolaimidae > Sphaerolaimus > Sphaerolaimus hirsutus. Next base: position 8,549,320 of record OZ038451.1, read on the forward strand.
CACCTCCAGCCACAGGAGTAGGTTCAGTGTAGGCGTGCTCTTTGGGTGCTTTTCTATTCGATGTTTTACCGTAAATTTCAGTTTGAGGTTACGGTATCGGTTGAAGGCCCTTCGCTACTACCGTATTTCTTCTAATAGAAGAGCGCCGTTCAATTTTTTTGTCAACTTTTTTACCTTCTGCCGTTCTATTGGAGGTGCCGTCCTTTTAGAATAAATATGGCAGTATTTCGAAAAAGCAAAGTATGCGGGAAGGCAAAATGGAAAAATACAATTTTGAAATTGAATTGAAAAACAAATTGAATGCGACTTCGCTCCGATAAATTCCTGAGAATCAGTGAAAAATGCGTTTTTCATTTTGCTTCGTGCGGTTTTGCGTTGCATAATTTTTTTGTTGGTATTTGAACAACCGTTGAATTGAATTAATGATTAATATTTTTCTGTTTACGTCTGGAACAATGCCGAAATGCTTTCGAGTTCCCTCTAGTGCACAGCGAAACAGTTCCCCCTATGTTTTCAGTAGTTTTGTTTGTTTGAATTGACTGGGGCGTATGTTTTTGACCTATGACAAAAACTGCGTAATTATATTTTTCCAATTCTAAGCTGGTATACAGCCTGACACTTTTTTCACTCAGAGAAAACTACCCCCGTCTTTTCTCTGAACAAGCGAAGTACACATTGTGGCTCCACTAGTTTACGGCCGAAATTTTGAGAACTAATATATATTTATGTTTCAAACACGTTCGAGTTTCCCAGAATGAATTACTGATCTTCGTCAACGTTAGTTGACAGAGTCCTCATTCCGGCAAACTCAAATAAGTTTACCAGTTTCCAAATTTTGGCCGCAAACTCACGTGCGTGGGGCCATCGAGTGTAATATTGGCCCTACACACACTAGTTTTCACCGTGACTGATGTGAAAACTGAAATGGCCACATGGCCACATCCAGCCTACTCTTTTTGTATGCTTTACGTGTTTTAGTTTTAAAATTTTCAAACTTTAACTTTCATTAATTTAATTTATAATTAAAATAAAATAAAATCATTCAACCGTGTTCATTAAATTGCATTTTTAAAAATTTCAGTTTTCACACGAAGTCACGGTGAAAACTAGTGTGTGTAGGCACAATGTACTGTATAATTCATGTAAATATGTATTTACGTTTCTATGTAGGCTTTACGCTGTCATGAACATTCTGTCGTTCCATAAAAGCTTTCCAGTATTTTTAGCTTTGAATTTTCTCTGGCGCATGAGTTCACGATAAATTGAAAATGGTCTAGGTATGTCCTTGAGAATCGACTTTTGGTCCAATTAAACTTTCATTTAGTTTGCAAATTCAAAAGGACCATTCAAAGATCGTGAACACATGTGTCTAAAGTTAGGGCACTGGGCCCAGATTCAATTAGAAGACACCCGGCACGCAAAACTAGCACAATTTCAGGCGCTTATCGCGTGTCCGACACCTTAGGTTTAATTGAATCTGGCCCCAGGGGTCTCCAATGGGAGACCTTTCCAGCCCGCAGCTACATAAGTGAACGTATTTTGTATATCCTTGAATAATTCCCATGGTTGACTTGACACTTTTGGTGTTGGTTACCCCAAAGCTCAGTAAATATCATTTCATCTTTTACTTTTTTTGTTCTTTGTGAAATTTATCAAATTCGGGGACTTATTCAAGGAATAACACGCCGTCGTAGAACTGATGCATGCACCCATTTCGCATTTCTCTCTCGATATTGTATTTATACCAAAACTTTTTTACAATAGTTGCGCAATGCTGTGAAACGCATCGCGATTCTGTGGTTTTCTGGCAGGAAAAAACACAAATGAACACAAACTTCCATTTTGCTGCATTTTTGGGGCGTCATAAAAAAATCCAGATAACATTGCAAAATACTGCTAATGCCAAAAGTGCCTCCATCGTGCAGAATTTGATAATTGAATTGAGAATTTCGGCTCCTTCAAATACTTGGCGGAAATCACACTTAGTATGGAAACCTACCGTAACCCATCTGAATAATGAACCAAAAATTGTACAGTTTTTCACCATAGTATTTCGTTATACTATGGAATAATTAATTGTGAAATTTTTCACAAGATTTTATTCATTCAATTACGGTAGGCACATCAGGCTGTAAACCGAGTTTCTTATCTTTTTCCGATCTCACAGAAATGCACATTCCTGCGTCCCATTATGTTGTACATTGGCCGATTTTGATGCCCTTCGAGTATGTTGGGGTTTGGGGTCTGGGCTATGACGAATTGTTTTGGTTTGCTCGAATAATCCCCCAGTCCCGAGATAAAAGGGGGTCTATAAAACGGTGTTCATTGTGCACAGATGATCTGCACATTGACTTTGAAGCTTAATAACTCAGCCATTTCTGGGCCGATTCGGATCGTTAAACACTTAAAATCATCAGGACAACCTGCAGATCCTATTTCTGTGGTCGGATTCGTGATTCTATGAGATCGCAAAAAAATATAAGAAACTTCGTTTACACCCTAATACTTTGCGGTCCGCCGAGTATACCAAAAATTCAATTCTCGCATGAGAGATGTTGATAAAAATCGAGTGAGTCGAAAAACAAAAATCACACGGGTATGGAAACGCAGCGGGCAGAAATATGTTTGTTCCACGATCTGATCAAGGTGCCCAGCTGTTTCCCTGGACCCATCTGTAATGGAAATTTTAACTAGTTGACAATTGAAATCACCAAAACTGCGAATTTTGTTTCAACACATTTGAGTTGACCAGAATAAATATAATCTCTGGTCAACAGTTTACTGACTCAACGTTTGAGAAAATTCAAACGTGGTTAGAACGGCGCTAAAATAAATTTCACTTTCCCTCCAAAAAATGCAAAAATATTGCGACTCCTTCGGACCGGATTCGAACCAGTGACCTATGGATGTCCGCCGACCGCTACAGTCCACCGCTCTACCAACTGAGCTACCGAAGGGCACACTTGCTAAAAGATGGATACAATTACAATCGATTTAACAGCCATGACAATTTCGGTTGTCAATTAAATAATGCTGTCAAACGTCAACATTTTGGACAGAAAATCCGCAGTTTCTCTTAACACAACGATGACAAACTCTGGAGAAAGATGTTTAATATTTTGGTGTGTGTTTCAAAATGAGCTCGATATCAAATGACCTTACGAATAAAAGATTCGGCTTTTCAAAGTAGTTTTCGAATTTTTCTCCTAGATTTAATATTTCCAATGTTTGGACAATTATTTGAATGTTTACACGTATTTACTTCAATACAATTCAACCAGTGAACCCTTGAAAAATTCTATACTTTTCGAAGTTCCAAATTTTGAAATATACAAAAACAACAACTACATTTTATGGTGTCGTTTCCATGGTGGAATACAAATTCGAAAACATAATCCCAATTACGGTTCGCCATCGTCAACTCAACACGCTCAACGCCCGCATTTGTGTCAACTCAAAACCAAATTGGCAACGAGCCAACCTCGTACGAGTGCGGGTACATGTGCGGCTTGGCCGGCTTGGGCTCGCCCGTCCAGTACAGCGACTTGTCGAACGCCCGATGCAGAATCGACTCCCAGCGCACTGGTTGAGTTAGCTGCAATGGGCCCACATACACTAGTTGACGTCATAATTCATGTCAACTAAATTCAGCTAAGTTTTGATAATTATGTGATTTCCACACTTTCCCATGTGAAAGGGCATAAAAAAATTTAATTTGATGTCGTGACATTTTCATGGTTTCTGTTGATGCTGTGTGATGCTTTAAAAAATCATTTGTGAAGAATGGCCAGTAAAAATCGACGAGAGCTTCGATTTTTTTGGACTTATCGACTTTTTAAAGTATCGACTTTCATTTGTACCTGTTTTTATGAACCAGTCAAAAAGCCTCAAAAACCTGCACCAAACGACACATTAACCTGTTTCACCAATCTATCCCTGAAGGCTCGCTGGTTCCTGGCGCTTCTGGGGTACGGCTTCCCGTCCACATTTGCGCGCACCATTATTCGAGGCGACCCGAATTTGATCGTCTGGTTGAGAAATGAAAACACGGATATCTTATCTAAATACCCCCTCAGAGGTGATTTCTAAAGAAAATGGATCCAATTTAAGAATCTACCGTATATCCTCGAAAAAGACCTCAGGGGACTTATTAAAAGTCAGAAGTTTTGGAGAGGGGAGTTTTTCAAGGGAGGGGGAATTATTTTTTCCTCACAACTTTCATGAAAACTTGTACTTTATTCATTGTATGAATGCATTGCATAACTTAAGTAATCCAGGTATTTAACCGTTCAAAAACTACAAAACCATGGTATCCATGATAAATTCGTGTTCATCGGCATCCAAATAATCCAAATAAACTTTGTGGATACACATATCACGCACCCAAAGGGGGGGGGGGGTTCAAGGGCGGTGATTTTTTCATCACCTGGCCAACAGGGGGGGGGGGTATTCATGGGTGTCTTATTCAAGAATATACGGTATGTTTCGCCAACCCAAAAACGAACATTAGCAAACTCCCTGAAAGGTTGCTCCGCCTGCTTCATGAGCTGCGTGTGAAAGGCGCCGGCCACATTGACCGCTCTCAACGGCCTCACGCCATACCTGCACCCGGGGGGGTCTATTTGAACTTAAGGTGCACATAAGGCGCCAATTGGATCGAGCACCTGGTGCCGTGCTCCTGGGCGAAGCGCACGCAGGGCTCGTGGCCCCCGAGCACCTTACAGTGCGGCATCAGGTTCACCGCGACCGCGCACACGGCCTTGTTGTAGGGCAGGGCGCCGGTCGCTCTGCGGGGGGGGGGGGTTAATTGGTGACTGATGCTCACCGCGTGGCAGTTCAAAATCCTGTAAAATGTAAGGTGTCAAGTGTCATGTAAAATGTCAAGTTTTTGTCAAGTCTAAATGTCAAGTCGACGTGCCAAATTTTAGGCGAAGTGTGTGAGTGACAGGCAGTTGCGACTTGCGACTGTGTAAACCCACAGTGACGGCGAAAAAGTTACCCCAATTCAACACAGCCTAATCCCTTTTCACTTTCCGTCACACTCAACAAAGACCCAAAATCGGGTTGGGGGGGGGGGGGTTACCGAATCGGTGACGGTCACAAACGCACTCGAGTCGTCTCCTCGCCTCGACGCAGAGTCTGCCCAGCTTGGAGGCGGCGGTGGTGCGGACGGTGAGCATGGCGGAGGCGCTCTGCTCGGCGCACACTTGCATCGCCTCGGCGCGCACTTTCAGCAGGGAGAGTGCTGCGGGGGGGGGGGGGTTGTTAGATGTAGTCACAGCTAGGATGTCATATTTCCGTTTTCCGCAGGCAATTTTTTTCCGTTTTCCGGCAAGTGCAAAAATTTCCCGTTTCCGTTTTCCGTCAAGTGCAAATTTTTTTCCGTTTCTGCTTTTCCGCAGGCAAAATTCTTTCTGTTTTCCGATTTCCGCAGGCAAATTTTTTTACGTTTTCCGTTCCGTTTTCCGGCAAGTGCAAATATTTTTCCGTTTTCCGGCAAGTGCAAAATTTTTTCCGTTTCCGTTTTCCGTAAAAAAAATTTGTTGACACCTTAGTCACAGCTGGTGCCAGTCCCAATTGTCGAATCCCGGCCAAAGGAACTGAAATATAGCAATTTTGTAGGCAGTGTAGGCGACTACCCCCCCCTCCATTCGCCGGGCCCTGTATACAATCCCACGCCACTTGAAAATCCTGATTACACAAATGATTGTATCTTAGACAGCTGGCTTTCATGGTTTGTTCATTCATAGTGAAGTAACTCATCATCGCTCAGAAAAAAAAATATATAAAAAATAATAATTAAAATGGAGGAAAAAAAATTTACCAGATTCAAAATCCAAAACGCCAGCGAATACCAATGCGGCATACTCGCCCACGCTGAAACCGGCCGTCTCGATGCAGTTTTCCACAGCCTGAGCGGATTGTTTTTTTGCATAATCGTCCAGCAAAAAGTGGATACATTTTGATGGTGTGAATGGACAAATAGGTACACAAATTTTGAGTAAAAATTGGGGCAAAATCGCTCAAAAATGTCGCAAAATCTTAAAAATATACAAATTTCGATCGATTATGTGGGGGGTTCGAGGGGTAAAGCAAAAATTTCCGCTTCGAGAAAGATACCCCATGGGCACTCCAAAACCCACCTCAGGCCTTTCGCATCTCAATTTCTGCAGCGCAGCCAAACTGGTGACAAAAGTGGCCGGCTGGCACACGGACGTCCTGTTCAACTCGTCCGGCGACCCGTGCAGACACGTCTGCGATGAAATGTTATTATCTAGTAGAACATACGCAAAGTTGACAAAGAGTGCAAAATTTGCACTGCCACAGGTAGGAATCGAACTCGCGCGTCTGGTATAGAATACGAGCGCCCTAAATCGCTAGACCACAATAGCGGTTGGACTGCATGTAGCCCCCAATCAGAGGCACAAACATGCACACTACCCATTTGCACAGTTGTGAAAATGTACGTACATTTACTCGAAAAATACGCGTACGCGAGTACGCGGTACATTTACATATACTTTAAAAAAAGTTATGTACTCACTTTTACGCGTACATTTTAAAAGTACACGCGTACAGAAAAATGTATTTTTGTTGCAAAAATCACAATTTTCCATTGCTAAAATAAAATTTTTTTGAAGAAATCATACAATTTACAATAAAATACAAAAAAAATCACTCAAAAACGACATCCATTTTGTCTTCCAGTGTAAAATTAACTCTATCATGAAAAAAGTAGTAGATTTTACGTTTTCCGGGGGAAAAGTACTCGCTTTTACATTTTTCGTGGGAAAAAAGTATATTACTCACATTTACGCATGAGTACGAGTAAACAAAAAAGTATTTTACATTTTCTATACTTTTTGGTGAGTAATAAATGCTTACATTTACATATACTCTTTTTTAAAGTTCAGTAATTCTAACAACTCTGCCCATTTCCACCCATGAAAATGACTCACTTGCAGCAGGTCAAAGCCGAGCAGCTCGCCCGCCCGCTCGTACAGCTGCGACACGTTCGGGTAGCCCAACAGCGAGGCACCCATACCCGGGAACTGAGCACATTGTGGCGGTGGTGTAGATTTGGATACTTTTGGAAAGGGATATATGTAATCGGATGAATTACTTTTGTAATGATGATGTGTAATGAATGGCAGCGAATTTTTGCCACCGTGCGAAATAATTTACTACTATTCTTCCCTCCTTGACCGGAATTTAGAGTCATACAAAATCGCCAATTTTTGCACCGTTTTGCACTGAACCCCGATAAAATTTGTTAGCAAGGGGCTCCAATTTGATGGTTGAGGCTCACAGAGGTGAGGGGTATCATTGCAGAGGAGTGACTTACTATCTATATGAACCCCTGGGACCTGGGAGAGCAAAAATCCTGAAAATACTGAATGGCATGGCAACACTTTTCAGGTAGATTGGGCATGGACGATTACTTCGTACCAGCACCAGAACTTCTGGCGCCATTCCAAAAAACGCACGCCATTACGGCGCCCTTCAAACGTGAATAGTTGGTTTGTAACAACGACGCTCACCTGTGCCCCCTGGCCGGGAAATAAAATGACTGTGTGTTTTTCTGGGTCTCTTTTTGCCTGCACTTGTCTTTCCGACGCGGTGATCTGATTTTCTGAAGTTTTACTTTCATCTGAACCTGGAACAGGCGGCTTTTCACCTGTAAATGTCGAATTGTGAACTTGGAGATTTTCGGTTTATAAAAACGAATTGGCACACTGAACGAAACACTTATTCAGTTTTCCAGAATTAGCAGATAATTGAAAAGATGGACCCACCGTCAAAATTACTTTTGGAGGTTTGCCAGTTATGGAACAAAATTTCTTGAGGTATAAAAAGCAATGAATGCGTTCAACGCTTTACGATGGACTGAAAAAGATGTGTGCTCGTACTTCTCAAATGGTGCTTTTTGGCATATTGCCAAAAATCTTTAAGATGTGCGTTCCATGAAAGAGACCTGAAGGCCAGGCATCCATTTCCTCTGCCAATTGATCAGCTGGGATTCGCACTTTCGCATATTTTACAGCATGGGCAATTCAATTGGCCCGGACAGTTTTTTGGGAATTCCCATCTATTGGTTGGGTCATTTGGCTGGTTAAGTGGCAAAACATCAGCTTGTCAAGTGTAAAACATCGGGTAAAAGAATAAAGCACATATTTCTGTGCATTTGAGACTTTGAGACGTTGACATGGCAAAAATTCGTCTGATATTTTACAGGCGGTGGGACTGGCCCCCGACTAGCAAAGCACTGAACCAAAAAATAGGGTAGTGCACAATTTCCGAACCAGAGGCTACTCGAAAAACCACCCGGCGCCAATTGAATTTACTCCCTGCTGTAATTCATCTTCACTGCGTAATTCGAACATCCGCGGCACTGCGTGGGGGAACATTTGAAACCCTGGCAACGTGCCAAAAAAAACCTGGAACTGACCATCGCCGGAGGAAGTTGCCGCGTGCCGCCTGAAAGTCAGTATTAAAATAACAAAGCTGAATTTTGTTGAAGTTTTGTAGCCAACAATTGTTAATGATTAAACGAACGCGAAAAGCGTCGTACATTGGAGCCAAGCCCGGGACCGGATCATTTCGCAATTCTCTTTCCTTTTTTGTATTCGACTACAGTTTTGGATATGAACGGCTGGTATGCGTTATGAACAATTTTCATGTTTTACATGAACAGCGATGCACAGCAAAAAATGAGTCTGTGATATTGTCGGTATCCGGGCTGGATGCGCGTGAAGCGCTGCGCTTCCGCCAGCATCACGAAATTTCTGTTGCAGCATCTCCCACACGCTTCACCGAGCTTCACGGCCGCTTCACACGCATCCAAAGGTGTAGAAAACACCTCCTTATGTTGGGAAAACACCTCCTTCCATACACATCACCAACATCGGGTGGGCGGAGCACTAACAGGCTTGGTGAAGCGTCGGGAAGTGTCAGTGTGAAGGGAATTCACGGGGCTTCACCGACCATCCACCACACCCCTATTTGTTGTGCTGTAAGCGTGTTTCTTCCTTGTATCTGCTCATGCACATGCGCGTCGGTGACCGTCACAATGTGCCCACACACACTAGTTTTCACCGTGACTTCGTGTGAAAACTGAATTTTTTTCAAATGCAAATTAAAAAAGCACGGTCGAATGATTTGATTTTATTTAAATTTGAGTTTAAAGAAATGATAGTTAAACTTTGAAAATTTGAAAACTAAAACACAAAGCATACAAAATGAGTAGGCTGTATGTCGTCATGTGGCCATTTCAGTTTTCACATCGGTCACGGTGAAAACTAGTGTGTGTAGGGCCATTGGCACTGCGCACACTAGTTTTCACACGGAACTTCGAAAACTCATAAATGAGCTTTGAACGTGTTTGAGATTTACACAATGAGTCATTTTTATTCTCCGTCAACTGTAGTTGACGGCCACCGCATTACGGACACCGCATTGTAGAAAACTCAAATGCGTTCTAGGCTGATTTGTGAGTTTTCGAAATTTGGTGTGAAAACTAGTGTGCGCAGGCACAATGTGCCTACACACACTAGTTTTCACCGTGACTTCGTGTGAAAACTGAAATTTTTCATAATGCAAATTAATGAACATGGTTGAATGATTTAATTTAAATAAAATTAGAATTTAAATTAATGAAAGTGAAGTTTTCAAAATTTGAAAACTAAAACACATATAGCATACAATAAGAGTAGGCTGAATGTCGCCATGTCGCCATTTCAGTTTTCACACGAGTCACGGTGAAAACTAGTGTGTGTAGGGCCATTGAAACCACTTCAATGCCCCAGTGCATAAATAAATCACGCGCAACATTTTTTTCCTGTGATAAGGATCTAAAATACAGAAACCGATTTTCATTTTGAGTGAAGGAAGCTTTTATTTCCTGTGATCACAGAAATACAGCTGCGGAATACGGGAATGTATCACAACGAATGGAACGAGTGAAGGTCGAAATAAAGTTTTCGACACACAACTGCTCAAATTCAAAGTACGACTGAAAATTCAAATGACTGCCAAAAAAATTTATCATGTAAAATGAGTAATGTATTTCAAATTGACTGATGTGCGAGACACAAAATTAATAAATAAAGAAAGAACCTAAGGCACCCGACACGGGAATGCCTATTCTACTCGCATATCGACCGCCCTACTTGCGCCCTACATCTCAAACCATAGAATCAGGCCCTGGGGCAGTCCCAGACCATGTAAAATGGCCTGTAAAATGTCAAATGTCATGCAACGTGTCAAAAAGTCATGTAAAATGCCCTGGAAAAATGGAAACCGTGTTGCCATTTCACAGGGCATTCTACATCGACTTTTGACACAGCACTATGCACGACACTTGACATTTCACAGGCCATTTTCCAGGGTCCGCCACTGACACCGGGCGTCACTCCTCCGTGACGGTGGTGACGGGGTCACCGATCATCATGCCCATGCAGGGGTCGTCTTCAACGACGGTCTTGCACAGGCCGTTGTTGCAGCCCGACGCGCACTTGGAGCACGTTTCCCCCTTCTCGTAGACTGGCGAGCCCAGCATGTTGCCGCTGCGGGAATTTGCAACTTTAAAAAAAATGGTTTTGGTTGACTCTGGGATTTATCATTGCGTTTTCATGCTTTTAACGCGGGTTTTTGCGAAATTTGAATGGCCCGTTGAAGGGCCCCGTTCTCGAAAACGTCTTGCTGAAAAATCAGTTCCACAGCCCAGAGTAAATACAGCAGTAGAACTATAAAACACAAAAATAGCGCAACGAATAAATATCGGAGCGTCTTCACCCGTCTAAATATTGTCTTTTCCAAAAGTGTCAAGTAGGTTAAACGTAGCGCTAAAAGTGAATATAACCAACTATGGCGAGTAGCGGCACACGAAGAACTTGGTGCCGTTGCAGTCCTTGCTGCCGCAGCCGATGCGCGCGCTCTTGGACCACACCACCTGCGGTCGGATTGGAATGATTGGAATACAGTATTTTTAGTAATAGAAGTTATATTTTTTTAATTTTCGAAGTTATAGTTACCGTCGTTTTATTTTTACATCGACTTTTTTACTTGTTGTTTTATTGGAGGCTGCCGTTCTATTGGAGGCTGCCGTTCTATTGGAGGTGCCGTTCTATTGGAGGTGCCGTTCTATTGGAGGTGCCGTTCTATTGGAGGTGCCGTTCTTTTGGAGGTGCCGTTCTTTTGGAGGTGCCGTTCTTTTGGAGGTGCCGTTCTTTTGGAGGCTGGCATGGCATTCTTTGGAGGCTGCCGTTCTATTGAAGGTGCCGTTCTATTGGAGGTTTCCGTTCTATTTTTTCACATTTTTTACAAGCCTTTGTAAAAGCAATTAGTTTTAGTGGCACTGGTCAGTTATAGCACCACAGAAGAATAGTGCCCCGCTCCAAAATTGCCATGGTGTTTTTCATATGCACGGTGCTGAACCCGAACAGCAAAATGGCCATGGTGCTATTGCATCACTGGCCTCTAGGTGGGCCCAACCTGTAAAATGCCCTGTAAAATGTCAAATGTCATTCAAAGTGTAAAAAGTCATGAAAAATGCCCTGCAAGTGGCAATTCGGTTTTACATTTTACTGGGCATTTTACACCTGGGTGGGCCCAACCAGTACATACCTGTGTGAAATGTCCAATAGCCTTCATGGCAGGGTCCTCAAACTTTGCTGGCACATCGCCAGTGTAATCGTCCTTGGTGATTTCATCCACCCACCATTTCACCATGTTACTCTCATCAGCGAAGATGTCAGTTGTCATGGCCAGATTTTCACCTGTCTTCAACTCGGTGTTTCTATCATCTGTGGGTTGAATTGTCATTTTTGTTGTGTATTATTATTATTGAGGCATGTAAGATGAAATCGGAAATTTCGGTTGTAAACTACCTAGTGCGCATGCTTGCGGCCTTCAGTTAAGTTCCATTGGCCCTACACACACTAGTTTTCACCGTGACCGATGTGAAAACTGAAATGGCCACATGACGACATACAGCCTACTCTTATTGTATTCTATATGTGTTTTAGTTTTAAAATTTTTGAATTGTAACCTTCATTAATTTAAATTCCAATTAAAATTAAATCAAATCATTCAGCCGTGTTCATTAATTTGCATTTGAAAAAATTTCAGTGTTCACACAGAGTCACGGTGAAAACTAATGTGTGTAGGTACAATGGCGCCACACACGCTGGATGTCAACTGAATTAGTGTAAAAATAGTGTAATTTTAGTGAACTACCGTATTTCCTCGAAATACCCCCCCCCCCCCTTAAAATGGGCACTATGAATTAATAACCCCCCCTCGAAATACCCCCCTCAAAATGGGCACTATGAATTAATACCCCCCCTCGAAATACCCCCCAATTGAGTGTAAAGAAAAAGTCAATGACAAAAGCTGCGATATATGACCCGAGCAATGCATAACACACTTGTTAGAAACAATAATTGTGTTACGTAGAACATGGTATTTGCAGGGGGTGCACTGATAAATACGCACATCTGCCGGTTACGCACATTTGCCCGTTTTTTTCACTTGACACTTTTCCAGTGATTTTCAGATATGAGTGAAGTGAAAAACGCTGCACAATGACATTAGTGAACTTTTTTCACTTCACTCATATCTGAAAATCACTTCAAAATGTGTCAAGTGAAAAACTGTGTAAAATGGTTATTTTTCACTGTTTTTTTCACTTGACACATTTTCAAGTGATTTTCAGATATGAGTGAAGTGAAAAAAGTTCACTAATGTCATTGCGCAACTTTTTTTCACTTTACTCATATCTGAAAATCACTTGAAAAAGTGTCAAGTGAAAAAAACATGCAAATGTGCGTAAACTCGGCAGACATTATGCGAGTCAATGGTCTAACGAATTTTTGTACAAGTGCCATTCTAACCCAATTTCATTGTTATTGACACTCGTATTTCATGCGTAGGGATGACCATCAACAAATTTTTCAATTAGATCAGTGAACGTCACCGTCAAAATTTGAATTTAAGATCTACACTTGATAAATATACGATAATTTCTTATTATTACGAACATAGTGAGCATTTTATGTTATTCAAAGCAATTTTTAGATTTTCAAAACGATCCAGATTTAGCTAGTGGTGTACAGTGTACAGGGTCGTTCTTCCCTTGTTCTATCGCACGCACACATACGTACTTTTTTGTTGGAATTTGTCCGGGCTGTTACAATAAAATACCTTGTTATCTGCTTTCATATGACAATATGCGTGTTCAGTTTATCCTGTTCTCGCATAAAACGTCGGATTGAATAAGATTTACCATGAATCAATTGGAATGCATTCATTCAAATTCAAAATTAACTTCACAATTTTAACGAAATTTAAAATTGGTATGTAAGGGCCGAATCACTGATTCCTTTCATGTCTGCCGAGTTTATCGGGCAGATGTGCGTATCAGGCCTGCCCCGTGTTTATATACCATCTACAAACTTATATAAGGCTGTAGACTCTTATACATGGTGGTTTTTGTTGCATATTTCTACGTCTGCGTACGTTATTAGTACTGGGAGTTCAAAGAAGTTCTGGCGAAATAATAACCCCACTCGAATTACCCCCTCGAAATACCCCCCCCCTCAAAATTCTCACTCTGAAAAAATAAACCCCCTGGCAGTATTTCGAGGAAATACGGTGTGTTATTTCAAATTTCCCATCTGACAGAGCATAGTTTATTTTACATCATGATGACACTCAATTTTAATTGTAAGTGTGATGCTTTAAACTATTTTTTTTGTGTTATTTAGTTGACATTGACACGGATTTGCGAAGTGAACCAGCGTGCGTAGGCATTTTGAGCATCAAGTTCATTAGTATTTGTTCTACTCACCGTGTTTCATGCTGCAGGTGTCCGCCCACGCTTGCGCCGCTTTCGCCAGATTTTCGTCCCATTTCTGTAGTTTTGAATTTCGTGTATTTACAATTTTTTAACGAAAACAATGTGTAAATACTTTGGAGGGTGTGAAGCGCATGGCGAAACGTGTGGAGGCCACCCAACCTAATCATGCCGGTGCCAGTCCCAAGCCATGAAAGTGTAAAGTCAAGTGTCTAATGTCCTACGAATTTGTCAACTAAAATGTCAGATAAAATGTCAATTGTCATGCAAAATGTCTGGCAAAGTGTCAATTACCATGCAAAGTTCAGTAATGAAACCTTTTTGTTATTGACATTTTACACGAGATTTGACACTTGACTTTACACTTTACAGGGCTCGCGACTACTCCTGGGGGCAGTCCCAAGCCCTGTAAAGTGTAAAGTAAAGTGTCAAATGTAAGGTCAAATGCAAAGTAAAGTGTCAATCAAAACAAAAAAGAAAATATTTTATTACTGAACTTTGCATGACAATTGACAGTTTACTTTGCACTTGACTTTACATTTGACACTTTACTTTACACTTTACAGGGCTTGGGATTGCCACCTGGTGGAAGCTTCTGGAAGCGCGCCTTATCACACACCCATTTCTTTACTGTCCAAACTCACCATCTCAGCCATGTCCGCCGCGGGCGGCAACTTGTTACCCGCCTTATCTGTGACCTTCCCCTGGGCCACCAATCTACGTGCATCATCGTGCGCCTTCACTATCTGGCAGCGCAGAATGTTGCACGAGATCTCAGCTTGGCACACTGCCAGGAAGAGGGCCAACACTGATGCTATGGGATACCAGTGCATTTTGGGGGGATTTTTATTTTATTTTATGTGATCTGGGACTAATTCGGCAAGTGGGTAAGTGATTGGCTAAGTGGTAAGTGATGTTTGAGTGGTGAGTTAAGTGACTGGAAAATGTGTGTGACGAGTTCACATGGTTGAGTGATGGTACCCGTCACTGACGATGCCAAGCCAAACCCTCCGGAAAAGGTGCTTTCTACAATGGATACATCCATGTTTTATACTCCGCTTTCGCATTTTTAACAAAAGTTTGAACATTTATATGCAAATGGAATCAAGATTATCAACATCGAAAAAGTTTTAGAATTTATTTGCCATGCTACCAGTCACTTAAACAAGTCTTGTCACTTCTCACTTGGCTCACCAATTTTTTCGTCACTTGTCAACTTGCGGAATTGGTCCCTGGTCGGTGGATTTGGGTAGTTAGATATCTGACTTCGCAGTCGATTTAATCGTGCAAATTTGTTTCGCGAGAATGACTGTTTTTCATCACTTCGGTCACTTTATATACGTTGGCAAATTCGTGTGGGCACCGGCCAGGGGCCAGTCCCGATTACGGGTGCCAGCACCTTGTAAAGTGCCGAGTTAAGTGACAAACGTCAGGGAAATTCCAGAAGACTTTTTAAAATGGAAAAAAGCCACGGCGCTTGGCGGTGGCGCCGAAGTCCGGCGCTTTTTACAGCAAAAAACCCAAATAATTTCCAAAATTTGTGATTTGATAGGGCGGTCGACAGAATGAGGGATCGGCCCCAGGTATCGTGAAATCTATTGTTATTGTATTGATGCGTATATTTATTGCAAAGGTGTATTTTTTCAGCTGGACAGAGTATCCAAATTGGGGTATAGACTATAGAGGTGGATGAATCTATTAAACCAACACCAATTGAATAAAATAATTCATTTAGGACTTCAATGCATAAAGCCCACCATTTGAATAGCAGCGCTTTACGTTAAAGGTCAAAAATATTATTATAATGGTTTTTATAATAATGACATTTATTTTTATAGAAAAAGCTGGTTGTATTCACGTTAAATGTTGCCTATGCAACAATGCAAAATTGATGAATAGATAACTAGTATTCTTTTTATTATATTTACTGATCCGCAGATTTGACTTTAAATGGGCTTTCATTTATTATAAATATTCATATTTAGGATTGAATCCATTATTTTTTATTTGCAGAAGTCTTTTCAAAGGATATAAATATTCACCTACATCAGATCTACAGCATATCACTTTTTTAGCATACTTAATTGTAATTCTATTAGCATAAACCAAGAAATCAAACATATTCAACAAAAAAATCGACAAGAAAAATCGACGATAAAGCTCAAAAATAATCAACTGATAAATCTGCTTACCTAGGTATCGTCAAAATGAATAAAAAAACGCAGACAATATAAATAGGCACCATTTTTTAAGACGGGTGAATGACTATAATTGCAATGACTTTTGTGCGGCACCCTTTTAAGTAATCCCGGGACAAGTCAATCTCAGTGTTCACATAGAAGTGATAGCGTTAAAATCACTCTTTACGGGCTTTAAGTCGAAATCTAGATGGATCGGTGTTGGCAAAACTATGGCGCTAGGTCCAAAATACAATATGGCGCCAATGTCACCATTCCATCGCGCCATTAGACGCATTTTTGCATATCAAATAGCTACAAACCGTATTACCACGAAATACCCCCATGGGGGTTTATTATTTCGCCAGCAAAATTTGAGGGGGGGGGGGTTAATTCGAAGGGGGGGGTTTATTCTAGGTTTTTATTATTATTTCGTCAGAAATTTTCGTGAAATTCAAAGTTTAGAATACGCTTTTTATTACACAAAAACGGTAATAAACGTGAGCAAATAGGTTATATTTGGGCTATAGAAGTAGATCTGTACACAAATGAGTGTAGCTGCGATGCAAATAAGTAGTAATAAATACATCGTGTACATTGCATACATGATGTACATCATTCCGGAGGGGGGTATTTCGAGGGGGGTTTATTATTTCCCCAGCCCATTTTGAGGGGGGGGGGGGGTTAATTCGAGGGGGGGTTAATTTAAGGGGGGAATAATTCGAGGTAATACGGTAGTTGTTTAGAGCTGAGAGACTTTTTTGCTTAAAAATATACCGAAATATAAATAGGAATCACACTCTACCGAAACACATTGTATGCAAATCATTTTGAATAATGTATTGGAATAATGATCTGTTAAATAGGCGTCAAAATATATCCCAAAAATGATCGGAAAAAATTGCCACTTTGATTTTTCTGATATCGATTAAAAATTCATTTTC
This sequence comes from Sphaerolaimus hirsutus, assembly GCA_964036195.1. Taxonomy (NCBI): domain Eukaryota; kingdom Metazoa; phylum Nematoda; class Chromadorea; order Monhysterida; family Sphaerolaimidae; genus Sphaerolaimus; species Sphaerolaimus hirsutus. Next base: position 8,566,296 of record OZ038451.1, read on the forward strand.
GCTGTTAAACCGGTGTAACATTGAGAAAAAAAAGACTGAAATAAATTGGATACCTAAACCAATTCGCACCTTTCCAAGTGAAAAACAAATGTAAAAATCGAGGAAGGTTAGCGATGGCTCGTTGAATATCAACAAAAGAATTATCTTTATATTATTGCGTGACTGGATACAGTAAATATTTATGTATATTCATTATTACATTACTAAAAAACCTGGTGGCAGTCCCGCACCCTGTAAAGTGAAAAGTCAAGTGTCAACTTTTCAGTAAAGTGCCATACAAATTTGTAAAATGTCATGCAAAATGTCGAAAGTTTCAGTAATAAAATATTTACCCGTTATATTAATTGAATTTTGTCAAAAGTCCTGTAAAACATAACTTTTTACTAGTCCTTTGACATTTTCCATGACATTTCACATGACTTTTTACACTTTACAAGACATTTTACATCTAATTTCACAGGCTCCGAAACTACCCCCGGACCCCCCTACCCTACTCCCACCCCAAGTAAATCACGACTTGTGGCCATGACGTCCATGCATCGCCAAGTGATCAATCTTGGCGCTAAGCGCCTGGTAAACGCTTCTCTGATACAATATGATGAAGAAAAGAAAACACAGCAGGGTCAATGTGACGGCTACAACTAGTCTGTTCTCAGCTCGGAGCTGTTGCACGTGCGCGTCCAGGGCGGCTACACCGGCACTTGTCTGAAATTTTTTTTGTAGTGTTTGAAAAAGCGGGTCAAATCGGCGTGACATAGATAATCAATTTAGACAACACTAATCGGACGTCAAAAATGGCATTTTCGGCTTTTCCCGATCATAAGTGTTGAAATGGCCGAGTTATTGAACTTCAAAATTGATCGGGCAGATCGGCCATGTAAAATGAGTATCTTTTTATAGATCCCCCATTATCTCGGGACTGGGGGATTACTCGAGGAAAAAATTTTTTTTGTCATAGCCCAGACCGCAAAAATCACCATACTTGAACGGCCAACGGCAAACGTGTAACAAAATGGGAAGACACGAAAATCTGGTGGAAACCACACCCTATGCCACTCCCAATCGTTTCTATGGTCACCCCCTTGAATAAGTCCCCATCGTAAGCGAAATGGACAAACAACAACCATCGGAAAAAGTCACCACGCAAGGGTCACTTTTTTACATACACAATCGCAACCTCACTTTCAAGTGACAAAAACAACAACTTTAAAGTGGCAAAGTGCCAACCTCGTGCGAGGCGAGCGTGGCATAACTGGACGCGTGCGAAGCGTCTGATCTGTGCGAGTCGAGCGGCGCCAGGCTGCCCACGCGGCACATCAGTCTAGGGAGGTGTGTGTGTTGGTGTTTTATGGGAATGAAATTATAGGAATATTTATGAAAAATACCGTATTTTCTCGAAATAGCCCCCAGGGGGTTTATTTTTTCGAAGTGGTAATTTTGAAGAGTAGAGAGTATAAGCCTTGTCATAGTCATTTTAGTTATAACGTAACTTGGTCATTGTTTTTAACGTGTGTTCCTGCATAACACAGATCACAAACTGCAGTTTTTAGCATTTAAACTGATCCCGGGTAGCTGTATTTCGAGGGAGGGTCTTTTTCGAGGGAGGGAGGGAGCAACCAAAGAGATGTCCACCTCTAAATTTAAAACGTAAAAACGCCTCAAATGTGCCTTACACCCTGCAATAATTATCACCCCCAAGCCACCTGTACTCGAAGAGACCTTCCTTGGGCAGCGTTTTCCACAATTCGTTGATCGACGCAGAGTCCTTGGCGTCGATGTTGGCGTCGGTCTGCAGCGCGGCCACCAGAAATTTCTCTTTGGCTACGGTTTCGTGATAGCCCGCTTGCATGAATATTCTGGGCGAGATGATTTCTGATCGTTTTTTATTGTGGTGATTCTTTAACGCTCGACCGCGTATTTCTGAAGAATTCAGAATGTTTCTGTATCGGGGGTCGCTAGAAATGCGAAAGGTACCGTGTTTACGTAAATTTTTATCGTTTACTATTTATATTCTGCGGATGGTATACTTTGCAGAGAAAGTCAATAATACCACATTTTTATGAATAAAGTCACATGCCAGTCCCGAACACTTTAAGTGTCAAATGTAAAATGTCATACAAATTTGTCAATTGTCATGCGAAGTGTGAAATTTATAGTAAAAATCTTTTATTTTTACTCTTCTGATTGACACCTCACATGGCACTTGACACTTTACTTCACACTTTACAGGGTCGGGGGACAGCCCCCTAATCACCCTATCCCCTCAACCCACCTCACAATAGCCCTGTCCCCGGGCGGCAAGTAGCCCGAACTGGGCCTGACCCTGAACTTCTCTGGCGACGTAGTCTTGATCTTGTAGACGCACGGTAGCCGGCCCGTGTTCTTTAGCAGCACGAAGTCGATCCGGTCCTGCTCGCCGCTCACCTCGTGGAAGCTGAGCTCGTCGCGCGGGCTGAGGGTGGATTCGGAGTGTAGGGCGCCTTATTGACTCAAGCTCCCAGCTAATGTAGTCCCAGTGCTCAACTAGCCCCAGCGTTCATCTAGTGCTACCCGATGCTCATCTAGTGCTACCCGGTGCTCATCTAGTGCTACCCGGTGCTCATCTAGTGCTACCCGGTGCTCATCTAGTGCTACCCGGTGCTCATCTAAGCCCCCCCCCACCGCAGCTAGCACGCGCCATGTGCATTGTGCGGCTCTGCGGCGGCGCAAGGAACGTGTGCCATTGGCCACTGGCAGGCGCGGCGACAGGCCAAATGGCAAACGGCTAACATCAAAGTCATGGCTGGAAAGAAAGAATTTGGAAGAGAGAAGTTGGAAAAAAAGAGTTCTAGGCTGGTCGGCAAGAAAGAAAGATTTCGAGCTATGTTTTTTGATCCTTCAGAGAAGGGAAAGGTCACAAAAATAGCTAAAATTCCTTCGATGGGATAAGCGCACATGCTGGCTGCTGATAACGCACAAGCTGGCTGTGGGCTGAGCACTAGATGAGCACCGGGTAGCACTAGATGAGCACCGGGGCTAGATGAGTACCGTGTTTAGATGAGCACTGGTACACGGTTGCCTTATCTTCTAATTGGGTCTGGCCCCTGGGAGGGGTGGCACCGACCTGATGGCCAGGTAGGTTCCCTGGTGGCACTGCTGGTTGAAGTTGTGCACCCGCCATTCCATTATGTCGCGCGCCCGCCCGTGCACGCCCCTGCGAGTCACACGCGGCCATTATGTAAATATGTATGTACACAAGATTTTTATATTGATGGGAGATTTTTTTAGAATGTAGAATACTATTTACCATTTTTAATGGAAAAAAGTCAGGTGATAAATTCTGCACGAATTTCACCGATTGCAAGCGTTCAGTTTCAATGTAAATTCTCCCGCGTGGTAGCAGCCCCGAACCGCGTAAAGTGTAACGTCAATTGTAAAATGTCAATCAAATAGGAAAAATTTATTTAAGCATTTTTCATGACAATTGCCACATCTCGCGTGTCATGTTTCATGATATTTGACACCATGTTTTACGCTTTACATACTGCGGGACCGCCCCGCGCAGACAACACACACACATCCGCACACGTCACAATCCAACCCCCCCCCCCCCGTTCACCTGCTGGGACTCCTGGACTTGTCCTCGTGCACGGGGTGCAGCTGCAAGTTGTCATGCTGCAGGTGCAGCGTGCCGTTGTGCTGCATGGGCCCCCAGTTACCTGCCGCCGCGCCGCTCGCAGCCGCCGCGCTCGTGTTTGGTGCGGGCGAACGGGCCACGCTGATTGGCTGGGGGGGGGGGTGGGTGATTGGGGGGTTTGGAGGGGGGTTGAAGGGGGGTTAGATTTGGAGTAGTGGTGCCCTGGGCCAGACTCTGGAAAGTGTAGAGTGAAATGTAATGTGAAGTGTCAATCAGAAAAGTACGATTTCATTACTGATTTATTACTGAGATTTTAGAAATTTGTGTGACATCTTACAGTTTACAAGGTGCGGAACTGGCACCTAGAGACAGTTGCGCGCGCACCCTGTGAAATGTCATGTAAAATGTAAAATGAAAAGTGTCATCTAAAATTAATATTTTCTTGACATTTTTACTGTGACTAACATTTTACATGGCACTTTAGATGACATCTGACATTCTACAGGTTGCGGGACTGCTTTCTGATTAGGTAATTTTAATTGGACAACGGATTGGGATGGGCTTGCTTCAAACAAATCAGCTAAAAATCAGGTATACTCGATGGACCGCAAAGTACGCGCAGAATCCTACCATAATTTAATGAATAAAATCTTGTGATAAACTTAAACGTAACAAATTTTTCCATAGTAAAAACTAAATATTATGGTGGAAAACTGTTTATTTTTTGGTTCATTATTCAGATGGGATATGGTAGGTTTCCATACTGGTTAGTAGATATAAATAGAGCTAAACCCGGCGATCGAGTAAAAAGATGAGGCGCCTCATATAAATACTACAGTATATAAAAAGAATAGAAAACACACACAATAAATTTGAAAAATAATACATAAGTAGTGCGCCATTGTGTAGTATATAGATGTAGCTGAATACATAAATAGTTGGCATACAAACAACTTGGCGCACTTGAAGTTGCATTTCTAAAAGCTTTTGGCACCACACACTATGTTTTCATCAGAAAAGGAACTTTAAAGGCAAATTAACTTCATAAAGCGACAAAAAATAATAAAAAAGTATATGACCAGTGTGCCATATGCGGTCAGGAAGTGGAACATATAAAGAGCTCAATATTGATCGTCTACATTTTCGAGTTTTCTGCAGTCGTGTGTCCCCAAGTAACGTACTCCATATTGAAATGAGTTTTCAACCGTTTCGCATGGCCGGGAAATCGCTCGAATTTCGAATTTACCATTTTCCAACAATTCTAGATTCAAAATAAAAAAAAGTGAAAAAAATTTCGGAAAATTTTAGCGCCACGCCGATGTTAAAACGACCCGCGGCACAGCCAGTTTTATTATGGCATTTTCAAACAAAGTTGATGAGTTAGTTGAGCTAACTGCGAGGGGATAGCTTTAGCTGGCGGTGGAAAATTCTGTGAAAAAAGTTCTATGATTTTCAAGTGTTTTTACAAAATGAGTTTACGAATTTGGATTTTTTGAAACATTAAAACATCTATAGGTTGTTGCTTTTACGCTTTTTTATGCGGACATTATGTTTCTTCTCATCACATGGTACAAATGCATCCTGATGAAGCAAATTTTGTATTGCGCATAGCTGTAATTCTATAATAATGCTATGCTATGCTGTAATACACATGCTATTTTTGACGTAATTTAGCCGAAAAATAAAACATTATTTTCGAATTTCTGAATTTTAAATTTTTACATATTATTCTCACGGTGAACAAAGATAAAAAGGTTCTAAAAAATTTGAAAACAGTTTCCAATTTTTGTTTGCCATCCGTACTCAGATAATAATAGCTGCGAGCAGAGCACTCAGTCTGGGATATTTAAGGTAAAAAAAAAATTTAAAAATAGCTTACAGTGCGGCACGGGGCGTCATGACAAAAGTGACATTTGTTGAACATGTTTTTTTTATTTTACCGCAAAATTATTGTGCAGTTTTGAAGGATGGATCACACAGTTTTAGACAGCTTTAGTTCTGTGTTTTTTTCAATGCCACTTTTACATTGTTCGATTACGTATTCGCACCCAAAATTCGTGAATGGCCATTGCGAACCCCCCATTTTTAATGTGAATGACAGTGAGACGGAAATTTTTGAAAAAAATTTAAATTTGTTTTTAAAATAAATATTTATCTTTAAAAACACAGGAAGCGCTTCCTCTATATACTTATATATATATATAGCTTTAGACGTACAAAATAAAACATTACCATAGCAGACATTGAATAAAGGTTTATTTATAAACTACTATTTATAAAATGGTATAGGTACATACCTATTTAAATGACCTAATATTTTTTGGGTATCCTTTTGAAAGCACAGCTACAAACACAGAAATAATGTAAATATATCCATGTCTAATGCCCTGCTCAGATAAATAAAGCATGGTTTCTAGGCGTGAGTAATTTGGCAGAGGATTAATCACAATGAATTGAAACTGTGAATACTCTGAAAACCAAATGTAAAATGTAAAAAATGCTACTTAACGTGGAGAAAAACAACTATTGCCATGCTTATGGTTATAAAACGCGACAAATAACGACAGGTGCTAACTCCGCAATTGGAGAAATTTTGCGCAATTGAAGTGAGAAGTGAAATGTAAAAAACTCAACTCACTTCAAATTGGTTACTTTTTACGTCACAACTTGCGAATAAATAGAACACAGTACCGCAAAAATCCTTGTAGGGAAAAGACCAAATGTACAAGTCACTTACAACATACGCCAGGTAATAAAGTCATTACATGAAAAAATAATTACGCAATAACATTTAAGACCGCCCGTGAAAACCGAGAAATATTAAAGAAATGGACGAGACAAAATGACATTTTTAAAGACAGCTATTCAGCTAGCTAGCTTTCCAAGACAAAAATCGCAGCTCCTAAATAATACATTTTTCAAACGTGAGACAAAAAATTAGGCATGGACGGGGATTTGTTTGAGCAAATGCCGCAATTGTACGAGCAGTTAATAAAAGCGCCAAGTGCAAAGACAAGTTAGAAAAATTCCCATTTAAAGTCTACTTGTCACTTAACATACCACTTGACACTTTTCCCGCCACTTCACAGCAAAAAATGCGCTGGTGATCTGCCGTGAGCCGCGGTGAAGTGCACGCAGGCACCTCAACGCACTTCACGAATTTCAGATTTTTTATTTCTGTAAACAATTTCGGTGAAGTGTCGGTGAAGTGCATTCCATCGGTGATCAGGCGTGATCAGGCTCCAAAGTGTGATCACAGGGGGCACTTCAGACCACTTCAGTGCACTTCACGAGCACATTATTTCCCGCCACTTGTAACTCAAAAAACGCGCATTCACCCACCTTGAGTGCGGATATGGGAACTCCCTGCTGCGCCGTGGCCAGGGACCCGTTCCTGGGTCTGTCAAGTATCGTCGCACCTTCAGTTCCTACACTCTGCGAATGGTGCTTGGGTTGACTTTGTTTTGAGCTTGCAGTTACATCACCGCACCCTGTAAAGTGCAAAGTAAACTGACAAATGTCATGTGAAATGTCAATCAAAACAAAAAATTAAATATTTAATTACTGAACTTTTGTTTTTGATATTTTGATGATATTTCACAAATTTATGAGACTGATTGACATGGAATGCCAATAAAACCTATGAATCACTGAATCTTTGACACTTTGCATGACATTTGACACTTTACATTTCACTTTACAGGGTGCGTTGCAACAAGTTGGAACATAAGGTGCCCAACACACGAGTAAGCGCTGAAGTTGTTCGGTCGGGCATCTTACGTTCTACCTAATTGAATCTGACCCCTGGTGGCAATCCCAAGCCCTGTAAAGTGTAAAGTAAAGTGTCAAATGAATAGTCAAATGTAAAGTCAAATGCAAAGTAAAGTGTCAAATGTCATGCAAATTTCAGTAATAAAACTTTTTCTTTTTTGTTTTGATTGACACGTTTTGATGATTGACTTTACATTTGACAGTTTACTTTGCATTTGACTTTACATTTGACACTTTACTTTACACTTTACAGGGCTTGGGATTGCCCCCTGGTGCTGGATTGAGACCGGGGGACAACAATGCATTTAGTCATTTGGATTGGATGTTACCTGGCAGTTTATAGCTGCACTCGCTTGGCTCGTGTCCAATTGGTTTTCTTCACCGGCGAACTTGACGCTCTGCGATTTAGTTGACAGTTTAGAAGAAAAAAAAATTGTTGAAAATAATTTGCGTATATTTCCGGGTCAGAATGAGAGGTCGGCGGAATTGAACGTTTGTCCAATATTGAGAGTATGCAATAATTATAAATAAATATAAATACCTAGAAAACATAAGAAATTTATTAAAGTGACCAATGCATTGGCTAGCTTTAATATGAGTGAAAACTGGTCTAATGTTATGGAGGATTTTTGAAAGCCAGGGTTAAATAATAAAAAATAAAAAACCGACAAAATGCCTGAAACGGTTAAAAAAACAGTCACAAATCCACGTCACACCAAAAAAACACCTGGTGTTTTTTCTTCCTAGTCTTCAAACTCGAATTGACGGGGGTCCCATCGGACCAACTACCGTAATCTACTGAATAGTCCGCCTTGTCCGAATTGAGGTTGAATCGGCGACGTTCAACAATATTGGGCACCCATTCGCTGGGTTCAGTTTGGGTGCAAGTTGTGCTCTGAGCTGTAGCAGCCTGCACTGGTTGTTGGTCGGCCTGTACGGCTGCGGCGAGGGGGACTTCCACGACACCGTCGATCTGTGCGTGGATCTGGCCTTGCTATAGATCGGCGAGTTTCTTGGCTGTGTACCCGCAGTTCACGCTGGCAACGTGCCAACGGTAACGGGTTAAGATATTTCGGTGAGAAGGTTTTTGGAAGAATATCCCTGTGGAATTTTCCGGCGCATGGAGTTTTTTTGACTAATAAACTTTTAGAAATGCGTGCACCGTGCGTGCAGCGCGCACCAAATTGCGAGATGTATACTTGTAATAGACTAGCAGGATTCTCTCCGACCTTCGGTCGGGTTTTGTGGTTCTCTACAATTAATACCATTGGAGAAAATATGATACTTTAGTTAAGTTTGCCCACATGCTAGGCATGTGTTTTGAAATGCGGTATGTAATCTACCAACAATAACAAGACCAATACCAAAGATGCAATGTTTTGGAATGGATTTTTGTAAACTTCTGTAAAATGGTTGGGCATGAAACTCGGTAGTAAAATGTAGACAGTTTGCGATTTGGTATGATGGTGTGCAGTGTGCATTCTGTGTGGTATAGGTTTTGTGATATGATAGTGTGGTTTTTGCAAGGTGTCAAACTTTGTTGTAATCTTCAATTGGTTACATTTGTGCTTTGCTGTTCTTTTTGTGTTTGTAAATCCTTGTGGTATAAATTGTAGAGAACCACAAAACCCAACTGAAGGTTGGAGAGAATCCTGCTATAGGTACCCACTACTCAGAGGCTTGCAAAAACTGACACCCCAATAGGGACCCCCCTCCAAATGGCACCCCCTGGGGAACCTCCCAAAAGTGGCACCCCCTGGGAACCGCCCAAAAATGGGACCTCCTAGGGCCCCACAAATATGGCACCCCCTGAGGACCACCAGAAAATGGCACCCCTTAGGGACCCCCCAAAAATAGCACCCCCTTGGGACCCCATAAAAATAGCACCCCCTGGGGACCCCCCAAACATGGCACCCCCTAGGAACCCCCACAAAAATGGCACCCCCTGGGGACCCACCCAAAGTTGGCTCCCCCTGGGGACTCTCCAAAAATGGCACCCCCCTGGGGACCCTGTGCATTCTGTGTGGTATAGGTTTTGTGATATGATAGTGTGGTTTTTGCAAGGTGTCAAACTTTGTTGTAATCTTCAATTGGTTACATTTGTGCTTTGCTGTTTTTTTTGTGTTTGTAAATCCTTGTGGTATAAATTGTAGAGAACCACAAAACCCAACTGAAGGTTGGAGAGAATCCTGCTTTAGGTACCCACCTTAGGGACCCCCCAAAAATGGCACCCCTTAGGGACCCCCCAAAAATAGCACCCCTGGGGACCCCCCAAACATGGCACCCCCTAGGAACCCCCACAAAAATGGCACCCCCTGGGGACCCACCCAAAGTTGGCTCCCCCTGGGGACTCTACAAAACCCAACTGAAGGTTGGAGAGAATCCTGCTTTAGGTACCCACTTCTCAGAGGCTTGCAAAAACTGACACCCCAATGGGGACCCCCCTCCAAAGGGCACCCCCTGGGGAACCCCCCAAAAGTGGCACCCCCTGGGAACCGCCCAAAAATGGGACCCCCTAGGGCCCCACAAATATGGCACCCCCTGAGGACCACCAGAAAATGGCACCCCTTAGGGACCCCCCAAAAATGGCACCCCCTTGGGACCCCCCAAAAATAGCACCCCCTGGGGACCCCCCAAACATGGCACCCCCTAGGAACCCCCACAAAAATGGCACCCCCTGGGGACCCACCCAAAGTTGGCTCCCCCTGGGGACTCTCCAAAAATGGCACCCCCCTGGGGACCCCTCTCAAAATGGCACCCCATATGGACCCCCCCCCCCGCAAAAAAAAATATAGCACTCCCCTGAGGACCACCAAAAAATGGCACCCCTGGGGACCACCCAAAAAATGGCATCCCATGTGGACCCCCTTTAAATGGCACCCCCATATGTACCTCCAGAAAATGGCACCCCCTGGAGACCCCCCAAAAATGGCACCCCATGGGGACCCCCTCTAAATCCTGTAAACACAGCCCCTAGTTTGGAAACTCCTGTAAACTCAGCCCCTAATTTGGAAAATGGTATGAATATTTCAAAAAATCACTATCATCAATCCACAAATGCATCAATTCACAATTTTCAATTTTTTAGCCCCAGGGGTTAGACTTAAAAAGTTATGGTAATGTAGAGTAGAAATGGAGTGCACATCTCAAATCAGTGCAATAAAAAACCCACAAATGCATCATTTCACAAATTGAAAGTTTTTGTGCCCAGGGGTTCATTATCAGGGTTTTAGTAATGTGGTGTCAAAATGGAGTGCATATTTGAAATCGCTACAATCAGAAACCCACAAACACATCATTTTATGATTTGAAAATTTTTGGCCCTGGGGGTTCATTGTCAGGGTTATGGTAATGTAGTGTCAAAATGAAGTGCATATTTCAAATCAAGGCAATCAAAAAGCCACAAATGCATCATTTCACAATTTCTAATTTATTAGCCCCATGGGTTCAATTTAAGGCTTACAGTAATGTAGAGTTGAAATTGAGTCATTTCAAATCAGTGCAATTAGAAACCTGCAAAATGCATCATTTCACAATAAGAAATTTTTGGGTCTAGGGGTTCAATTTCAGGGTTTTAGTAATGTAGTGTCAAAATGGAGTGCATATTTGAAATCGCTACAATCAGAAACCCACAAATGCATCATTTTATGATTTGAAAGTTTTTGGCTTAGGGGGTTTATTTTTATGGTTATGGTAATGTAGTGTGAAAATGAAGTGCATATTTCAAATGAGTGAAATCAGAAACCTGAAAATTTATGATTTCACAAATTGAAAGTTTTTGGCTCCAGAGGTTCATTTTCAGGGTTATGGTTATGTAGTTTTCAGGGTTATGTAGTGTCAAAATGGATTGCATATTTCAAATCAGTGCAATTAGAAACCCACATCAAATCATTTCACAATTTCTAATTTTTTAAGCCCTGGGCATATTTGAAATTGCTACACTCAGAAACCCACAAATCCATCATTTTATGGTTTGAAAGTTTTTGGCCCAGGGGGTTCATTTTTAGGGTTATGGTAATGTAGTGTCAAAATGAAGTGCATATTTCAAATGAGTGCTTTCAGAAACCCGAAAATGCATCATTTCTCAAATTGAAAGTATTTGGCCCCATGGGTTCATTTTTAGGGTTATGGTAATGTAGTGTCAAAATGGAGTGCATATATCAAATTGGTGCAATCAGAGACCCAAATTCGAAATCAGTGCAATCAGAAACCCAAAAATGAATGATTTCACAAATTGAAAGTTTTTGGCTCCAGAGCTTCATTTTCAGGGTTATGGTTATGTAGTTTTCAGGGTTATGTAGTGTCAAAACAGAGTGCATATTTCAAATCAGTGCAATTAGAAACCCACATTGAATCATTTCACAATTTCTAATTTTTTAAGCCCTGGGCATATTTGAAATCGCTACACTCAGAAACCCACAAATCCATCATTTTATGGTTTGAAAGTTTTTGGCCCAGGGGGTTCATTTTAGGGTTATGGTAATGTAGTGTCAAAATGAAGTGCATATTTCAAATGAGTGCTATCAGAAACCCAAAAATGCATCATTTCTCAAATTGAAAGTATTTGGCCCCATGGGTTCATTTTTAGGGTTATGGTAATGTAGTGTCAAAATGGAGTGCATATATCAAATTGGTGCAATCAGAGACCCAAATTTGAAATCAGTGCAATCAGAAACCCAAAAATGAATGATTTCACAAATTGAAAGTTTTTGGCTCCAGAGGTTCATTTTCAGGGTTATGGTTATGTAGTTTTCAGGGTTATGTAGTGTCAAAACAGAGTGCATATTTCAAATCAGTGCAATTAGAAACCCACATTGAATCATTTCACAATTTCTAATTTTTTAAGCCCTGGGCATATTTGAAATCGCTACACTCAGAAACCCACAAATCCATCATTTTATGGTTTGAAAGTTTTTGGCCCAGGGGGTTCATTTTAGGGTTATGGTTATGTAGTGTCAAAATGAAGTGCATATTTCAAATGAGTGCAATCAGAAACCCGAAAATGCATCATTTCTCAAATTGAAAGTATTTAACCCCATGGGTCCATTTTGAGGGTTATGGTAATGTAGTGTCAAAATGGAGTGCATGTATCAAATCAGTGCAATCAGAAACCCAAATTTGAAATCAGTGCAATCAGAAACCCAAAAATGCATCATTTCACAAATTGAAAGTTTTTGGCCCCAGTGGTTCATTTTCAGGGTTATGGTAATGTAGTGTCAAAATGAAGTGCATATTTCAAATGAGTGCAATCAGAAACCCAAAAATGCATCATTTCTCAAATTGAAAGTATTTGGCCCCATGGGTTCATTAACGGGTTATGGTAATGTAGTGTCAATGGAGTGCATATATCAAATCAGTGCAATCAGAAACCTAAATTTGAAATCAGTTCAATCAGAAACCCAAAATTGCATCATTTCACAAATTGAAAGTTTTTGGCCCCAGTGGTTCATTTTCAGGGTTATGGTAATGTAGTGTCAAAATGGAGTGCATTATATATCAAATCAGTGTAATTAGAAACCCACAATGCATCATTTCACAATTTGAAAGTTTTGGCCCCGGGGGCCTCACTAAAGGATTATGGTAATGTTATTGTTAACTCCCATAAACTCAGCCCCTAATTTGGCAAACACCCATCAACTCAACTCCCATAAACTCGACCTCTAATTTGTGAACTTGTGTCAACAGCCCCTTATTTTTAAACTTCTGTCAACTCAACCCTAATTTATAAACACCCATCAACTCAACCCTGAATTGTAAACTCAGCCCCTAAAAACTCAAGTCAACCCCCTATACATGTGCAATTGCATTCTTGGGAAGCAACTTTGCCATCTACTAACCCTGTTTGTCAAGATTGTGGATCGTGTTTGTAAAGGGCATTTGTACTAATAAATAGTGACTGCATTGTGTGCAAAAACACACACGAATTGGGCACAATGATGCCTGTGATTGTGTGTCCTATCTTTTACATTAGGCATACCTAGCACGCAATTCTTTCACAATTGTATATGTTTTGATGGAAGGAAGTCTCTGGCGCCGGCTATTATACTGAAAAAATGTGCCTCACTATAAAATGTGATGTACATTTTTTGTGATTTATTCAGTGTACCTACATTGATTAGCACTGAAAAAATAGTTAGGTATCTGGGAGATATATATTTTTAAAATATCACAAAATAGAAATATTATTTGATAAAAATGTCGAAAATATATGAAATTCTGTTCTCAGGGAGAGAGAGTTCTCAGAGAGTGTGTGAATTTTATATTACTTGTTGAAAAATTTTCTAAGAAAATTTAATTATACCTATTTTCCAGAGTTGCGAAAGCGTATTTACGCTTACCCGAAATACCCAGGTAAATGGGTATTTATACTTACGCTTACGCTTACGCTTTCATAAAATACCTGTACGCTTTATTACGCTTTCCCGGCCAAATTACCCGGGTACTAAAAGCGTAAAAAACTTTTCACACGGCCCAGTTTTACGGTTTTCAAAAAGCGTGAAACTACAAAAAAAACAATATGAACGACAATGCGTACCAAAAAAATTACTGCGTGTGTGCATAAACACACTGAAAATGGTGGCACATGTACAAATTGTGCTAAAATTCTGTCGCCTGCAATATCGTGGCGTCAGACTAGGAGTTTTTGGGGCGACGATGGATTCCGTCAACAGCGCTTACCGTATTACCCTGTGGGGTTTTATTATTTCGCCAGCAAAATTTTAGGGGGGTTAATTCGAGGAGGGCTTATTCGAGGGGGTTTTATTATTTCCCGAGCCAATTTTGAGGGGGCTAATTCAAGGGGTTAATTCAAGGGGGCTGGATAATTCAAGGTAATACGGTGGGTCCCAGTTAGATGAAGTTGTGTTGTTATGTGGTGATCGTGTTGATGAAATGATGTGAAAAAATGAATGGAAATGATATATGAAGTCGTCTAAAAGTGAGAGCTAGGGTGTTTCCCCATGCTCAACAGCAGCAGCACTTTCTAGAAAAATTTTTACGCTTACGCTTTTTTTTACGCTTTCCTAGGTATTTTGAAAATACCTTACGCTTTTAGTATCCATACTCAAAATTCGGAAAGTGTATTTACGCTTACGCTTACGCTTTCCAAAAATACCGGTATTTTAACAACTCTGCTATTTTCTCGGGATCACACATTTTTCAGTGCTCCGGTCCCACGCACATATTGAGTGTTTTATTCGCTCCCAAATTTTAAAATCCCTCTGGCTGATTGCTATAGGTATTGATGGAGTAATTTCATAAATGTATGATTTTTTGTTCCCGTGGAGATTCGACTTGAAGCGAAAATACCGTATTTCCTCGATTGTGGGGGGGGGGCTGTTCGGCGAATGTAGCCGAAAAATTGCCTCTGGGATTGATAGATAGCTGGGCGGTTTGTGGTGGGGTTACCCACCCCGGGGTTCAAACGGGACCGCGGTCCCGGTATTTACATGGTTCAGCAATTTTTTATACATATTTTACATGGTTTCGGATTGTTTTTACATTTGGTTATGTCGAAATTTATGCTCTGGTATTAAAATGGCAATTTTGGCACGTTTGGCCCTCACGAAAACGATAGAACGGCGCCCTCCAATTGAACGGCACCTTCTAGAACGGCAAGTAGAAATCACATTGGGAATGTGCCAAAAAACACAAAAATAATATAATATTGAAAAGCGATATTAATATAATATTGGCGATAATGTTGAAAGCATTCAAATATCCCTAGGCCTAGATCAAATTTCATTGATTCTTTCATATAAAATACTACTCAAGCTACATAAGGCTATGTTTAAATGGGAAATGCGTTAAAAATAGGTGAAAAAACATAGAACGGCAACCTCCAATAGAACGGCAGGTAAAAAGTTGGCGAAAAAACAGAACGGTAGTGTGACGCGATGAAATGTCGTCACACAAACACGTGACATTTTACAAATTCAAGGTGAATCACACAGCCTCACGAACCATGAAAAGTATACAAACAATATCCGTAAAATCTCCATTCACGAAAGAATGGTCACTGTGGACTGTGGATGTCTTGATGGAAAAGCGCCATGGCGCTTTTGGCGCTTGGCGCCATTTTGCTCTGGCGACTAGTGATGGAAAGGCTCCCGGCCCCGGTTCCCCGGTGCTGAGCACCGAAGGGCACCAGCACCGGTGCTGGTGCGGTGCGGTGCCATTTTTTGATGGTGCCCTGCCGGTGCCGGTGCCATTTTTTAAAGAATAACACCGGTGCCAATGCGGTGTGGTGCCATTTTTTGCCGTTGCCCAAGGTGCCAGGTGTCATTTTGACGCTATGGCACCGGTGCGGTGCGGTAACATTTTTTCCGCTGCCTTTTCCATCACTACTGGAGACATCGGCGCTTGGCGCTGGGGTTCGGAAAAGCGCCATGGCGCTTTTTCCTTCACTAAGCTTCACGCATTCACACGCTTCTTAGACATGTCTTTTTCCTGCGAATAGAATGTAAATAGGTAATTAGAAACCACGAACACACGTGTCCGATTAGAATAGGTAGGAAGGTATAAATATATTCAAATTTTCATTCATTTTCAATGGGACAAGCATAAAAAAATGACAGACAAGGACCAGACATAAAACACTGATGCGTCGAAGAACAAAGATTCTACAAAAGTTCAAACCGTCGCTTGTGATTACCTATTCAATACCTAGTAAATTTAGACAAAGTTTCAAATTCCCTGACAAGCGACACGTGAAGTTTCCGAGTCTTAAAAACCTACATTATTTACTTTTAGGAAAACTCGAAAAACTTCGCCAAATTACCTATTTCAGTTAAATTTGAAAACTTACCTCAAATATGTGTGAATTTAAAATTTCACTGGACGAATTTCATTTCGATATACCTATTGATTCATTCCTATCATTTCAAGCGAAGTTCAATATAGCTTTACATTTTTGGTACAGTGCCAGATTTTCTTCATGCAGGATTCATTGAAGGATCACGTGCGGTTCATCGGACCATTAAATGTAAATGACAAGAACAATGCTGAATTGCTAACACGTCGGAAAGACGAGACAAAAACAACACAAAAAAGCAATCAAGTAAAGTGACTTTAAAGGCACACATTCTGAAAAATAGCAAAAATTGAACTGGAAAATGACAAAAAGTGGCAGGTATACATTTATCGTGTAGCGTGTTATTTTACCTTTAGTTTTGGGTTGTTCCAATTACCGTATTTCATCGAAATACCCCCCCGCCTTGAAATAGCCCCCTTAAAATGACCATTATGAATTGATAAGCTACTAGTCGAACTACCCCCCCCACTCCCACCCCCACCCCAAATTGAGTGTAAAGTGAGCGTAAATGACAAAAGCTGCAGTTGTTTACCCGGACAGTGCAGTACACACGTTAAAAACAATGACTGTGTTACGTTTATACCATATACATAATTCTCTGTCTATATCTAAGTTATCTATCACTCGTAACTAGGGTGTCAACAAAATTTTTTTACAGAAAACGGAAACGGAAACGGAAAATTTTTGCACTTGCCGGAAAACGGAAACGGAAACGGAAAAATATTTGCACTTGCCGGAAAACGGAATGGAAAACGGAAAAAAATTTGCCTGTGGAAAGCGGAAAACGGAAAACAGAAAACGGAACGAATTTTGCCTGCGGAAAAGGAAAAAATTTTGCACTTGACGGAAAACGGAAACGGAAATTTTTTTGCACTTGCCGGAAAACGGAACGGATAACGGAAAAAATTGCCTGCGGAAAGCGGAAATGGAAAACAGAAAACAGAAATTTGACACCCTACTTGACTTTACACTTGATATTTGTTAGAACGTACAAAAAATGCCCAGTAAATGTTATGCAAAGTGTCCAAAGTCATCACTAAAATGTAAAATCTCGAATTGCCAAAGAATGATACTTTACTTATCTTTTACTGGGTCCGGGAGTGGCGCCTAACACAATTGGAAACCATCTTCAATAAATGATCAATGATACTGACAATAAAAGCCACAGGGGGTGGGTGTCCACCAGACTTTCATGACGTCACATTCTGCTGTATTTACCAGAGTTGTTAAAAGTACTGAACTTTATTAAAAGTAAACGTAAACGGAAAGTATTATTCTTTTACTCACCCCTCAGTACAGAAAACGTAATGTATTTTTATAAATACTTTAACACTGCGTAAAACGTGTGTAAAATGCTTTTTTTTCAGAGAAAACGTAAAAAACGAGATTTTTTACTGGGGAAAATGTAAACGTGTATCTTTTCTCACAGAAAACGTAAAGTTAGTATTTTCTCACAAAAAGTCAGTATTTTTCCAATTTTTACTCTGATATGCATAAAGACGTGTTTTTCTCTCCTGCTAAGCATTTCTTAGGAAAATGTTATATGTTTCTGTTTGGCAAAATGACATTTTCTAACCCCTAAAAATACGTTTTTTGTACTCGCGTATTTTCATAAATGTTGTGACTAAATAAGTACCGGTATTTTTTGCGAGGAAACATAAACGTATTTACGCAGTACCCGAGTATACGTAACAACTATGGTATTTACGTTGGCCGATTTCGATGCCGTACGAGTAAATATGATGGGGTTTGTGGCCGGTGCTACGACGAAACTTCTTTGGTTTGCTCGAATAATCCCCAACACCCGAAGTAAAGGGGGTCTATAATAAGTTGGTCATTTTACATGGCCGATCCGCCCGATTGACTTTGAAGCTTGCGCAAAATTCTGCAGGGTACGTTTTCGGACAGTCGACTGCGAAAATCGACAAATTTCGGTTGAATTTTGTGATTTGACGTTCTGTTAGCTTAAGCGGCGTTTACACTGACACGTGTGACGACAAAAACTTTTTGGGCTTTCAACTTTCTTTATGTCACGAAAATTGAATAATTGTTGTGTCAGACACCTAGATCTCGATGACTCTTTCTGCCTAGGACAAACATAAATTTTTATATATGACGTTATCATACACAATAAAACGAAACAAAATTTTTGTCGTCACAGGTTGTCGGTTCGAGTTGTTCCCGGGAGCCTCGTTAACGAGGCTATTGGGAACAACTCGAACCGACAACTTGTGACGACAAATTTTCTTGTTTGTTTTATTGTGTATGATCACGTCATATATAACAATTTATGTTTGTCCTAGGCAAAAAGAGTGATCGAGATCTAGGTATCTGACAAAACAAATATTCAATTTTCGTCACATAACAAAAGTTAAAAGCCCAAAAAAATTTTGTCGTCACACGTGCCAGTGTAAACGCAGCTTAAGCAGATCCCGCTCAGCTGCTTGTGAGTGCATAAAGATAAGTGCACATACCGTATTACTGTATATGGTGAAATTGTCTATAACGCATTCGGTCTGATCACTATCTGTATTTACTCATGTAAGTAAATAAGACCTGCTAATACCGTATTTCCTCGAAATACCCCCAGGGGGTTTATTTTTTCAGAGTGAAAATTTTGAGGGGGGTATTTCGAGGGGGGCTTATTCGAGGGGGGGAGGGTTATTATTTCGTCAGAAATTTTCACGAAATTCATAGTAAGGCCTTTATATACCAAAAACCGGTAATCAAAGTGTCCAAGTAGGGGACATTTGGACGTATCAACGAGCATCGCTACACAAACTAGTATATGTGTAGCTGCGATACAAACTGCGACCAATATATACATAATGTACATTGAACATTCCATACACGATGTACATAATTCCAGATGGGGGTATTTCGAGGGGGGGTTATTTATTCCCCAGCTCAAAAACACCTGGGGGTATTTCGAGGGGGGGGGGGTACTTCAAGCGGGGGTATTTCGAGGCAATACGGTAGTATATATTGTAGTGAAATCTACCGTAATTCATTCGAATAAAAAAGCGAATGTTATATTCCCCCCCGTAACATTACATTACATACATTGCTTGTACTCTATGCGTTCGTTACATACAGTTTTGCGAACTCAATTCATAATATTACGGTAACATTGTGTGAAACGTCTGCGGTGCGCTCAATATAAATAGCTTACAAATGCTGTTGCCATTGGAGATGCGTCGGCGCAAAGTAAAATAGTAGGGCTGATATTGATATGCCTGTTGCTTCATATAGAGGCAGGTTTTGCTATTTTTATTTTTTAACAGAAATACAGGTGCCTGTTCTCTCGCTTTTTTCCTTTGAAGTTTACAGAGCCTTCACGTGTAGCATGGACGCTGGCTTACGATGGCAAGCTGTTTTAAAGAATGTTTTAACCTTCATGTATTTATTTTCAAACTGTCAAAAATTGAGGATATGTCTGTTCTCGTATGATACGTTTTCCCATTTCAGCACATTTTTAGCGGAAAATTTGTATTTCATTTCTCAAGTTGCAGGTAGAATACGTTACATATGTGGTTACATGTTTTCAATTTTATTTGACACACGTTATAAAATGTTGTTCCCCGCCATTTCCCAACGAATGTTTATCTACATCAATATTTAATCAAATAGATTGCTCGCATGTCTCATGATTTATTTATTTTTCCTTCAAAAGTGCAGCTGTTTTGATGATGTGAAAAGAATCACCCAAACAACCTCGATATATTTAACAGACTACCAATTTTTCTTGAACCTAAAAACACAAATAAATACAAAATCGTTTGCTCAAACTACAGTATAATAAATACTTCGAAGACTCGTGATATTTAAATGAACTAGTGGCGGCCGTGAAATAGATAGCACTTTTGTGGTTGTCAAGCCAACGACACAGGTGGGCGGCTATATAAGTTGTTCCCACTTGTAGAGGTGCACCTGTGGCTGTGCTTTAATCTACCGTATACCATCTGAATAATGAGGAAAATTTGTAAACTGAAAAGACAAATCGCTATACAATGAATGATACCATATTTTGACGAATAACGTCACGTGAAAAACTGCACCAAATCTACCCAGAGTAGAAGCAATGTGATAAATATGACGTGAAAACAATTAATCTTATTTATTTTATTCAGATGGGATACGGTAGATTTCATTGTAAGGTGAAATGTCACCGGAGTATAATATAATAACATGTTTACTGACAACAAATGAGGTATCCAATTCTAAAAGTCTATAAATAACACCAAAATTTTTAAAATTTTGACTTTGAAGATGAAAGAGAAAGAGGTAAGTCCGGAAACGGCATCTAGAATCGGTACCTTCTATCTAGAATCGGTACCTTCTATCTAGAATCGGTACCTTCTATCTAGAATCGGTATACTTTGTTACGATTTTCCGAATTCTTTTCAACGTCACCTGCCCCGTTTTAAAGTGTCACATTTTACAATCAACATTTGGAACTTTCCGATAGTCTGCGAGCGTGGCCATTGGGCATCACTGGCAAAGAATTGTAAAGGAAGCTTAAAATGCCATTTTTCGAAATCGTTTTTTGGAGTTTTCGACTTTTACATAAAAGTAGACGTTTCAATTCAATCCAAAAGCATTTCAACGTAGGGTTAATCAATACAGGATTTCCCATGTGACTTTATTCACCACAACACGGTAGCACTACGTGGAAAGCCCACTAAGAGAAGCACAATAAGTACATGTACTTAATTCATGAATGTACGACTAATGTTTGACGGTTACTCACTTTATTTTTCCCGACAAGTGAAATGACCCGACAGAAAAGGGTGCTCCCACGGGTACCCGTCAATAATAGAACGAACAATTACGGCGGGTCTATTCAATTTATTTTAACCACAAGTGGGCAGCTAATTGAAACGATAGCAAACAATAGGTACATTGATTAGAAGTGCACCGCAAAGTTTTCTTATAGGATACCGTAAGCGTAGGGTAGTGATGTAAAAGCGCCATGGCGCTGGCGCCTGGCGCTAGCGCCAAAGCAAAAAGGGCCATGGCGCTTTTGGCGCTTGGCGCCTTTTTGCTGTGGCGCCATTGGCGCTTGGCGCTGTGCTACGGAAAAGCGCCATGGCGCTTTTGGCGCTTGGCGCTATGATGCCGTGGCGCCATTGGCGTTTGGCGCTGGCATTTTAAAAAGCGCCAAAAAAGCGCCAAGGAGTTCAAAAAATAGATCATCATTTTATGTTAAAAGACCTTGTGTGCAAAATTTTCGTAAGTAAATGTGTTACTGCACACGTATTCCAGGAAGAACAAACCCTCCACTTGCTTATCAAATAATGGGCCTAATGGTTCCCATCCCAATTCAAATCTTGCTCACGAGCCGACGATGACGATCAAATGCATAGTACACTACCGTGCAGAATAGTTGAGACTTTTCACACATAGAGAAACAGTAGGCTGGGGGTCCACCGCACTTTTTTTGCTTCCCAATTTCTTGTCCCTTGCCCAATTTTGATGCCGTTTGAGTATGTTGGGGTTTGATGCTGGGGCTACTACGGAAAATTTTTGTTTGCTCAAATAATCCCCCAGACCCGAGATAAGGGGGGGGTCTATAAAAAGATGGTCAATAAATATACGAAAAAATGGGCAATCTGGATGAGTGTGTTTGAAGCTTAATAACTCAACCATTTCTGGGCTGATTTGAATCATTCAACACTTAAAATGATCGGTACAACATGCAAATTCTATTTTTGTGGTCGGTTTAGTGATGTCTAAACTACGTATGTCAATTTGACCCAGTTTTTGAACATGAAAAAATATTTTTTTGAACATGCTATCATATACTTTAGACAACGAGGATTCATTTAAAGCAAAAATGAGTTCAATATCTCTTTCCAATCAAAAGTTATGGCACTTCAAAGTTTTCAATGGTGTCTAAAACTTTTATGCTTATTTTACTGGGGTTTGCAGCATCAAAATTTTGTTATTGAACAGTCTTTATAACATTCTTTAGACAGAGAGAATTAATATGACAAAAACGTTTTTTCAATATCTCTTTCCAATCAAAAGTAATAGCACTTACAAACTTCCATCTCCATTCCATACAAAATAATTGAACATTACTCATTCACAGTTGGGCCAACTTTTCTCCCCAATAGAGCAAAGCCATAACCTCAAATTTACACACCAAATAGCGCCACTCAGTAGTATGCCTACCCCAATTTCTGAGTTGCTGGCAATGGATGCAACACAGCAGCAAAAATAAATAAATGCCACATTTCCATATATGCATTGCCATGTGCTGTTCATGCTTAGAATGTTTCTTGCTGCACACAGAGCTCAGCAATGCAGGCAAGCAGTTCCCATTGTAAAATTTTTGTTAAAAAATGAACATAGGAATTGGATATTGACTTTAAAGTGAGATACTGGGTGGCTACTGCCCAAGAAAAGTCTCAACTATTCTGAAACATGAACAAACTGAGTTAATATGTTTGTACACTAGGAATATACGCAGATTTGAACGTGAGGGCAGTCATCCTGGGCATGTGTAGTCAACCCCCCAGGGTACCCATGTATAGTATCCAAATGTTTTGCATATCAACCATTTCAAATTTCTGGCAACATTAATCACGCAGCGCAAAAAGTCTCAACTATTCTGCATGGTAGTGTATTGAATTGTGTTGAAAATAAAGTTTTGTTGTTGTTGAATAAAAAGGTAAATACAATGGTAAAATGTCTGAATGCTTCAAACTGTAGAGGCCCCAAAGTAAATAGATGTCCAAAAGATGTCTGGAAGAATCACATGGTGCACTCCCAAGCACCTCCAGACAGAAAACCCAGTTTCGACCCTTTCGAACAGACAGGGGATGATTTTGGGGCGGGTGCCAGGGTCTCATCAGTGCTCAGCACCCTTAGCCTACATAACCGACTTAATCTACTACAAAACCTAACCGACAGGACCTCACCAATACCTGCATTAGCATGGCTGCCTTTTGGGCAGCAAAAGTTTTGGCGCTGGCGCTATTGGCGCTTGGCGCCAACATCCTCTGGCGCCATTGGCGCTTGGCGCCGTGTTCTAGAAAAGCGCCATGGCGCTTTTTGCGCTTGGCGCTATTTTGCTGTGGCGCCATTGGCGCTTGGCGCTCGCATGCTAAAAGCGCCATGGCGCTTTTGGCGCTTGGCGCCAAAAGTCTGGCGCTTTTTACATCACTAGCGTAGGGTTTTGTAGTTTTAGAAGACATTTTCCATGTGGAGATTTTCAATCTATCACAGCTGGAGCTTCGAACTTTATTTATTAGAACGCTGGATTATTCAAATCGGGTACTTTATTTATTAGAATCGAGATTAAATTCGTAAAGGTAAATTCGATATCATATTTAGCATATTCCAACGTTTGATTTCTGAATAGACTTTTTGATTACAGTGAATAAATTCTTATATTATCTCGCATTAGCGTTATAAATTTTTTTGGGAGCGTTATGTTTAAAAAATATATACCTAAGAAGGTAAAATAAAAAACAATGTTTTATTTATTTTTATTTTCTCTAATTTTGTTCCCGAGAGATAAAATATTTATTACATATGAAAAAAATATTTTTTCCCTGCATTTTTCAGAGAGATTTTATTTTATTTTTCGAGAGATTTTCTGATATTTTGTTTTATTAACTATATTTTCTGAAACCCATTATTGGAACGCTATCCCCCATCCATTCGTTATGAATTCTCTCCTTTTTGATTATATAGTAGGTATAATAATAAATACTAAATAGAT
Organism: Sphaerolaimus hirsutus; assembly: GCA_964036195.1. Classification (NCBI taxonomy): domain Eukaryota; kingdom Metazoa; phylum Nematoda; class Chromadorea; order Monhysterida; family Sphaerolaimidae; genus Sphaerolaimus; species Sphaerolaimus hirsutus. The sequence continues at coordinate 8,590,227 of OZ038451.1, forward strand.
AGGTAGTTGCATGATATGATATATAGCGGATAGCAATACCTACCTATTTGTGAAGAGTTTTAGCCGATAAATGTATCCCCCAATTGTTCGCAGTTATCTTTTTGAATTTTCATTTTTTTGACAAATTTGATCAGAGCTTACGGATAAAAAATACTAAGTCAATAATACAAGTCAAAGTGTTCGTCATTTTATGACTTTCACAACCTTTCATTATGCCACATATCATAATTTCATAATACTTTATTCTACCCCAGATCTAGCCGAAATTGGCCGCAATTTCCGAATAAAACGTACCAATCTAAAAAATTTCTCGCAAAAAAATATTTCGTATTCTCAAATACACCTTGATACATTGTTGTCGAACATGTCCACCAACGACGGGTCGAGCGTGCTGTCGGACAGTATCACCGTGTCAGACCCAAACACGCAGCTGCAACAGCGAGCAGTCAAGCCGCACGGAGGCAACAACAACAACAACAACAACAACAACAACAACAACAACACATCCAAACACAGAGCCATGGCTGACGGCACGGGGCATAAGCGGGCGCTGCCGAACATGCCGCACAGCTCGGGCAACGCGATCAAGGGCAACGACATGGACGCGTATGCGCACAGGACGTTCACTAGACCTTACAGCGCTAAGAATGTCATATTTTATAAGGGGGATGATCATTATTTTCAGGTCGGTGTTTCGCTTCGCTTGTGATGTGACGGCTTCACAATAATTGAGGCGTCTAATTCTAAAAGTCGACAAGTCCACAAAATGTGATTTTGAGTAAATCGCATTTTAAGTTTCAAACCCAATTCCAGGCCCGTGGTGCGTGTCCAATTTGGCTCTCTCATGCTTTTCATTAAGTTCCATATGTTGACAATAAAGTGTCAAATTTTCAGCCCCAAATCTCAACGTATATGTGAAAAATGGGGTGTCCATAAAATTCCATTCGGTCAGAGCAAAACGGTTTTTTGGGGGGAAATGGACTTGTCGCCCTCTTGCACGCGAGGACATTTTTGTTCCCGCCCGCGTTGCGCCCATAGGGGATTTTGGGGTTAGCATTTTGGGGGGGGGGGGTTCACCTGCCGGCGCGTGCTAATAACTCGGGAACCGCTTGGCGAAAAATGTTGAAATTTGGATATGATATAGTTCTAGGTTGGGGCTACGCACAATCTTGACGATTTTTTTCTACGACCCCCCAGACCGGAGATAGGGGGGGTCGTAGAAAAAAATCGTCAAAATTGTGCGTAGCCCCAACCTAGAACTATATCATATCCAAATTTCAACATTTTTCGCCAAGCGGTTCCCGAGTTATTAGCAAGCGCCGGCAGGTGAACCCCCCCCCCCCAAAATGCTAACCCCAAAATCCCCTATGGTTGCGCCTCCCTTTATGGGAAATTTATGCGCTTCTCGACTTTTAGAAATCGGTGCCCATAGTGGACTTACACGTTTCTTGCTTTTTTTCCCATAAAAAAGGATGCGCAGGATGGACTTGTCGACTTTTAGCCCAAAACTAAGTGGACTTGTCGACTTCTTGCCCAAATTTTTTGCATTTTTCCCCAAAAATGTCGAATTTGGCACTATGCCATATGGGCATGTGAGGTCAAAAAATTTATGGAAAATGATGAAAAATGTGCGGAAGTAGCCCCAGATGACGTTTCCGGGCCTACCTCGAAATTTTCATATTTGGACTTTTAGAATTGGACGCCTCAATTGTCTTTTAAGCTGCAAGCCGCACGCTATGAATTTTTTCTGAAGAAAATACTCAATCATCACGTCATCGTTGATAAAATCAAATTTGCTCCAAAAACGTTTCATGAAAATAATCATCGCTAAAGGAACGTTTGCCATTTTGCAGGGCATTTTACATGACTTTTGACACTTTGCATGACTTTTGACATTTGACAGGGTTTATTACAGGGTGTGGAAGTGGCGCCTGTACAGCGCCATTGACTATCCCCTCACCCGCAGGGCGTGCGCGTGCCGGTGTGCCGGTCCAGGTACCGGACCATGGACGCGCTGCTGGACGAGCTCAGCGCCAAGGTGCCCATGGCGTACGGCGTGCGCCGCCTGTACACCTCCAGCGGCAAGACGCTCGTCAAGGACATCGCCCAGTTGCAGCCCAATGGCAGGTGGGTCGGGCGCAGGGGCAATGGCTACGCATCCTGTTGGAACGAGCCAGCGAAACTAAATTGTCGCTACGGCAGGAAACTCAAATTTGAGTGCACATAAATGAGGTTGTTAAGTGTTTGAGTGTTATTTTTGCTTAAGTTTGCCTTCAGTTGACGGAGGTAAAAGAGCTAACTGAAAATTAATTTCAAATACGGTCAGAGTTGATTTATGTGCACCCGTTTTTGAGTTAACTGGTATGTAAATAGTAAACTAGCGTGCGCGGTTCTACTTTGTACGCATACTCATTGCTTAGAAGGTGCAAACACAAGCTTTGTGTAAATTTTATTCGCTAAGCACAGCAGTTATGATCTTACCGAACAGTTATTGCGCATGTAAGGGTTTGATTGTATTTACATACAATTATTGTTGATGCGTCAAAAATACTCTACAACGACATATAACCGAGGCTCATAGTCAATGAGTTGCTGTCCACTACAACACAAATGATGCCTCAGCACAAAGCTGCAAAATTCGATAATCCGTTCGAAACGTTCCAGTTGACAAAACAACCCCGAGTACCGATCAGTCAAGTGACTCGTCAACTCAGATACGTGTGCGCGTCAACTCGTTGGGCGCGTCGTCTGTCGGCGGCGACAATCGAACGACTGCACCAGCTGGAGCGGCGACGTGCAGCCATGGGCACAATGGGCACCGGCGCCGGGACGGGGCCCCCCGCCAGGTGGAGGAGTTGGCACACGGAACACGTGAGTGAGACATGACATGCACACATTTGTACCTGCTTGGGGGACACCTCTTTCTCTTGGCTGGTGTTTGTGCACAGGAAAAATTAACAATTTTTTTAAGTTTCATATTTCAAGGAAAATGTTTTGTGAGAAAAGGTAGTGAAGTATGCGTACTACAGCATTTTCTCACACTGTCTTTCTCACTTTGCACTACTTCACTGCCTTTTCTCACAGATACGGAACATTTTCTTTGAAATACAAAACTTTAAAAAGTTATTTTTTTCGTCATTAATTTCAAACACCATAAATACATCCTTAAACTGAAATGCTTTCAATGCTTTATGAGATTGTATGATATTTTTCAATCTTAATCGTTCACGTTGTTTTCAAACATGATGTATTTCTGTTGTTTTACGTGTCGCAGAGCACGCCGAACAGCAGCTCGTCGGGCAAGTCGAAGGTGACCTTCACGAACACGGTCGCCGCCGCCGCCGCAGCGCATTTCCCCGCCTCGAAGCAGGTATGTTTGATTCCTGCTCGTAACTATCAAATTTTTTTAAATCAAGTATTTCCAGTGTCAATTAGATATATTTTTATTATATTTTTAAACGGCACCAAAGGGCGCCAGCGCCATGGCGCCATTGGCGCTGAGATCCATTTTCTGTGGCGCCATCTGGCGCCTGGCGCCATTATTTCGAATGGCGCCATTGTGCCCTTGGCGCTTAGTGCCAATTTAGTTGGCGCCAATATGGCGCCAGGTGCCATTGTTTTGGATGGCGCC